>CM075981.1:9856600-9892319 GCA_038087875.1 Malacoraja senta | reverse complement strand
TTAATGTTCATTGTAATGATTTAAAAAAAGTAGAAAGCAGTTGTCTTAATTCCTATTCAAAACCTTGCTTCCTTGCTTTTAAATGGAGGAACAGGAATTGGTAGGCAATTGCTTTTGTTTATGCCTCTGGGATGATGGTGAAAACACAAGACAGTCTTCATTACAAAATGATGGCCTCCTGGCATAGGACCTTAGGTTTAGTTTAGAGAGTACTGCCTGAAAACAGGCCCTTCGGCCCACCTCATCCATGCCGACCAAGATGCCCCAACTAAGCTAGGTCCACCTGCTTGCATTTGGTCCATATCCTTCCCAACCTTATCTATCCTTGTACCTGTCCAAGGGTCTTTCAAATATTGTTATTGCACCTCCCTCAACCACCTCATTCCATCTACCCACCGCCCTCTGAGTGAAAAAGTTTGCCCCTCAGGTTCCTATTAAATCTTTCTCCTCTCACTTTAAACCTAAGTCCTCTGGTTTTAGATTTCCCCTACCCTAGGTAAAAGCCTATGCGTTCACCCTCATGATTTTACACAGCTCTATACAATCACTCATTAGCCATTTGCTCTCCAAAGAATAAAGTCCTAGTCTGCCCTAATCATCCTTACAGCTCAGGACCTCGAGTACTGGCAACATCTTTCTCATGGAAAATAGTGTAAAAAAATTAACGGTAGACAAAAGTGCTGGAGAAACTCAGTGGGTGCGGCAGCATCTATGGAGCGAAGGAAATAGGCAACGTTTCGGGCCGAAACCCTTCACAAAAATTAACTATTGGCGAGAACTAGATATTGGACGAATGATATCTGTATTAAACAGAAATAGTTTTGAAGCTCAGGGTTTACACGCGTCACTTTTGTATCACAATAGCTGAATAAAACATGTTTAGCACACTGACTTCACTGTACCTGTTTGTCACCAGCGGGGCTTCTAGTTTGTACAACGTATGAGCTCTGAATGTCCCATTAGATCTAGTGAAGTACTTCTGAAGGAGTGAAGTTGAGGATATAAAGTTGGCAATGCAGAAGTTAATTTTGTCTCAAGCAAGATTCTAGAAACAGCAATGTAACCATGATTTAAACTAAACTTTGGACATGTTGGCGAGTAGTGAACCCTGATTTGCGAAGAACTGCCCTGCACCTCTTCAGAGAGATGAAAGGGGCGGCACGGTGGCGCAGCGGTAGAGTTGCCGCCTTAGAGCGCCAGAGATCTGGGTTCGATCCTGACTACGGGTGCTGTCTGTACGGAGTTTGTACGTCCTCCCCGTGACCAACAGTACATGTGTTTTCTCTGGGATCTCCGGTTTCCTCCCACACTCCAAAAACGTACGGGTTTGTAGGACAATTGGCTTGGTATAAATGTACAATGTTTCTTGGATAGAGAGGATAGTGTTAATGTGTAAGAAGGAACTGCAGATGCTGGTTTAAACTGAAGATGGGCACAGAAAGCTGGAGTAACTCAGCGGGTCAGGCAGCATCTCTGAAGAGAAGGAATGGGTGACGTTTCGGGTCGAGACCCTTCTTCAGACTGGTTAGGGATAAGGGAAACGAGAGATATAGACGGTGATGTGGAGAGATAAAGAACAATGAATGAAAGATATGCAAAAAATGTAACGATGATCAAGGAAACTGACTGATTCAGCATCTCATAGAAAGGAAAAGACAAAGAAGTCTTGGCTGTCTAAATGGTGGATGAATGACTAGAATCTACTCGTTGGTATAATGATGATGTCGGGATAATCCCGCAGTCAAGTGTAAGTCATCAATTCACAAGTCATAGGAGCAGAAGTAGGCCATTCAGCCCATCGAGTCCAGAGAGACTATTGCACAACTAAAACATTATTATGGTTATTTTAACAATGCCATCTACATAACATTGCTTTAACAATCGTGGTTTGAATCCTGAATTTGCCTGTTCTTCCTAGGGCCCACTATCAATCTGAACCCCCACCCTCTGTCAAAATCAGCCTGGATCCCTGGCGCTTACTATCAGCCAGAGCTCCTCCCTAAGTCTAAAGTTCCACAGCCCACTTTCAACCTCTGTGGAGTTGGTCCACCATGAGACTGCGCCGCCAAAGTCCATTATCAGCCACGTATGTCCTGGGGCAGCTTTGACCCTATGAATCCTGGACTCACAACAACAAGCCTATTTCCTCTGGACTTGACCTCTGTCTACATACCCATTATCCCTTGTCCATAAGCAAACCTTCATGGCCAGCGGTGACCCATTTCCTTTGTGGTGGTGTGAGTATGCAGACGCTGGGCCCATTGTGAAGTTCTATCCATTGGCTCAACAACATCCATGATCCCCTGATCAACGGATGAAGGATGCAAACTTGCTTTGAACGTGCAAATGCGAAGGAGGAAATCTCCCATCAACATGAGGCAGTGGGACGGACAATGTTGACCACTCCTGAGTTGATGGAAAGTGGTCCTCAATGCAAGAGCTACTCTGAGTGCAATGTCAGAGCCTGGAGGAGGTAGCTCACAATCAGGAGATGTTGTCATTGGCATTTCTATCAGGTTGTGTCAATAGAGCAGACTGGGAGGAGCCCAAAGAGCTTCACTGGTTATTCAGAATTCTAGACTTTGATGGAATCAAGATATGCATGGACCAGAGAGAGTTCAACAGCAGCATAGATTTAATGCGATGAATGGGCTCTTCCCATTCCCGATGATATTTCCGCAATGCCGCCCCATCACTGATGTTGATCTCAAGTGGCCATTCCCTCGTTCGGCTTCTGTAGCCTCACCCCGGTCCGTCTCCGAGCCGCGCTTCAAGAGGGCGATGAGCTGTTCTTTCTTCATGACGTGGGGGTTGGGGGGAGGGGACGGTTGGGGGGGTGGGGGGAGCGGGGCGGTGGGATTAGGAACAAGTGCGGGTCCACCTAGAACAGCACACTCTGTCTTCGATTCTTCCCCCGGCCTGGCAAAGAAATACTGGCGGTCAGAGACGGTCATTATTCCCATTGTCACAACTCATGCACAACATACGTACAAAATGAGGAGAGGAATGTGTACAAAACCATGAGAGAAATAGACCAGGTGGACGCACGTAGTCTCTTGCCCAGAGCAGGGGAATCGAGAACCAGAGGACATAGGTTTAAGGTGAGGGAGGGGGGGGGGGGGAGATTTAATAGGGACATAAGGGTTAACCTTTTCACACAAAGGGTGTTGGGTGTATGGACGAGCTGCTGGAGGAGATAGTTGAGGCAGGTATTATTACAAAGTTTAACAAACAATTAGACAGGTACATGGATGATACAGGTTTAGAGAGATATGGGCCAAATGCAGGCAGGTGCGACTAGTGTAGATGGGACATGTCGGTCGGTGTGGGCAAGTTGGGCTGAAAGGCCTGTTTCCACACTGTATGATTTTACTTCGGAGTCACGTGAGTGACTACGTGAAGAAGACCCGTCAGGGCGCATGCGCGTCATTACGTCTGACGCATTGGCGCCCGGCAGCAGGAAGAGGAGCTCCTCCTGCAGGTGAGTAGTTTAACAGCTCCACCAAAGTCGGGGAGACTTTGGAGGAGTTAGTAGAAAGAGAAAATTGTTGCTGTGTTTTGTCGCCAGGATACAGGAACAATGGAAAATCAACGAGGTGCAGGCGGGCTACGGACAAGGGGAGAGAGAGCTGCGGGAGCACAGTCTCCGAAAGGCAGCCTGTCACCTCTGGGGAGTCGCAAGTCGGTAGCGGTGAGGCGACAGACTTGGCACTCCCAAGTGCCCAGCCGGGTACACAGCCAACGCCAGTCGGGCGGAAGGCAAAAGCCAAGTCTGTCAGGCCCATTGACTCCGCAGAGTCGGGCCAGGGAGAGTCCCATCCGGGACAGGATACCGTGACCCAGCGGTTATCCAAAATGGAGCAGCTCATACAGGGGCTGCTCCACAAAGCCACACTCCAGGAGGAGTTGTGTGGGCGGGAGGCCGTGGGGAAGGCTCCGCCGGCAGTGCCTGGTAGAGGCCTGCTTGAAAGCACCCTCTTTCAAGAGGTTAGTGCAGAAGGGCAGATAAGCTCTGACCCTGATTCCGACGACGACTTCCAAAAGGAGGGCAGGCAGCTGCCAGAGCTGACACCGTGTGCAGCACGGTTTGCCATGTCGTCGGAAGCTGGTGAGCCTCTGGGTGAGGAACTTGCCACAAGTATAAATTACCTACTCACACCAGCTACGATGCAGCGCAGTTGGCGTTCGGCTGTAACAGCGCGAGGGAAGGTGGGATATCCAGCTCGAGGCCGGGGAAGGATGCCAGGTGGTAAGGAGGTATGTGGGTCTGGTTCTCATATAGACAGATCTAATGTAATACAATTAAAAGTTGGAGGAAGATTACATCTGTTCTTAGAGGAATGGAAACAAATTACCTCAGATATGTTTATACTGAATGTTATTAAAGGGTTTCGAATAGAGTTTAATGCAAATTCTGATTTACCCATGCAACATGTTCCAAAAAGGAGTTTTGACTTCAGTATCACTGAACAAATTGGAAATTCAGGTGGAACTTGAAAGCTTATGTAATAAAGGTGTAATTGCTAAGGCAGTTTACCAAAGCCAACAGTTTGTGTCCAATATCTTTCCCAGCCCAAAAAAGGATGGGGGATGCAGAATTATACTGGACCTGACTAGTCTTAACCCTTTTGTACAGTATAGACATTTTTAAGATGGAAACGTTTGTGACGGCTAAGCAACTTGTTTCCAGAGGATGCTATATGGCAACTATATATCTTAAAGATGCGTATTATTCAGTGTCTGTTCATTTGCAGGATAGAAGATATTTAAAATTCAGCTGGATGGGGGCAATTATGGCAATACAATGCACTGCCTAATGGTTTGTCTTCAGCTCCTAGAGTGTTTACAAAGTTGTTAAAACCTATTCTAGGCATGATGAGAAGTCAAGGGCATGTGCTCATGGCTCAGCTAGATGATATCTTGATTGTAGGACAATCAGCATCAGTGGCAGTTGTTAAAACCACTTGTCAAAGATTGGGCTTCATAACCCATCCAGAGAAATCCAAATTAACACCTGTGACAAAAATTGACTATTTGGGTTTCACAATAGACTCAATCAACATGGTTGTGACCTTGCCCAGGCAAAAAAGAGTAGAGCTAATTGAGAGCTGTATCAAGTTAATTGCTGACACACAGCCTTCAATTAGACAGGTGGCGAATCTGCTTGGGAAATTGGTGGCAGCATTTCCAGCAGTTCAATACGGGCCACTTCATTATCAACAATTACAAAGGTCAAAGGAACAAGCATTGAGGATACATTTGGGTCATTATAATAGGCCTATGCATCTATCAGTAGAGGCTGTTGCTGATGTACAATGGTGGATTCAGCATCTGTCCACTAGTAGTTCCAAAGTGTTATTGGACCAAGCTTCCATGATTTTGCAGACAGATGTCAGTGCACTTGGGTGGGCTGCTACTGATACGAGATCCAGCTGTGGAGGCAGATGGACTGAGCAGGAGTCATTGCTTCTGCAAACATGGGGAATTAACCATTTAGAGCTTTTAGGAGTATTTTATGCTTATTGCACTAACAAAACTAGCTTGCATGTGCAGTGTCAAATAGACAACATTACAGCAGTTGCTTATATTAATCACATGGGTGGAATCAAATCGTTATCATGTGACAGGTTGGCAAATCAAATTTGGACCTGGTGCATGGATAGAGATATTTGGATTTCAGCTATCTATCTGCCAGGGAAACTCAATGTAGTAGCAGATGCCAGGTCACGAAAATTCCGTGATAATACAGAGTGGATGTTGAACCAGGATGTGTTCAAGAACATAGCACTTCTATATGGAATGCCAGATATCGATTTGTTTGCATCCAGGCTTAACCACCAGCTGCCAAAATATGTTTCATGGGAACCAGATCCAGGGGCAGTGGCAATTGACGCTTTTTCACTAAATTGGGGTGATATGTTTGTGTACATTTTCCCACCATTCTGCCTCATAGGTCGGTGTTTGCAAAAAATCAAGCAGGATGCCGCTTCAGGGGTTTTGGTGATACCAAATTGGCCAACTCAACCATGGTTCCCTTTGATGTTACAGATAGCGATCCAACCTCCTTTGCTGATTCCAAAGAGTAGGAATTTGCTGGAGCATCCGGTAACACGTGAAGTTCATCCGTTATGTGATCGTATTGATCTGTTAATTTGCAGGTTTTAAGAAGGCCTTACATGGGTCGAGGACTTTCTAGGCGAACGGTGGATATGCTCACTGCAGCCTGGAGAAAGAGTACTCAAAAGCAGTATATGACTTATGTAAAAAAGTGGGAACAATATTGTGTTGAAAAGAATATTCAATATGATACTGTAGTTATTAAAAATGTGTTAGAGTTTTTATCCACACTTTATTGCGCCATCTGTCGTCCTTAGAGGACGACAGATGGCACAATGGGCTAAGTGTTCAGCTGGCAACCGGAAGGTAGCCGGTTCGAATCCCGCTTGGAGTGCATACTGTCGTTGTGTCCTTGGGCAAGACACTTCACCCACCTTTGCCTGCGTGTGAATGTGTGTGAATGTGTGTGAGTGATTGATGTTGGTCGGAGGGACCGTAGGCGCAGATTAGCAGCCACGCTTCCATCAGTCTGCCCCAGGGCAGCTGTGGCTACAGAAGTAGCTCACCACCACCGAGTGTGACTGAGGAGTGAATGAATAATGCGATGTAAAGCGCCTTGAGTATTAGAAAGGCGCTATATAAATCCCATCCATTATTCATTATTATCATTATTATGATGAGGGTCTTAGCTATAGTGCTATCAATACAGCTAGAAGTGCTTTGTCCGCATATCTTGTTATAGGTACACGGACACAAAGTATAGGTTCTCACCCTCTCATATCTAGGTTGATGAAAGGAATCTTTAATTCCAAACCGCCTAAGCCTAGATATATGGTTATCTGGGATGTAAGCGTTGTTCTTAACATGCTTCGTCATTGGGTCCCTGTCACGTCTATGACTGTCAACATTAACCATAAAATTGGCAATGCTAATGGCATTGCTGTCAGCACAGAGAGTGCAGACTTTGCAAAAACTTCAGTTAGATAGAATGGAAGTGACTACAGAGAATGTTATGTTTTATATTTATGACCTGCTCAAACAAAGCAGGCCAGGTGTGACAGGATTTAAGATTGTGTTCTCAGCATATCCTACAGATCCATGTTTATATGTAAGGACACATTTGTTACAATACATTGAAGCCACAAGGGCTTTAAGACATGAAGAAACAGGATTATTTGTCAGTTACAAGAAGGCACATAAAAGAGTGGCAGTTCAGACTATCTCAAGGTGGTTAAAGCAAGTGTTGGTTCAGGCAGGAATTAACACTGATGTGTTTACATCTCATTCCACTAGGGCAGCAGCAACATCGGCGGCCAGGGCGATGGACGTTCCCATCGACCATATATTAAAAGCCGCAGGTTGGTAAAATGAACTTGTGTTTCAGCAATGGAGGGCTGTTTGCCAACTCAATATTGAGTGCTGTTGCTATTGTTTAAATTCTGTTTTCAATACTGTTTAATTCTGTTTCGTTAGTTGCCCTAAATTAAGAGGGTTTATTATTTGTTTTATGACCAAAAATAAAACTGTATTTTTGCATGATATTCAGTGTCATGTTTACAGCATTATTGATTATACTCAGAGTCAATCGATGCAATGAGAAGCCGGGATTTTGATCTGCGGCATAAAATCACAGAGCTTTGAAATCTTCACGTAGTCATTCACGTGACTCCGAAGTAAAATAGTAGGATTAAATGAGAACTTACCAGTTTGAAGTTTGATCTTTATTTTATGAGCAGTTACGTTGGTGATTACGTGCCCGCCACGCCCAACCCTCTCTCATAGAAAAAAGGTCATAATGGTAGTTCTCATGTTCCTCATCTTAATATGTTACTTCAATTATTGTGTTGTCTGTGATTTCATTCCGCTGCTTTGAAGATTGCCGCGCATGCGCCCTGACGGGTCTTCTTCACATAATCACCAACGTAACTCCTCATAAAATAAAGATCAAACTTCAAACTGGTAAGCTCGTTTAATCTTACTATTCTATGACTCAAATTAGAAACCTTTCTCCTTTACCGTCAGATTTAAGGTGAATGGGGGGAAATGCAGTAGAGTAAGTAATCATCACCCGTCTAGTGTATATTAGGCAGCCCCAGTGGCCTAATGGACAAGGCACTGGCTTCCTAAGCCAAGGATTGTGAGTTCAAGTCCCATTAAGGTTGAGGTTCCATTTTATATTTAAGGCGGAAATTGATAGGTTCTTGATTAGGAAGGGCGTCAAATATTACGGGAAGAAGGCAGGAGAATGGGAATGAGGGGGAAAAATAGATCAGCCATGATTTCATTCAATGGGGTGATTGGCCTAACTCTGCTCCTATGCCAAATGGTCATATTTCAAATGGTCCAGGAATATTAGAAAGGATTTCCATTTGCAGTAACCACAAAGCGTAGTGGGTGAATAAAACGAGCTGCCAGAGGAGGGCATTGGTGCAGGTACTGTCGCAATGTTTAAGAAATAATTAGACAGGTACAAGGATAAGACAGGTTTAGAAGGATATGGGCCAAACACAGTGTAGATGGGACATGTTGGTTGGTGTGGGCAAGTTGGGCCGAAGGGCCTGTATCCACCCTGTATGACTCTTTGACTAACCAGCTCATTCATTCATTCATTCATTCATTCATTCAATTCTAGATACAATAATAATAATAATAATACATGTTATTTGTATAGCGCTTTTCAAGGACTCAAAGTCGCTTTACATGGAGAGTTAAGAACAAAACAAAATAGAGCAGTAAGACAGAGATGCAAAGGGGAGGGGGACATGGGACTAAGGGTATGCAGAGGTGAAGAGATGGGTCTTGAGGCGGGACTGGAGGATGGTGAGGGACTCAGAATTTTGGATCAATTGTGGGAGGGAGTTCCAGAGCCTGGGAGCTGCCCTGGAGAAGGCTCTGTCTCCAAAAGTGCAGAGGTTGGATTTCAGAATGGAGAGGAGACCGGCTGATGTGGATCTGAGGGACCGTGAGGGTTGGTAGGGGGAGAGGAGGTCAGTGAGATAAGTGGGGGCCAAGTGGTTGAGGGCTTTGTAGGTGAGGACCAGGATTTTGTAGATGATCCGGTGGGAGATGGGAAGCCAGTGAAGTTCTTTGAGAACTGGGGTGATGTGGTGCCAGGATTTGGTGTGGGTGATGAGTCGGGCGGCTGCATTCTGGACCAGTTGGAGTCGGTTGATGTTGCTGGAATTAATGCCAAAGAGAAGAGAGTTACAGTAGTCCAGTCGGGAGGAGATGAAGGCATGGATGAGTCCTTCAGCAGCGGGGGGTGTGAGAGAGGGTCTGATTTTGGCAATGTTGCGGAGGAGAAAAAATGATGTTTTGACAACATGGCGGATGTGAGGCTCAAGGGAGAGGGTTGAGTCAAAGATCACGTCAAGGTTGCGGGCCTGAGGAGATGGGGAGACAGTGGTGCCGTCAATAGTGAGAGTGGGGTTGATAATTTTGGTAGGTGTTGATTTGGAGCCAATGAGGAGAAATTCTGTTTTGTTACTGTTTAATTTAAGGAAGTTGAGTTGCATCCAAGATTTGATGGCTGACAGGCAGGAGTTGATATGGGAGAGAGGGGGGTGGTGGGGGGACTTGGTGCTGAGATAGATCTGGGTGTCATCAGCATAACAATGGAAGTCCAGGTTGAAGTGACGGAGTATATGACCAAGGGGGAGGATGTAGATGATGAAGAGGAGGGGACCGAGAACGGAGCCTTGGGGAACGCCTTGAGTGACAGTGGCTGTGGCAGAGGTGTGGTTATGGAGAGAGATGAAGTGGGATCGGTTGGAAAGGTAGGAACGGAGCCAGCTGAGTGCAGAACCTTCAATGCCAAGGTCTTTAAGTCTGGTAAGCAGGATGTTATGGTTCACGGTATCGAAGGCTGCACTCAGGTCGAGGAGGATGAGGATGTTGAGGGAACCAGTGTCAGCAGAGGTGAGGAGGTCGTTGAGGACTTTGAGGAGAGCAGTTTCTGTGCTATGGAGGGGGCGAAAGCCAGATTGGAGGGGTTCGAATAGGTTATACGCGAGGAGGTGGGAATGAAGTTGTGACGCAACAATACGCTCCAGGGTTTTTGAAAGAAAGGGGAGGTTTGAGATAGGGCGGTAGTTAATGAGAGAGGAGGGATCAAGACCAGGTTTCTTTAAGATTGGTGTGACAGCAGCAGTTTTGAAAGCAGAGGGGACAATTCCTTGGGACAATGAGGAGTTGAAGAGATTAGTGAGGTAGGGGCAGAGAGCGGGGAGGCAGGACTTCAGCAGAGGAGTGGGGAGAGTGTCGAGGGAGCAGGTAGTGGGTTTGGAAGAGCTGATAAGTTTGGAGATTTCAGTAGGGGTGAACGGGTCAAACTGGGAGAGGAAGCAGTGTGGAGGAGGGGTAAGGAGGTCAGTGGAGATGTTGAAAGGAGGGGCCTTGGTAGGTGGTGGAGTAGATGCTGGGGTGTCGGGTACATGGTATAAAGATTGATAGATCGTGCTGATTTTGTCAGCGAAAAAGTGGAGGGATGAGTTGCAGAGATCCAGAGTGGAGGTAGGGAGAGTGTTGGCTCGAGGCTTGAGGAGGTTGCACACTGTGGAGAAGAGGGTTCTGTGGTTTAGGCAGGGGTCGGTGAGAATGGAGGAGAGGTAGGCAGATTTAGCAGCAATGAGGGCATCTTTGTAGGCAGTGAGGTGGAGTTTGTAAGCTTCATGGTGGACTGTGAGAGATGATTTCTTTATGAGTCGTTCAAGTCGGCCACCAGTCTGTTTCAGCTTACGAAGTGCAGGTGTGTACCAGGGTGAAGATTTATTAAAAAGTTTACAGTTCTTGTTTTGAGGGGGGCCAGAGTGTTAAGGCAGGTAGACAAGGTGGAATTGAGATGGTTTGTGAGATCATCAGGTGAGATGTGGGTTGAGTCCAGGGGGAGAGTGGTGGAGAGCAGGTCAGAGAGATGGTGAGGATCGATAGATTTTAGATTACGGAAGGTGATTTCTCGGAGGAAGCGGGGGCGAGGTGTCGGAGAAGGGATAGTGAACCGTATGAGCTTATGATCTGAGAGGGGGAAGAGGCATGGATGGAGGTCGAGTACCGGTTGATTTGTGGAGCAGACCAGGTCAAGGATGTGACCTTTGTCATGAGTGGGAAAGGTGACGTGCTGAGTGAGAGAGAAGTTGTCAAGTAAAAAAGCGAATTCAGATGCGAGCTTGCAGGTGGGGGAGTCCATATGAATATTTAAGTCACCAAGTAGCAGCAGACGTGGGGAGAGAGATGAGGCAAGTGTGAGGAGTTCAGTGAAGTCAGATAGGAAGGAGGGGTTTGGTTTAGGTGGCCGGTAAATGAGGATGACTGTCATGGAGGAAAGGGCTTTGAAGGCGAGGAGGGGCGGGGTATGTCACACCAACCAGTACCCTAATCTCAGTTACTCCACACTAACGAGCACCACCATCCCTTGCAAACATCGCAAACCATCATCCCAATCCCCTTTAACCCCACAAACTATAACAATTTACATTCTTCACCGAAGCCAATTAACCGACACACATTTACGTCTTTGGAGTGTGGGAGGAAACCAGAGCACCTGGTGAAAACCCTCGCGGTCACGGGAAACTCCGTACAGACAGCACGAGCAGTCAGATTCCAACCCGGGTCTCTGGCGCTGTAAGGCAGCAACTCTACCGCTGCGCCACCGTGCCGTCTAACATTATTCCACATGAACCAGCATTCTAAACCCAGTTCCCTCACACATACTGAAGACGAGATCTGAGCTTTCACCATCCTACCTCTAGTGAAAAACAGCCTTAAGCCCCTGTTCCACTTAGGAGACCTAAACAGCAACCTCTGGTGACCTTCCCCACCACCCAAGGTTTCCATGAGGTCACCGGAGGTTTTGGTCACTCTCCCTAATGGTCGAAAGTGGTTTCCGCGTGGCCGAGGCTTCATCCAGGTTGCTGCTATTTTTTCATCATGGTTAAAACCGTCCTCGACTAAAAATAGGTTGCCATTTTAAAAATCTATATTTTTTTAGTCGCAGGTCTAGTCGAAGCCGGTTTTCTTCAGTCGAGGAAGGTTTTCAACATATGCGTGGGAGGTGGTAGGAGGTTGCAGGTCACCTCGACCTTGATTTTTTTTTTGGGTGGCGGGCAAGGTCAACAGAGGTTGCTGTTTAGGTCTCCTAAGTGGGACAGGGGCTTTACTCCAACCAGGCACTCTCCACTTCCCCTGCCACTTTAGGAACAATGTATCAGTGAACCCTCAGTTTAACAACCGTAAGGGTCTTCCAAACACAACTCACCAGACTGGGGAAATGAAGACCCTCGGTAACCTGGGTCCTTTTGCAATTGGATTTCTTTCAAAGTGAAAATACTGATATCTGGGAAGAAAATTCAAGAATGTTAATCACCCATGGGCACTTGATGGAGTGACCTGTGACTGAAACCTACTTGGAGTCACTGAGCTTGAGTTTGAGTTTAGTTTATTGTCACGTGTACCGAGGTGCAGTGAAAATCTTTTGTTGCGTGCTAACCAGTCAGCGGAAAGACAATCCATGACTACAATCGAGAACCAACGATGTGCAAATTCATGCTGGAGTAGAGATTTAAAAGAGTGGAGCGATTTAGTTTAGTTTAGTTTAGTTCAGATCCACTGCGCAGAAACAGGCCCATCGGCCCATCGAGTCCATGCCAACCAGCAATCCCCGCACACATTGCCTCTATCCTACACACACTGGGGAAAATTTAGACTTATACCAAGCCAACTAACCTACAAACCAGTACGTCTTTGGAGTGTGGGAGGAAACTGAAGCTCTCGGGGCCACGGGGAGAATGTACAAACTCCGTACAGACAGCACCCATGGTCGGGATCGAACCCGGGTCTCCAGCGCTGTAAGCGCTGTAAAGGCAGCAACTCTACCCCTGCGCCATCAATGCCGCCCTGACTGTAACGAGTGATTGCAGATTCACTTCTGTAACTAACACACAAGGAGTCACCTGCCTTGGGCGCCATCTTGGATCAGAGACATAGCGTCACACAGCATGGACACAGGCCCTTCAGCCGAAAGAATGAGCACTTAATTCAGGCGTACAGTCTTCTAACGGGAATGGGGCAGACTGGGTGTGTGGTGGGCGTTTATTGCTGGCTGGAGGGATCTAGAATGAAAAATTACAGTTTCAGTCACAGAACAAGAGAATTAGGATTGAGATGGGAAACAATTTCTACACTCAGAGTTCGGTGAACCTTTGGAATCTATTACCACAGAGGCCAGTAGAGACAAAGCTTGGGAATTTATATAATATAATGAAATAGATATATTTCTTGACGTGGTCAGTATCAATGGTGTGGGGAATGATATTCCGAAAGATATATCTGCCGGGTGGCGTAGCAGTAGAGTTAACACCATCAGTGCCACAGAACAGGGTTTGATCCTGACTACGGGTGCTGTCTGTATAGAATTAGTACGTTCTCTCTGTGACCTTGTGGCTTTTCTCTGGGCACCCTCCGGTTTCCTCCCACATTCAAAAGACTCGTCGTTATGTAGGTTCATTGACTGCTGTAAATTGTTCCTAGTGCGTAGGATAGAACAAGCGCACAGGTCATCGTTGGTCGGCGTGGACTCGGTGGGCCGAAGGGCCTGTTTCGCTGCTGTATCTCCAAACTAAACTAAACCTCTACACCCGTGACAACAATAAACCCAATCAAAAACCCAAACATTGGCCAAGACGCATCGATATCCTTTGAACAGTTCCGCCAGATCTTTAACAATCAATATAACTTTCTGACTCCTGACAAGTGCAGTGAAGATTTACGAGGATTTTGTCAGGAGTGAGTTATTGGGAGAGATTGGACAAGCAGGAGTGCAGGCGGCTAAGGGGTGATCTTGTAGAGGTGTATAATATCATGAGGGGAATCGATAGAGTGAATACACAGAGTCCTTAACCCCAGGGGAGGGGGAATCAAGAACCAGAAGACACAGGATTAAGGTGAGAGGGGAAAGATTTAATTGGAACCTGAGGGGCAACCTTTTCTTTCAGAGGTTGGTGGGTATATGGAATGAGCTGCCAGAGGAGGTAATTGAGGCAGGTACTATAATATTGAAAGGTACTTGGACACGTACATGCATAAGAAAAGTTTGGAGGATATGGGCCAAGTCCCGACAAATGGGAGGTAATTAGAAACATAGAAATAGAGAAAATAGGTGCAGGAGGAGGCCATTTGGCCCTTTGAGTCAGCACCGCCATTCATTGTGGTCATGGCTGATCATCCACAATCAATAACCTGTGCCTGCCTTCTCCCCATATCCCTTGATTCGGTGAGCCCCTAGAGCTCTATCTGACTCTCTTTTAAATTCAACCAGTGACTTGGCCTCCACTGCCTTCTGTGGCAGAGAATTCCACAAATTCACAACTCTCTGGGTGAAAAGGTTTTTTTCTCATCTCAGTTTTAAATGGCCTCCCCTTTATTCTTAGACTGTGGCCCCTGGTTCTGGACTCCCCCAACATTGGGAACATGTTTCCTGCATCTGGCTTGTCCAGTCCTTTTATAATTTATATGTTGAGGCAGGTACTATAATATTTAAAATACGGTTGGACAGGTGCATGGATGGGAAAGGTTTGGAGGGATATCGGCCAAATGCAGGCAGATGGGACCAGCTTAGATGGGGCATGTTGATGGGCAGGGACGGGTTGGGCCGAAGGGACTGTTTCCGCGCTGCATGAGTCTACGACTCGGTGAGAGCATTATCCAAAGAGGACTTTTCTTTCCCTGAAGACCCCGCTGATACCAACAGGTTTTAAGCAAAACATGGAAATGTGGCGCAGAGCGGAAGATAATCTCACAATAAAAAGGCACTCACTATCTGATATAAGGTGGACCCTTTCTCCCAAGCTCTTGAAATAAACATGCTGGAGAGCATCCTCGGCTGAAATCCGCTTCTTGGCTTCATACTGACACAAAAATTGAATTGAAATGTCAGAAACAATTTGCTGGAAGGCTCTCTATTTTAACTTACCACAACTTAATTCAAAACATCATAGATCAAAGGGGAAAATGCAAGCCTTCAATTGAGTACGTCTGTTTCAAATAAGGCCTTGGTTGTAACAACATTTTGGTTTCACTGCTGCCTTGAGATGAAACCGTACGCGATTAACAGGAGATCAAAGCCCGTAGACGAAGCCAATATTTTGAAATTATATAAGTCCGCCGGTTCTGTGGTTCTGGCTGGTGTGCGGGGATCCAGCTGAAGTGTGCATCGTTCCCCAGCTGCTGTATGATCTGGCGGCTTCTCTACTTGCCTCAGAGGAGCGATTCTGTCTCCCGTCCAGGTTCATACGCTGTTCTAGGTCTGGACTCCTATTTATCGGCAAGGCCAAGCGCAGACTCGGCGATCGTTTCGCTGAACGCCTCCGCTCAGACCGCCTTGGCCTACCCGATCTCCCGGTTGCCAGACACTTTGACTGCCCCCTTCCCAATCCCACTCGGACCTTGTGTGGTAGGGAGGAACTGCAGACGTAGTTTAAACTGAAGCTAGACACAAAATGCTGGAGTAACTCAGCGGGACAGGCAGCATCTCTGGAGAGAAGGAATGGGTTTCTGCCCTGGACCTCCTCCACTGTAAGAGTGAGGCAAGGGTGGAGGCAAGATTTACGAGGATGTTGCCAGGACCCGAGGGCCTGTGCTGCAGGGAAGAGGTTGAGCAGGCTGGGGCTTTATTCCTTGGAGCGCAGGAGGTGGAGGGATGATCTTATAGAGGTGTACAAAATCATGAGACTGGGTAAATGCACAGTTTTTTACCCAGTGTCGGGGAATCAAAAACCAGAGGACATAAGGTGAAGGGGGAAAGATTTAATTGGAACCTGAGGGTTTTTTTAAACAAAGGGTGGTGGGTATATGGAACAGAGAGGAGGAGAGAGGAGGTTAAGGCAGGTACTATCACAGTGTTTAAAAGACATTTGGACAGGTATATGGACGGGAAAGGTTTAGAAGGGTATGGGCCAAACACAGGCAGGTGGGACTAGTGTAGATGGGGCATGTTGGACATGTGGCCAAAGGGCCTGTGTCCACACTGTACGACTGTAAGACTCTATAACTCATATTGTCATGACCATAAACTGTTAACAGACATTTGATAAAAATGCATCCATATTAAAGCTTCAATTAATTAACTCCTTACCAATAAAAGATTGGCAAAGAGATCCAGTCCTTCCGCATCCAGCCTATAAAAAAAATCAGAGAATTTAGATTTTCACCCTGCCTAGAGATTAAAATGTTATCATAGACAATTATTTGAAATAACTTAAAATCTCCAAATGAGCATTTGATTAAAACAAGCATATGAAATTCCTGTTTTTGTGTCATGATAATCCAGTTACAGTCAATAGTGTGTTAATATAACAGGATTCTAATCTCTCAAAGAAGTTTGTTCACACGAGAGACCACATATGGTCTTGTTTTAATGTTTTGTCCAAAATATGGCATTATAAGTTCAAGCTTTCATGTGTTATCACAAGCTCACACATTATAGGAGTAGAATTAGGCCATTCGGCCCATCGAGTCTACTCTGCCATTCAATCATGGCTGATCTCTGCCTCCTAATCCCATTTTCCTGCCTTCTCCCCATAACACTTGACACACGTTCTAATCAAGAATTTGTCTATTTCTGTCTTAAATATATACACTGACTTGGCCTCCACAGCCCTCAGTGGCAATGAGTTCCACAGATTAAATGTGGCACAGATTATAGGAGCAGAATTAGGCCATTCGTCCCATCAAGTCTACTCTGCCATTCAATCATGGCTGACCCATCTTTCCCTTTCAACCCCATTCTTCTGCCTTCTCCCCATAACCCCTGACACCCTTAGGTCCCCTTATAGGCATCTCTGATTATATAGCAGTGCAGGGGTGGGAATATCAGCCTTGGTCTTGTGAGCATGTCTCTGGAATGGTAATAGAACCCTGGACGATACCCTCTGTGTACAGTAATAGTACATTATCCTTCAAACAACTTACAATGTGGTTGAATAAGCAAGAATCAATTACCGGTTTACCTGGGAACATGATTTATCATCGGTTGTGGTCGGTAGTAAGGGAAGTTGTATGTTTTGAATTCTTCATTTGATGTTATCCCTGACCATGTATCTTCTGTTGGAGTCCCTGATACAACACATTGTAGAATTAATTGCAGAAGCAAATATAAACTAACCACACTACATATTACTCGTAGATTGATGCTCGGATATCTGTTATTTATGCTGCCTTTATCTGAGAAATCAGGGCAGTGGGCAGGTGCTATAGACCTGCACGGGAAGTTAGACACTCCCGCCCCCTTGAGTCTCGGGCAGATGGGGCTCGTCAGCCTGGGAAGGCAGTCCATCTAGGAGAGGGAAAACTCGGATTTAAAACCTCCACTGCCTTGTGGCCATATCCAGTCATGGAAAAAGCTCCTGGAGTAAACCTCAAGAAAATCCGGAGTCGGAGCCCCTAAGGCAGTTCATCGTTGTCTACAACCTCGCTCTGGCAGCTTCTGCGACGGCGCTGGTGCCAACTGTAATCAGCGACGTGGAGAGGGCGGACGTGCTGCGTGGGCAACAGCCTGTCCTCCAAATGACATCGCCCAGGCTTGCATCCGACCACACATCACCTGCAAACTAGGATGCATCGCCCATGGTCAGTCATGACCGAAGGGGGCCTACTATCTGAGGAATAGGTGTTAGTTGGGAGGCTGTGAGAAAAGTAGGCAGCGGTTCCCCAAGTTCAGTTTAGTTTATTGTCACGTGTACCGAGGTACAGCCAGAAGTTTTTGTTGCGTGCTATCCAGTCAGCGGAAAGACAGCAGGAAGGCCAATGAGCCCTTCCGCCCCATGGTCCAGATTGCAAAATAAGTAAGGATAGACACAAAGTACTGGAGTAACTCAGCGGGTCAGGCAACGTCTCTGGAGAAAAATAGGATGGGTGATGTTTCGGGTCGGAACCCTTCTTCGGACTGCAAGTTGAGGGGTGGGAACTGGAGGCAGAACAAATCAGGGCCGGAAACGGATGGGAGAGGGGAGAAGAGGGAGTGGCCGGGATGAAACTGGTCCATGATTATGCTGGTGGCCATGCCGAGGCAGGCTCAGGTGCGAATGGCGTCAATGGAAGGGAGGTTGCTTTACAGTATGTGATGGTCTGGGCTGCGTCCACAATTCTCTGCAATTTCTTGAGAAAGAAGGCAAGACCATCTAACATCCATCGCTACCAAGGAAGATGATATTGTTGGTGTCTCAGCATAGCAATATATAACTGGGATACTGGATGGCCCAATGTGGGAAGGTAGCAGAAAGGCTAGATGGCCTAAAAGTAGAAATATCACAGGACCAGGTAGAATGTATCATGGGTGCTGAGAGAAGTGAGGGTGAAATTTGGGAGATATTGTATGTAGGCACTGGTTGATGCCAGAAGAATAGAAAATTGCCTACAATGTGGTTCAATAAAGAATGTAAGGATAAACCCAGCAATTACAAGCCCATCTCCTTAAACATTTAGAAATGATCATCATGGATAGAATTCCCACAGGTACAAATGAGGGCGGCACAGTGACACAGTGACGCCTTACAGCTCCAGAGACTCAGGTTCAATCCTCACTACAGGTGCTGTCTGTACGGAGTTTGTACCTTCTTCCCTGTGACCTCGTGGGTTTTCTCCGGGAGCTCCGGTTTCCTCCCACAATCCAAAGACGGACGGATTTGTAGGTTGAATGGCTTCCATAAAATTGTAAAAATTGTCCCTGATGTGTGGGATGGTGCCAGTGTACAGGGTGATGGCTGGTCGGTGTGGACTCGGTGAGCCGAAGAGCCAACATCCGCGATGTATCTCAAAAGTCTGGAGTCCAAATGAGCTAACTCTTTGTCAAGACGCGTTTACATCGACGATTGAACTGTAACACAATCACTGCAGGAACTGAGAATTGGGTGGGACGGGCTTGGAGTATTCTTGGCGCCTCAGTCATAGTACATCAATGCTGCACTCACCTAAAAGCCTGAAAATTAAGTGCAATTCTTCCTTCACAGTGGAACCAGGGAACAATGGCCTTCCAGCAGCCATCTCATATAGAATACACCCGATTCCCCTGGAAACACAGAGGAGAGCAAATGATATTGTAATTATCACACAGCCACAGCTACTGTACAACTGCAATGTAGAACAGAGATGCAGGTCCACCACTGATGTTCCGGCACCCTTGGCTCCAAAGACCTTTATTGGTCCCTTGGTTCCAGAGACCAATAGAATGAGATGCTAGCCCACAAAGTCGGCCGCGGGAACTCGGCTTTGGGAATGGATCTGCTGTCTCTGGCAGGGCAGGACTTCCAGAGCACATGGCCACAAATTCAACCCTCCATGGAAATCCCGATGAGGTTGAGTTAGGCCGCCTAGGCACCACATTTTCGGGGGTCTTCTGGAGGGGGAGGGGGGGGTTTCAAGACCTCTCCCTAATTTTGGCCAGCTTAAAGGTAGTGCCAGAAAATGGGTGGTGGACTTATACATAGTTTTATTTTTTAATGCATTTATGAAGTATCTTGCGCAGACTCAGGTCAAGCCACACAGCATTCTACAACCTGTGAGGTGTTTCTACAGTGTGGCCACTGCTGTAATATAGGAGACACAGTGGCTGGGTTGAAACATCAACCTGCCACTGTGTTCCAGGGATTAAATAACTTTCAGATCTTCTGTCTTCAAGATGTCGGTTGAGAGGTAAACACAACACCACAAATAGGCGAAGTAAGGGACCCAACCTGAATCGTCACCCTTCCATGTTCTCCAGAGATGCTGCCTGACCCACTGAGTTACTCCAGCACTTTGTGTCTTTTTTTTGTAAACCAGCATCTGCAGTTCCTGTTTTCTGCCTCAAATAACCCCTCACTTGGTCTATAAACAGGGTCATGGTATCGTTTTACGTCAACCTTAGAGAGCTCCATTTAATATCTCATTTGAAAGACAGCACTCCCCTCCCCCCCCCTTAAATTGCAGCATCTCTGGTATTTCATTAACACACAAAGTGCCGGAGTAACTCAGCAACTTAATCCTATGTCCCCCCGGATACCTGGCTTTAGTTCAGTTTAGAGATACAGCGTGCAAACAGACCTTTCGGCCCACCGAGTCTGCTCCGACCAGCGATCCCCGCACATTCACACAATCCTGGGGACGTTACATTTATACCAATCCAATTAACCTACAAACCTGTACGTTTTTGGAGGTGTGGGAGGAAACCGAAGATCCCGGAGGAAACCCACGCAGGTCACGGGGAGAACGTACAAACTCCATAGAGGAAGCACCTGGGATCGAACCTGGATCTCTAGTAAGCTGTAAGCGCTTCTTCTTCTTCTTGCGTATGGCGTGCACAGCCTAAAGTTGCAGGACAACTTGTTCTATTTGATCTTATTTGATTGCGCACGCCAGGTTGATTGCATTCGTGAAGGTTGCAATCTTTCAAAATTGCAACGTGAAGGTTGCAATCTTTCACCCCACTGTAAGCGCTGTAAAGCAGTAACTCTACCGCTGCGCCATCGTGCCGCCCCTCAGCAAAAGAAAATCCGTGCACTCACCCTATCTATTCTTCCAATTATAATTTTAATACTTGGAGCATGATCACAAGTTCACATTGGCCAGTAGAATTAGGCCATTCGGCCCATCGTGTCTACTTCGCCATTCAATCATGGCTGATCTTTGCCTCTTAATTCCATTTTCCTGCCTTCTCCCTATAACCTGTTCTAATCAAGAATTTGTCTATCTCTGCCTTAAAAAATATCCACGGCCCTCTGTGGCAACGAGTTCCATAGATTAACTACCCTCTGACTAAAGAAGTTCCTTCCTCTCCTCCTTTTTAAAAGAGCGCCCTTGAATGTCATGAGAGCAGAACAGTTTCAGAAGAAGACAAGATTTGTTTCGATGGTGGACAATGCAACAGGGAAGTGCCTCTGCCAACACTTTGAAAGAGTTATTCAATTAATCCCATCCTCACGCTCTTTCCCCAGGCCTCCAGCAATTGTTCCCTTTTCAAGTAGTTATCTCATTCCCTTTTGAACGTTATCACCAAATCCGTTTCCACTGCCCTTTCAGTCAGTCATCTTAGATCAACACAACACACTTCACACAAGAAATATTTATCTCCTGGGTCTTAAATCCATACCTCCCGCTTACTAACCTTCCTTCAGTGAAAATGTTTCAAATATTTCTGACCATTGAAATTAAGATTGGGATCTGGGAAATATCAAGATCTTAGATTGGTTTGGAGATACAGCACGGAAACAGGCCCTTCGGCCCAGGAAGCACCGACCAGTGATCCTGAAGAAGTCTGAAGAAGGGTCTCGACCCGAAACGTCGCCTATTTCTTCTCTCCATAGATGCTGCCTCACCCGCTGAGTTCTGCCAGCATTTTTGTCTCCCTTTGATTTTTCCAGCATCTGAAGTTCTTTCTTAAACAGACCAGTGATCCCCGCACACTAACACTGTCCTGCACACACTCGGGACAATTTACATTTACGCCAAGCCGATTAACCTATAAACCTGTACGTCTTTGGAGTATGGGAAGAAACAGGAGATCCTGGAGAAAATCTACGCAGGTCACGGAGAGAATGTACAAACTCTGTACAGACAGCACCCTTAGTCAGGATCGAACCTGGGTCTCTGGCACTGCAAGGCTGCAACTCTACCGCTGCACCACCGTGCCGTATTTATGATGCAGTTCATAATAGGTGCAATTCATAATTTTTACACAAAATAGCATGGGCTGCATTGAGAAATGTGGAAATTATGAAGTGCCAGAGTTATGTGAAAATAAGAAAGATTGTGTTAGTCTTTTAAAATAGGCAGGAAATGTTTGTGGGCAGGAGTTCACTGGGTATATATCATGCACATGATCATACCATGGTACAGTGTCAGACCATACTCCAACAGATGCGCCGTAGAAAGCATTTTTGATCGGGATGCATCGCAGCACAGTTTGGGAACAACTCCATCCAAGACCTCATGCAATTGCAGAGAATTGTGGACGCAGCCCAGACCATCACACAAACCAACCTCCCTTCCATTGGCTCCATTTACACCTCACGCTGCCTCGGCAAGGCCGGCAGCATAATCAAGGATGAGTCTCATCCCGGTCACTCCCTCTTCTCCCCTCTCCCATCAGGCAAGAGTGAAAACGCACACCTCCAAATCCAGGGACAGTTTCTTCCCAACTGTTATCGGGCAACTGAACCATCCCACCACCAACTAGGGAGCGGTCCTGAGCTACCGTCTATCTCATTGGTGACCCTCGGACTATCTTTAATCGGATTTTACTGGACTTTATCTTACACTAAACATTATTCCCTATATCCTGTATCTGCACACTGTTTTTGGCTCGATTGTAATCATGTATAGCCTTTCCGCTGACTTGTTGGCACGCAACAAAAGCTTTTCACTGTACCTCGGTCCACGTGACAATAAACTAAACTGAACTAAACTAATGACCAGGCATGCCAGAGAACAAGTTCTTCACTCAATGGAATGATTTGCCATTCTCTATATCATGTCTATATCCTGGGTTACACAAGCCTGTTTCCATGCTGTATCTCTAAACTACAGCGGTAGAGTTGCTGCCTTACAGCACCAGCGACCCGATTTCGTTCCTGACTGCGGGTGCTGTCTGTACGGAGTTTGTACGTTCTCCCCGTGACTTGCGTGGGTTTTCTCCGGCATCTCCGGTTTCCTCCCACACTCCAAAGACGTACAGGTTTGCAGGATAATTGGCTTCGGTAAAAATGGTAAGATTGTCCCTAGTGTGTGGGATAGCGCTAGTGTATGGGGTGATCACTGGTCGGCGTGGATTCGGTAGGCCGAAGGGCCTGATTCTGCGCGGTATCTTTAAAGTCTAAAGTAAAGTAAAATAAACTTTGTACAGACAGCACCCGTAGTCAGGATTGAACTCGGGTCTCTGGCGCCAGGCTGCCATGTACCAAACGTGTTGTCGCAACATGTCAATACTTCTTTGACAGTTCCTTCTCTTAAAGTGACCTCTTGGAGAAAGGGCAGCATCATGAAAGAGTGCTTCATTTTGCTAAGCAATAACATTTATGTCTATTATCTTGATGACTGGCTTACTCTGATGATTACCATCTCTGGTCGAGTTCCAGCAGTTATATTCTGAGATGTGTACTTTGGACTAAACATGAAATTGACCCTTTATTTTGTTACACACTGCCAACGTTGCATCTCTGTTGATGAACTACCTACATCACCAGCACAGCATGATATAACACCATAGACACAAAAACGCTGGAGTAACTCAGCGGGACAGGCAGCATCTCTGGAGAGAAGGAATTCGTGACGTTTCTGGCCGAGACACTTCTTCAGACCGAGAGTCAGGGGAGAGGGAGACACAGAGATATGGAAGGGTAAGGTGTGAAAACGAGACATCCAAGGGGATGAAGCTCAAGGGAAATGTAGAATAGATCAATGTTAGCTAAACGCACAGGTTTGTAGGCCAATTGGCTTTGGTAAAAGATTGTAAATGGTCCCTGTTGGGAAGGTTAATGTTAGTGTACGGGGTGTTCGTTGGTTGGCGTGGACTCGGTGGGCCGAAGGACCTGTTTCCACACAGTATGGCAAAAGTCTACAGGCTTAAGTCTAGAATTATTATTAAAATTTTAAAAATTGTCCCTGAATCTGGAGGCGTGACTCTTTGACTCTAATTCAATTTCACAGATTTTGACGTTATCCCATCCTACACGGGAATTGCCATCAACAAAAATAATGAAGAGATGACCCGAGTGAGGGAGGGGGAAGAACAATGGAGGATCTGGCGTGGGGGGGGGCACCGTGAGGGAGGCGGGGGGGGGAGAACAAAGGGGGGCCTGGTGTGGATGATGGGGGGGGGGGAGTTTGTAACTCTGTAAGCGCCCATTATGTGGTGACTGTTTGCATATGTTAGTTACGCAAGCAAGGAACTTCACCGTGACAATAAAGTATTCAATTGAATTCAAATACTATTTCTACCAGCTCCTCTCACCATACGTCGATCTGGGTGGAATATTCTGTTGAGCCCATCAGAACATCTGGAGGCCGATACCACAGGGTCACCACCTCATTTGAGTAGGTTTTAGTTGGGACCGATTTTGCTCTTGCCAGACCTGAGAAAGAAATAATCCATACATATGAATAAAGTCCCTGTACTTACAATTACCTACTTATGATGAGGCAAAATGTGTAGAAGTGTGAAAACGCACACCTCCAGATTTAGAGACTGTTTCTTCCCAGCTGTTATCAGGTAACTGAATCATCCTACCACAACCAGGTGACCCTCGGACTATCCTTGATCAGACTTTGCTGGCTTTACCTTGCACTTAACGAAATCGGAGATCCCGGAGAAATCCCACCCAGGTGCAAAACCCACGCAGGTGCAAAACTCCATACAGACAGCGTCCGTAGTCAGGATCGAACCCAGGTCTCTGGAACTGGAACCCGGACATTACAATTTTCAGACTCCTCTACTTTCTTCTCGATGGTTGGAGTGAAATGAGAGTGTGGCCAGGGTGGTGTGGGTCTCTGTTGATGCTGGCTGCCTATTTGAGGTAGAGACTTGTAGATCCCATCGATAGTGGGGAAGGTCTGTAGCCATGATGGACAATACCAGCCTATTCACACTAACCAAAGGGTCATTCTCAAAATTCTCCCCTGCAGCCTTTGTCTACTGGGCAAGATGTCTATCTGTCAAAATGACATAAGCACAAAACCATTCGATTCTCCAAGTCGGAGTCACTATAAGCTACACAATTAGTGCAGTCAGGGGTGTCAGGGGTTATGGGGATAAGGCAGGAGAATGGGCTTGAGAGGGAAAGGTAGATCAGGCATGATTGAATGGCAAAGTGGACGATGGGCTGAATGGCCTAATTCTGCTCCTATCAGTTATGAACTTATAAACAATGCCAACACATGGGCAAAAAGGTCAACGTGTCCTCATCACTGAATTGACCAGCGCATGAAGCCAAGCAATGCAGTCCAAACTTGGTTGAAATATGTAGGAAGGAACTGCAGACGCTGGTTTAAACTGAAGATAGACACCAAAATGCTGGACTAACTCAGGCAGGCAGCATCTCTGGAGAGCAGGAACGGTTGACGTTTCGGGTTGAGACCCTTCTTCGGTCTGCGCGGATGAAATATGTTTTGAAAGGAAGGTGATAAACAGAACACTTGCCAAAATCAGCTAATTTCAATTCTCCTCGTTCATTAATGAGCAAGTTCTGTGGCTTCAGGTCTCGGTGTAGAACCTTCCTCTTGTGGCAATAAGATAATCCTCTCAACAATTGGAACATAAATATCTGTGAGCAAAAACAAATTGCACTTTAGATAAAGGACGCAAGACTTTCTTTCAATACTGATTTCAAATTTCCATTTGGCCCCAACTGGTCTACATCGTCTGACGAAGGGTGTCGACCCGAAACATCACCTATCCATGTTCCCCAGAGATGCTGCCTGACCTGCCGAGTTACTCCGGCGCTTTGTGTCTTATTTAGTCTACATCATTCTTTTTTCTCCACATGAGCCATCATCAAACCTTCTATATCTTACCCATCAGCCAACCCTTGCACTTACCCTACTTCACCCTCTGATCTTATGCAATTCAGTACCATTTTGCCTCAACTATTCTTGTGGTACCAAATTGCACACTCTAAACATCCTGCGAATGAATAAGCTTTGATATAAATCTTTGATTTGGATTCACGAGCTCTTGTTTTGGATCCAATTTCCATTCTTATTACATCACCGAATAACAGAAACTACATCTGAAGGGTCCCGGCCCAAAACGTCACTCATCCACACGTTCTCCAGGTATATTGCCTGACCCGCTGGGTTACTCCAGCACTTTGCGTCCTTTTTTATAAACCTATATGTGCTGTTCCTTGCTTCTACGAACAAAGACCTCACCTTCTCCTCACCTTCCCTCGTTGTAAGGGAAGGCGAGGAGAAGGTGAGGTCTTTGTTCGTCGAAGAGAATGGGCTAATTAGGGACATCCCGAGACTCGTTGTGTCATACAGCATTGAGAAAGAATTTTAATGATCAAATACTTTTGTACAAAAATCACGAGGAAAAAGAAATGCGAGTAAGAAGCTTTTTGTGAAGAAAATCCTGAATTGTTGGGATAACCGAACCTCTTTCACAATCAGTCAAACCAAAGTCTAACCAGTAGGGTTAGAGGGTGGATTACCGATCGTGGTTGACTGCAGCCAAGATGTGTTGCAATCCCTTACGTGACCCCGACCGGTTTAGTTTTTAGCTTAGTTGTGTTTAGTTTAGAGATGCAGCGCTGAAACAGGCCCTTTGGTCGACCGAGTCCACGCCAACCAGCGATCCCT
This sequence comes from Malacoraja senta, assembly GCA_038087875.1. NCBI lineage: Eukaryota > Metazoa > Chordata > Chondrichthyes > Rajiformes > Rajidae > Malacoraja > Malacoraja senta. The sequence goes on along the minus strand of CM075981.1, from coordinate 9,865,943 downwards.
GCACATTAACACTACACGCACAAGGGACAATTTTATATTTATACATTTGTACCAAGCCAATTAACCTGTCGAGTTTCACTGTACCTTAATTGGTACACGTGACAATAAACAGACCTTTGAAACCTTTGAACCTACAAACCTGTACGTCTTTGCAGTGTGGGAGGAAACCGAAGATCTCGGAGGAAACCCACGCAGGTCATGAGTGGTGGGCGAGATGCTAGACCTGTGGGCTCCACGTGTTATTTGTGTACATTGCATGAGCGGGCATGAGTAGGGTGGCACAGGTGGCGCAGCGGCAGAGTTGCTGCCTTACAGCGTTCACAGCGCCAGAGACCCGGGTTCAATCCCGACTACGGGTGCTGTCTCTACGGATTTTGTACGTTCTCCCCGTGACCGCATGGGTTTTTCTCCGAGATCTTCAGTATCCTCCCACACTCCAAAGACGTGCAGTTTGCAGGTTAATTTGCTTGGTATAAATGGAAAATTGTCCCAAGTACGTATAGGGTAATGTTAATGTGTGGGGATCGCTGGTCGGTGCGGACCCGGTGAGTGGAAGGGCCTGTTTCCGCGTTGTATCTCCAAACTAAACGAAATTACATGAGTGATCGCTTCCCAGGGAAGTGATTATATATGAATGAAGACAAAACTGAGCTCAAATGGCCATAAGGTCATAAGTGACAGGAGTAGAATTAGGCCATTCGGCCCATCAAGTCTACTCCGCCGTTCAATCATGGCTGCTCTATCCTAACCCTATTCTCCTGCCTTCTCCCCATAACCCCTGACAACTGTACTAATCAGGAATCTATCTATCTCTACCCAAAAATTATCCATTGACGGCCTCCACAGCCTTCTGTGGCATTGACTTCCACAGATTCACCACCCACTGACTAAAAAAATTCTTTCTCATCTCATTCAGAAAGCATTTGATAAGGTCCCACATAGGAGATTAGTGGGCAAAATTAGGGCACATGGTATTGGGGGTAGAGTGCTGACATGGATAGAGAAGTGGTTGGCAGACAGGAGACAAAGAGTAGGGATTAACGGGTCCCTTTCAGAATGGCAGGCAGTGACTAGTGGGGTACTGCAAGGCTCGTTGTTGGGACCGCAGCCATTTACAATATACATCAATGATTTGGATGAAGGGATTCAAAGTAACATTAGCAAATTTGCAGATGACACAAAGCTGGGTGGCAGTATGAACTGTGAGGTGGATGCTATGAGAATGCAGGGTGACTTGGACAGGTTGGGGGAGTGGGCAGATGCATGGCAGATGAAGTTTAATGCGGATAAATGTGAGGTTATCCACTTTGGTAGCAAAAACAGGAAGGCAGATTACTATCTAAATGGCGTCAAGTTGGGAAAAGGGGAAGTACAACGGGATCTGGGGGTCCTTGTACATCAGTCTATGAAAGTAAGCATGCAGGTACATCAGTCAGTGAAAAAAGCAAATGGCATGTTGGCCTTTATAACAAGAGGAATCGAATATAGGAACAAAGATGTCTTTCTGCAGTTGTACAGAGCCCTAGTGAGACCACACCTGGAGTATTGTGTGCAGTTTTGGTCCCCTAATTTGAGGAAGGACATTCTTGCTATTGAAGGAGTGCAGCATAGGTTTACAAGGTTAATTCCCGGGATGGCGGGACTGTCATATGCTGAGAGAATGGAGCAGCTGGGCTTGTACACTCTGGAGTTTAGAAGGATGAGAGGGCATCTCATTGAAACATATAAGATTGTTAAGGGCTTGGACACGCTAGAGGCAAGAAACATGTTCCCGATGTTGGGGTAGACCAGAACCAGGGGTCACAGTTTAAGAATAAGGAGTAAGCCATTTAAAACGGAGACGAGGAAACACTTTTTCTCACAGAGAGTGGTGAGTCTGTGGAATTCTCTGCCTCAGAGGGCGGTGGAGGCAGGTTCTCTGGATGCTTTCAAGAGAGAGCTAGATAGGGCTCTTAAAAATAGCGGAGTCAGGAGATATGGGGAGAAGGCAGGAACGGGGTACCGATTGGGGATGATCAGCTGGCTCGAAGGGCCGAATGGCCTACTCCTGCACCTATTGTCTATTGTCTATTGTCATTCCTAAAGGAACGTCCTTTAATTTTAAGGCTATGACCTGTATTCCTAGACTCTCCCACAAATGGAAACATCCTCTGCAAATCCACTCCTTCCAAGCTTATCACTGTTGGGTACGTTTCAATGAGGTCCCCCCCCCCCTCATCCTTCTAAACTCCAGCGAGGACTGGCCCAGTGCCTTCAAACGAAAAGGAGTATTTGAGGCAGTAACTCTACCTCTGCGCCTCTGTGCCACCCTGTTACTAATCCCAGTTCTTAAATACCTCAAGGAAAATTGAACCGAGAAGTTGTCTCACCTTGACATTGTACATGCTCATAATGTTCCCACAGTTGTCCATGTACTGCTTTAGGTCACTGTCCTGCAAATCAAAATGGATACAGTGTCAACAAGTAGTGGTCGGCCATTTTGTAACTACCACTCTCTTGAGTTCACCTTCAAAAGTAAGAGGAGAACATTTTGCATTTATAAGAAGTTTACTTCCGGCCGGCAACCTTCTCACAGTGAGATCTCACAAGACAACAAATAATGAATGAATGAATGAATGAATGAATGAATAAATTAATAAATTTAATGGCCAAGTATTCACATACAAGGAATTTGCCTTGGTGCTCCGCCCGCAAGTGCCAACATGACATGCAGTGACAGTTAAGAATGGCACATAAAACATTAATAATAAACAATAACATAATAATCAGTTAGAGTCACAGAGTCATACAGCGTGGAAACAGGCCCTTCGGCCTAACTTGCCCATGCCGGCCATATGCCCCACCTACACCAGTCCCACCTGCTTGCGTTTGGCCCATTTCCCTCCAAACCGGTCCTATCCATGTACCTGTCCAAATGTTTCATAAAAATGTATTTTATTTAAAGTCTATTTTTTGGCGCTGGTTTATTATATTATCTGTCAGTCCTGTCTTTACAAACCAGTTATGCTGCTGCTGCCAGCAAGAGTTTCATTGTTCTGTTCCAGTACGTATGGTACTAAAACACTCTTGGCCCTCCTGATTCTTGTCTGAATTAAACTTATTTTATGATATTGTCATACAGCGATACAGTGTGGAAACCGGCCAACATGCCCCATCTACACTAGTCCCACCTGCCTGCGTTTGGCCCATATCCCTCAAAACCTGTCCTATCCATGTACCTGTCTAACTGCTTCTTAAATGTTGGGATAGTCCCAGCCTCAACTACCTCCTCTGGCAGCTTGTTCCATACACACACCACCCACCCTTTGTGTGAAAAAGTTACCCCTCCGATTCCTATGAAATATTTTCCCCTTCACCGTAAACCTACGGTATGTCCCCTGGTTGCCGATTTCCCTAATCTGAGCAAGGGAATCTGTGCATCTGCCCGATCTATTCCTCTCATGATTTTATGCACCTCAGAATGCTTACCAGGAACTCAAACACTAGTGTGAGTGATCGCTCCGTGTGGATTATGTCATGCAGGGTGACGATGTTTGCATGCTTCAGATTCTTGAGCAGAGAAACTGTGAAGAAAAATGGAGCAGTCAATTGGGATAAACCTCTGTACTTTAATGATGGCTCAGTCACACACTTGTCAAAGGGCCATTTTCCACGCTGTATCTTCAAAGCAATTAACCTCTACCAGCTAACAACAGAATGGGCGGCACGGTGGCGCAGCGGTAGAGTTGCTGCCTTACAGCGCCAGAGACCCGGGTTCAATTCTGACTACGGGTGCTTGTCTGTGCGGAGTTTGTACGTTCTCCCCGTGACCTCGTGGGTTTTCTCCAGGTGCTCCGGTTTCCTCCCACACTCCAATGACGTACAGAGGTTCAGCACCAAACAACGATCACCTTTACGCTAGTTCTACCCTACACGCGAGGGTCAATTTACAGAATCTACAAGCCCGCACATCTTTTGGATGTGGGAGGAAACCGGAGCACCTGGAGGAAACCCACGAGGTCACAGGAAGAAAAGACAAACTCCAGACAGACAGCATCCGAGGTCGTGATCCAACACAGGTCTCTGGCGCTGTAAGGCGGCAGCTCTACCGCTGAGCCACCGTGCTGTCACCACGAGCTTAATAGCCCTGTCCCACTGTACGAGTTCATTCAAGAGCTCTCTTGAGTTTAAAAAAAAAACGAGCTCGTGGTAAGCACGGAGAATGAACGTAGCGGGAACATCGGAGCTCGGGGATGTCTCTTAGCGGCTCGTAACGCTAACGACAGGTACTCGGGAAGACTCGCTAACGGCAGGTAAGCTCGGGAAGACTCATGAAGATTTTTCAACATGTTGAAAAATGTCCACGAGAGCCCCGAGTACTTACGAGCGGCCATTACCGTAAATCTCCGAGTTCGAATCGGGGCAAACTCGGGAGAGCTCTTGAATGGACTCGTACAGTGGGACAGGGCTTTAACCCTCTGCTTCACTCTCTTCCCTCCCTGTCAACATCTCTGTCAAAAGCTTTCCCACACCTGTCTCCGTGATGTCTTACTGTCGCAGTGTCAAACCTTGTCCAATGACTTCCTCGTGAAATGCTCTGTGAAAAATGCCCTGGGGAAACTGAGCCCCAGAGGACGACGTGCGGCCAGAGCCTGGGGATGGGGTCGGAACCGTGGATGGGGTCGGGCCGGGGTCGGAGTTGGAGTCTCGGGGGTCGGGCCGAAGTGAACAGGCCGTGTCGCAGAGAACAAAGGGAGACGGCCCGGTGGAGAGGAACCCGAAGAATAGAGGGGGACCCAGTGTAGAGGGCCATCGAGAACAAGGGGGACCCCTGTGAACAAAGGGGGGACCCGGCATGGGGGGGGGGGGGGGGGCACAGGCAACAAAGGGGGACCCAGTGGGGGTGGAGGGGTGAATAAGGGATGAGTACTTTTTGTAACTTTGTCCGTGCCCTTGTGGCGACTCTACCGTGTACTTTGGGTGCAAAAGCAAAGATTATCACTGTACCTAGAGTATCATCTTCATCATCATTTTACTGTGTTAAAGCCAATGTACGAACACTAGCTTGTTGAGCAATGCCGGTTAATGATTGTCCACTTATTGCAGGCGAGGTGACAAGTGACCCTGGTTACGTGCTCTCCTAAAATCCACCCTTTTAGTGTTTAGGTAATCATGTAACGTGAATGGAAATGTTTAATCGTTACAATCCATTAACAAAGTTGGGGGCAACACACTTAGTGGGGTCAAGGCTTAAAGGAGGATCGTGAATATTTGGCCATTCTGCCAAGCGGACGTGAGTTGGGTCTGGACTCCCCCAGTGTCAGGACTGGTGTGAGCAGAGAAGCAGGACAAGCGGTCAATATCCTTGGGACAGGGCTTCTACTCTTCACTCGTCGTTCCTATCGGATTCATTTACAACCCACGCAAACTAACCTCCCTTCCATAGATGGACCCAAAGTGCTGGAGTAACTCAGCGGGTCAGGCCAGCATCTCTGGATGGAAGGAATAGGTGACGCTTCGGGTCGGAACCCTTCTTCAGTCCCTTCCATTGACTCCATCTACACCTCACGCTGCCTCGGCGGGAAGTCCACCAGCATAATCAAGGACGAGTCTCACTTCCTCTACTCCCCCCCACCCCCCCCCCCCTCCCCCATCAGGCAAGAGTTTGAAAACGCACACCTCCAGATTCAGGGGCAGTTTCTTCCCAGCTGTTACCAGGCAACTGAACCATCTTATCACCAACTAGAGAGCAGTCCTGACCTCCAGTCTACCCCATTGGAGATCCTCGGACTATCCTTAAGTGGACTTTATCTTGCACTAAACGTTACACCCCTTATCCTGTATCAGTACACTGTGGACAGCTTCATTGCAATCATGTATAATCTTTTCGCTGAGTGGATAGCATGCAAGGAGATAGCTTTTCACTGTACCTCGGTGCACGTGACAATAGATAAACTAAATGACCAAATGACCAAACTCCAGTTTCGTTAAGTGACTTCTCAGGAGATTGGAGTCAGATATACTCATCTGTGACGTGAAGGGCAGGTAAAATAATTCCAGTCATTTTCCATACCTGGACCAACTACAGTGTAGGTATAGGTGGACAAAAAATGCTGGAGAAACTCAGCGGGTGAGGCAGCATCTATGGAGAGAAGGATTGTGGCGACGCTTCGGGTCTCGACCCGAAACGTCGCCTATTCCTTCTCTCCATAGATGCTGCCTCACCCGCTGAGTTTCTCCAGCATTTTTTGTTCACCTTCGATTTTTCCAGCATCTGCAGTTCTTCCTTAAACAGTGTAAGTATAGTTTAGTTTAGAGATACAACATCGAAACTAGCCCTTCGGCCCATCGAGCCCACGCCAACCATTGATCACCCATTCACAATCGATCTATGTTATCCCAATTTTGGGCCTACTCTCTACACACTATGGACGATGTACAGAGGCCAATTAACCCACAAACCCGCACGTCTTTGGGATGTGGGAGGAAACTGGAGCACCCGGAGGAAACCCACGCGGTCACGGGGAGAACGTACAAACTCCATACTGACACCCGTACAGCACCCGTAGTCAGGATCGAACCCGGGTCTCTGGCGCTGTAAGGCAGCAACTCTACCGCTGCGCCACCGTGCCACCCCCAAATTATGCACGGCTGCGTGGGAATCTGCTTGCGTCTTCACAGCCATATCTATCTGAACCAAATTCTACCAGAACAACATTTTGAAACACGTTTCAGTTCTTACAACTGCATTACAATCCCATTTGGCTATTTGTAAACCAGAGCTCACTTTGTGTGTTAACATACAGATGTTTCTTTCAACCATCATAGTCTCCCTCAGTCTGCTCGGTCTGATACTGTACTATATCCAGTCTCTTACCTAGAGTATGAGAATCAAGAACCAGAGGACATAGGTTCAAGGTCAAGGGGGAAAGATTTAAAAGGAATCTGAAGGGTAACCTTTTTACACAAAGGGTGGTAGGTGTATGGAACGAGCTGCCAGTGGAGGTAGTTGAGGCAGGGACTATCCCAACATTTAAGAAGCAGTTGGACATGTTCATGGATAGGACAGGTTTAGAGGGATATGGCCCTAACGTGGGCAGGTGGGACTAGTGTTGCTGTGACATCATGTGGGCCGGTGTGGGCAAGTTGGGCCAAAGGGCCTGTTTCCACACTGTTTCAATTTTCTGACTGTATGAACCAGATGACATAGGTTTAAGTTTGAAGAGGGAAAGATTTAATAGGAACCTGAGGGGTAACTTTTTCACACAAAAAGGTGGTGGTCTTATGGAACGAGCTGCCGGAGGAGGTAGTTGAGGCAGGGACCATCCCAACTTGTAAGAAACAATTAGACAGGTACATGGATAGGACAAGTTTAGAGGGATATGGGCCTAACGCAGGCAGGTGGGACTGGAGTAGCTGGGACAAGTTGGTCAGCATGGACCAGGTGGGCTGAAGGGCCTGTTTCCAGGCTGTATCAATCTATGCTTTTTACACTTCCCTTTTATAATTATATGCTTGCACCCCAACTAATTCACTTTCATCAGTATCGTCACTGTGTATCTCCACACCCAACGTCTCTCCCAATGTTACTAGAAGGCTTGCCTGTCCAGTTTAAAACCCTTGGAAAGATCTTGATGTTAATCCAGCATGGGGAACTGACTGATGACAGGAAACACTGCCATCTGGTGGCTGACAAAATTCTAGTCATGTTTCCACATAAAATGAAATGGAACAGATCTGGCAAAGGGGTGAGAAATTGCAAAGAGTTGTGGATGTAACCTCTCCTTATATCTCAGGCCCTCGAATCCTGGCGACATCCTCGTAAATCTTCTCTGCACCCTTTCCATCTTTCCTGTTACATGGTGTCCAAAACTGAACACAATACTTTAAATGTAGCCTCACCAACGTCTTATATATAACTGCACCATGACCTCACAACTTCCATACTCAATATTCTGACTGATGAAGGCCAATGTGTCGAAAGCCTACTTGTGACGCTGCTTTCAAGGAACTAAGTACCTGCACTCCTAGTTTCCACTGCTCCACAACACTCCCCAGAGCCCTACCTTCCACGGTTAGATATAGGGAGAGGTTACATCCACAACTCCTGCCCGTACTAGACGTCCAAAATTGCAACACCTCACGTTTCTCTGGAATAAATTCCATCAACCATTCCTCAGCCCAACCTTTCCTCAGATCCAATTAGAGACTCTAGCCCTCCAGTCCTGGGATTAGAAGGTCATGTATGCAAGAGTTCCGAGATACGGCGCGGAAACAGGCCCTTCGGCCCACCGAGCCCGCGCCAACCAGCGGTCCCCGTGCACAACCACTATCCTACACACTGGGGACATTTTACAAAGTTTACCGAAGAGAATTAATCTACAAACCTGTATGTCTTTGGAGCGTGGGAGGAAACCGGAGCACCCGGAGGAAACTCACACGGACAGGGGGAGAACGTGCAAACTCCACAAAGACAGCACCCGCAGTCAGGATCGAACCCAGGGCTCTGATGCTATGAGGCAGCAAATCCACCGCTGCGTCACCATGCCTTCCTTTAAGAGTGGGAGCGCATAAGTGAACCCTGACATGGGGCCACTGGATCTTGGTCAAAGCCCATGGAGACCCGATAATATTTCCCAATTTACTGGAGACACAGGATAACCTCAGAGAATTCCCAGGGATTTCCAGGCAACACCTCTTCAGGGATACTTCTTACTCCGACCCCAGGGAGAAACACGGAACCAAGGCCAACCCCACACAGCTCAGATTTGTCTGTCACTTCATGTCACAGCAAGCCAGGTTCTTCCCAGGCTAACAGCGGTAAGATGTGGAGTGGAGTTCAAGAGTTGGAGTGTACCTTCACGTATTGCAGTGCATGGCGCTCCCTCTTCATGTTCCAGTCGGATTTCCTTCAAAGCCACCAGGTTTTCCGTCAACTTGCTCTTGCCCTTGAACACTGTGGCATAGGTTCCCTGAGAGAAAAAAATAAGTCAAGTTTCTAGAGAGACTGGGCAAGAAAGCATTCTTATCAAGATGCATCATAGCGTGGTTTGGGAACAACCGCATCTAAGACCTGGCCTCCCCTCTCCCATCAGGCAAAAGGTATAGAAGTGTGAAAACACACACCTCCAGATTCAGGGACAGTGTCTTCCCGGCTGTTATCAGGCAACTGAATCATCCCACCACAACCAGAGAGCGGTCCAGAACTGCTAGTCAAGTCAAGTCAAGTGAGTTTATTGTCATGTGTCCCTGGTAGGACAATGAAATTCTTGCTTTGCTTGAGCACAACAGAACATAGTAGGCATTTACTACAAGGCATTCTATAAATATATACACAATGGTCAATATACTGATAAAGTGCAAA
>CM075981.1:9818525-9856400 GCA_038087875.1 Malacoraja senta | reverse complement strand
GCTAACTGGTCTATAATTCCCCGTATTCTCTCTTCCTCCTTTCTTACAAAGTGGGGTTACATTGGCTACCCTCCAGTCCACAGGAACTGACCCAGAGTCGAGAGAACATTGGTAGAGTCACTGCCTCACAGCTCCAGAGACCCGGGTTCGATCCTGACTACGGGCGCTGTCTGTACGGAGTTTGTACGTTCTGCCCGTGACCAGCGTGGGTTTTTCCCAAGATGCTCCAGTTTCCTCCCACACTCCAAAGACGTGCGGGTTTGTAGGTTAATTGTCTTTGGTAAAATTGTAAATAGTCCCTAGTTTGTAGGATATTGCTAGTATACGGGGTGATCACTGTGGTGAAATGGATGAAGTCAGTGAGCTGTGACTTCAATCTTTTTTTGAGGCGTACCAGGGCCCTATCCCCAAACTCTACCTCCGCTACGTCGACGACTGCATTGGTGCTACCTCCTGCACCCACACACAACTCACTGACTTCATCCATTTCACCACTAACTTCCATCCGGCATTCAAATACACCTGGACCATTTCCGACACTTCCCTACCATTTCTTGACCTCACTATCTCCATCGCAGGTGATAGACTACTGACCGACATCCACTATAAACCCACTGACTCACATGGCTATCTGGACTACACTTCTTCCCACCCTGCTTCCTGTAAGGACTCCATCCCCTACTCCCAATTCCTCCGTCTAAGCCGCATCTGCACCCAGGATGAGGTGTTCCACTCCAGGGCATCAGAGATGTCCTCATTCTTCAGGGAATGGGAGTTCCCCTCCTCTACTATAGATGAGGCTCTCACGAGGGTCTTTTCTATATCCCGTAACTCTGCTCTCACTCCCCATCCCCCCACTCGTAACAAGGGCAGAGTCCCCCTTGTCCTCACCTTCCACCCCACCAGCCGTCACATACAACAGATAATCCTCCGTCAGTTTCGCCGCCTCCAACGTGACCCCACCACTTGCCACATCTTCCCATCTCCTCCCCTGTCTGCTTTCTGCAGAGACCACTCCCTCCGTAACTCCCTGGTCAATGTGTCCCTTCCCACCCGAACCACCCCCTCTCCGGGCACTTTCCCTTGCAACCGCAGGATATGCTACACTTGTCGCTTTACCTCCCCCCTTGACTCCATTCAAGGACCCAAGCAGTCTTTCCAGGTGTGGCAGAGGTTCACCTGCACCTCCTCCAACCTCATCTATTGCATCTGCTGCTCTAGGTGTCAGCTGCCCTACATCGGTGAGACCAAGCGTAGGCTTGGCGATCGCTTCGCCCAACACCTCCGCTCGGCTTGCAATAACCTACCTGATCTCCCGGTGGCTCAGCACTTCAACTCCCCCTCCCATTCCGAATCTGACCTTTCTGTCCTGGGCCTCCTCCATGGCCAGAGTGAGGACCACCGTAAATTGGAGGAGCAGCACCTCATATTTCGCTTGGGCAGTTTGCACCCCAGCGCTATGAACATTGACTTCTCTAATTTCAGGTAGTCCCTGCTTTCTCCTCCCCTTCCCAGCTCTCCCTCAGCCCACTGTCTCCGCCTCTTCCTCTCTTCTTCCCGCCCCCTCCCCCCTCCCCCACCCTCACAGCAGTCTGAAGAAGGGTCTCGACCCGAAACGTTGCCCATTTCCTTCGCTCCATAGATGCTGCCTCACCCGCTGAGTTTCTCCAGCATTTTTGTCTACCTTCAATTTTCCAGCATCTGCAGTTCCTTCTTATATACTCACCAGTGAAGCTCGGCGTGAAGTCCTGCTCTGAGTTTTGGGAAAGGGAGGGCTCTCCAGTCTCAGTTTCTGTAGGAATTCCTCTGGAAGCCTGTTGTCCATTGGGAGCGATAATCTCTTGCCCAGGTCCTGCAAGAGAGGGAGATGGTGGAAGGAGGTGGGCATAGGGAAGGAAAGCAGAGTGTAATCACATATAGGCACAAAATGCTGGAGGAACTCAGCGGGACAGGCAGCATCCCTGGAGAGAAGGAATGGGTGACGTGTCGGGTCGAGACCTTTCTTCAGTTACTGATGTCATGGGAGAGGGAGATACATAGATAAAAGGAAGTGTAAAGGGCCTGTCCCACTTGGGTGTCATTTGCGCGTCACACAGATGGCGTGCGAGGATTTTGTACATCCCAAAATCCTGGGGCGCCGCGCGCGACTGCGCGTCACTGCCTACGTCACCACGCACCACGCTCACGTAATGCGCACCGTGCCTAAATGATGTCGCGTAAATTACGCGCAAATGACGCCAAAGTGGGACAGGCCCTTTAGGCGTGAAACCAGGACAAAGGGGATGTAGAATAGATCGTTGTTAGCTGGGGGAAGGCAACAACAAAGCAAACAGATAAAATGTAGTCGGAGACAGTAAGACTGGTGGGAGAACTGGGAAGAAGGAGGGATGGAGAGAGGGGGAAAGAAAGGGCTACTTGAAGTTAGAGAAGTCAATGTTCATACCGCTGGGGTGTAAGCTGCCCAAGCACAATTTGAGCTGCTGTTCCTCCAATTTGCGCTGGGCTTCACTCTGAAAATGGAGGAGGCCCAGGACAGAAATGTCAGTGTGGGAATGGGAGGGGGAGTTAAAGTGTTTGGCAACCGGGAGATCATGTAGGTTTAGGCAGAATGATCGGAGGAGTTCAACGAAACGATCACTGAGCCTGCGCTTGGTCTCGCCGATATATAGTCGTCCACACCTCGAAACGACCGCTGAGCCTCAAATGTTATCGCATGGAGTTTTCAGGGCAAGCAGCATAAAGTGCATAAGAAACAGTAACATAGAAATGGAGAAGGAAAGAACTGCAGGTGCTGGGCTACAAAAAAAGACACAAAGTGCTGGAGTACTTTGGAGTACTCAGCGGGTCAGGCAGCATCTTTGCAGAACATGGATAGGGAACGTTTTGCCTCGGCTCGCACAGCCGGTCTCGGATGTCGGCTGTGGGAACGGATCTGCTGACTCCGGCTGGGCCAGAGGTGCAGAGCCCCGGCCGCAGGGGGGGATATTCAACCCGCCGATTGTCCGCGGAAGTCCCGATGAGGTCGGGATCGGCCGCCTCACCTGGCCTGGGCACCGCATTTTCGGGGGGACATCCGGAGGGAATTTCAAGTGAGCTCTCGTAATTTTGTCCGGATTGAAGAAGATGCCAGATCACCAGATGCCGGAAAATAGGTGGTGGAGCTGTATGAACACTGAACCTTGATCAACCGGAGATACTGTGAATGGGGGCAGTCTATACGCCAGGCGAATGCAATGCTAGCCCCACCCAAGGTTTTATTTCGAGGGAGCTATAATACAAAACAATGTAATCCTGAGGCTTTATAAGGCACTGGTCAGACTGCTTTTGGAGTCTTGTGAGCAGTTTTGGGCACCGTATCTCAGGAAGGATGTGCTGGCGTTGGAGAGGGTCCAGAGGAGGTTTACGAAAATGATCCCAGGAATGAGTGGGTTAACATATGATGTGTTTGACGGCACTGGGCCTGTACTCACTAGAGTTTAGAAGGATGAGAGGGTCCCTCATTGAAACTTATCTAATAGTGAAAGGCCTGGACAGCGTGGATGTGGAGAAGATTTTTCCACTGGTGGGAGAGGCTAGGACCAGAGGCCATAGCCTCAGAATAAATGGACATACCTTTAGAAGGGAGATGAAGAGGAATTTCGTTAGTCAGAGGGTGGTGAATCTGTGGAATTTATTGCCACAGACGGCTGTGGAGGCCAAGTCAGTGGATATTTTTAAGGTGGAGATTGTTAGATTCTTGGTTATTAAGGGTGTCAGGGGTTACGGGGAGAAGGCAGGAGAATGGGGTTGAGAGGGAAAGATAGATCAGACCCGATTGAATGGCAGAGAGGACGCAATGGGCCGAATGGCCTAATTCTGCTGCTACAACTTATGAACTTATGAACTTTAGTTTTGTTTTCGAGACACAGCTTGGAAACAGGCCCTTCGGCCCATCGAGTCCACACCGACCAGCAAACCCCACGCATCAACCCTATCCCACACACACTAGGGACATTTTTCACTTACACCAAGTCAATTAACATACAAACCTGTACATCTTTGGAGTGTGGAGAAAACCCACATGGTCAGGGGGAGAAGGTACAAAATCCGTACAGACAGCACCTGTAGTCGGGATCAAACCCGGGTCTCTGGCGCTGCAAGCGCTATAAAGCCCCTGTCCCACTTAGGAAACCCGAACGGAAACCTCTGGTGACCTTGCGCCCCACCCAAGGTTTCCATGAGTCGCCAGAGGTTTTGGTCACTCGCCTGGAAAGCCTCGACCGAAGCGTGAGCTGCATCTACTGACCAAAGATCCGACAGGATCTTTGCTACCGACCGCACACACACACACACAAACACATCGCGAAGGTGGGGGCCAGGCACAGCGGAGGAGCGCTGTCTGCGCGATGAAGAGGAAGGTAAATGGCTGCCACAGAGCACGGTAAGTCCTTTAGAGAGTGCGGGAGGGAGGGAAAGAAGGGGAAAGAAGGGGAGAGAAGGGGAGAGAGAAGGGGAGAGAGAAGGGGAAGAGAAGGGGGAGAGAAGGGGGAGAGAAGGGGAGAGAAGGGGGAGAGAACGGGAGAGAAGGGGAGAGAGAAGGGGAGAGAAGGGGAGAGAAGGGGAGAGAGAAGGGGGGAGAAGGGGAGAGAAGGGGAGAGAAGGGGAGAGAAGGGGGAGAGAAGGGGGGAGAAGGGGGGGGGGGAGAAAGAGTGGAGACAGTTTTAAGAAGTTTAATAAAGTTAGCGGGCATTTTACCTTCCGGCGGATCTTCTAGGTCCTGAAAACCAAAGATCCTATAGGGTCTTTGCTGAAAACTCCAATGAGCCAATTAAAATGGCCGGTCAGCGAAGGAGATTGCCTTCGACTGCCTGTAAGTAAATAGCGACCCCACTCCACTGGCTTCGACCAAACGGCAACCTATTTTTAGTCGAGGCCGGTTTTGATTTTGTTGAAATAATCGCAGGACCATAGAAGAAGCCTCGACTACACGGAAACCACTTTCCACCATTAGGGAGAGTGACCAAAACCTCCGGGAACCTCACGGAAACCTTGGGTGGGGCGCAAGGTCAACCAAAGGTTTCCGTTCAGGTTTCCTAAGTGGGACAGGGGCATAAGGCAGCAACTCTACCGCTGTGCCACCGTGCTGCCCTTAACTTATAAAGCAAGAAATGTTACTTTACCTCCATGGAGAACCTGCGTTGCCGATGGTTCCTGTAGGGCAGGGCATTCGGTGAATGGGCAGCTTCTGACCCAACCTGGTCTGAGTGCACGTTCAAAGTCAGTGGAAGATTTTCATACGCAATATCTAGACAAAGAGAAGCTTGAATAATCGGACAGGAAACAAACAAGGACTTGGCTAAAGCATCAACCCATTGAAATGGAAATACTGTTCAATGGCCCATTTTTAGCCACTAGAACAAGTCAATCCTTATCCTGTCCTTTTACCCTCTCAGATAGGTATAAAATAACCTTGGGCACAGTTTCAAGTCTCCCAGGTCATATTAACCCTGCCATCAATCGTCATTAATAATAATAATAATACTACATTTTATTTATGGGCGCCTTTCAAAAATCTCAAGGACACCTTACAAAGTTTAACAAATAGTAGAAACATGTAAGCAGAATGAAATAAATAGTAAAGACAACACCAGAACACAAATTAAAGAGAGAATTCAATCCAAAAACAAAAATCAAAAACACAATATGGAAGAGAGAGCAGCGGCTGCTAAAGCGCGCCAGCGTCCACTCTCCCCTCCGGCAGCCATCTTGGACATAAAATAAAATATCATTAACACACAAAAATCATCCCCCCACAATGATTACCACTGTGGGGGAAGGCACAATTGATAAAATTGAATCAGAAATGGATGACGTTTCAGGACGAGAGACCATCTTCAGACTGTGAGTATCTGCATATATATATAACATTAGATCTCACAGACACAAAAAGCTGGAGTAACTCAGCGGGACAGGCAGCATCTCTGGAGAGAAGGAATGGGTGGCGTTTCGGGTCGAGACCCTTCTTCAGACTGGTTAGGGATAAGAGAAAGGAGAGATATAGACGATGATATGGAGAGATAAAGAACAATGAATGAAAGATATGCAATAAAGTAATGATGATAAAGGAAACAGGCCTCTACATATCTCTCTACATCATCGTCACCCATTCCTTCTCTCCAGAGACGCTGCCTGCCCCGCTGAGTTACTCCAGCTATCTTCGGTTGAAACCAGCATCTGCGGTTCCTTCCTACGCATCAGATCTCTTAGGTTTGTTCTATTTACAGTGTGGGGGCGGAGAAGATTTGTTCGATTATGCTTACACAGAGAAGCTAGAGAACCTGTAACCATGGCTCATTGTTTACATATAATTGGCAGAAAAAGGCTATTGTATCTGATTGCAGGCGTTAAATCTAGCATCCAATGTCCATAAGAACCAGACCAAAAAAATCAATAATAATCATATCCCTTTTTGCAAGTTAAATACTCTTATAGACAGGGAGTGGTGGGTGTCTGCAATACGCTGACTGAGGTGGTGGTGGAGCCAGACGCAATAGTGGTGTTTAAGAGGTTTTTAGATAGGCACATTGAATAGTGAAAGGCCTGGATAGAGTGGATGTGGGGAGGATGTTTCCACTAGTGGGAGAGTCTAGGACCAGAGGTCATAGCCTCAGAATAAAAGGATGTTCCTTTAGGAAGGAGATGAGGAGGTATTTCTTTAATCAGAGGGTGGTGAATCTGTGGAATTCATTGCCACAGACGGCTGTGGAGGCCAAGTCGTTGGGTATTTTTCAAGAGGTGAATTGACAGGTTCTTGCTTAGTCTAGAGTTTCAAAAGGTTACGGGGAGAAGGCGGGAGAATGGGGATTTAGTTTTAGTTTAGTTTACTTTAGAGATACAGCACTGAGTCCGTGTCCGCGCCGACCAGCGATCCCCGCACATTAACGCCACCCTACACCCACTAGGGACAATTTTTACATTTGCACCAAGCCAATTAACGGACAAACCTGTCCGTCTTTGGAGCGTGGGAGGAAACCGAAGATCTCTGAGAAAACCCACGCAGGTCACGGGGAGAAGGTACTAACTCCGTACAGACAGAATCAAACCCGGGTCTCCGGCGCTGCAGTCGCTGTAAGGCAGCAACTCTACCGCTGCGCCTCCGTGCCCAGAAGGATTGATAGTTCAACCATGATTAAATAGCGGAGCGGGCTCAATGGGCCAAATGACCCAATTCTGCTCCTATCACCTATGAATTTATGAACATATATGCTGGGTATGGAGGAGTATGGATCATGTGTCGACAGAAGAGATTAGTTTATCTGTGCGTTATGTTCAGCACAGACAATATGGGCCGAAGGGCCTGTTGCCGCAGTGTACTCTCCATATGCTGTGTTCTGCATTGTAAAGTTTGGGTGAAGAAATTGCAGGCAAATATTCTAGGCAGAGATAGATAGATTCTTGATTAGTACGGGCGACAGGGGTTATGAGGAGAAGGCAGGAGAATGGGGTTGAGAGGGAAAGATAGATCAGCCATTGGGGGTAGACTGGTAGGGTAGACTTGATGGGCCGAATGACCTAATTCTGCTCCTGGAACTTATGAAGAATAATTCAAAATGTACACAGCTCCTTCAGAGAGATGACAGAGGCTTGCTGGGTCTCCTTCTATGTTTATTCTGATTCTATTACAGGTTTCAACGTTTGAGCATCTATTAAAAGCATCAAAAAGGTTCAGATGTGTGGATATGTTTCCAATGCAGAAAGTTTACGCAGTTAATATCCTCCTCCTCCACGGTCATAAATGAAAACTTTGAATTAATACTTTATTTTATCAGACTCCTCCAAGAGTTCTATTATGATACCTCCTCCACAGAATGAACCAACAAAGTGGAGATACGTCAGGTTGCTTTGGGCAGGACGGTGGCGCAGTGGTAAAGCTTCAGCCTCGCAGCGCCAGAGACCCCGGTTCGATCCTGCCTACGGGGGCTGTCTGTATGGAGTTTGTACCTTCTCCCCGAGACCTGGCGTGCGTTTTCTCCGAGATCTTCGGCTTCCCCCCTCACTCCAAAGACGTACAGGTTTGTAGGTTAATTGTCTTGGTATAAATGTAAATTGTCCCTGGCGTGTGTAGGATAGTGTTACGGTCCTGTCCCACTTTCACGACCTAATTCACGACCTTTTTTATTCGTGGACATTTTTCATCATGCTAGAAAAAACGCCCCGACCTACTTGATGCCACGAGTACCTACGACCAGCATCACGACTTAGCTCCGACCTACCTACGACCTCCTACGACCATGCTGCGAATATGAGTCAAGGGCAAAATCGGCAGAGGTCGTGAATTAGGTCGTGAAAGTGGGACAGGCCCTTGAATGGGCAGGGATCGGTGGTCGAAGCGGACTCAGTGGGCCGAAGGGCCTGTTTCCACACTGCATCTCGAGACTAAAGTAAACTAAACTAATGCAGTCTCAAATTTAGAACTTCAGTTTGAATCTATTATAATCACTATAAAGTTCACAACTGTTCAGTACGATATTCGAAATAGGTTTGTCACATCTCCAATTTAGATTCGGAGAACATTTGTGCAGTTCTGGACATCCCATTATAGCAAATATGAGGAGGGGAGTGTAGAAGAGGTTTACCAGAAGGCTAGAAACAAGGAACTGCATATGCTGGTTAATACACAAAAAAAAAACCTTCTTCAGACTGAGGAAGGGTCTCGACCCGAAACATCACCTTTAGACTTTAGAGATACAGCGTGGAACAGGCCATTCGTCCCACCGAGTCCCCGCCGACCAGCGATCGCCCCGTACACCAGCACTATCGTACACATTAAGGACAATTTAGTTTTTACCAAAGCCCATTAGCCTACAAATCTGTATGTCTTTGGAGTGTGGGAGGAAACCAGAGCCCCCCTGAGAAATCCCATGCAGTCACAGGAAGAACGTACACACTTCATTCAGGCAGCACCGTAGTCAGGATCGAACCCAGTTCTGAGGCAGCAACTCTACCGCTGCGCCACTGTGCCGCCCTATGTTCTATCTACCTCTCCATGTTTTCCAGAGATGATGCCCTGACCCAGCTGAGTTACTCCAGCACCTTGCATCCTCGTGGGTAATTTACCAGAAAGCTGCCTGGATCATCTATAGTTTATGGATGATATAACTATCATCTCCAGTTATAAGGAGATGTTCGACAAACTTGGATTGTTTTCTCTGGAACACCAAAGGGGTGAAGATAGACCTGATGGAAGAATACGGCCATCAACACTTCAGTAGAAGTTGCGATCACTGTCGTACACGGCATTGTAAGGAACGATGATAAAGCACACACACACACACCAAAATCCTATACTTCCAGCGGCGGAAGTCCGCAGGACTGGAGGACAGAGATGTGTGGTGCGTCCGTCACCGTTGCCATTGGAAACCAGCACCACTGCGTCGCTAATGTTTTCAATGATGATGAATGAATGAATGAATGATGAATTTAGAAAGGAGTTGAGGAGGAATTTCTTTGGTCAGAGGGTGGAATTCATTGCCACAGACGGCTGTGGAGGCCGTCAATGGATATTTTTACGACGCAGATTGACAGATTCTTGATTTGTAAGGGTGTCAGGGGTTTTATGGGGAGAAGGCAGGAGAATGGGATTGAGAGGGAAAGATCGATCAGCCATGATTGAATGGCGGAGTAGACTCGATGGGCCGAATGGCCTAATTCTGCTCGTGGAACGTTTGAAGTGATGAACTCGACAGTCCGGAGCTCTTTCCCCCAAATGTCAGGTGGAAATGTCAAGTCTAGAAGACATGTTTAAGAAAGAACTGCAGATGCTGGAAAAATCAAAGGTCGACAAAAAGCTGGAGAAACTCAGCGGGTGAGGCAGCATCGATGGAGCGAAGGAATGGGTGACGTTTCGGGTCGAGACCCTTCTTCAGACTGATGTCAGGCTAGAAGACATAAGGGCTTGTCCCACGAGCATGCGACTGCATGCTGCGAGCGCGACCAAACCGGAAGCGGGGGCCGCGCGGAGGTCGAGTGATCCCCGTACAGGGCCGGTCCCACCAGCATGCGACTGCATGCGGCGAGCGGGACCAAACTGGAAGTGGGGGACGCGCGGAGGACGAGTGAGTGACGTGAAGTTCGAGCGAAGTCCGCGGGAAGTTCGCGCGTGACGTACGGCGTCGAGACGCTGCGTACGGCGTCGAGGCGGCTGCGGGCCGACAGGCCGTTGCCGCGCAGAATTTTTGAACACTGTCAGTTTTTCGGAGCCCCGCGCGATGTCGGGACCAGCTCCGCACAACTCCATATGGCTCCGCCGATCGAAATGAGACCGGCCCCGCGAGGCCGTACGGCTCAAGCGACCACGTTAGGTCGCATGCTCGTGGGACAGGCCCTATAGCGTTAAGGTCAGAGGAGGAATTTACAGAGCTGTGCGGAGCCATATGGAGTTGTGCGGAGCGCAGTGCCTGGCACGCACCACTAGTTGTGGTGGTGAAAGTAGCTATAATAGTGGCCTGTATGAGGCCTTCATTGGGGGATGTGGATCATGTGCAGGCAGAAGACATTAGTTTAATTTGGCATCATGTCTGGTACACAGACCGTGGGCCAAAGGACATGTTCCTGAGCTGTACTTTCCTGTCGTCTGTGTTCTTAAACCAGTAATTAAGGATTAATAAATAATGGAATTAATGGAATAAATCACTGGGACGGGAAAAATAAATGGAATATTCACTCCCTGTAAATAAAAATACTTGGATGAGAAACAGAGCCTGTTAAGGATCATCCAGTCATAGCGTGGAAACAGGTCCTTTGGCCCAACCTGCCCAACATGTCCCAGCTATACTAGTCCCACCCACCACCTTTAGCCCATATCTCTCCAAACCTGCCTTATCCATGTATCTGTCTAACTGTTTCTTAAATGTTGGGATAGTCCCTGCCTCAACTACCTCCTCTGGCTGCTTGACCCACACACCCACCACCCTTTGTGTGAAAAAGTTACCCCTCAGATTCCAATCAAATCTTGTCCCCTTCACCTTAAGACCATTAAATCAGTCCTTACGGAGTCTGTTTTTGCAGTCCAGTTGGTGAATTGGGGGGCAAACATAAAAATGCTGGAGTATCTCAGCAGGTCAGGCAGCATCTCCGGAGAGAAGGAATAGGGGTGAGACACTTCTTCAGAATGCGAGTCCGGGAAACGAGAGATTATAGACTGTACATACAACGAATGAATGAAAGATATTCAAAAAGGAATGATGATGAAGGAAAGCTGGAGCCCACAATGGTCCATTGTTGGCTGTGGGGAAGGTGATAATGCGTGATGCAAACAGTGAAACTCAGCAGGACAGCAGTGAAACTAGTAAATTACAGAGGGGTTGCAGCGAAGAGAGGGTGCTGCAGGACTCTCTTTGGAGAGGGGGTGGTGGGTGGTGTCTCAATATCTCTCGCTTGTATTCAAGGTTGGACTATAGTTTGCAGAACCTTCATTGAGCAATTGGGGGCGGCACGGTGGCGCAGCGGGTAGAGCTGCTGCCTCACAGCGCCAGAGGCCCGCGTCCAATCCTGACTATGGGTGCTGTCTGCGCGGAGTTTGTACGCTCTCCCTGTGACCGCATGCTTTTTCTCCGGCTTCTGCCCAAATTCCAAAGACGTGCAGGTTTGCTGGTTAATTGGCTTCTGTAAATTGCTCTAGTGGGACATAGAAATAGTGTTGGAATAGGTGGCGTTTCGGGGTCGGGACCCTTCTCAGACTGAGAGTCGGGCGAGAGGGAAACGAGTAGATTATTGCCCTTGATAAAAAATTTAAATTGTCCCGAGTCATAAGGTCATAAGTAATAGGAGTGGAATTAGGCCACTCGGCCCATCAAGTCTACTCCGCCATTCAATCATGGCTGATCTATCTCTCCCTCCTAACCCCATTCACCTGCCTTCTCCCCATAACCTCTGACACCGGTACTAATCAAAAATCTATCTATCTCTGCCCTAAAAATATCCAATGACTTGGCCTCTACAGCCTTCTGTGGCAAAGAATTCCACAGATTCACCACCCTCTGACTGAAGAAAATTCTCCTCATCTCTTTCCCAAAAGAACGTCCTTTAATTCTGTGTGTTTAGGATAGTGCTGGTGTACGGGGTGATCGCTGGTCGGCGTGGACTCGGTGGGCCGAAGGGCCTGTTTCCACCATGTGTCTCTAAACTAACTTACTTCCACATAATCAGACACTAGACAGAAATGTTATATAAATATATATATATATTTGCAAAATATACCCAAACTACAAAGGTACACAAAAATGCTGGAGAAACTCGGCGGGTGCAGCAGCATCTATGGAGCGAAGGAAATAGGCAACGTTTCGGGCCGAAACCCTTCTTCAGACTGATAGGGGGTGGGGAGAAGAAAGGAAAAAAGGAAAAAGGCGGAGGAGGAGCCCGAGGGCTGGGGGAGGGGAGGAGACAACCAGAGGGCTGATGAAGGGGAGGGGACAGCAAGGGCTAGCAGAATTGGGAGAATTCAATGTTCAAGCCCCCAGGATGTAGACTGCCCAAGCGGAATATGAGGTGCATTTCCTGCAATTTCCGGAGTTGCTCGCTGTGGCCATGGAGGAGACCCAGGACAGAGAGGTCAGATACGGAATGGGAGGGGGAGTTGAAGTGCTGAGCCACCGGGAGGTCAGGTTGGTTATTGCGGACCGACCGGAGGTGTTCGGCGAAACGATCGCCAAGCCTCCGCTTGGTCTCACCGATGTAGATCAGCTGGCATCTAGAGCAGCGGATGCAATAGATGAGGTTGGAGGAGATGCAGGTGAACCTCTGTCGCACCTGGAACGACTGCTTGGGTCCCTGAATGGAGTAGAGGGGGGAGGTGAAGGGACAAGTGTTGCATCTCTTGCGGTTGCAAGGGAAAGTACCAGGGGAGGGGGTGGTATGGGAGGGAAGGGAAGAATTGACAAGGGAGTTACGGAGGGAGCGGTCTTTGCGGAAGGCAGACATGGGGGGAGATGGGAAGATGTGGCGAGTGGTGTGGTCACGTTGGAAAAACAACGTGACCCCACCAACAAAATACCCACAGTTGGTACATGATACACTTCTTAAAAGAGTAACCACATTTGTCACAGGAAAGGGGGGGGGGGGGGGGGTTCAGGAGAGGGGCATATTTTTAGGCTTATAGTATGGAAACAGGCCCTTCGGCCCACTGAGTCCGTACCGACCATCGATCACCCGTTCACACGAGTTCTATGTCCTAAGCAAGGTCTCGAGCCGAAACGCCACCAGATATGCTGCCTGACCCGCTGAGTTCCTCCAGCTGTTTGTGTCTGTCTCTACGTTGTCCCCACTTTCTCATCCACTCCCTGCACACACCGGGTGCAATTTACGCAGCCCTACAAAGCCGCACGCCTTTGAGATGTGCGAGGAAACCGGAGCGCACCCGGTGAAAACCCACACGGTCACAGGGAGAACGTGCAAACTCCACACGGACAGCAGCCAAGGTTAGAATGGAACCCGGGTCTATGGCGCCGTGAAGCAGCAGCTCTACTCAGCTTTAGTCGGAGGGTGGCGAATCTGTGGAATTATTTGCCGCAGAAGGCTGTGGAGGCCAAGTCAATGGATATTTTTAAAGCAGCGATAGGTAGGTTCTCGATTAGCACGGGTGTCAGGGGTTATGGGGAGAGGGCAGGAGAATGGGGTTTGGAGGGAGAGATAGATCAGTCATGATTGAATGGCAGGGTAGACCTGATGGGCCGAATGACCTAATTCTGCTCCTATCACCTATGACCATACGACCTTACCAGCCGCGCCACTGTGCAGTTGAAGTCTCTTTGTGCAGCACTCATGGATGAGTGACTCCAACAAGCAAAAACAAAATCCATTTAAAGACAGAAAAACTTGACTCATTTCATCGGGTCTATGTTTTAACTGTCAGCTTGATGTTAGGTCAAGGGTGGGATGGCGTTAGTGTTGGTTGAACTGCTCTCTGATCGTAACTAGAGCTGATCGTTTGAAAGGCCACTTCACTTGCTGTTAGAATCGTAGATCTATCAGGTCAAGAAAACATTTGCAACGCAACTTGCTTTAATGGCACGTTTCCTGAATGGCTAGACCCGCCTCTGCCTCTTCTGATGAAGCGGCAGGGTGGCGCAGCGGTAGAGTTGTTGCCTTACAGCACTTGCAGCGCCGGAGACCCGGGTTCGATCCCGACCACGTACTGAGTTTGTACGTTTTAGAACGGAGACGAGGAAACACTTTTTCTCACAGAGAGTGGTGAGTCTGTGGAATTCTCTGCCTCAGAGGGCGGTGGAGGCAGGTTCTCTGGATGCTTTCAAGAGAGAGCTAGATAGGGCTCTTAAAGATAGCGGAGTCAGGGGATATGGGGAGAAGGCAGGAACGGGGTACTGATCGGGGATGATCAGCCATGATCACATTGAATGGCGGTGCTGGCTCGAAGGGCCAAACGGCCTACTCCTACATCTATTGTCTATTGTCTATTGTTTTTCTCGTGACCGCGTGGGTTTACTCCGAGATCTTCGCTTTCCTCCCACACTCCAAAAGGCATACAGGTTTGTAGGTTCATTGTCTTACAAATATAAATAGTCCCTAGAATGCATAGGATAGTGTTCATGCGCGGGGACCGCTGGTCGGGGTGGACGTGGTGCGCCGAATGACCAGTCTCCCCGTGACCTGCGTGGGTTTTCACCGGGTGTTCCGGTTTTCTCACACACTGCAAAAGTCGTACAGGTTTGTAGATTGTGTAGGAAAGAACTGCAGATGTTACACGGAAGATGGACACAAAATGCTGGAGTAACTCAGCGGGTCAGGCAGCATCTTTGAGGGAAAGGAATAGGTGACGTTTGGGGTCGGGACCCTTCTTCAGACTGGGAGTCAGGCGAGAGGAAAACTAGTAGATTTATTTCCTTTGATAAAAAAATATATAATTGTCCCAAGTCACAAGGTCATAAGTAATAGGAGTGGAATTAGGTCATTCGGCCCATTATGTCTACTCTGCCATTCAAACATGGCTGATCTATCTCTCCCTCCTAACCCCATTCACCTGCCTCCTCCCCATAACCTCTGACACCCGTACTAATCAAAAATCTATCTATATCTGCTTTGAAAATATCCACTGACTTGGCCTCTACAGCCTTCTGTGGCAAAGAATTCCGCAGATTCACCACCCTCTGACTAAAGAAAATTCTCCTCATCTCCTTCCCAAAAGAACGTCCTTTAATTCTGTGTGTTTAGCATAGTGCTGGTGTACGGGGTGATCGCTGGTCGGCGCGGAATCGGTGGGCCGAATGGCCTGTTTCTACGCTGCACCTGTAAATAGACAATAGGTGCAGGAGTAGGGCCATTCGCTCCTTCGAGCCAGCACCGCCATTCAATGTGATCATGGCTGATCATCCCCAATCAGTACCCTGTTCCTGCCTTCTCCCCATATCCCCTGACTCCGCTATCTTCAAGAGCCCTTTCAAGCTCTCTCTTGAAAGTATCCACCGTCCTATGAGGCAGAGAATTCCACAGACTCACCACTCTCTGTGTGTAAATCTAAAAGTAGAAGTGGAATGGGGAGCATGGCTTTGAGGAACCAGCTTCTCCTCTGGGCCGTGGGGGAAACTGTGGGCAGCATGAACTGTAATGGACATGGAATGGCCGATATACTTCACCGCTGTTTGCAGATGAATGGTGATGTTTGTCAGAACCCCAAACACATGGGACGCATGAGTGATTAATTTTAATTGTTTTTCTGCTGTTTATTAATGGGTTTATTTTTCATCAAGCAGATTAATGAGACTGTAGGATATCAAAGGAGCCGGATGTTGGGCTGTACACAGGCGCTGCCAAAAAGCTTTCAGAATTCAAAGGCTATTCTTTCTGCCCACCTCCCTTTGATCCTGAAGATTACCACTTGCACCACACAAAGCCCACTGATTAACCCTTCCGTTGCCAGGACCTAGGTGGCGCTGCGGTAGAGTTGCCGCCTCACAGCCCCAGAGACCCGGGTTCGATCCCGACTACGGGCGCTGTCTGTGCGGAGTTTGTACGTTCTCCCCGTGACCAGCATGGGTTTTCACCGGGTGCCCCGGTTTCCACCTGCACTCCAAGACGTACAGTTTTGCGGGTTAATTGGCTGGGTAAAATCGTAAATTGTCCCCAAGTGTGTAGGATAGTGCTAGTGTACGAATGATTGTTAGCTGGTGCGGGCCCGGTGGGCCGAATGGGCCTCTTTCCACACTAATGGCTCTAAACTAAACCCGCAGTTTTTGTTTTTAATTGTGAAACTTTATTTGGAGGCCAAGACCCAAAACATCGCAGTTGATTAGAATGTGAGATAAGAAAAAGACAGAAGAGAATGGGAGAGGGAGTAAACCATATGGTCTTTGAAGCCTGATCCATCGTTCAGTGAAGTCATGGCTGATATGATCTTTACCTCTTCTCCTCTCCCCTGCCAGACCTCCATAAACTTCAAATTCCCTCTGGATCAAAAGTTTGCCGCTCTCTGAGTTAAATATATGTAATGACTCCGACTCCGTAAGTCTCTGGTTTCGAGTGTTCCAGGGATATACACGTCTACGAGGGTGAAAAAATGTCTACACGTTTGCGCTTCGAATGAGCAACCCCTACTTCTGAAATTGTGTGCTGTTCTGGTCACAACATGGAGTTACAGATGTGCACAGCAGCCCATCTGTACCAACCAAATTGCCCAACTGAGCCACCTCCATTTGCCTGCATTGTCCCATATCCCTCTTGTCTGTGTAGACCGTTCAATTGTATTTGTAGATAGATACAAAATACTGGAGTAACTCAGCAGGTCAGGCAGCAACCATCTGGGGTAGGAGATTGCAACCTTCACGTGGTCCACCCTGTTTCGACTAATGCAATCAACCCGACGTGCACGAACAAATAGATGTAGGGTTCTGTTAGGCTGTGCACGCCATACGCAAGAAGGAGAAGCAAGGATCTTGAGAAGGAATGGTTGACGCTTCAGGTCGAGTCTAAAGAAAGGTCCCAACCTGAAATGTCACTTATTCCATATCTTCAGAGATGCTGCCTGGCCTATTGAGTTACTCCAGCGTCTTTTGTCTATCTTTGGTGTAAACTAGCGTCTGCAGTTCCTTCCCACACAATTATATTTGTACTCATCTCTACCACTTCCTCTGGCTGCTCGTTCCCACGTAACCATCCACTTTAAAGGGACAGTTTCTTCCCAGCTCTGATCAGGCAACTGAACCATCCTAGCACCAACTAGAGAGCGGTCCTGACCTCCCATCCACCTCATTGAAGACCCTCAGACTGGCTTTAATCTGACTTTACTGGACTCTATCTTGCACTAAATGCTATTCCCTTTATCCCGTGGCCAGCTCGATTGTAACCATGTATAGTCCTTTCGCTGACTGGATAGCACGCAACTAAAAAGCTTTTCACTGTACCTCGGTAGGCATGACAATAATAAACAAAACTATATCTTGTGGGAAAATATTGCATCTTCAGGCCCCCATTAAAACTTTACCTTCACACTTGACATCTGTACCCTTCAAGTTCTTCTAGTTTTAGACTCCAACACCCTGGGGAAAACACAGTGACCATTCACCATATCTATGATCTTCACGATGTTTTAAATGGTATAATGGTTCTCTCAGCACCAGAGAACAAAGCCCCAGCCCCAAGCTCTAAAGGGCCTGTCCCACTTGGCCGTCATTTGCGCCTCATTTACGCGACATATGTAAAATGTGGTTGTCGCGTTATGACGCACGGGTAGCGTGTGGGTAGCGCGGGATGGGCGCATGGAGAGGCGTGGAGGAGTATCGCACGGCTCTCCAGGATTTTGTGCTGTACGAAATCCTCGCGCGCCACCTGCGTGACGTATCGCGTACGCACGCTGACGCATTGGGTGCGCACGCTGACGCATTGGCGTTGCACGCTGGCGTCCCGACGTCTCACGTGTATCGCGTGGTGACGCATGGTTACGTCGCCGCGCGCCGCAGGGTATTCTAATGACATCACGTGCACCAGACGGCATGATGACGCGTGATTTGCACGCGACGTTGCGCGTAACGACGCGTCAACCTATTTTACATATGATGCGTAAATGAGGCGCAAATGATGGCCAAGTGGGACAGGCCCTTAAGGATTTGATTAAGCTTGAGAGGGTGCAAAGACGATGTTACATGGACTGGAGGGCAACAGCTATACGGAGAGATCGGAAAGACTTGGAAATGTTTCCGCCGGAATGTGGGAGACGGAGGAACGATCTTATAGAGATTGATAAATCTATGCAGGGCATGGATAAAGCATGTAGTCACCGTCCATTTCTCAGGGTACGGGTATCTCAAACCAGAAGGCATGGGGCAGCACAGTGGCTCATCGGTAGAGTTGATGCCTTACAGAGCCAGAGACCCGGGTTCACTCCTGACTACGGGTGCTGTCTGTACAGAGTTTGTCCGTTCTCCCTGTGACCACGTGGGCTTTCTTCGGGTGCTCCGGTTTCCTCCCACAGTCCATTTGTAAGTGAATTGGCTTCTGTAAATTGTCCCCGGTGTGTAGGATAGTGCTAGTGTGCAAGGATCGCTGGTCGGCGTGGACTTGGTGGGTCAAAGGGCCCGTTTGAGGTCATACAGACAGCACCCGTAGTCAGGATCGAACCCAGGTGTCTGGCGCTGCAAGGCAGCAAACTCTACCGTTGCGCCACCGCGCTGCTCACGTTGTGCTTCATTATTTCCCCACCGTTCTTCCCTGGCTTCCCTCAGCTTTAACGGCATTGTCTGCGATTTCAGGGTACATGCTGGCCTGTATAAATCAGAGCATTGAGTATAGACGTTGGGATGTAATGTTAAAATTGTACAAGGCATTGGTGAGGCCAATTCTGGAGTATGGTGTACAATTCTGGTCGCCAAATTATAGGAAAGATGTCAACAAAATAGAGAGAGTACAGAGGAGATTTACTAGAATGTTGCCTGGGTTTCAGCACCTAAGTTACAGAGAAAGGTTGAACAAGATAGGTCTTTATTCTTTGGAGCGCAGAAGGTTAAGGGGGGACTTGATAGAGGTCTTTAAAATTATGAGAGGGATAGACAGAGTTGACGTGGATAAGCTTTTTCCATTGAGAGTAAGGAAGATTCAAACAAGAGGACATGATTTGAGAATTAAGGGACAAAAGTTTAGGGGCAACATGAGGGGGAACTTCTTTACTCAGAGAGTGGTCGCTGCGTGGAATGAGCTTCCAGTGGAAGTGGTGAAGGCAGGTTCGTCTTTATCATTTAAAAATAAATTGGATAGGTATATGGACGGGAAAGGAATGGAGGGTTATGGTCTGAGTGCAGGTAGATGGGACTAGGTGAGAGTAAGTGTTCGGCACGGACTAGAAGGGCCGAGATGGCCTGTTTCCGTGCTGTAATTGTTATATGGTTATATGGTTATATGAAGGCTGTGACAGTGACTGCAAAGCAAGCTTTCCCAAAAGAACTAAAAAACTCAAAATTAGTAATCCCTAACTTCGCCAATATCCTTAAACCCTTCAAAAAAAATAGATCATTATTAAGAAAAAACAATAAAAAAATTATTCCCAATTGTTCCAGTCTATCTCCCCAAATTCACAATTTCAAATTCCTAGTATAAATGTATACTAATCACAATTTACCCATATTAACATTTTTTTTTAAATGTTACCAATTGTCGCTTAATTTGCTTAAGTCAAAGGTAGATACAAAATGCTGGAGTAGCTCAGCGGGACAGGTGGCATCTCTGGAGAGAAGGAATGGTGACGTCACCAATTCCTTCTCTCCAGAGATACCGCCTGTCCCGCTGAGTTAGTCCAGCATTGTGTGTCTAGCTGGAGACCACGTGGGCACTGGTTGACTGTAAACTTCAACAGCAGTGAGACATAGGCTCAAAGAAGCTTTCACTGTGCAAATAGCTTTGAGAAAAACTTTGCTTTGAGAATGTTGGCACAAGAGACGCAGTCAACAGTATCTGGTTAATGGAGAATGGAGCAGCTGGGCTTGTACTCTCTGGAGTTTAGAAGGATGAGAAATTTCAACCAGGGAAAGATTGCCCAGAGTAGGGGAATCGAGAACCAGGGGATATAGGTTTAAGGTGAGGGGGGAACGATTTAATAGGAAACTGAGGAGAGTGTAGGTAGAGTCTGAAGATGGGTCTCGACCCGAAACGTCACCTATTCCTTCGCTCCATAGATGCTGCCTCACCCGCTGAGTTTCTCCAGCATTTTCATCTACCTTAGAGTGTAGGTAAAAGTTACTTAAAGTTAGGGAATTCAGGGGTCGCGACCCAAAATGTCACCCATTCCTTCTCTCCGGAGAAGCTGCCTGTCCTGCTGAGTTACTCCAGCACAATTTGTGTCCATCAACATTCATACCACTGGGTTGTAAGCTGCCCAAGCGAAATATGAGGTCTTGGTCTTTTCTTGCCTCCAACTCTTCAACCCCTCCGGGCCCCCCTCCAACACCCACCCCAACCCTGTAGTTTCAATCTGAAGAAGGGTCCCGACCTGAAAATTTCACCTATCCTTTTTCTCCACTGATGCTGCCTGACCCGCTGAGTTACTCAAGCACTTTGTGACTGTCTTCGGGTTTCCTCCGGGTGCTCCGGTTTCCTCCCCCATCTCGGAGAAGCATGCGCTTGGAGGTTACTTGGCCTCTGTGAAAATTGCTCCGAATGTGTAGGGAGTGGATGTGAAGGTGGGACAGCATAGAACTAACATGAATGGGTGATCAATGGTCGATTCGGTGGGTCAAATGCTGCATCTTAAAACTACACTAAGTCAAGTTTCAGCTGCTTGGTTCCACTATCCTTCTGAATAATATTACTGGTTGTATGCTTCCTTGTCACCCTCCCTTCAGCTAACAATAAACCATTCTACATTTCCTGTTTAAGAAAGAACTGCAGATGCTGGAAAAATCAAAGATAGACACAAAATGCTGGAGTAACTCAGCGGGTGAGGCAGCATCTATGGAGCGAAGGAATAGGCGACGTTTCGGGTCGAGACCCTTCTTCATACCCTTCTTCCACATTTCCTTAACATTGTCTGCTTTGATCTGTCTTTTTCACACCTTACCCTTCCATTTCTCTAGACGCCCTCTCTCCTGACTCTCATTCTGAAGAGGGGTCTCGATCCAAAACGTCACCCATTCCTTTTCTCCAGAGATGCTGCCTGACCCGCTGAGTTACTCCAGCATTTTGTGTCTATTTTCTGTGTATAACCAGCATCTGCAGTCCCTTCCGACACATATGAAACTTTGGTTAGGCCACATTTGGATAATGGGTGCTGTTCTGATCACGTGTTACAGCAAGAATGTAGAGACAGAGGAGAGAATGTGGAAGGGATTTAAGGGTTCTGACCCAAAACCTCACCCATCCTTTTACTCCAGAGATGCTGCCTGACCCGCTGAGTTCCTCCAGCTCTTTGTGTCTATTTTTGGTATAAACCGGCATCTGCAGTTCCTTGCTTCTACAATCTATCTCGGACAACAGATCAGGTCTCACACCTCGGGAGCAGTGTGGCACGGACATCAAGGGATATCAAACAACGAGACACTGGCTAATTCTGCATGCAGGGTAAAAGGCATGACCAAGCTTTGCACAAAACAAAAGTCAGATTCAGCTGCTTCCTTGTTACTCTTCCTTCTTTATGGTCCAGTGATGATCCCGTCACCATCCCCGACCTCTACCTCCGCTACATCGATGATTGTTTTGGTGCCACATCCTGCACCCACACACAACTGACTGACTTCATCCGCTTCACCACCAACTTCCATCCGGCACTTAAATACACCTGGACCATTTCCGACACTTCCCTACCATTCCTTGACCTCACTATCTCCATCGCAGGTGATAGACTCCTTACCGACATCCACTACAAACCTACCGACTCCCATGGCTATCTGGACTACACTTCTTCCCACCCTGCTTCCTGTAAGGACTCCATCCCCCACTCCCAATTCCTCCGTCTACGCCGCATCTGCTCCCAGGATGAGGCGTTCCACACCAGGGCATCTGAAATGTCCTCATTCTTCAGGGAACGGGGGTTCCCCTCCTCCACCATAGATGAGGCTCGCACCAGGGTCTCTGCCATACCCCGCAACACTGCTCTCTCTCCCCATCCCCCCACTCACAACAAAGGCAGAGTCCCCCTAGTCCTCACCTTTCACCCCACCAGCCGTCACATACAACAAGTGATCCTCCGTCAGTTTCGCCACCTCCAACGTGACCCCACCACTCGCCACATCTTCCCATCTCCCCCTATGTCTGCCTTCCGCAAAGACCGCTCCCTCCGTAACTCCCTTGTCAATTCTTCCCTTCCCTCCCATACCACCCCCTCCCCTGGTACTTTCCCTTGCAACCGCAAGAGATGCAACACTTGTCCCTTCACTTCCCCCCTCCACTCCATTCCAGGACCCAAGCAGTCGTTCCAGGTGCGACAGAGGTTCACCTGCATCTCCTCCAACCTCATCTATTGCATTCGCTGCTCTAGATGCCAGCTGATCTACATCGGTGAGACCAAGCGGAGGCTTGGCGATCGTTTCGCCGAACACCTCCGGTCGGTCCGCAATAACCAACCTGAACTCCCGGTGGCTCAGCACTTCAACTCCCCCTCCCATTCCGTATCTGACCTCTCTGTCCTGGGTCTCCTCCATGGCCACAGCGAGCAACACCGTAAATTGGAGGAAATGCACCTCATATTCCGCTTGGGCAGTCTACACCCTGGTGGCCTGAACGTTGAATTCTCCCAATTCTGCTAGCCCTGGCTGTCCCCTCCCCTTCATCAGCCATCTGGTTGTCTCCTCCCCTCCCCCAACCCTCGGGCTCCTCCTCCTCCTTTTCCTTTTTTCCTTTCTTCTCCCCACCCCCTATCAGTCTGAAGAAGGGTTTCGGCCCGAAACGTTACCTATTTCCTTCGCTCCATAGATGCTGCTGCACCCGCTGAGTTTCTCCAGCATTTTTGTGTACCCTATGATCCCGTCACCATCTGGATTTCAAATAATTCATCGCTTCATAGTTTCTGCTACTTGGTGGGTCTTTTGGTTTAAATATATATATTACTGAGTAATTTTGTTGAAAGATTAGAGGGGCACGGTGGCGCAGCGGTAGAGTTGCTGCCTCACAGCCCCAGTGACCCGGGTTCGATCCTGACCACGGGCGCTGTTTGCACGGAGTTTGTACCTTCTCCCCGTGACCCGCGTGGGTTTTCTCCGGGAGTTCCGATTTTCCTCCCACACTCCAAAGACGTACAGGTTTGGAGGTGAATTGGCTCGGTATCATTGTAAATTGTCCCTAGAGTGCGTTGGATAGTAGAAGTGGGGGAGGGAGGGGGGGGGCGCGGACTCGGTGGGCCGAAGGGCCTGTTTCCGTGCTGTATCTCTAAACGTTAAAAAAAAATCTGAGTTCATAGAGTGAATCACCACTGAAGCTGAAACGTGAAATTGAGGAAAAAAGAAAAAGGACACAAAGCTCTGGAGTAACTCAACGGGTCAGGCAGCATCTCTGGAGAACATAGGCGACGTTCTGGGTCAAGACCCTTCTTCAGAAAGTATTATTCAGACAGTCAGTAACCAAGCAAGTTAAGGGCCTGTCCCACTTGGCCATCATTTGCGTGTCACGCAGATGGCGCGCGGAGATTTTGTACATCACAAAATCCTGCGATGCCGCGCGCAGCCGCGTGTCACTGCCTATGTCATCGCCCGCCATGCGTGCGTAATGCGCACTGTACGCGCATCACGTGGGTGTCACGTCGCGTGCGTCGTGCCGCGTAAATGATGTCACGTAATTTACGCGCAAATGACGGCCAAGTGGGACAGGCCCTTTACCATTGATCATAGTAACTACTCTCCACCATCAGCAGTACGTACATCAGGAGCTACCTCAAGAAAGTGGCATCCATCATCATGGACGCCCACCATCCAGGCCATCCCACTTCTCGCTGCTACCATCAGGCGGATGGTACAGAAACCTAATAGCCCTGTCCCACGGTGCGAGTTCATTCCAAGAGCTCTCCCAAGTTTAAAAAAAATCAAACTCGTGGTAAGCACGGAGAATGAACATAGCGGGTACGTCGCAGCTCGGGGACGTCTCTTAGCGCTAACGGCAGGTACTCGGGAAGACTCGCTAACGGCAGGTAAGCACGGGAAGACTCGAGAAGATTTTTCAACATGATGAAAAATGTCCACGAGAGCCCCGAGTAGCCATTACCGTAAATCTCCGAGTTTGAATTAGGGCAAACTCGGGAGAACTCGTGGAATGAACTCGTACCGTGGGACAGGGGTTTAAAGGCCATCATCTCCAGGTTCAGGAACAGCTAATTTCCCGCAACCATCAGGTCTTTGAACCAAGTGTGTGGGAAGGAAATACAGATGCTGGATTAACACGAAGATAGACACAAAAAGCTGGAGTAACTCAGCGGGTCAGATAGCATCTCTGCAGATAAAAGAATACGTGACGTTTCAGGTCGAGACCCTTCTTCAGACAGAGTGTGAAGAAGAAGGGTCTCGACCTGAAACGTCACCTATTCCTTTTCTCCAGAGACGTGACCTGACTGGCTGAGTTACTCCAGCTTCTTGTGTCTGCCTTAGGCTCTTGAACCAACCTGCACAACTCTAATCCTAGATGGCTGCAAACTTCCTCTTGCACTACCATGGACTTGTTTTCTAATTGTGTATTTTTGCATTAGAGATTAATTTACATTAGACATTAGAGATACAGCGTGGAAACAGGCCCTTCGGCCCACTGAGTTCGTGCCGCCCAACGATCACCCATACATTTAGCTCTATGCTATCCCAGTTTCACATTCTACACACCAAGGACCATTTACAGAAGTCAATTGACCTACAAAACTGTACGTCTTTGGAGTGTGTGAGGAAACCGGAGAAAATCCATGGCAGTCGCGGGGAGAACGTGCAAACTCCTTACAGCTAGCATCCGTAGTCAGGTTCGAACCCGGGTCTGTGGCGCTGTAAGGCAGCAGGTCTACTGTTGTGCCATTGTGCTGCCACAAATGTCTTGTTTCTTTTCTTGCACAGTGTTTTTTGTTCATTGTCTTGAGGAATTTATATGTAATTTATGTATAATTTATGCATTGTCTGAGTTTGAGTCTATCTGCCTGCAATGCTGCTGCACGATTGCACAGTTGTACCTGCACCTCACTGCACATGTGCACGTGACAATAAACTCGACTTGGTCAACCAGTGACGATCTAAAGGGCCTGTCCCACTTGGCGATTTTTTTCAGCAACTGCCGGCATCATTGACTGACGTACCAGGGTACCGAAAAATTCGCGGCGTGATGCAGCGTGACGCGCCGAGACGACGTATTGACGCGCGGTGTTTTTTCAAGTGTCGCAACATTTTTTTTGTCGCCTCTGGATTTTGAAATGTTCAAAATCTTTTGGCGACCCTGATATGACGCCGGCAGTCGCCAAAAAAAATCGGCAAGTGGGACGGGCCCTTAACAGTTCAAATTTAGCTTAGTTTAGTTTAGTTTAGTTCAGGGATGCAGTGCGGAAACAGGCCACACCAACCAACAATCCCCACAAACTAACACTATCCTACACACACTAGGGACAATTTACATTTATACCAAGTCAATTAAGGGACAAACCAGTATGGCGGCATTGCCTTGCAGCTGCGGCTCGCCTGCAGTCCGTTTGTCTTTTCTTTTTTTGTTTTCTTTTGTCCCGTTGTTGCGGTTTGTTTTGGTTTATTTTAGTTGCGTATGTGTGGGGGGGGTGGGAGAAGCATGTTTTTTGGCTCTTCCTTCGGGGGGGGATGCGACCTTTCTTGCCGTATCCCCCGTCTCCGTCTCCGTCTGCGCTGAGGCCTATCGCGGAGCTGGCGGCCTCCATCTGGGACCGACCTCGGGGCTCGGGAGGCAGAGCCAGCCGGGACTTGCCAGCGCGGGGCTGGCCGACTTCGGGGCTGTGGTGGCGTTGCGACTCGACTTCCGACACGACTTCGGAGCCTCGGAGGCTCGGCGAGGGCCAGTGGACGACATCGTCGGGAGCTCGCAGGTCACACGTTGGTGACCTGTTTTTCCGTAGCTCCCGCAACAACAGCTGCGTCCGCTCGACTGGAGGGCGGCAGCTTCGGTAGCTTCGACCGCCCTGGGCCGCGGAGTTTGAACCGGCCCGTTCGGATTCAGCCGCGGGACTTACTTACCATCACCCGGCGGGGTCACAACATCGGAGGCCTGGATCGCCTCAGCGCAGAGGGAGAGCACGGAGGGAAGAGACATGGACTTTGGGACTTTTTGCCTTCCATCACAGTGAGGAGGTGCCTGGTGGACTCACTGTGGTGGATGTTAAACTGTGTTGAGTGTGTGATTTTGTTATTTATTCTATGTTATGACTGCAGGCTAAACCATTTCGTTGACAATAAAATTGAATACAATACAATACAATACAATGTCTATGCGGTGTGGAGAGAAACCAAAGATCTCAGAGAAAACCCGCGTTGTCACGGGGAGAACGTACAAACTCCATTCAGACAGCACCCGTAGTCGGGATTGAACCCGGGTCTCTGGCGCTGTAGGGCAGCAACTCTACCGCTGCGCCACCGTGCCGCCTGTGAATGATCAGGGGTGGCAAAGGTTATGGGGAGAAGGCAGGAGAATGGCGTTGGGAGGGAGAGATAGATCAGCCATGTGCAGGAAAGAACTGCAGATGCTGGTTAAAATCGAAGGTAGACACAAAAAGCTGGGCACAAAATGCTGGAGTAACTCAGCGGGACAGGCAGCATCACTGGAGAGAAGGAATGGGTGACGTTTCGGGTCGGAGACCCTTCTGCACGCTGACTATTTACTGGGTAATCCGATACGCACCGTCATTCCTTCTGTTGTTGATCTGGTTTGTGATCTGCTCCTGAAATTCGGCGAGCGACTCTTCAATGGTTTCTGTCCGGTGTGTCGACAGTGAGAATCTGCGTTTAAACTTCTTCATCTTATTCACTCCAGTTCCAATCAATGCAGCTGTAAAAAGGAAATGAAACTGGGTCAACCGGAGAGAAAGGTTCCTATCACAAGAATACGGACCAGTTGCACATTATAAGGCCAGATAAACTTAATTATTAGTCACACAGCACGGAAACAGGCCCTTCGGCCCAACTTGTCCCTGCCGACCAAGATGCCCCATCTGAATAGCTAGTCCTATTTACCCACATTTGGCCCTGCAAGCCTTTCCTATCCATGTATCTGACCAAGTGAATGGTCTTATACTACCAGCCTCAGCTATAGGTTCATGTTCACAAGTGATAGGAGAAGAATTAGGCCATTCGGCCCATCAAGTTACTCCACCATTCATTCATGGCTGATCTATCTCTCCCTCTCAACCCCATTTACCTGCCTTCTCCCCATAACCTCTGACACCCGTACTAATCAAAAATCTATCTATATCTGCTTTGAAAATATCCACTGACTTGGCCTCTACAGCCTTCTGTGGTAAAGAATTCCAAAGATTCACCACCCTCTGACTAAAGAAATTTCTCTTCAAATCCTTCCTAAAAGAACATCCTTTTAATTCTGAGGCTGTGACCTCCAGTCCTAGACTCTCCCACTAGTGGAAACATCCTCTCCACATCCACTCTTTCCAAGCCTTTCACTATTCGGTAAGTTTCAATGAGGTCCCCCCCTCCAGCGAGTACAGGCCCAGCGCTGTCAAACGATCTTCATATGTTAACCCACTCATTCCTGGGATCATTCTTGTTCTCGTTGGAAAAGTGATCCAAATGTAGTTAATGAGAGAAGGTAAAGATAGATGCGGACTATCAGGAGGGCTGTCAGAGGATGCAGGAGGGATATAGACAGTTTCAGTTATGGGCAGAGAAATGGCAGACGGAGGCAAGTGTGAGAGTCGCAATTTGCACTTTGAGAGGTCAAATCGTAAGGGGAAAGTAATCAGTTAACGGCATGGCCATTCATAGCATTAATGTACAGAGGGATCTGAGTATCGAACCCGGGTCTCTTGCGTTGTAAAGCCCCTGTCCCACTTAGGAGACCTATACAGCACACTCTGGTGACCTTGCCCGCCACCCAAGGTTTCCATGAGGTCACCGAAGGTTTTGGTCACTCTCCCTAATGGTCGAAAGTGGTTTCCGTGTGGTCGAGGCTTCATCCAGGTTGCTGCTATTTTTTCATCATGATTAAAACCAGCCTCGACTAAAAATATGTTGCCGTTTTAAAAATCGATAATTTTTTAATCGCAGGTCTAGTCGAAGCCGGTTTTCTTCATATGCGTGGGAGGTGGTAGGAGGTTGCAGGTGGTAGGAGGTTTTTTTGAGTGGCGGGCAAGGTCATTAGAGGTTGCTGTGTGGTCTCCTAAGTGGGACAGGGTCTTAAGGCAGCAACTCTAACGAAGCGCCACTGTGCTACCCCTCCAGGAGATTGCTTACAAGCTAAACCAGGACTTACGCATCAAAGCCAAGTTTACGCCAACCTAACACCAGGAAAATGGTGCATCGTGAGAGGTGAAACTCTTCAGGGCAAACGAGCCTCATTCTTCCTCTCTCTATTTCGCTTGATCATTGGGGATTATTGGAAGAGAGTTAAAAGATTGGGGAGTTGGGGGCAATGGGGAAATGACACAGAAGAGGAGATGAGGCCTGGGAACGTTTTGAGTGGCGGGGCAGATTTTGAGGGGTCAGGAGGCACGGCGGCACAGCGGTAGAGTCGCTGCCTCACAGCGCCAGCGAGCCGGGTTCGATCCCGAGCACGGGTGCTGTTTGTACGAAGTTTGTACATTCTCCCTGTGACCTTGTGGGTTTTCTCAGGGTGCTCTGGTTTTCCCCCAACACTCCCAAGATGTAGAGGTTCGTAGGTTGATTGTCCTCTGCAAATTGCCCCTGGTGTGTGGGATGCTAAACTGGGATAACATGGAACCAGTGCATGGGGTGATGATGGCTGGTCGGCACAGACTCGATGGGCCGAAGGGCCTGTTTGTATGATTATATCTCTGAACTAAATTAAACTAAAGCTCCAGTTCTTATTTTCTTACATGCTCTCTGGTGCATCTGACACATTCCCTAACACTGCCTGAAGAAGAGTAGGGAAGTCCATCTGGTGAACATTCCAACATTAATCCATCAAGCAACAACAGCAGAATAGATATCTAGTTACAATTATAGATTTATAGATATCATTTATCATATCATTGTTCGGGAGTTGGGGGGGGGGAGGGGGGTAAATGTTTGCTGTGCTCAGATTGAGTTCAAAGGTACAGCATGGAAACAGGCCATTTGGCCCAACTTGCCCATGCTGACCAAGATGTCCCATCTAAGCTATGTCCCATTCGACCCTCTAAGCCTTTCCTATCCGTGTATTTGACCAAGTGACTTTTAAATGTAACAGTACCAAGTCCAGGCCAACCATCGATCACCCGTATGCGAGGTTTGTGTTATCCGGTGAGAATAAAAGGGGACCTCATCTCCTCTTCTGTGTCATTTCCCCATTGCCCCCAACTTCCCAATCTTTTAACTCTCTTCCAATAATCTCCAATGATCAAGCGAAATAGAGAGAGGAAGAATGAGGCTCGTTTGCCCTGAAGAGTTTCACCTCTCACGATGCACCATTTTCCTGGTGTTAGGGGAGGGGGGCACTCTAGGTTTAGAACTCTCTGCCCAGGGGGATAAGCCTGCATTTGTTTGTCCGTTCGTTCTGGTGATGGCGCCATGCACACGCCAGCCAGCCAGCCAGACAACAATCGCTGGTCTTTTTTCTTTTTTTCCCCCCACTTTTAATTTAATTTAAATTAATTTCAAGTATCTGTGTACCTTGGTGTGTGTTATGACTGTTGGCAGACCAATTCCCCTCCGCGGATGAATAAGGTTCTATCACATCGTGTCGTATCGTACCCCGCTCCACACCGGCGGCATGTCACCGAGGCTAATCAACCTTCAAACTTGCTCGCTTTTGAGACGCGAGAGGAAACCGGAGAAAACCCATGCAGTCACGGGGAGAACGTGCGAACTCCGCACGGGCAGCACAGAAGGTCAGGATTGAAGGTAGACAAAAAGGTGCTGGAGAAACTCAGCGGGTGCAGCAGCATCTATGGAGCGAAGGAAATAGGCAACGTTTCGGGCCGAAACCCAAAGGGTTTCGGCCCGAAACGTTGCCTATTTCCTTGGGTTTCGGCCCCGAAACGTTGCCTATTTTCCTTCGCTCCATAGATGCTGCTGCACCCGCTGAGTTTCTCCAGCACCTTTTGGTCTACCTTCGATTTTCCAGCATCTGCAGTTCCTTCTTAAACACAGGTCAGGATTGAACCCGGGTCTCTGGCGCTGTGAGGCAGCAACTCTACCGCTGCGCCACTGTGCCTGTACCAACTGATTGTCATGTTTTCCATTATTGCATGACTGAGCACATGTCAAAAAAATAAAGATCTTTCGGCTCGAAACATCCGTAGGTCATGAAAGCGTTCTTTCTTTTAAGCAGGGGCCATTTTAAAATTACACCCTGGCAACACAAAGGACAGGGAGAGTAAATCAGTAACTTCCGGGATCACAGCTGCTGGTAAAAGGTCTTGTTGATATGCTTTCATAGCCAGACTATCAGACCATCAGCATGTGATCCTGGCACAATGTAACGCTGCCTTAAATGTCAACAGAATCACCACATTTGTTATCACATTTTTTAAAAGGACCTATGTAAAGGGTATTTAAGAGCCATGCCACACAACAATAGATTTGTTTAGTTTAGTTTAGTTTAGTAGATAAAGCGCGGAAACAGGCCCTTCGGCCCGCCGGGTCCGCGCCGACCAGCGATCCCCGCACATTAACACTATCCTATACACACCAGGGACAATTTTTACATTTTACCAAGCCAATTTATCTACAAACCTGTACGTCTTTGGAGTGTGGGAGGAAACCGAAGATCTCAGAGAAAACCCACGCAGGTCGCAGGAAGAAATACAAACTCCGTACCACTGTGCCACTCTCGTTTAGCTCAGTTCAGTTTAGAGATACAACTTGGAAACAGGCCATTCGGCCCACCGAGTCCACGCCGACCATCTATCGCCCGTTCACACCAGTTCCATGTGATTCGACTTTCCCATCCACTCCCGACACACTCGGGGCGATTTCACAGAAGCCAATTAACCTGCAAGCCTGCACGCCTTTGGAATGTGGGAAGGAAACCAAAGCACCCGG
Organism: Malacoraja senta; assembly: GCA_038087875.1. Taxonomy (NCBI): domain Eukaryota; kingdom Metazoa; phylum Chordata; class Chondrichthyes; order Rajiformes; family Rajidae; genus Malacoraja; species Malacoraja senta. Next base: position 9,825,300 of record CM075981.1, on the reverse strand, counting down.
AGAAAACCCACGCAGTCACAGGACAAAAGTACAAACTCCCTACAGACAGCACCCCGTGGTCAAGATCGAACCTGGGTCTCTGGCGCTGTGAGGCAGCAACTCTGCCGCTGTGGGAGCAACGTTATGTAAAGATCACAAGGTGCTGGAGTAACTCAGCAGGTCATGCAATATCTCTGGAGGGCATCTGTAGCCCTGGGCACTTGCGTGGGTCCCAGTTGTGCCTGCCTTTTGTGTCCGTTTACACCAAACAGCCCTTGCCCTGATTGTACACTGGCCGCATTAACAACTGCATTTTGGGAGGTCTAACACGCGCAGGGGCACTACAGTGAAGGGGCAGGAAGAGTTGTGGAGCAGAGGGATCTGGGAGTGTAGGTACATAGGTCCTTGAAAGTGGCGTCACAGGTAGATATGGGTGGTCAGTTTAGTTTTAGTTCAGTTCAGTTTATTGTCATGTGTACCGAGGTACAGTGAAAAGCTTAATACAAGTATAGGGTGCAAAAGTACTTTAAAAAAAAACTGAGGTCAGGTAAAGGGGGATGAAAGCTGGAGAGTTGGTATATCCCATTTGCGTGATGCTTATAACAAAGTATTTGTTTTTCTCTTTTTTCCTCTTTTCCTTCTTCTTTGGGGTCTATCTCTTAATCCTTTCTTTTTAATTTCTTTTCTACAGGGTCTCTGTTCTTTCCTGTTGTCACGTTTTTACACCTTCACTATTCTCCTTCACTTTCTCTTTTTTCTTAATCTCGACCGTTCCTTTTTATCAGTGTAAAAAATGACGGAGTACATTAATTGTAATAAGATATACGTGATGAGTACTAATGTAATTGGTTGTAATGTAATGTACTTCTAATAAATAAAAATAAAATAAATAAATAAATAAATAAAAGCTTTTGTTGCGTGCTAACCAGTCAGCGGAAAGACCACCCGTGATTACAATGGTGCCATTTACAGTGCATACATACATGATAAGGGAATAACGTTCAGTGCAAGGTAAAGCCAGGTACGGGATACTGAGTTGGATGATCAGCCATGATCATATTGAATGACGGTGCAGGCTCGAAGGGCCGAATGGCCTACTCCTGCACCTATTTTCTATGTATCTAAAGCCATTAAAGTCCGATCGAAGATGGTCCAAGGGTGACCAATGAGGTAGATAGTACTTCAGGACTGTTCTCGTGGACACCACGACTGGGCAAGATGGCCTTTGGCACAATCGCCTTCATCAGTGCAGAACTCGTTGACATCACCAACTTTACCCAATCCTCCACTGACGATGGCTGACCCGCTGAGTTCCTCCAGCACTTCCGCGCAAGATTCCAGCAGCTGCAGTTCCTGTTGTCTCCATGATGTAAAGAAGACTTGCATTAATCTAATGCCTTTCATATCCCCTTCAGTGCATTCCAAAGCTTATTAGGCATAACCGTTGCTGTACTGTAGGAAGTAAGGTGGCCAATTTGAACAAAGCAAACGCCGGCAAAGAACAATTTAGTCATTCCTGTATAACCGATATTAGCTCTACTATTGCGACATAAATAGACAATAGACAATAGGTGCAGGAGTAGGCAATTCGGCCCCTTCGAGCCAGCACCGCCATTCACTGTGATCATGGCCGATCATCCACAATCAGTACCCCGTTCCTGCCTTCTCCCCATATCCCTTGACTCCGCTATCTTTAAGAGCCCTATCTAACTCTCTTGCAAGCATCCAGAGAATTGGCCTCCACTGCCTTCTGAGGCAGAGAGTTCCACAGATTCACAACTCTTTGGGTGAAAAAGTTTTTCCTCATCTCCGTTCTAAATGGCCTACCCCTTATTCTTAAACTGTGGCTCCTGGTTCTGGACTCCCCCAACATCGGGGAACATGTTTCCTGCCTCTGGCGTGTCCAATCCCATAATAATCTTATATGTTTCAATAAGATCCCCTCTCATCCTTCTAGTCAAGTCAAGTCAAGAGAGTTTATTGTCATGTGTCCCAGATAGGACAATGACATTCTTGCTTTGCTTCAGCACAACAGAGTATTGTAGGCATAAATACAGATCAGATCAGTGTGTCCATATACCATAGAATATATATACACACATAAATAAACAGATAAAGTGCAATAGGCTGTTATAGTTCAGAGTTTGTTTGAAGTTGTGTTTAATAGTCTGATGGCTGTGGGGAAGGAGCTATTCCTGAACCTGGATGTTGCAGATTTCAGGCTCCTGTACCTACTACCTGATGGCAGCGGAGAGTTGAGTGTGTGGCCAGGATGGTGTGGGTCCTTGATGATGTTGGCAGCCTTTTTGAGGCAGCGACTGCGATAGATCCCCTCGATGGTAGGGAGGGCAGAGCCGATGTTGGACTGGGCAGTGTTTACAACTTTTTACAGCCTTTTCTGCCCCTGGACGCTCAGGTACCAAGTCACGATGCAACCGGTCAGCATGCTCCCTACTGTGCACCTGTAGAAGTTCGAGAGAGTCCTCCTTGACATACCGACTCTCCGTAAGACTCTTCTCAGGAAGTAGAGGCGCTGATGTGCTTTCTTTATAATTGCATCAGTGTTCTGGGACCAGGAGAGATCTTCAGAAATATGCACGCCAAGGAATTTGAAGTTCTTGACCCTTTCCACCATCGACCCGTTGGTATAAACGGGACTGTGGGTCCCCATCCTATCCCTTCCGAAGTCCACAATCAGTTCCTTGGTTTTGCTGGTGTTGAGGGCCAGGTTATTGTGCTGGCACCATTTGGTCAATCTCACGTCTATACTCTGACTCGTCCCCATCAGTGATACGTCCCACAACAGTGGCGTCGCCCATTCCTTCTCTCCAGAGATGCTGCCTCACCCGCTGAGTTACTCCAGCATTTTTGTGTCTACCTTTGATTTTAAACCAGCATCTGCAGTTCTTTCTTACACAAGAGGAAGCCGGAGATATACGAGGAAATCTATGTATAAATAGGAATGATGTTGTTAGGCTGGAAAGAGCACGGACATGATTTACAAGGATGTTGCCAGGACTCAATGGCCTGAGCTGCAGGGAGAGGTTGGGTAGGCTTGGTCGAATTCTCGGAGGTTATTCATTGGAGCGCGGGAGGATGAAGGGTGATGTTATAGAGGTTGTACAAAACCATGAGAGAAACAGATAGGGCAGATGCATAGTCTTTTACCCAGAGTAGAAAAATCTAGAACCAGAGGATATAGGTTTAAGGTGGGGGGGGGGGGAAGATTTAATAGGAACCTGAGGGGCAACATTTTCACACAAAAGGGTGGTGGGTATATAGCCTGATAGTTGTTGGGAAGAAGCTGCTCCTGAACCTGGACGTTACAGTTTTCAGGCTCTTATAACTTCTTCCCAAGTCTCCATGTTTGTGGATGACACAGAGCTGGGTGGCAGTGTGAGCTGCGAGGAGGATGCTATGAGGCTGCAGGGTGACTTGGATAGGTTGGGTGAGTGGGCAGATGCATGCCAGATGCAGTACAATGTGGATAAATGTGAGATTATCCACTTTGATGGCAAGAACAAGAAGGCAGATTATTATCTGAATGGTGTCAGATTAGGAGAAGGGGAGGTGCAACGAGACCTGGGTGTGCTTGTTCATCAGTCACTAAAAAAGTAAGCGTGCAGGCACAGCAGGCAGTGAAGAAAGCTAATGGCATGTTGGCCTTCATTGCGAGAGGATTTGAGTTTAGGAGCAAGGAGATCTGGCTGCAGTTGTACAGGGCCCTGGTGAGACTGCACCCGGAGTATTATGTGCAGTTTTAATCTCCTAATTTGAGGAAGGACGTTCTTTCTTTTGAGGGGGTGCAGCGTAGGTTCACTAGGTTAATTCCTGGGATGGTGGGACTGTCATATGATGAAAGAATGGATCGACTGGCTTATATTCACTGGAACGGGCACATCCGGTGATTTGGAGGACACTGTTCCTGTAATGTTTTCTAAAGGCATTGAAAAAGTAATCAGCTGCAGATATCAGTTCTGATATCCTTTCCCTCAATCCCTTTACCCCTCTCCGCCCCCCTACTATGAATCAGACTCCTTTACTTGACACGGGCATGCAGTTGATATTTTTTTGATCCAATGTTGAGATCTGAATTTACATTTGGATGAGATGGATTGACTGGGAGAGGAAGGGAGGATAGAATGATAGTTCTAATTCTAACCTAAAACCTGCACAGTGGTCTGGAGTAGCACAGAGAGGCAGTGTGGTGGCTTTGACAGATTAACGGAATCAAGGGATATGGGGAGAAGGCAGGAACGGGGTACTGATTGGGGATGATCAGCCATGATCACATTGAATGGCGGTGCTGGCTCGAAGGGCCGAATGGCCTACTCCTGCACCTATTGTCTCTGTTTCTATGTTTCATGGCTGATCTGTCTCTCCCTCCTAACCCCATTCTCCTGCCTTTTCCCCCCATAACCTCTGACACCCGTACTAATCAAGAATCTATCTCTCTCTGCCTTAAATATGTCCACTGACCTGGCCTCCACAGCCTTCTGTGGCAATAAATTCCACAGATTCACCACCCTTTGAAGATTAATATTGGTTTCACTGGATTCAGTCATGTCACACGTACTGTTTTCCTCCTCAGCTTTCCCTTCACAGCCCCATGCAGTATGCAACATACCCTCTGGAAAAGCTTTGGTTGCCATGGGTTAGGTGGTCAGCGGGGAGAGAGAGAGAGAGAGCGAGAGACAGAGGTATCGTTTGTTCAAGAGGCGTTAGATCAAACAGTCAGCACTGTTCTCATTTAAAAGCAAAGAAAGTGCATTTTGCAGAGCTGTTAGCTGAATCAATTTTGCAGGAAATACTTTCAAGCACCCTCTAAACATCTGTTAGGCGCAAGAGTAGGCTTTGATCCCCGACAGCGCAGGTTGATGAAGGAAACCCATTTGCAATGCTGCCCTGCGCTCCCTCTTTTCAGATGCAACAGGCCCTTCGGCCTACCCAGTCCTTGCCGACCAGCGATCCCTGCACATTAACACACGCTGGGGGCAATTTACATGTATACCAAGCCGATGAACCTACAAACCTGTACGTCTTTGGAATGTGGGAGGAAACCGGAACACTGGGAGAAAACCCACGCTGGTCACGGGGAGAACGTGCAAACTCCACACAGACAGGACTCGTAGTCAGGATCGAACCCGGGTCTCTGGCGCTGTAAGGCAGTAGCTCTACTGCTATGCCACCGTGCCGCCCCTAACAATTTTACTTTCCACGATTCTCGATGAATTCGTCACGATTTATCCCATTTCTTGTGGCTGGGCCTTCAGGTCTGGGTGTTAAGCTATGATATCCTTTCCCTCAATCCCTTTACCCCTCTCTCTCTCTTTACCATAAGACCATAAGACAGAGGAGCAGAATTAGGCCGAATGTCCCCATGACAGAGGAGTGAATGTTGGTGGGAAGTCCAAACACGGCCAATGCAGTATTCATAAGTTCACAAGTCATAGCAGCAGAATCAGGCCATTCGGCCCTTCGAGTCTGCTCTGCCATTCAATCACAGCTGATCTATATTTCCCTCTCAACCCCATTCTCCTGTCTTCTCCCCATAACCTCTGACACTCTTACTAATCAAGAATCTATCTATCTCTGCCTTAAAAATTTCTACTGATGGCCTCCACAGCCTTCTGTGACAATGAATCCCACAGATTCACCACCCTCTGGCTAAATAAATTCCTCCTCATCTCCTTCCTAAAAGACGTCCTTTAATTCTGAGGCTATAACCTCTGGTCCTAGACTCTCTCACTAGTGGAAACATCCTCTCCACATTCAGCTGTCTATGGCAACGAATCCCATAGATTCACTACCCTCTGGCTAAAGAAATTCCTCCTCATCTCTTTTCTAAAGGTACGTCCTTTTATTCTGATACTTCGATCAGGTCTCCCCGCAACCTCTGGCGTGCCGGGCGGCACGGTGACGCAGCGGTAGAGTTGCTGCCTTACAGCGAATGCAGCGCCGGAGACCCGGGTTCGATCCCGACCACGGGTGCTGTCTGTACGGAGTTTGTACGTTCTCCCCGTGACCTGCGTGGGTTTTCTCCGAGATCTTCGGTTTCCTCCCACACTCCAAAGACGTACAGGTTTGTAGTTTAATTGGCCTGGTAAATGTAAAAATCGTCCCTAGTGGGTGTAGGATGGCGTTAATGTGCGGGGATCGCTGGTCGGCGCGGACCCGGTGGGCCGATGGGCCTGTTTCCATGCTGTATCTCTAAACTAAACTAAAAAAATGGAAATAGGTTGGCAGCCCTGCCAATATGTTGGCATCACAACTGTTTTACACCAACAGTTGCTTACGGGCAGCCCAAAAATAACAAAAGCATTGTCATTTTCTACAGTTAAACCTGGCGTTGCTAATTGTTTCTTTTGCACCTCATCTATCTCCGTGCAACAGATGCCTTCAGATCAGGAGGGGATTGTGAGAGGGATGCTACTTCACACTGTGTAGAGGCACAATGTGCCTGACAAGCTAAAAATAGGAGGTGTGAGTTTCTGAAAGTTAGAAAGCATTCTGTGAATTTTAGAAATCCAAAGTTAATTTAACCAGAGGAAAACCAGAGCAGAGAAAATACACGATTATAAATGGTAAATTATTATTATTTTTTTAATATTGAAGTGTCAACCTTACCAATTTCATTTGGAAATGATGACCAAGATGCCCCATCTATCCTCATCACATTTAGTTTAGTTTAGAGATACAGCGCGGAAACAGGCCCTTCGTACCATCGAGTCCACAACCACCCCCGTATACTAGCATTGTCCTACACACCAGGGACAATTTACAATTTTACCAAAGG
>CM075981.1:9766595-9818325 GCA_038087875.1 Malacoraja senta | reverse complement strand
TTAATTGGTTGGCAGACAGGAAACAAAGAGTAGGGATTAACGGGTCCCTTTCAGACTGGCAGGCAGTGACTAGTGGGGTACTGCAAGGCTCGGTGCTGGGACTGCAGCAATTTACAATATACATTAATGATTTAGATTAAGAGATTAAAAAGCCTGTCTCACGAGTCTGCGGTCTATGGCGGCGAAACGGGAGGAATCTGCCGCCATAGACCGCGCACTCGTGAGAAAGTACAATTCCCGGGCCGTGCGGCGGTGTTCCCAACACCGCGCGGTGCTAAAATAAAAACGACAATGTCCAAAACAAAATACTCACCGCACAACCTCCACCAGTGATGCACGAGTGCGCACGGCCGCTCGCACGGGCCGCCGCCAGTATGGCTCGAGCGCCGTGCGTCAAACCTCCACTGCCACAGCCTCCGCCAGTGAGGCACGTGCCGAAGCCAGTGAGGTACGTGTGCTGCACGGCCGCAGGCACAGCCACCGCTACAGCGCCGCGATCAGGATGGCCGCCGCCACAGCCGCCGCTGGTGAGTCACGTGCGGCGGGCCGACGTCATCGCAGTCGGCCCGCCCTTTTTTTACTTACCGCAAGCACGTGGGACCCGCCGTGTTTGAATTAACTCGGCCCCTGCGCAGCATCCGTGCGGCGCTCCGGTGGATAGGCTCGACGCTCTCGCCGTTGCCGCGCGGTCCTCGCTACCGGCGACGCCGCGCTTCACCGCCGATGACCGCAAACAGGTAAGACAGAGCCTTAAGAGTAACATTAGCAAATTTGCAGATGCCACAAAGCTGGGTGGCAGTGTGAACTATGAAGAGGATGCTATGAGGATGCAGTGTGACTGGGACAGGTACGTTGAGTGGGCAGATGCATGGCAGATGCAGTTTAATGTGGATAAGTGTGAGGTTATCCACTTTGGTGCCAAAAACAGGAAGGCAGATTATTATCTAAATGGAGTCAAGTTGGGAAAAGGGGAAGCACAACGGGATCTGGGGGCCCTTGTTCATCAGCCAATGAAAGTAAGCATGCAGGTACAGCAGGCAGTGAAGAAAGCAAATGGCATGTTGGCCTTCATAACAAGAGGAGTTGAGTATAGGAGCAAAGAGGTCCTTCTGCAGTTGTACAGGGGCCTAGTGAGACCACACCTGGAGTATTGTGTGCAGTTTTGGTCTCCCAATTTGAGGAAGGCAATTCTTGCTATTGAGGGACTGCAGCGTAGGTTCACCAGGTTAATTCTGGGGATGGCGGGACTGTCATATGTTGATAGAATGGAGCAGCTGGGCTTGTATACTCTGGAATTTAGAAGGATGAGAGGGAATCTTATTGAAACATACAAGATTATTAAGGGGTAAGCCATTTAGAACGGAGATGAGGAAACACTTTTTCTCACAGAGAGTTATGAGACTGTGGAATTCCCTGCTTCAGAGGGTGGTGGAGGGTGGTTCTGTGGATGCTTTCAAGAGAGAGCTAGCCAGAACTCTTAAAGATAGCGGAGTCAAGGGATATGGGGAGAGGGCAGGAACAGGGTACTGATTGTGGATGATCAGCCATGATCACAGTGAATGGTGGTGCTGGCTCAAAGGACCGAATGGCCTACTCCTGCACCTATTGTCTATTGTCTATTGACCAGCCATATCGAAGAAAAGGCCAAGAAATCACTCCAACATCTCTACTTGCTGAGAAGGCTGAGAAAGTTCGGCATGTCCTCAACAACTCTCACCAACTTCTACAGATGCGCCTTTAGAAAGCATTTTATCGGGATGCATCATGGCACGGTTTGGAAACAGGTCCATCCGAAACCGTAAGAAGTTGCAGAGAATTGTGGACACAGCCCAGACCATCACACAAACCAACCTCCCTTCCATCGATTCCTTCTGCGCTTCACACTTCCTCGGCATGGTTACCAGCATCATCGAGGATGATAGTAGACAAGGCAGTAGAAAACATATATAAACAAGGAACTGCAGATGCTGGTTTACAAAAGAGGACGCAGAGTGTTGGTGTGGCTCATTGGGTCGACGGCAGCATCTCCGGAGACTAAGGAACCAAAGATGCTGCCTGACCCGCTGAGCTATCCCAGCACTCTGAGTCAGCCACCCATGTTCTCCTGAGATGCTGCCTGACCCACTGAGTTACTCCAGCACTCTGTGTCTTCAGTAGCAAAAGTAGTCTCATCTACAATTAAATTACAGCGGTGTAGGAGGGAAACGCAGATGCTGGTTTACTCCAAAGATGGACACAAAATTGCTGGAGTAACTCAATTGGTCAGGTAGCTTCTCTGGAGAAAAGGAATATGTGCCGTTTCGGGGTACTGTTGCATATAGACTCAGTGGTCTGTGTCTATTGTATTGACCGAGGTAATAGTGCTTATGTAAGGAGATAGTCTTGCTGAGCTGTCTGCACATAATGTACTTCACTGCACCTGGTACACCTGAGAATAAAGAAACCTTTGAACCATTGGGTCGGGTGTGAAGAAGGGTTCCGACCCAATACAGCAACTGATCATTTTCTCCACAGACGCTGCCCGACCCACTGAGCTACTCCAGCATTTTGTGTCTGTCTTTGAATCACAGAAGCCATGCACAGCCTAACCTCTCAGTGTCCCTTCTGGGCCCATTAATTTTGTCCATATCCATTCTGTGGACGGAGTGGTCGGAAGAAGGGTTTCGGCCCGAAACGTTGCCTATTTCCTTCGCTCCATAGATGCTGCTGCACCCGCTGAGTTTCACCAGCATTTTTGTGTACCTTCCATTCTGTGGACACTGTTCAATGGACAATCTCACCCCGGAGGCCCCGAAACAAGGAAAAGGAAGAATATATGATGTTTAGTTTAGTTTAGAGATACAGTGCGGACATGGGCTGAGTCCGCGCTGACCAGCAAAAGGGTGTGAACTGTAGGGAGAGGTTGAGCAGGCTGGGTCTCTATTCCACGGAGCGCAGGAGGATGAGGGGTGATCTTATAGAGGTGTACAAAATATGAGAGGAATAGATCGGATAGATGCACAGAGTCTTTTACCCAGAGTAGGGGAATCGAGGACCAGAGGACATAGGTTCAAGGTGAAGGGGAAAAGATTAAATAGGAATCCGAGGGGTAGCTTTTTCACAAAGAGGGTGGTGGGTGTATGGAACAAGCTGCCAAAGGGGGCAGTTGAGGCTGGGACTATCCCATCGTTTAAGAAACAATTGGACAGGTACATGGATAGGACAGGTTTAGAGGGATATGGGCCAAACGCAGGCAGGTGGGACTAGTGTAGCTGGGACATTGTTGGCCGGTATGGGTGAGGTGGGCCGAAGGGCCTGTTTCCACGCTGTATCGCTCTATGACTCCATTAACACTCATTTCCACACACTAGGGACAATCTACATTTACACCAAACCAATTAGTCTACAAACCTATACGTCTTTGGAGTGTGGGAGGAAACCGGAGCACCTGCAGAAAACCCACGTGGTCACGGGGAGAAACGTACAAACTCTGTACAGACAGCACCCGTGGTCAGGATTGAACCCGGGTCTCCGGCGCTGTAAGGCAGCAACTCTACCGCTGCGCCACTGTTCCTTTTTTGTTATTCATTGAGTGGGGATGCACTTCCTTCTATCACCGCTGGGAATCGAGAATCAAAGACATAAGTTTAAAGTGAGGGAGGAGAATATTTAATAGGTAACTTTTTCACACCGAGGGTGGTGGGTGTATGGAACGAGCTGCCGGGGGAGGTAGTTGAGGCTGGTTGCAACATTTAAGAAACATTTAGACAGGTACATGGATAGGACAGGTTTAGAGGGATATGGGGCAAACGGAGGCAGGTGGGACAAGTGTAGATGGGACATGTTGGTCAGTGTGGGCAAGTTGGGCCAAAGGGCCTGTTTCCACACTGTGTGACTCCAAGACAAATGTGGTCCAACCAGTGCCTTGGAAAGCCTCGACATTATATCCCTGTTTTTATACGCTAGTCCTCTCAAAATGAACGCTAAATTTGCATTTGCCTTCCTTACAACCGATTCAACTTGCAAATTAACCTTTTGATATAAGCTACCTTAACTGAAGGCAGGGAAGAGATCAGTGGGAGACACCAACCACAGCCGGTAGGTAAAAGAGAATTGGACCCACGATGAAAACAAGTGTTCTTCCACCGGGTGGCGCCGTCAGCGATGGCAGCCTCGCCAACAATCTGTCTGTCTTTTAGTCTTTTTTGTTATTTTTAGCGTGTTTTATAAAGTATGTGTTAATATTCTCTGGTTTGTTTTATGTGGGGAGTCGGGGGAAACTTTTTTTCAATCCCTTACCCTGCCGGAGATGGGTTTTTTTCCAGATTGTATCTCCGGTCGCTCTGCGGCCTAACATCATGGAGCTGGAGCCCTTGCTCGAGCCCCACCGCGGGGCCGTGGACTTACTATCGGAGCCTGCGATCCCTTGCCTGGGATCGACGCTCCAACCGCGGCCTGCGGATTTCAACATCGAGGAGCTCGCAGTCTCGGGTAGAGACTGGTGTCGGGAAGCTCCAAGCCGCAGGAGGTTCAACCAGCCCCGACTCGGGAGTCCGATCGCCCGGCGCGGGGAGCTCAGATCACCCCCGATGGGGGAGCTTGATCGACCCGACGGGGAGTGCTCGACTACCGGCTGCGGGAGCCAAGATCGCCCTGACAACGGAAGGTTCGAGTGCCTCGACCGCGGGAGCACAAAGAAGGGAAGAAGATTGAACTTTTTTTGCCTTCCATCACAGTGAGGAATGTGGGGGAGTCGCTGTGGTGGATGTTCATGTTAAACTTTTATTTGGGTGTCTTGTTTCTCTTTATTGGTATGACTGTATGGCAAATCAAATTCCGAGATGAGGAAAAACTTTTTCACACAGAGAGTGGTGAATCTCTGGAACTCTCTGCCACAGAGGGTAGTTGAGGCCAGTTCATTGGCTATATTTAAGAGGGAGTTAGATGTGGCCCTTGTGGCTAAGGGGATCAGGGGGTATGGAGAGAAGGCAGGTACAGGATACTGAGTTGGATGATCAGCCATGATCATATTGAATGGCGGTGCTGGCTCGAAGAGCCGAATGGCCTCCTCCTGCACCTATTTTCTGTGTTTCTATGTTTCTGGTTATGACTATTAAAGATTGAAGAAAAACTCAGGGTGTAGGTCAAGGGTCAAACAGTCAGAGCACAGAGGTCCCCGGTCATATCCTCACCGAGACAGCAGGTGGTGCTATTGCTGCTGACAACAAGATGACTGGAAGGAGAAAGTAGGAACTGCAGATGCTGGAATCTTGCCGAAAAACCGCAAAGTGCTGGAGGAATTCAACGTGTCAGGCAGCATCTCTGTAGAACATGGATGGTGAGGTTTGGTATCGGGACCTTTCTTCATAGATTGTAGAGCAGGCGGGGTGGGGCGTTGTGGAGGGGGGGGGAGAGAAAGCTGGAAGAGAGGAAGGGGTAGGTAAAAACCGGGCAAGTGATAGGTGGATGAAATGTGGAGGAATTAACTGCAGGTGCTGATTTACAGCTAAAATAGACCCAAAATGCTGGAGTAACTCAGCAGGACTGGCAGCATCACCAGAGATGAGTTACTCCAGCATTTTGTGTCGATCTTAAGTGATAGGTGGATACAGGTGAAGGGTGTGGGGGGAGGGGATAGGCAGTGGGGTGTGACAAAGACCAGAGATGAAAAGGAGACCAAAGGCTGTGAGATACGCAGCAGAGAGTCAAGAACTGTGAGGCACAATATCGTACTCCCACTCCCAGCTAGGTCTAGTTTCAACTAGCTACTGTCATGGCCTGAGCCACTCTCATTTCCAGTCCAAGCCTATCCCAGACCAGGCTAGTCTGCTCCCACTCCCATTCCTAATCCAGAGTTATCCTGCTCCCATGCCCCTCAATGCCTTTCCGAAACTATCACACATATCACTGCACAGTGGCGCAGTGGTAGAGTTACTTCCTTACAGTGTCGGAGACCCGGGTTCCAACCTGACTAAACTGAACCGGACTAATTCTCCCTCCCACTTATTCTACCCACGTTGCGATCAATTCTACTGCTCACACTACATTAGGGGCAATTTACAGTAGCCATTTAACCCATCTACCCACAGGAGTTTGGGTTGTGGGAAGAAAGTATTTCCTGTCTGAAGAAGGGCCTCGACCCGAAACGTCACCCATTCCTTCTCACCAGAGATGCTGCCTGAGTTACTCCAGCTTTTTGTGTCTATCTTCGGTTTAAACCAGCACCTGCAGTTCCTTCCTACACAAAACATCTCCTGCATTTGGGCACTTGGTCACAGCAGGTTTGGTTTCGATTCTGGAGACACTGTAGATCAGTGCACCGAGGTAGCAGTGAAAAGCTTTGGTTGCGTACTAACCGGTCAGCGGAAAGGCAATACATGATTACAATCGAGCCGTTTACAGTGCACACGATAGGGGAATAACGGTTAGTGCAAGGAAAAGCCAGTAAAGTCCGATCAAAGATAGTCCGAGGGTCACCAGCACAAATGTGGACAGAAAAACATGTAATTCAGGTCCGCAGAGCTTTTATTTTTCTTCTCAATCTTCCTCCCACATCCTGTCTAACTTTCTCTTTGCTGTTTGCCGTGTTTCAATAACACACGGCTAAAGGAGCAGAATAATGAGCGGGGAAGGGCGGGTGGAGGTGGGGGAGCAGGAATGAGAGAGAAAGAGAGAGAGAGAGAGATAAATAAATAGGTGGAGAAGAGGGTGGAAAGAGAGAGGGAGAGAGAGAGAGGCAAAGATAGAGAAGGTCAGAGAAAGAAAGATAGAGGGAGTGTGAGAGAGAGGGGAGAGAGATAAAGGGAGAGGAGGACTGCAACAATGTAGAAAAGGACTGCAGATGCTGATTTATACCAAATATAGACACAAAGTCCTGGAGTAACTCAGCGGTTCAGGCAGCTTCTCTGGAGAAAAAGGATGGGTGACGTTTCAGGTCGGAACCCTTCTTCAGACTGGTCTGCAATAATGAAAGGTTTGCAAGAGGAGGCTGATGGAAATCAGAAGGGTGGAAAATAAGGAACATAGCACAATAAAGATGGAATGATGACAAACTGGGAAATAAATCTACAGATAAACTGAACCATCACCTAGTTATACTGTAGGAAGGAACTGCAGATGCTGGTTTAAACAGAAGATAGACACAAAAAGCTGGAGTAACTCAGCGGGACAGGCAGCATCTCTGGAGAGAAGGAATGGGTGATGTTTTGGGTCGAGACCCTTCTTCAATTAGTCTGAGGAAGGGTCTTGGCCGGAAACTTCACCCATTCCTTCTCTCCAGAGATGCTGCCTGTCCCGCTGAGTTACTCCAGCTTTTTGTGTCTACCTAGTAATGCTGCGTGCCTTCTCAAATCTTTCACATGCCTTACCAGTGTCGCCGTGTGGTAAGCTCCGGAATGCTGAGACCGGCGACTCCTACATCGCGGAGCTGTCATTGCGGAGCGTCCAGCTGAACTTTAAACACCGCGGTGCTGAACTTTAAACACCGCGGATCCTGGGATCTCTCGCCGAGATCGCCAGTGTCGGAGCTCCGACCAGCGCGGCCTGTGGACTTCGGGAGCCGCGGTCTCCGGTAGCAAGCGGCCGTTCCAGACACTCCAATGCCGCTGAGAGCGTTCTTCCGACGCCGGAGCTCCATCGTCCGGCAAAAGGGCCTGAAACATCGGGCTGCTGTAGCGGCAACTGCGGAGGCCTCAATAGGCCTGACCACGGGTGAACAAGAGGAAGAGGACTGGACTTTGTTGCCTTCCCTCACAGTGGGAACCATTGTGGGGGGGATGTTTTTTATGTTTAATGTTAAATTCTTTAATGTTGCGTTTTACTTTTATTGGTGTGCTGCAAATGGCAACTCAAGTTTCACTGCATCATTTGGTGTATGTGACATAAAAGTCCTTTGTCTTGTCTTGTCTTGTCATATCATTTCAATTATTTCCAGGTGAAAATAGCCATGGAATGTTTCTGTGCTGTGTCCTTCAATCAGTCAATCAAGGTAGACACAAAAAGCTGGAGTAACTCAGCGGGTCGGGCAGCATCACTGGAGAGAAGGAATGGGCAACGTTTCGGGTCGAGACCCTTCTTCAGACTGAGAGTATCAGGGGGGAGGGAACCGAGAGATATGAAAAAATTTATACTGTTGAACAAATATCATATTTCCCCGTTCCCTCTCCCCTGACTCTCACTGAATAAGGGTCTCGACCCGAAACCTCACCTATTCCTTTTCTCCAGAGATGTTGCCTGTCTCGCTGAGTTACTCCAGCATTTTATGTCTTACTTCGGTGTAAACCAGCATCTGCAGTTCCTTCCTGCGCCGTTCCCGGGTTACAAAGCTGATTTCATTCTACGTTTCAGCTCCTTCCTACGCACAATCAATCAATGAAGTTTAACCCCGTTGCAGGCTGCAGGATTATTGGTTTCAACATGTCTGCCGTCTTTTTCAGGGCGCTCTTCAGCTCATGAGTTGAACAAATTGAAGGTTAAGAAAATCTGACGGTGAATGGAGTTTGTGAATTGTTGTAACACGGAGAACCAGGGTAGAAATAACCCACGTTAGTTGTCAAGGGCGGCACGGTGGCAAAGGCGGCACAGCACCAGAGTGCCCGGTTCGATCCTGACCACCGGTGCTGCCTGTATGGAGTTTGCTCGTTCCTCCTGTGACCTGCGTGGATTCCGAAAACGTTTGCATGTTAACTGGCTTCTACAGATTGCCCCCAGTGTGTAGGATAGAGCTAGTGTATGGGTGATTTAGTTTAGTTTAGTTTAGAGATGCAGCGCGGAAACAAGCCCTTCGACCCACCGGGTCCGCGCCGACCAGCGATCCCCGCACATTAACACCATCCTACACCCACTAGGGACAATTTTTACATTTACCAAGCCAATTAACCTGCAAACCTGTACGTCTTTGGAGTGTGGGAGGAAACCGATCTCAGAGAAAACCCACGCAGGTCACGGGGAGAACGTACAAACTACGTACAGACAGCACCCGTAGTCGGGATCGAACTCGGGTTTCCGGCGCTGCATTCGCTGTAAAGGGCCTGTCCCACTTGGGCGTCATTTGCGCGTCATTTACGCTACATGATTTACGTGTCACGCGTGGCGTACCAGAATTTTGGGATTCACAAAATCTTCGTGCCCCACCTGCGTGACACGCAAATGACGCCCAAGTGGGACAGGCCCTTAAGGCAGCAACTCTACCGTCGCGCCACCGTGGCCGATTATTGGTCAGCGTGGGCTGAAGGGCCTGTTTCCATGCTCTATCTCTAAACTAAACTAACGCCAAAGATAGACACTAAAAGCTGGAGTAAAAGGCCTGTCTCACGAATCTGCGGTCATTGGCGGCGAAACGGGAAGAATCTGCCGCCATAGACCGCGCACTCGTGAGAACGTACAATTCCCGGGCCGTGCGTCGGTGCTAAAATAAAATCGACAATGTCAAAAACAATATACTCACCGCACAACCTCCACCAGTGATGCACAAGTGCGGCACGGCCGCTCGCACGGGCTGCCGCCAGTGTGGCTCGAGCGCCGTGCGTCAAACCTCCACTGCCACAGCCTCCGCCAGTGAGGCACGTGCCGCCGCCAGTGAGGCACGTGTGCTGCACGGCCGCAGGCACAGCCACCGCTACAGCGCCGCGATCAGGACGGCCGCCGCCACAGCCGCCGCTGGTGAGTCACGTGCAGTGGGCCGACGTCATCGCAGTCGGCCCGCCCTTTTTTTACTTACCGCAAGCACGTGGGACCCGCCGTGTTTGAATTAACTCGGCCCCCGCGCAGCATCCGTGCGGCGCTCTGGTGGATAGGCTCGACGCTCTCGCCGTTGCCGCGCGGTCCTCGCTACCGGCGACGCCGCGCTTCACCGCCGATGACCGCAAACAGGTAAGACAGAGCCTTACCTCAGCGGGACAGGCAGCATCTCTGGTGAGAAGGAATGGGTGACGTTTCATGTCGAGACCCTCCTTCAGACTGGTTAAGTAACGAGAGATATATTAATGACCTAAAGCCATATATGTCAGTACCTGTCATAAAGTCATATATGTCGGTCTGAAGAAGGGGTTCGGCCCGAAACGTTGCCTATTTCCTTCGCTCCATAGATGCTGCTGCACCTGCTGAGTTTCTCCAGCATTTTTGTGTACCTATGTCAGTACCTTCTGTGACCAACAGAGAGCACTGCAGCTCCAGTTTCCCTTTGGTACTGCATCAGGATTCTAGAACCCTGGTGATCAGGGGTTTAAAGATGCAACCAGTGGATATTTGTATAGTTCTTTCACAAAGGAGGAGCAGAAAGATTCAGACTTTAGACTTTAGAGATACAGTGTGGAAACAGACTATTTGTCCCACCGAGTCCGTGCTGACCAGCAATCATCCTGTATTCTATCACTATCTTCTAGTGGGAGCATCTAGGTCCAGAGGACATAGCCTCAGAATTAAAGGACGTTCCTTTAAGGAGATGAGGAGGAATTTCTTTAGTCAGAGGGTGGTGAATCTGTGGAATTCATTGCCACAGAAGGCCGTGGAGGACGTCAATGCATATTTAGAAGGCAGAGATTGATAGATTCTTGTTTAGTACAGGTGTCAATTATGCAGAGAAGGCAAGAGAATGTGGTTGAGAGGGAAAGATAGATCAGCCATGATTGAATGGCAGAGTAGACTTGATGGCAAATAACCTAATTCTGCTCCTATAACCTATGAACATGAATATTTAGAGGGACAAGTGCCAAATGGGACTAGCTAAGAGGGGGCATCTTGGTTGGCATGGGAGATAGACACAAAATGCTGGACTAACTCAGTGGGTCAGGCAGCATCTCTGGAGAGAAGGAATGGGTGAAGTTTCAGGTCGAGACTCTTCATCAGACCGGCTTGAAGAAGGGTCTCGACCCAAAACATCACCCATTCCTTTTCTGCAGAGATGCTACCTGACCCGCTGAATTACTCCAGCATTTTGCGTCTATCTTCGGTGTAAACCAGCATCTGCAGTTCCTTCCTACACATCTTGGTTGGCATGGACTAGTTAGGCTGAAGGACCTAGGATAGACACAAAATGGTGGAGTAACTCAGCGGGACCAGGCAACATCTCTGGAGGGAAGGAATGGGTGACGTTTCAGGTGGAGACCCTTCTTCAGGCTCTCCGGGCCCGAAAGGACCTGTTTCTTTGCTCTATGACTCGAAGACTACCGCACCCTTGCGATCTTTAATCCTTCAATGGATCACCCCGACAGTGGCTGGGAGAGAGATGGATGGACCTTTTTGTTCCTTTGTGTTGTGCCATGTTCTTTGATCCAGGTCTCCACTTGCGAACATTAGCCTGACAGAGTGCAGAAGACAAACTGCTGCTCAGGAGACTTGCCAAGTGCAACCAGGGGGGAAAAAAAATTAATTGCCTCTTATTATGAGGATCCCATAAACTGTATATAAAACTCGGCAAGATCTCATTCGTACCTCGACTGAGTCATTGAATCTAATCTGCAAATGCAGGAATGTTGACCTTTATCCCTGCGGGGGAAAAAAAGCAACAAAAGTCAACTGTTGACCAGGGATTATTAACATTTCTCCATTAAGTCATCGCTTATTTTTCTTTGAAATCGCAGGTTAATTGATCAAAGTATTTCTATCCGTCGACAGGGACTAGATTTATCGCCAGCCACTCCCCAGCACAAAGTGATTAAAAATCAGACCACTTGATGAACATTTCAGAACAGCCCCGCTCTCCCTCTCTCTCTCTCTCTCTCTCTCTCTCTCGTTCCTTTTCTCTCTGTAATGTTTTCACCCTCGTTCTCGGTATCAGTGGCCTTTAAGCAATGAGTGGTTACCTTGGCAACGGTTGCTACTCTCACCTTTATGGGCTTTTCTTCTTCGTGGAGCTAGGTCCATTCTGAATGCCAACAACTTTGCAGGTATGAAACAGGCCGAGCTAATTCCGAGTTGCCATGGCGACTCTGCTAATTGTGGTTGCCTGAGTGAATTTTGAACAAGAATCCAATACCCCGGGCCAGATACTGCACTCTTGAAACAGCGTATGTCAATAAAAAATATCTCAAACTGCAGCTGAGCTCCTTTGAACCTTGTTTTATTCGGGGGAGGGGGGGGGGGGGAGGGGGAGGGAGTGGACACGACCAAATGGCTTGTTCCTCGAAGAGGACTTGTTCAGTGAGCAAACTGCACAGGAGGGTCACCCAGCTTGCATTAAGCATGAGTACGTATAACAAAAGAGACACAAAATGCTGGAGTAACTCAGCGGGACAGGCAGCATCTCTGGAGAGAAGGAATGGGTGACGTTTCGGCTTGAGGCCCTTCTTCATCAGTCTGAAGAAAGGTCTCGACCTGAAATGTAACCCATTCTTTCTCTCCAGAGATGCTGCCTGCCCTGCTGAGTTACTCCAACATTTTGTGTCTATCTTCGGTTTAAAACAGCATCTGCAGTTCCTTCCTACATATTGTGTATAAGAAAATATCCTTTTATGTAATCCCTTTCATAATCTCGTACATCAAAAGCAACCTCCCTTCCATTGACTCCGTTTATACATCAGGCTGCCTTGGCAATCAAGGACGAGTCGCACCCTGGCCACTTCCTCTTCTCCCCTCTCCCATCAGGCATAAGGTATAGAAGTGTGAAAATCCAGATTCAGGGGCAGTTTCTTCCCAGTTATCAGGCAACTGAACCATCCGACCACAACCAGAGAGCAGTCCTGAACTACTATCTACCTCATTGGTGGCCTTCGGACTATCCTTGATCGGTCTTTGTTGACTTTACCTTGCACTAAACGCTATTAAGTTATTAAAGTTATTAAGCTAAAAAATTATTAAGAAAGTACATCAGCGCCTCTACTTCCTGAGAAGATTACGGAGAGTCGGTTTGTCAAGGAGGACTCTCTCTAACGTCTACAGGTGCACAGTAGAGAGCATGCTGACCGGTTGCATCGTGGCTTGGTTCGGCAGCTTGAGCGCCCTGGAGAGGAAAAGACGACAAAAAGTAGTAAACACTGCCCAGTCCATCATCGGCTCTGACCTCCCTTCCATCGAGGGGATCTATCGCAGTCGCTGCCTCAAAAAGGCTGGCAGTATCATCAAGGACCCACACCATCCTGGCCACACACTCATCTCCCTGCTACCTTCAGGTAGAAGGTACAGGAGCCTGAAGACTGCAACGACCAGGTTCAGGAACAGCTACTTCCCCACAGCCATCAGGCTATTAAACTTGGCTCGGACAAAACTATGAACATTAATAACCCATTATCTGTGATTTGCACTTCATCAGTTTATTTATTCATGTGTGTGTATATATTTATATAATGGTATAAGGACACACTGATCTGTTCTGTATTCATGCCTACTATATTCTGTTGTGCTGAAGCAAAGCAAGAATTTCATTGTCCTATCAGGGACACATGACAATAAACTCACTTGAATCTTGAATCTTGAATCTATTCCCTTATCATGCATCTAAAATGGCTCGCTTGTAATCATGTATTATGTTTCCGCTGACTGGTTAGCAGGCAACAAAAGCATTTCACTGTACCTCGGTACATGTGACGATAAACTAAACTAAACTAAATCTCAGCTGCAATCAGGGGTGATCTTAGAGAGATAACCCTTGTAGATACTTACCAGACAGGGGAGAGAGATCGTAATCAAAATGGCCGAGGCTACAGTATCTCTTTGCACTTCAGGTGTGCCATCGCCTGCAATGTTCCCAAATGCAGGATACTCGACTGCAAATTTGGCGGTAGAGGGGAACTGCGTTCGCGATATAAAGGCGGCACCATGGCGCAGCGATGGAGTTGCTGCCTCACAGCGTCAGAAACCCGAGTTCGATCCTGACTACGGGCGCTGTCTGTACGGAGTTTGTACGTTCTCCCCGTGACCTGCGTGCATTTTCTCACGGGATCTCCGGTTTCCTCCCACACTCCAAAGACGCGCGGGTTTGTGGGCTTCGGTAAAAAATTGTAAATTGTCCCCAGTGTATGTGTGTGCGTGTGTGTAGGATAGCGTTAGTGTGCGGGGATCGCCCGGTCGGCGCGGACTCGGTGGGCCGAAGGGGCCTGTTTCCGCGCCGTATCTCTAAACTGAACTAAATGGCGGATGGCGTTTAATCTGGATAAGTGTAAGGTGTTGCATTTGAAAAGGTCAAATGCACCAGGAAACAAAACGAAACTAAAGCGACAGGTTTTAGGCCCCGACAAAACCATCAAGAATCCACATCAATTCTAACACGCAAGGCATTTAATCAAGGGTGAATTTGAGTGTACTATTTAACGTTAACTGTGTACGGGTTCAGCAGGTGACGAAGATACACAGCGACAGCATTAACCCCCTCACTTCCGTGGACTTAATATTTCAGTCAGCTCTCCAGACAACTTCACAGTGCATTGATAATTCAAAATCCAATTACACACAACACATTTCCTCAGGATTGCTTTACCTCCGGCGTAGGACTAGTTTAATCAGGCCTGGCATTCATTCTTTGCCAGCAATTACAATGGTCTGAGCGAAATTGATTGCTTGTCTAATCATGTCAGTCCCTTCAATTCAAATGTCTGCTTGTTCCGAGGACACATCAGGGAGGCTCGGGGCTTCTTATTGTGAAGGAAATTGAAGTTCCATTTCTTTAAGGGTAAATCACCCAGGAGACTCGGTGCAAATCCCCGGCTTTTGCAGGTGATGAGGGAAACATTAGACGCCACCGACTAGCAGTGTGTAATGTGTGTAACACAAATGAGAGATGGAAATGTAAAAGGGATTCTGCCAAAAAACTTTGAAGTAGATTTCGGTCAGTTTCTGCAGCATCCATTTTAGCTTCAGTGGCCTTCTATGTGTTCACTGGAATTTAGAAGGATGAGAGGGGATCTTATAGAAACACTAGACTAAGTGGGACCTGTTGGGTCCCATGTTCACAGGGGAGGGCTAGTCCCCCAACGCAATATTCCACTTTTCCACCAATTCCAATATTGGTGGCCAGTGGGGGGCTTTCTGGAGCGCTAGTATGGGTGTTGTGGGCCGAAGGGACTGGTTTCCAGTGGACTAGTATTCACATTGTGGGCCGAATGGGTTCTTGGGCTGGCAGCTCAGTCACTCAGGCCTGGTGGGCTGGCAGCTCAGTCACTCAGGCCTGGTAGGCTGACAGCTCAGTCACTCAGGCCTGGTGGCCTGGCAGCTCAGTCACTCAGGCCTGGTGGGCTGGCAGCTCAGTCAGGGCTGGTGGGCTGGCAGCTCAGTCACTCAGGGCTGATGGGCTGGCAGCTAATCACTCAGGGCTGGTGGGCTGGCAGCTAATCACTCAGGGCTGGTGGGCTGGCAGCTCAGTCACTAACGGCTGGTGGGCTGACAGCTCAGTCATTCAGGGCTGGTGGGCTGGCAGCTCAGTCACTGAGGGCTGGTGGGCTGGCGGATCAGTCAATCAGGGCTGGTGGGCTGGCAGTTCACTCACGGCTATTCCCTGAAATTCCATTTCAAGCAGGCCACCAAACTCAATTTCATAGCATTTCATGCAGAATGCAGGCCACCAAACACAATTTCATAGCATTTCAGGCAGAGTGCAGGCCACCAAATTCAATTTCATAGCATTTCAGGCAGAGTGCAGGCCACTAAAATGCCAAACAACTCATTGCATTGTCATTAAGAGCTAACAAATCATTTATTGCAAGTACATTGCAGACTCACAGTTCAGTTGATTCACAGCTTAGAATCACAGTTGTGGACTCTTCCTTGCGATCTTCCAGAGTGACTGACTCACGTCCAGGCATCCGAGGTTTTATAGTCCTGCCCCCCCCTCCCCCGGAAGGGGCGTTGCCTTCATCGTAGTGATTGACAGGCGAGAGGACCAATCAGCTGATCTCATGATTTTTTAAACACTCATAACTTTTTTTATTTTTCATCGATCGGAAAAATCCTCGGGGCTGCCTCAGCGGAGGAGGACTGTGAGTAAGATGGCCAAAAATCATAGCGATATATGATAGCGTTTTTTTCTAATATCAATATATATTGTAGGCAGGAGGTGGTCAAGATGAGACTTTTAGTTATATAGATATAAAATTATTTTAAGTGATTGCAGGAAAAATGTTCCCCATGTTGGGGGAGTCCTGAACCACAGGTCACAGTTTAAGAATAAGGGGTAGGCCATTTAGGATTGAGATGCAGAAAAACATTTTCACCCAGAGAATTGTCAATCTGTGGAATTCAAGTTCAAGTTCACGTTCAAGTTCACTTTTATTGCCACACACACCAGTTGAGGTACAGTGGAATTTGAGTTACCATGCAGCCATACAATCAAAAAGAGCACCATACACAATAGAATACAACATGAACATCCACCACAGTAGAATCAACATTCTTCACTGTGGTGGAAGGCAATAGCATTCAGTCAGTCCACCTCCTTTGTTCATCTGTGGTCGGGGCCATGAACACTCTGCAGTCGCCGCTATGGACGGCCCGATGTACAGGCCCTCTCGTCGGGATGCTCGAAACTCAGACGTCGGGATGGACGGACACTCCGCGGCTTGGAAGTCCCGAATCGGCCGCTTCCTACCGGAGACCGGGGCTTCACGATGTTATAGGCCACAGGCCGGCGGTCGGAGCCCCTCTGCCACAGAAGACAGTGGAGGCCAATCCACTGGGAGTTTTCAAGAGAGAGTTAGATTTAGCCCTCAGGGCTAAAGAAATCAAGGGATATGGGGAGAAAGCAGGAACGGGGTACTGATTTTAGATGTTGAGCCATGATCATATTGAATGGCGGTGCTGGCTCGAAGAGCCGAATGGCCTACTCCTGCACCTCTTTTCTATGTTTCTATGTTTCTACGGTCTAGGAACGTGAGGGGAATGTCCCCATGTCTGGGATTTTTTCTTTAAAAATTATCGGACAGCTGGGCGACGCAGCTGGTAGAGTTGCTGCCTCACAGCGCCGGAGACCCGGGTTCGATCTTGGCCTCGGGTGCAGTCTTTACTTTAGACTTTATAGATATAAGCGCCAGAAACAGGCCCTTCGGCCCACCTTGTCCGCACCGACCAGAGATCACCCGTAAGCCAGAACTATCCTTCGCACACTAGGGACAAATTACAATTTTTACCAAAGCCAATTACCTGACAGAGATGTATGTTTTGGGAGTGTGGGATGAAACCGGAGCACCCGGAAAGAACCCGCACATTCACAGAGAGAGTGTACAAACTCCGTACAGACAAGCACCCGTAGTCTGGATGGAACCCGGGTCTGTAAGGCAGCCATTCTACCGCTGTGCCACAGTCAGTGTGAAGTTTGCACGTTCTCCCTGTGACTACAGGTTGCTCCGGTTTCCTCCCACATCCCGAGGACATGTGGGTTTACAGGTTAAATTGTCCTTGGCAAAAATTGTACTTGATGTGTTGAGAGTGGAAGAGGAAGTGGGATAACATAGAACTTGTGGCCATGGGTGATCGATACTCAGCATGGCCAGAGCCTCACAATAAAAGGACACACCTTTAGAAAGGAGATGAGGAAGAATTTCTTTAATCAGAGAGTGGTGAATCTGTGGAACTCATTGCCATAGAAGACTGTGGAGGCCAAGTTAATGGATATTTTTAAGGTGGAGATTGATAGATTCTTGGTTAGAGGTTAGAGATTGATAGAGAAGGTAGGAGAATGGGGTTGAGAGGAAAGGATAGATCAGCCATGATTGAATGGCGTTGCAGACTTGATGAGCCGAATTGCCTAATTCTGCTCCTAGACTTATGAACTAATGAACGAAGTAAACCTTGTTGGGTAAGATTTTATCTAATTTTACTTCGGAGTCATGTGAGTGACTACGTGAAGAAGACCCGTCAGGGCGCCTGTGCGTCATTACGTCAGACGCGTTGGTGCGAACGGACGTGAGGAGCAGCGCTCCTCCAGTGGAAATGTAGTTTTAACTACAAGGTAAGAAAAAAAAGACCGTTTGCTGTGGGTCTGTGGGGATTTGTTCACAGGCACCATGGAAAAAACGGGGAAGGGGAAGAGGCGAGCGGCAAAGCTAGTGGAAAGTCGCAAGATTGCGGTCGGCGAACAGCTGCCTCAGATCCCTGTACAGTCGCCGGCTGGGAGCGTAGCGACTATGGACTTGGGTCTTAAAAGAATACAGTCAGCGCCAGTGGGGTGCAAGGCTAAGTTCAAGTCCGTCAGGCCCACGGAGGAGGAGTTCGATCAGGAGGATTCGACTCTAGGGCTGGATACCGCTGTTGAGCGGATTTCTCAATGGAGAGCCTGTTACACAGGTTACTCAAGCAAAGCACACTCAGGAAGAGTGTAGCTAAAGCCAGGCTCCAGAAGCCAGGTCAGCAGCACCTAGCAAAGGGCTGTTTGAGAGCACCCTCATTGATGAGGCGCGTGCACAGGGTCAGCAGAGTTTTCCGATACAAGCGAAGACGGCAGCTGCCAGATGTTCTATTTCTGGCAGTACGATTCGCTGCTCTGTGAGAGTTCTGACCCTGAGTCTGACAGTGAGGCCGATACAAGCGAAGACGGCAGCTGCCAGATGTTCTACTCCTGGCAGTACGATTCGCTGCCCCGTCAGAGTCAGGAGAGCCACTGGGAGAGGAAGTGGCCTCTACGATCAACTATTGTGTCTTCCATCAGCTCCAGTAGCTTACGATGGATGAAAATGCCAAAAAAGCACGAGACCCCAAGGAACTGCGTATTGCTGAAAGTACTAGCAGTGAACCAAGATATAAGGGGTCAGATGGGCGAGGGCATGTGAGCTTAAGAAAAGTAAACTGCAAAGAATATTGAAGGTGCTGGGTTGAGGAACAACTGCATTTTTGCAAGAACAATGGATGGAGGCCAGGGATGGAGATGCATCAAGTGGCGCTAGGGTTGCTATGTAGCGCCCACTTCGAGATGAATTGCTGCAGGAAGTATGCCATTCGGCCCACCATCAAACCCAAGTTGCAGCAACTCTGTAAAGCCCAGCAATGTGCAGTCATTCAACCTACTCTTCAGGGGAAAAAAACTCACGAAACGTGGGAAAGAGTTGGATGATGAGGCAAAAACAGCAAGTCTGATCAAAACATCAATGGTCGGTAAGTCTGTGAAGAGGAGGTATCCTTTCAGACATCATACAAAATCCTGGGCCTACACCAGGAACAAGTCGACCATTGAAGCAGGGGCGCAGTTGGTGTCTTGCAGCGGGAACACGAAAAAGCGTGGGTTTTCCTGCCAGGAGCCAGGGACCACAGGTCACTCAGGTGACAAAGGAGGTAGGTGGACCTGGTTCTCATGGGAACATATTAAGGCAAAAACAGCCAAATATTGGAAGCAAATTACTTCAGATTTATTATTCTGAGTATTATTCAAAGGTTTCGAATTGATTCGATCCAAATAGTGATTTGCCATCCAGCATGTTCCTAGCAGAACACTCCAATTTCACAAAACGAAGTGATGGAGGTTCAAGCTGAATTTGAAAACTTGTCTATAAACAAGTAATTGAAAGGTTGGTTTATCAAAACCACCAAACTGTGTTTAAATTTTCTCAACCTAAAAAGGTGAGGAGTATTTTAGATCTGATAAGTCTTTAAAATTTTGTGAAGTATAGACACTTCAAAATGGAGACTTTGAGACTGCCTCACAATTTATTTCAAAATATGTTATATGGCACCTATAGATCTGAAAGATGTATATTACTTAGTGTCTGTTCATTTGTAAGATAAAAATATTTGAAATTTATCTGAATGAACAATTATGGCAATTCAAAGTTCTGTCTAATGGGTTAACTTCAGTTCCTAGAATTTCACTAACTTGGTAAAACCAAATTTTGGGGCTAATTAGAGTCCAAGGACAGATGTTGATGGCTTAACTGGATGATGTCCTAATTAGGACGAACAAGAGAATTAGTGTGTTATCTCTCTCAATTGTTCAATCCACTTTTGAACGTTTTGGGTTTAATTCATCCAGAGAAATCAAGGTTAACGCCACTTACAACAATTGATTATTTTAATTTCACAATTGATTCAATTGACATGGTAGTAACTTTACCCAGGGTAAAGGGTAGAGCTGATTGATGGTTGCATTAAGCTGTTGAAAAAGCAACAATCTTCAATTAAGACAGGTGGCCAGCTTGCTAGGAAAATTAGTGTTATTTCCAGTAATACAATATGGGCCATTGTACTACCAGCAGCTACAGACGGCAAAAAGAAAAGGCACTAAGATGCATGGTTCCATTTTTGATAGGCCATGCAGTTAAACAACAAATGCTGCTTCTGATTTGCAGTGGTGGATTTAACATGTCTCCAGTAGTTCAAGCAAGATACTGATTGAACAGCCTTCCATGGTCTTACAGACTGATGTTAGTGCACTAGGATTGGTGCCACTGAAATGGTATCCATCTGTGGACAGATGGAATATGGAAGAGGCATTATTTTTGCAGACATGGAGAATCGATGTTTTACAGCTATTGGAAGGCTTATGAGCTCCAAGCTTGTTGTTAATACAACTAATCTGCATGTTCAGCTTCAAATTAACAATACTACAGCAATGGCATGTATTAATTGTATGGGTGGAATTAAGTTGGTGTCATGTGACAAATTGGCTAATCAAATCTGGACTTGGTGTGTTGACAAATATTTGGTTTCAACTATTTATCTACTAGGTAGATTCAATATAGTAACAGACAACAGGTTACGGGAATTTCCATGATAACAAAGAATGGATGTTGAATCTTAAGATTTTAATGATATAGTAGTCAGATTTGGGAAGCCAGATACGACTTGTTTCCATCCAGACTCAATTACCAGTTACAGAGGTATGTGTTATGGGAACTACATCGGGAGAGAGTAGCGATTGATGTTTTCTCGCTACATTAGGGCGGTATGTTTTTATATGCATTTTCCATCATTCTGTCTCAGAAACCGGTGTCTGCTTAAAATATAGCAGGATGCTGCCTCTGGGGTACTCGTGGTACCGGACTGGTCTACACAGCCATGGTTCCCTTTGATATTGGAATTAATGACACAGTTTCTGATTAAGGTTCCCAAAAGAAGGGATTTACTGGTGTATCCGATAATTGGAGAGTAACATCCGTTATATGCCTGTATGGATCTGTTAATTTGCAGGTTTTAAAAAGAGGATTGTCTGGGCATACTGTGGACATGCTTACAGCAGTCTGGCGGAAGGGCACTCAAAAGCAGTACATTTGCGAATCTGAGCTTGTGACTCTGTAAATGCTGCTTTCCCATTATGTACAGAATGGGGAAACATTTTCTGTGTACAAAAGAATATGGAATGTTGTACGGCACATGTCTCAAATGTCTTAGGTTTTCTCAACACTCTATTTGAGGGGTTGAGTTATAGTGCGATTTATTCAGCCAGAAGTACATTGTCCTTGTTTTTTATTGATGGGGTCGGAAAGACATCCTGTTGAGTCTCGTTCTTTCATTTCCAGATTAATGAAAGGAATTTTAATTCCAGATCTTCTAAACCTAGGTATGGCAATCTGGAATATAGAGTGGTTTTAAGCTACTTCATCAATGGACTCTTGGTACGATTCTGATTTGGCCAAATTCAGCATGAAGGTAGTCATGCTTATGGCACTTGTAACAAGCACAGAGAGTGCAGACATTACAAACGTTACACAGGATGGAAGTACCTCAGGATTATGTTATGTTTTACATTTTATGACCTACTCAAATGAAGTAGGATCAGGTGTGACAGGATTCAAGAGTGTTTTATTAGCATATTCCATGGATCCATGTCTATGTGTTAAGACATATTTGTTGCAATACATTGAGGCTACAAAGGTCTTATGAAATATGAAAACAAGATTGTTTGTCATTCACGAAAAACCATACAAGATAGTGTCAGTTCAGACTATTTCAAGATGGTTAAAACAAGTCTTGGTTGCTGCAGGTGTGAACAGTGATGTTTTTACATCCCATTCGATTTAGCAGCAACATTGGCGGCCATGGCGAAGGGCGTCCCGTCGACCATATTTTCGCAGCCGCCGGGTGATCTAATAAGTTGGTGTTTCAACACTTTTACCATCGGCCTATTGCCAATACGGGGCTGTTTGCAGATACTATATTAAGTTCTGATTAAATTCCCCTGGGTTAAAGGGGATACTGTTAATTCTATTATTAAAATAAATGAATTACTGCATTTGTCATGCAAATGTCATTATTAATGCATTATTGATTATTTCTCATTCCGAGTCAATCAATGCAGTGAGAAGCCGGGATTTGTATCTGCGGCATGAAATCACAAAGCTTTAAAATCTTCACGTAGTCACTCACGTGACTCCGAAGTAAAATAGTAAGAGTAAACGAGAACTTACCAGTTTGAAGTTTGATCTTTATTTTATGAGGAGTTACGTTGGTGATTACTTGCCCACCACGCCCAACCCTCTTTCATAAAGGTCAGATGGAAGTTCTAAATGTACTCGTTTTTACTATGTTACTATATTACTTCGTTCTTGTTGTTTGTGATTTCACACCGCTGCTTTGAAGATTGACGCGCAGGCGCCCTGACGGATCTTCTTCACGTAATCACCAACGTAACTCCTCATAAAATAAAGATCAAACTTCAAACTGGTAAGTTCTCGTTTAATCTTGATATTCTTTTTTGAAAGTTACTATTGAATCTGCTCTACCGTGCTGTACATTCTAGGTCACATCGACAATGTATTAAAAAATATTATTTTTATCGCCCATCTATTTCTTTTTCCAAATACCCGAAGCAAATGCTATTGGGATGGTGTAGATACAAAGAACTGCAGATGCTGGTTTATACCAAAGATAGACACAACAGGCAGGATTAAATCAGCAGGTTAGGCAGTTTATTTAGAGATGCAACGAGGAAAAAGACCCTTCGGCCCACCTAGTCCACACCAACTAGCGATCCCCGCACATTAACACCATCCTCCACACACTAGGGAAAATTTTACATTTATACCAAGCCAATTAACCAACACAACAGTACCTCTTTGGAGTGTGGGAGGAAACCAAAGATCTCGGAGAAAACCCAAGGGGAGAACATACAAACTCCGTACATACAGCACCGGTAGTCAGGATCGAACCCGGGTCTTTGGCGCAGTAAGGCAGCAATTCTACCGCTGCGCCACCGTGCCGCCCTCCAGTTCTTTGGAGAAAAAGTGTAGGTGACATTTCGGGACCCCACACTCCTGATGGGAAGTAATTTCTCCCAATAAACTCGGTCAGTGACCTTTAGTTTGAGCCTCTGTATTAAATCTGGTTCCGTTTATTTAGATTAGTATTTAGAGATACAGCACGGAAACTGGCCCCTTCAGTCCACCAAGTCTGCCTCGGCCAGCGATCCCTGCACACTAACACTACCCTACACACACTAGCGACAATTTACAATTATACCAAGCCAATTAGCCTACAAACCTGTAAGTCTTTGGGGTGTGGGAGGAAACCGGAGCACCCGGAGAAAACTCACGCAGGTCATGGAGAGAACATACAGACCCCAACAGTAGTCAGGATGGACTCTGGCGCTGTAAGGCAGCAACTCTACTGCTGTGCCACCGTGCCGCCCTTAATTTTCACTGCTCCAAGAGCACACCACCTGTTCTGATTTCACCGGCTTTTTCCTCATAAACCAGCCTCTAAAACAAAGATCAATGCTTGACATCCAACTAGCTCGCCCAGACTCTTGTTCCTGGCTGTAGTTGGGTTTGACTCACTTCAGATGCTTATTTGTTCAAGAATTATTTTCAACCAGTCATTTTC
The DNA here is from genome assembly GCA_038087875.1 of Malacoraja senta. Lineage (NCBI taxonomy): Eukaryota > Metazoa > Chordata > Chondrichthyes > Rajiformes > Rajidae > Malacoraja > Malacoraja senta. Next base: position 9,794,676 of record CM075981.1, on the reverse strand, counting down.
CCGCCTGGATTTTTTTTCTGCTTCTATATCTTTGTAAAGATCACATTGTAGCCACTTTGAATGTATCGCTAACTGCCTGTAGCATTTTATTGATCAGGGTTTAATGATGTGTCCACACGTCCAACCTCCCCCCCTTCCCCTCCCCGCAACTCTCTTTGAAAGACTACACATTAAATTCTGGTTTATTTGTACCACTGCTACTAATGAGGGTGTGTGTGACTAATGGCAGGCTGACAGCCTTTCAGTAAACTCAAGGCTTCAGTCATCAATGTGTAGGAAGGAGTTGCAGGTGCTGATTTAAACCTTAAGATAGAAACAAAAAGCTGGAGTGACTCAGGCAGCATCTCTGGAGTGAAGGAATGGGTGACGTTTCGGGTCGGGACCCTTCTTCGGACTGTCCTGCAGACTGTCCTTTCAGATTGAAGAAGGGTCTTGACCCTTTCCTTCTCTCCAGAGGTGTTGCTTGTTCTGCTACGTTGCTCCAGCCCCTTTATATCTAGCTTCAGCCATCTATCCCAACTGAACAGTGACCGGTTCAGTAGAGGATTCACATTCAATTCACTGGATGATCTGGAACTTAACACATTTCCATTTGTTCAATGGTTTAATGGTGTTTTGTCATCGCGTGCGCACTGCACAGTCAAATTATTTTTACAAGATCACTCATGCACGAGTCAACATATTTTGTCGGCATTTACAAACAGTCCACAGTCCGGTCCACGTGCTGGATGTACTGGAACGGCTCCCGATCCAGGCGAGCCCCAGGCTGCTGCAGGGCCTCCTCCGTCGCCCTCGACGGACTCGGCTCGCCGACCCACTCCCCTCTTCTCTCCTTGCCCGCCCGACCTTGCTGGCGCTGGAGACAATGCCCCAGTCCCTCTCTCCTACCGGCCCACCCCTCGCGTCCGTAGTCACCAGCGGGTCAAGTCGAGTCAAGTCAGGTCACATTTATTTATATAGCACATTTAAAAAACAACTCTCGTTGGCCAAAGTGCTTTGCATTTGTTATAAGAAATAGCACAACAAAACAAACTACATACATATATACATGTAGCCCTCACTCAGAGAACGTCAGGAAAGGCTTGTGAGTATAGATAAGACTTTAGTCTTGACTTAAAAGAGTCGATGGAGGGGGCAGTTCTGATGGGAAAGGGGATGCTGTTCCACAGTCTAGGGGCTGCAACCGCAAAGGCGCGGTCGCCCCTGAGCTTATGCCTAGACCGTGGGATATTCAGCAACCCCAAGTCGGCCGATCTGAGGGGCCTGGAGGTGGATGGTTGGTGAGAAGACTTTTTATGTAGGTGGGGGCAAGCCATTGAGGGCTTTGTAGACATGGAGGAGGATCTTGAAGTTTATACGGAACCGCACAGGGAACCAGTGGAGAGAGGCCAGGATCGGGGTGATGTGGTCCCCTTTTCGGGGTCAGGCAGTTTCTCTGGAGAAAAGTTCGGGGTCGGAACCCTTCTTCAGACTGAGAGAACCTTAATTGTCCATTACAGTTTGTGCAATCTAACCGCCTGAAAATCGTTGCGTTTCAGACTTTACAACAGTGACTATCTCTCAAGGATCCGTTTAGGTTTAGTTCTAGGTTTGGAGATACAGCGCGGAAACAGGCCCCTTTGGCCCAGCGAGTCCGCACCAACCAGTTATCCCCACACATGAACACTGTCCTACACACACTAGGGACAATTCACACATACACCAAGCCAATTAACCTACATACCTGTATGTCTTTGGAGTGTGGGAGGAAACCGAATATCTCGGAGAATACCCACGCAGGTCACGGGGAGAACGTACAGACAGCACCCGTAGTCGGGATCGAACCCGGATCTCCGGCGCTGCATTCGCTGTAAGGCAGCAACTCTACCGCTGCGCCACCATGACTGCACCATGTCCTTCCCTCACTATGTTCATATCAACCCTCTTTGAGGACACTTCAGGGTTGATGCTTCTCCCCGCAGTCTAAAGAAGGGTCTCGACCTGAAACGTCACCTATTCCTTTGCTTCATAGATGCTGCCTCACCCGTTGAGTTTCTCCAGCATTTTGTCTACCTTTCATTATAATATGCTTACTTCCATCATTTATTTAAACTATAGATTTTACGTTGCTTTAGACTTTAGAACAAGGGTTCCCAACCTGGGGAACATTTACCCTCCGGGGGTAAATTTGTTGATTCTGAAACTTAAAATAATAATGTTAAAAACAATATTTTTAAATTTCCCCTTTGTCAGTTGCTTTATTATGGTAGAAGTGTAAACTCAAATCACGGAACAAAACAGGGTGGGGTAAATTTACTTTCGAATAGTTGCCGGGGGTAAATAGGACGAAAAAGGATGGCAACCCCTGCTTTAGAGATACAGCGGGAACTCCGGTTTCCTCCCACACTCCAAAGACGTAGGGGTTTGTAGTTTGGTAGAAATATAAATTGTCACTAGTGTGTGTAGGATAGTGTTAATGTGCGGAGATCGCTGGTCGGCGCGGACTCGGTGGGCCGAAGGGCCTGCTTCCCTAAACTAAATTTAAAACATTGATTTCAGTTTTCCTTTAAGCTGAAACACTGCTAGGTGGCTACCTGCCCTGCTAAGTATTTCATGCAGTTTCCGTTTTCGTTTTAGATTTCAAACCGTACGCTCCGTTTCTGGTCCAACAAAAGATCTTCTCTTCATCCGAATGTAGAACTTAGCACAGAGACATAAATTCCAGGAAAACCATCAAATACCCTGAGAACGTTAGATCCCTGTAGTTCAGTCCATTAGTGAAACTGAGCCACACTGACTAACAACTGATCTTAGCTGGGGCAATGGGAGAGATGCTGGAATTGGACCCAGTGCAAGTAAGCCCAAAGGAATTAAATCCAGCTAAAGTTTCCCGCACAGAATCCTTCTTGTGAGTGTTCGAAACCAATTAATCCCACTCCCTTTCTCTAGTCCTCTTTTTTTTTTACCTTTTCAGGAATTATCAACTTCCCTTTTGAATGTTACCATTTAAATCGCTTCTACGGTCTCTTCATCGCAGATCGCAGCTCACTGCTTTGAAAAATAAAATGCAGACACAAGGAACTGCAGATGCCGGAATCTCGAGCAAAACGCAGAAGGCTAGAGGAACTCAGTGGCTCAGGTTGTGGAGGGATTGGAAAGGCGATATTTTGGGGCCAGGAACCTTCGGGAGGAGAATTTCTACAAAAGGAGATTTAGAGAGGAGGAGAACTTAACATCACCTATCCATTCCCTCCACGGATGCTGCCTGACCCTCCAGCACTTTGTGTTTTGTTTAAAAAAATTATCTTCATTTGCCTGTTGCCTTTTTTCTTTATTGCCCTCCCTTTGTGTCCTTTCTTGAGCGCCTCCATCCCTTCAGCTTCTCATAGAGCCATAGACAGCATGGAAACAGGCCCTTTGGCCCAACTTGCCCACACCGACCAACATGTCCCAGCTACACTTGTCCCACCTGCCCATGTTTGGCCCATATCCCCCTAAACCTGTCCGATCCATATACCTGTCTCAATGTAAATTCACTGGATGTTTTCAAGAGAGTCAGATATAGCTCGTAGGACTAACCGAATCAGGGAAGAAGGCAGGAAAGGGGTACTGATTTTGGATGATCAGCCATGATCATATTGAATGGCGGTGCTGGCTCGAGGGGCTATTTTCTATGTAATGTTTCTCAAATGTTGTGATAGTAACTGCCTCAACTACCTCCTCTGGCTGCTCGTTCCATACACCCACCACCCTTTGTGTAAAATAAAAAGTTACTATCAGGTTCCCATTAAATCTTCTCCCCCATCGCCTTAACCCTATGACCTCTGGTTCTCAATTCCCCGCTCATCAATAGGGATTGATCCCAATTTCACCAATCTCCTTGTTTCAGTTCTTATTCCAGCAAACCTGCTTTTTATCCATTTCAAAACCTGCATCCATTGAATTTAATATGTGGGCTTCAGATTTTATTGCGTACATATTTGGGGGGTATGGCCATTGCTGCCAGCACCAACTTTTATTTCCCACCCCTAATGGACCTTTTCAACTGAAGGTCAATGGCAAGTTGAACAAGTTATTTAGGACGGCCAACATCAGTGGAAGCCATCCCTCAATGAAAGTTCGCTCATAAGTGATGAGGGCAGAATTAGGCCATTCGGCCCATCAAGTCTACTCCGCCCATTCAATCATGACTGATCTATCTCTCCCTCCTAACCCCATTCTCCTGCCTTCTCCCCATAACCTCTGACACCTGTACCCCATACCTTCAGGAGATGGTACATCTTCAGAAGAAAATACTAAACGACAAAGTATGGATTCAACAGTACTCCTTGCGATTGGCAAGGCTCCAGTATATGACTCACAGTCCAAGGATTCAGTGGAAACCAGAACTAAAGTGATAGAATACTTTGCTCAAAATGGCTGACTCTGGGGCTTTTCCAGAGATGTACTGTCTGTAATGTGATGATTCAGCACTTTAGGCAGAAATGATGAATTAAGTTTAGTTTTGTTTCTTTTTGTCTAGTTTAGTTCAGTTTAGTTCAGTTCAGTTTAGTTCAGTTCAGCTTAGTTTAGTTTTGCATAGTTTAGTTTAGTTTAGTTTAGTTTAATATGGTTTAGTTTGGTTTAGTTTAGAGATACAGAGTGGAAATGGGCCCTTCGGCCCATCGAGTCCACGTTGACCATTGATCACTCGTTCACACTAGTTCTATGTTATATCACTTTCGCATCCTGCACGCTGGGGGGCAATTTACAGAAGCCACTTAACGTACAAACCTGCACGTCTTTGGAATTTTGGAACAAATATAAAAACTCCCGGAGAAACCCCACGCTGTCACAGGGAGAACGTACAAACTCCGCGCAGACAGCACCTGAGGTCAAGATCGAACCTGGGTCTCTGGCGCTGTGAGGTAGCAGCTCTACCACTGTACCATCCTTGTGGTACATAAGTACGTAAGATGTGGGAGTTGGAATAGGTCATTTACGCCTTAATCCTCCTCTGCCACATAACAATATCATGGCTGATCTCAAACGCTGCTTCCTGCCTTTTCCCTCTGTCCCTTAATCCCTTTGATAACCAGGATTCTACAAATCCCTGTTTTAGATGCAACCTCCTCAGTTTTTTGACATTCATTCTCCAATGTTTGTGATAGGATTTATGAATCTTCTATGAATCTTCTTGAGAGCAAACACAAAGTATTTGTATAATTCCTCTGTCATTTACTTATTCCTCAATATAAATTCTGCTCCCACTTTAAGCAACACACATTTGTCTTTGCTAGTTTTTATTAAACATATTTATATGTTCATACAGTCTATTTTTTATGTTTCTTGCTGTTTTCCACTTTCAGTTTTGACAGTTTCTTGGTCATTTTTCCTGCTATGTTTTGGGACCGGGATATAGCAAGTCATCAAAATGAAGAAGGGCATAAGTGATGGCTCAAAAGTAGGTGCGGAGAGAGTGACAAGGCATCGGAGAGGGTCCAGAGGTTTAGGAGAATGATCCAGGGATGATGGGGTTAACAAATGAGGAGCGTTTGACGGCACTGGGCCTGTACTCGCTGGAGTTTAGACGTATGAGGGGAGACGTTGAAACTTCCCGAAGAGTGAAAGGCTTGGATAGAGTGGATGTGGAGAGAATGTTTCCACTAGTGGGAGAGTCCAGGACCAGAGGCCATAGCCTCAGAATAAAAGGACATACCTTTAGATAGGAGATTAGGAGGAATTTATTCAGTCAGCTGGTGGTGAATCTGTGGAATTCATTGCCACAGTGGAGGCACATTCAATGGAGATTGATAGATTCTTGACTAGTGCGGGTGTCAGGGGTTTTGGGGAGAAGGCAAGAGAATGGGGTCAAGAGGGAAAGATAGATCAGCCATGAGTGAATGGAGGATTAGCCTTGATGGGCCGAATGTCCTAAGTCTGCTCCTACAACTGATGAACTTATGAGACGGTATCGGGTCAAGGTATGAAGTGATACGTACAGTGGGGTAAGAGCAGGCAGAAACAATGCGTCTACCAGGGCAGCCCTGTTCATGAATCTTGCATGAGGAATGGAAGCGGGAGGAACAGGCTTAGGCCTCCATGGAATCAATGGAGGGGAGATCTCCGGTGACAATGAAATCAGTAAACCCCATGTCCCACTTTCACGACCTAATTGGCGACCTCTGCCGTGTTTGCCCTTGACTCGTACTCACAGCATGGTCGCCACGAGGTCGTAGGAGGTCTTCGTAACTCTTCCTCATGCTCGTGAGTGGTCTCCGCGTACACGTGGCCTCAAGTAGGTCGCGGCGTTTTTTCCAGCCTGATAAAAAAAGTCCACGAGTAAAAAAAAAAGGTCGGCATGGAAAAAATTGACACTTTTTACTCGTAAGTAGGTCGTAGGTAGGTCGTAGTAGGTCGTGATGGTAGTCATAGGTAGTCGTAGATAGTTGTAGATAGTCGTAGGTCGTCATAGGTTGGTAACTGGCCCGAGAGAAAAATGCAAACATGACATCATTTTGTCATGTGATCATTTTCCACTTGTAGCTAGTCGTAGCTGATCTTAGGTGTGGAAGACTGAGGTCACGGTGGGTCGTAGGAGGTCGTAGACATAGTCGTGGGAGGTCGTAGACATAGTCGTAGGAGGTCGTAGGAGGTCGTAGACATAGTTGTACGAGGTCGTCTGAGGTCTTTTACTTCGGAGAGTCAACACGACCTTGACATTTTTTTCAACTCGTCTAGGGTCTTCTAAAGTCGTGGATTAGGTCGTCCAAGTGGGACAGCCCCTTAACGGATCAGGAGAGAGTGGTTTGGCATTTGTTCATAGGGTCAAGGTGCAGGGAAAGGTATGAGGAGGTGACCAAGAGCTCCCTCACTAAATATTTCAAAATATATATATATAATTTGCTTAATAATTAATTAAAAAAACAATAAAAATAACTGATAATAAAAATCATTAATAATAAGTAAATAATAATTTCTAGTAATATTTTCTAAATAATAATACTTAATCATAATGAAATAATAATAAATAATACAAAAAAAGTAATAATACATGAGATAGATAATAAATAAATAAAAATACTTTGTTTGTAAATAATAAAAATAAGTAACATCATGACAATGTTATAAATAATAAGCATACAATAATGTGTTTATTATTAATAATACTTATTATTTATTGTTTAACTATATTAAAATAATTTAAAATGTGTTACATGTAATAAATAAAAATTATATTACATTTATATTATATAAATTAAATATTATTTATCTTAATAAATAAATTATATATTTTTAAATAATAAAAAATGGTGTTACTTTTAATAAATGAAAAATATATTACACTTATATAATATAAATTAAATATTATTTATCTTATTAAATAAATTATTGTTCATTAAATAAAGAATAAAGAATATTTAATTTATATAATATAAATTTAATATATTTTTCACCTATTAAAAGTAACAAAAAATTTTATTATTAAAAAAAATTGTTAGTCTCTTTTATTTTATTAGTCAAAAAATTTGATAATTTTTACACCAGATTCCAACATCTGCAGTCTCTTGTCCACACTGACGGCAGATTTTGTGCCTGTAAATGCTACCGAAGCAGAAACTCCCAACATATGAATGTAGGGGAAGTTCAGGCTTTGATTGAGCAGACAGTGACACTGAGCTGGATGATCTGTGTTTTAACCTGCATGGAATATAATCCGCACAATGTTTCGCATATCAAATGCACATTTGTGAATTACCATAGAGTCTGTTTTTTTGTCCAGGTACAAGCAAGGACATTTTACAAGTGAGGCCAAAATTGAAAGAGAAAGGAAAATGCCTTGGATTGAGGAACAAAGATTGAGGTTACAACCTCAGAGCTGAATATAGACACAAGGTCAACGGGCCAGGCAGTATCACTGGAGAGAAGGAATGGGTGACGTTTCGGGACTCGACCCATCTTCAGACTGAGAGTCTGAAAACTGATTAGTTTAGAGATACAGCGTGGAAACAGGCCCATCGGCCCACTGAATCTGCACTGACCAGCGATCCTCTTACCCTAACACTATCCTTATACACACACTAGACAATTTATAATTATACCGATGCCAATTAACCTACAAAGCTGAACGTCTTTGGAATGTGGGAGGAAACCGGAGATCCTGGAGAAAACCCATGCAGGTCACGGGGAGAACGTACAAACTCCGTACAAACAGCCCCCGTAGTCAGGATCGAACCCGGGTCTCTTGCGGTGTAAAGGCAGCAACTCTACCACTGCACCACTGAGCCACTCATTATTTCTTTCGTTTGGACCAGAAATACATGGATTTTTGCGATAGGGAGGTTGCACAGCAGTCGGGTCACGACCCATGACCCGTACTGTTGCTACGCTACACCAACTGGAGTACACGCGATGAACTGCAGGTAAGCACTGACCATTGTTTCCAGTGTAGCGGGCCCGTTAAACCCGCCGAAATGGTCAATTTTTGCGCTGTAAATAATTATGGAAATCGGGATAAGCGTGAGAGACATTTAACCTACTTCAGAATTCCAAACGTGAGGAGAAATGACGGTAGATAGAAGCGAGAGCTGAAGGGACAACAACAGCCAAAGTGCTTGGCGAACATTGGCCGTTTGCTCACTGCATTTCATCAACAGTAAGGCATTATTTGTGTTTTTTCTTGATTCCTTTGGCATCTAAAAAGTTTCAGAAGTGATAAATCTGGCTGTAAAATTTTAAAATCGCCCCTGGTTCTCAAGTGGGTTTTACATACAAAAAGAAAACGCCTCTGAAGCAAGATTTACAGCCAGATTGATCACTTCTGAGACTTTTTAGATACCAAATGAATCAAGAAAAAACACAAATAATGCCTTACTGTTGATGAAATGCAGTGAGCAAACGCCATAATTCCCAATATTTTCAATTTCGATATCTGCACGGCCAATGTTCGCCAAGCATTTTAGCTGTTGTTGTCCCTTCAGCTGTCGCTTCTCTTTACCTTCATTTCGCTTCACGTTTGGAATTCTGAAGTTGGGTACATGTCTCTCACGCTTACCCCGATTTCCACAATTTTTTACAGCGCAAAAATTCAACATTTTGGCGGTTTTTAACAGGTAGGAAAGTACGTGTTTCATGTATTAACAACACATACCGGAAGCTGCGATGTCCTCCAGATGGATTGAGCGGCTCTGTGCGTCAAGCCCTATGACCCAGTGACCTTACGTGCAACCCCCCTATCGCTGAATCTTGGGGACTAGAAGACTTAGATCTTCAAGTAGGGGTCGTTGTGTATTTAATTCTCTGAAATTGATTCAATTGATTTCCGACTATTATTAAAACACTAAGGTTGTAACGAATTATTTAATGCCACTTTGCGTAACTTTCAAATTTAATGGATTGATAAGTTAAGAATGTATTAAATGAAATCTCAGAGCACTATAATCAATGCCTTTCAAAGCTGCTGTTGTGTCTCAACATAGGCACAGAAGTTTCTCCTTCATTGCCAGAGTGAGGCCACATGCAAAATAGAGGAACTGCACCTTATACTTCGCTTTCGGTAGCTTACAATCCAACTCCAATTCTAGGTAACCTCCTACAACACCCCTACATCCCATTCTCTCCCGTCCCCTCCAACTATACCCCACCTGGACTCACACCAACTTTTCTCCACCCCCCCCCCCCCTCTCCCTTCTCCATTATTCCTTTCGTCTGGCTTCACAATTCTCAATTCTTCAACCCGTCTGTCTCATGCCTTCTGCTCCCATCTCTGGCCTTTGTTTCAACCATCTGCCTACCAAAACCTCCCCTTGCCTGAGTGTCCACCTATTACCTGCCACGCTCTCTACTGCCTCTCCTCCCTTCCAGCTTTCGTTACCTCCGCCACACCCGATACAGTCAGTACAGTTCCGACCCGAAACTTCACCCATCCACAGTTCTCCAGCGATGCTGCCTGACCCACTGAGTTACTCCAGTACTTTGTGTCCTTTTGATGTAAGGGATAGAATGGGTTTAGATAATTAGAGAGAGAAATGTGAGGTGTGAAGTGTGAGCAAAATTGGGACGGCATGGTGGCACTGCGGTAGAGTTGCTGCCTCACAGCGTCAGAGTCCCGGGTTCAATCCTGACTACGGGTGCTGACTGTACGGAGTTTGCACGTTCTCCCCGTGACCTGCATAGGTTTTTTTCTGGCATCTCCAATTTCCTCCCACAATCCAAAGACGCGCAGGTTTGTAGGTTAATTGGCTTAGTATAATTGTAAATTATCCCTAGTGTGTATGGAATAGTGCTAATAGACAATAGACAATAGGTGCAGGAGTAGGCCATTCGGCCCTTCGAGCCAGCCTGTGATCATGGCTGATCATCCCCAATCAGTACCCCGTTCCTGCCTTCTCCCCTTATCCCCTGACTCTGCTATTTTTAAAGAGCCCTATCTAGCTCTCCCTTGAAAGCATCCAGAGAACCCGCCTCCACCGCCCTCTGAGGCAGAGAATTCCACAGACTCACCACTCTCTGTGAGAAAAAGTGTTTCCTCGTCTCCGTTCTAAATAGCTTACTCCTTATTCTTAAACAGTGGCCCCTGGTTCTGGACTCCCCCAACATCGGGAACATGTTTCCTGCCTCTAGCCTGTCCAAATCCTTAACAATCTTATATGTTTCAATCCAAACCCTGAACAATCTTATATGTTTCAACGTGCGGGGATCGCTGGTTGGTGTGAACTCGGTGGGCCGAAGAACCTGTTTCCGCGCTGTATCTCTAAACTGGACAAAACGAAACTAAATTTAAATCTATAAAATATATATATTTTAACTTGTTTGGAAACGCTCCTTATTTTTGGTGATGATTGATGACTGAATATTGTTTTATTGAGAGACTATTTTGAGAGATGCCTCTGACAGATCCCTCTGACTTTGAAGCTGTGATGATGGAAATCTATCATCGTTTGTCGCCATTATGCCACAGAACCTATTGTTGTCTGGATTTACCGTAGAATTGTGGTTGAATGGGATAAACCTAAGTTAACGATAATTCGATGTTCCTTCACAGCCAATGTTATAGCCTTTCCCCTTCACAAATAAATGAACAATTGACGAAAAAAAATTCAGGGATTTTAAGGTGAGGCAGGAAAAGATGTAACAGGAATCCGAGGGGCGACCTTTTTACACAAAGGTTGGTGGATGTATGGAACGAGCTGCCAGAGGAGACAGTTGAGGCGGGGACTTTAGATTTTCTCTGGAGCGTCTGAGGCTGAGGGAAGCGTTGATAGATGAATATAACATTATGAGAGGCATCGATTGTTTCCACTAGTGGGAGAGTCTTGGACCAGTGGCCTTTTCCCAGGCTGGAAATGTCATGGGCTAGAAGGCATAACTTTAAGGTGAGATTAAGAAAGTGTGAAGGAGATGTGCAGAAGGCAGTGGGTACCTGGAACATGCGTCCAGGGGTGGTGATGCAGTAAAATACAATGGTGGCATTTAAGAAGCTTTTATCATAGAATCATAGAATCATAGAAAGTAGGTGCGAGAGTAGACCACCAGGTCCATCGAGCCCGCACCGCCATTCGCTCATGGCTGAACACCAAACAGACACCCCTACCCACAAACAGTAGACACAAGACACAGAACACAAGACACTACCCTCCCCTTTATACCGCTATCACCCCTCTCCACCCCAAGAACCGCGTGATCTCCTGGGGGAGGCAAAAAAACGGATAAAAACCCAGGTCCAATTCGGGAAAAAAATCTGGGAAATTCCTCTCCGACCCCAATCCAGGCGATCGACACTTGTCCAGGAGATCACTCAGGTCTTACTATACTAACCCTACCTAGGTCCATATCCCTGCCCTCTCCCCGTAGCCCCTTATCCCCTTGGCAGCTAAAAAACCATCTATTTTAGACTTAAATATATTTAATGTTTCTGCTTCCACTGCTCCCTGGGGCAGTGAATTCCATAAATTAACCACCCTCTGGGTGAAGAAGTTCTTCCTCATCTCAGTTTTAAAAGAGCCCCCCCTTATTCTGCAACTATGTCCCCTAGTTCTAGTTTCCCCGAACTAGGTAGGCATATGGATATGCAAGGAAAGGAGATCGACACAAAACGCTGGAGTACGTCATGAGGTCAGGCAGCACCTCTGGAGAAAAGGAATAACCTATGTTACGGGTCGAGACCCTTCTTGAGACTGAGAGGGCACTCCCAGTCTGAAGAAGGGTCTCAACCCATAGCGCCATCTATTCATTTTCTCCAGAGATGCTGCCTGACCTCATGACTTACTGCAGCATTTTGTGTCTATCCTCGGTGTAAACCAGCATCTGCAGTTCCTTTCTATGCTACAAAAGGTGGATGAGTGGAAGCAGAGGAGATTAGTTTCAATGACCCTTAAGAATGCTACCTGCCTCAATCATAACTTCAATTCCAAGTGCCATTGGCAGTGCTATAAGCGAGGCCGGGTGGAGAGGAGAGGAGAGGAGGGGAGAGGAGAGGAGAGGAGAGGACAACGGCGTTTCATTCATCCATTGACGTGGCCTCCACAGCCGTCTGTGGCAATGGATTCCACAGATTCACCACCCTCTGACCAAAGAAATTCCTCCTCATCTCCTCTCTAAACGTTGGTCCTTTTATTCTGAGGCCATGCCCACTGGATCCAAGACTCTCCCACTAGTGGAAACATCCTCTCCACATCCACTCTATCCAGGCTTATCACTATTCGGCAAGTTTCTAAACTCCAGCGAATACAAGCCCAGTGCCGTCAAAAGCTCATCATATGTTAACCCCATCGTCCCTGGGATCATTCTCGTAAACCTCCTCTGGAACCTCTCCAAAGCCAGCACATCCTTGCTCAGATATGGGGTCCAAAACGGCTCAGAATACTCCAAATGCGGTCTGACTAGTGTCTTCTAAAGCCTCAGCATCACATCCCAGTTTTTGTATTTAATTTAGTTTAATTTAGTGTCACTGTATGTCATGTTGTCACTTGTGGGCGGAGCACCAAGGCAAATTCCTTGTATGTGAATACTTGGCCAATAAACATAAACTTATTCATTCATTCATTCATTTAGTTTAGTCTAGTTTAGAGATACAGCACAGAAACAGGCCCACTTTGGCCCACTGAGTCCACTCCGAACAGCCATCTCCGTTCGCCAACACTATCCTACACACTCTAGGGACAATTTACAATTATACCAATTAACCTACAAACTTCTACCACTTTGGTGTGTGGGAGGAAACAAGACTTCCGGTAGAAAAACCACACAGATGACTGAGAGAACATACAAACTCCATACAGACAAGCTCCTCGTAGACAGGATCGAACCCGGGTCTCTGCCGCTGTAAGGCAGCAGCTCTACCGCTGTGCCAGCGTGCCGCCATTATTTCTAAAGTATGGACCAAAAAGACATAGATCTTTGCAATCACTGAATTTTAGGGACTAGAAAACTCAGATCTTCAAGTCAGGATCACCACCATGCCGCACTGTAGGTAATTCTAGACATTACATCCCTGTTTTTATATTCGAATACCTCAACCTCAGCCTGCAGATCAGTGTTTTGTAACATGAGGCCAATAGGTCATAAGGAATAGGAGTAGAATTAAGCATCAAGTCTACTCCACCATTCAATCATGGCTGATCTATCTCTCCCTCCTAACACCCCATTCTCCTGCATTTTCCCCATAACCTCTGACACCCGTACTGATCAAGAATCTATCTATCTCTGGCCTGGTTCGGCAACTTGAACGTCCAGCAGCGAAAAAGACTACAAAAAGTTGTGACCACTGCCCAGTCCATCACCGGCTTTGACCTCCCCACCGTCGAAGGGATCTATCGTAGTTGCTGCCTCAACAAGGCAGCCAAAATCATCAAGGACCCACACCATCCTGGCCACACACTTATCTCACCACTGCCATCAGGAAGAAGGTACAGGAGCCTGAAAACTGTAACGTCCAGGTTCAGGAACAGCTTCTTCCCCACAGCCATCAGGCTATTAAACACAACGAATAAGCTATGAGCTCTGAACTGCAAAAGACTATATTATTACATGTTATTTGCACTATATTTGTTATTTATTGAACTTTTTCTTTTTTTTCCCGTTATATACAATGTTTACATATTCACATATTATGTTGTGCTGCAGCAAGTAAGAATTTCATTGTCCCGTCCGGGACATATGACAATAAAACACTCTTGACTCTTGGCTAAAAATATCCACTGACTTGATCTCCACAGCCTTCTGTGGCAATGAATTCCACAGATTCACCACCCTCTGACTAAATACATTTCTCCTCATCTCCTTCCTAAAAGAACGTCCTATTAATTCTGAGGCTATGCCCTCCAGTCCTAGACTCTCCCACTAGTGGAAACATCCTCTCCACATCCACTCTAACCAAGCCTTTCACTATTCTGTACGTTTCCGTGAGGTTCCCACCTCATTCTTCTAAACTCCAGCGAGTACAGGCCCAGTGCCGACAAATGCTCATCATGGGTCAACCGACTTATTCCATGCGATCATTCTTGTAAACCTCCTGTGGACCCTCTCCAGAGTCAGCACATCCTTGCTCAGATATGGTCACCAAAGCTGCTCACAATACTCTGAATGCAGTCTGAACACGGGCAGTCCTGAAGTGTGGGATGGCTGGGATGTGAGTGTCTCTACTATTGATCTGGGTCTGTCTGTGACTCCATTATATCTGTGCAATGAATGAATTGCCCCCTTAGCTGTTACACATAATCACACTTCCATTAAAACATCTGCAGCTGGCACAGGTAGAGAGAGAGGCTCGATGATGAAAGGGACTGTCCCATTGTGACCATGGCAACCGGCGAGCTGATGCTTTAATAATTATTAATCCATATTGAAACCCTGGCCGCATTGAAAGACCAGGGAAAGGTGTGAAAGATATTTTTTATATTTAGCTGTGATCCCATCCTATTCTAAAATAGGCTGAAATGAATGTAACTACTGCAAGCTTAGTATTGAGCCAAGCTTTAGATGCAAAAAATATAACGCGTCTGAAGCATGTTTTGTTTATTTAGTTTAAAGATACAGTGCGGAAACAGGCCCTGTCATTTTCAAAGTCTATGCTCCACTTTAGTTTCAGTTAAGTTTAGTTCAGAGATACAGTGCGGAAACAGGCCCTTCGGCCCACCGAATCCATGCCAACCAGCAATCCTGCACTATCCTACACACTCGGAACAATTTAAAATTTTTACCGAAGTCAATTGAGCTGCAAACCTGCACGTCTTTGGAGTGTGGGAGGAAACCGGAGCACCTGGGGTAAACCCACGCAAGTCATGGGGAGAACGTACAAACTGTACAGACAGCACCCATAGTCGGGATCGAACCAGGGGCTCTGGCGCTGTGAGGCAGCAACTCTACCGTTGCGCCACCATGCCTCCCCATGTCTTGCTTAAGCAGAGTAAATGTGCGGTTGAATGGGTGATGGAGGGGCGGGAGGAAAGGATGGCAAGAGGGTCGGAGAAAAGGTCAAATGTGCAGCTGGAACGGTGGGAAGGAAAAACTGGAATGGAGTGTGGAGAGAAGGATGGGAGGAGAGAATGAGGAAGGAGGTGGAAGGTATGAGTCAGGAAAGAGGATAAGCATTAGGAAGGCAGGTTGTAGCTCGACAGGACTTTGAGAAAGCTGTATTTCGAGAATTGCATGCAGTTCTGGTCACCCCATTACAGGAAGGATGTGAAGGCTTTGGAGATGTTGTGGAACCCACACCGGCTGTTTCCACACTCTAAGGCTCTATGACTCTAAGAGGTTTACCAGAATGTTGCCTTGTTTAGAGGGTATTAACTTCAAAGGAAGGTTGGACAAACTCTGATTGTTTTCCCCATAGAATCATAGTCATGGAGTCATACAGCATGGAACAGGCCCTTCAGCCCAACATGTCCCAGCTACATTAGTCCCATCTGCCTGTGTTTGGTCCATATCCCTCCAAACCTGTCCTATCCATGTACCTGTCTGTTTCTTAAACGTTGGGCTAGTCCCTGCCTCAACGACCTCCAGAATGCCGAAGGTTCAGGAGAGACCCCTGTTGGAAGTTGGAAGTATATCAAAACTTGTTTGAAGTATATCAAAATTATGAGAGGAATAGATAAGGTAGACAGTCAAAATCTTTTTTTCTCAGTCATAAAGTGATACAGTGTGGAAACAGGCCCTTCGGCCCAACTTGCCCACACCGGCCAACATGTCCCAGCTACACTAGTCCCACCTGCCAGCACCAGTCCCACCAGGAGAACGGTGGCGTAGTGGTAGAGGCACTGCCTTACAGCGCCAGAGACCCGGGTTCGATCCTGACCACGGGTGCTGTCTGTACGGAGTTTGTACGTTCTCCCTGTGACCTGCGTGGGTTTTCCCCGAGATCTTCGGTTTCATAGAAACATAGACATAGAAACATAGAAAATAGGTGCAGGAGTAGGCCATTCGGCCCTTCGAGCCATTCAATATGATCATGGCTGATCATCCTACTCAGTATCCTGTACCTGCCTTCTCTCCATACCCCCTGATCCCTTTAGCCACAAGGGCCACATCTAACTCCCTCTTAAATATAGCCAAATTTCCTCCCACACTCCAAAGTCATACAGGTTTGCAGGTTAATTGGCTCAGTGTAAAATGTAAAATTGCCACCAGTGTCGTAGGGTAGTGTTAATGTGCGGGGATCACCGGTCGGTGTGGGCCGAAGGGCCTGTTTCCGCGCTGTATCTCTAAACTAAACTAAACTAAACAGTGCTATGAAAGGCAAATGCAGGTAAAGGCTGATAGAGTAGTTTAATGGGATAAAAATTGGTTAAATTACAACAGGCTGGTGGTCTGATTAATTGGTATTCATCCCACATAGTAAAGGCGAGTCTGTATCTCAGTCCAACAACTGAATCCAGCTCAGAATAATATCTAGTGGTTGCAGTTTGAAATGTAATTAATGTCATGGGAGTATTTTCCATTGTTCTTTAATGACAGGGATAGCAAGAATCAGCATTAAATGAGACATTAGCTTCAATATTAGTTGGATACAAATAATCAACAATTAAATAAAGGTTATAAAGGTACAACTCAGCTCATGGGAAAATGTTGGAAATTCATAAACAATTCAATGAGAGTGCAAACATTTTTGATTATTCATTCACTATACGCAGGCATCAAAGGCAATGCTGATATTCATAAGCTCATGTTCTTTACTTCTAAGAACAGAATTAGGCCATTCAGCCCATCAAGTCTATTCCGCCATTCAACCAGGGCTGATCTATCCTTCCCTCTCAACCCCACTCTCCCACCTTCGCCCCGTAACCCGTGCTAATCAACAGGAGGAAACCGGAGCATCTGAAGAAAACCAACGCGGTCCCGGGGAGGACGTACAAACATCCGTACAGACAGCACCCATGGTCAGGATTGAACCCGGGTCTGTGGCGCTGTGAGGCAGCAGCTCCAACGCTGCGCTACCGTGCCGCCCTCAGGCAGCATCAATCGGGAGGGAGGAAAATTGAAACTTCGGGCTTCTGAAAACTCGGCACAATTAGTCTGAAGAAGGGTCTCGACCCAAAAAACGTCACCCATTCCTTCTCTCCAGAGATGCCGCCTGTCCCGCTGAGTTACTCCAGCTTTTCGTGTCTATCTTTCGGGCAAAATGATCTCTGTTCTCTCAAAAGAAGATCAAAGATCCAGGGGCACTATTTTATGAATCGTCCTGGCCAGCATTTATTTTAATGTCAATGTCATTGAAATGGAGACTGCGACCATTAATCACATGGTTTAGTGGGGCTGATGACCAGGACATTTCTAGCGGCATTCCCCACGTTAAAATAGCAATTTCTAAAACATTTCATTTGCTGTAATGCCTTCCGTGCTGTTCTGGGGTTATTAAAGTTCTATATAATGCTCGTCTTTCTCTCTGAGGGGAATTAAAGACCTCCTTAGTTGGTGTAGAATTGAAATCACTTATAAATCAGACGGTTACAACAGATTGCGTGTGGACATTGGTCACTATAGATCTTCCAACAATTCAAGTCAAGTGAGTTTATTGTCATGTGTCCCTGGTAGGACAATGAAATTCTTGCTTTGCTTCAGCACAACAGAACATAGTAGGTATTGACTACAAGGCATTCTATAAATATATACACACATGAGTCAATATACTGATAAAGTGCAAATAACAGTATTGGCTAATAAAGTTCAGTGTTATGTCCGAGCCAGGTTTAATAGCCTGATGGCTGTGGGGAAGTAGCTGTTCCTGAACCTGGTCGTTGCAGTCTTCAGGCTCCTGTACCTTCTACCTGAAGGTAGTAGGGAGATGAGTGTGTGGCCAGGATGGTGTGGGTCCTTGATGATACTGCCAGCCTTTTTGAGGCAGCGACTGCGGTAGATCCCCTCGATGGAAGGGAGGTCAGAGCCGATGATGGACTGGGCAGTGTTTACTACTTTTTGTAGTCTTTTCCTCTCCAGGGCGCTCAAGTTGCCGAACCAAGCCACGATGCAACCGGTCAGCATGCTCTCTACTGTGCACCTGTAGAAGTTAGAGAGAGTCCTCCTTGACAAACCGACTCTCCGTAATCGTCTCAGGAAGTAGAGGCGCTGATGGTCACAATTAGTATTAATGTGGGGCCTGGTACCAGAATACCAGTCTTTCTAAATCAAAGTGAATGCCAGACATTGAGTCCGATGGGAAAAAATTGCTGCTCGGTTTCAGACAGTTTTCCCACTCTATGGAGATAAGGTCTTAATGTTTTTTTTGTAGTCAGTAAATGATAAAAATCTTTTGGGATTGTCTTTTATGCTACCCGCCAGAGCTATTTCCTGGCCCCTTTTTGCCCTTTTTGCCCTTCTGACCTTTTTTAGTTTGCTCCTTAGTTCCCAAAACTCCTCCAGGGATGCACTTGATCCCAGCTGCCTATACCTGTCCCCATGCATCCTCCTCGGTTTTTGACTAACGTCTCAATTTCCCTCGTCAGCCAAGCTTCCTTACGTTTGCCTGCTTTGCCTTTCACTCTAACGGGGGACGTACACATCCTGAGCTCTCTTCAGTACACTTTAAAAACATCCTACTTGGCCGAAACCGGAGTTGAAACCTGCTTCAGAACAGAACAAACTGTACAGATGGGACACCAAGTCCTTGAGAGCAAACATGGTGAACATTTGGAACCTCTTTAGAAGTGTATTTTAAAAATTTACCCATTGTTATTTTTTTTTTTAAGTCTTTACGGGGCAGCACGGTGGCGCAGCAGAAGACCTGCTGCCTCACAGCGCCAGAGACCCGGGTTCAATCCCGACTAGGGGTGCTTCTGTACGGAGTTTTTGTACGTTCTCCCTGCGACCATGTGGGTTTTCTCCGGGAACTCCGGTTTCCTCCCACACTCCAAAAATGTGCTAGTATGTAGGTTAATTGACTTCTGTAAATTGTTCCCAGTGTGTCAGATAGAACTAGTGTACGGGGTGATCGCTAGTCAGGGTGGTGTCGGTGGGCCAAGTGCCTGGAGTGGGCACCACTCATAATACCTAAAGAGTGGACTGCCCCCCCCCCACACCCCAACCCAGTGGGGGTCCCTCTATGCAGGGATTCTCCCCTCTACATCGGGGACCTGGGGTGGAGAGTGCTGCGCCAAGGAATCCCGTGCAACCTGTTTCTCTCGCGGTTCACAGACTCGCCAGCCGCCTGCCACTATTGCGGGCTGGAAGAGTCTGTGGTCCACGTCTACATGGGGTGTGTGAGGTTGTTCCAATATCTATAAGGGGCTGCTCCTTGCCTTCTGGCTGAACTTCACACCCACCATCCTCATCTTTGGACACCCTGTGCATAGGGCAGAGGGTAGGGCTAAGATGTCCTGGTTGAGTTGCCCCTGGGCCTGGCCAATCTGGCCAACCCACGAGTCACGGCGCCAGACGGAAGAGGGCTGTGCCTGAGCCGGCTGCCTGCCGCATTTCTGGGAATATGTCCATGCCCGGGTGATACTGGAGAGGGACTGTCCCCGGATGCCCTAGGGGATTTCCGGGACCGCTGGACTTTGCGCTAAATGTATCCTTGACAAGGAGTGTAACATAGGTTGTTTAATACTCAGCACATTTGATATTTAAGAATATTTGTTTTGCTTTGTATTATGGTGGTAGGTTTGTTGGTATTGTTTGTGTTGTACATATTATTCGGAGCCCCCTGCGGGCCAAAGAAACGCTTCAAGGACAACATCGAGAACAGTCTGAAGAAATTCCACATCACATCGAGCAACTGGAAGCACATTGCACTGGACAGGAGCTCCTGGAGGAAATCCGTGCAGGAAGGGAGCTGCACGTCACGAAACGGAACTACGCCGTGTCGCAGAGACAAAGCGACAGCACTGTAAGGAGAGAAGGGGGCTCGACGACTACCAACCACCGCCAGTCTCCACTGCCCACGTTGCACCAAGGTGTGTGGATCGCGGATCGGCCTCTACAGACATCTGCAGACCCACAAGTAGACGGCCCTATGGAGAGGAGAGGACAGTCATACTTGTTTCGAGTGACCGCTGCTGATGATGATGACATATTCTTCTTCTAATAATCGATTAAGTTTACTTTTGGTAAAAAAATATGCGTGGACTGGACTTTGAAAATGGCGGCAAAGCATGGCGCCTCTTGCATGCGGGATGAGTGGACTATTTCTGTACAATTTGCTAATCGGGGATGTGCTTGGGTTTGGCATTTCTCTACTGGACTGTTTGTAAGAAAATAATTTCACTCTGCGTTTTGCACTTTGCACATGTGACAAATAAAAGCACAATTGAACCATTCAACCATTGCTTGAGACTCAACACTGTCCCAGCTCAATAGTTCAATAGTTACTTCATTGTCACGAGAACCAACACTCAGGGCGATGCTTTGTTTTGCGTAGAGTCCAGTAAAATCCCACTGATCGTCGGCACAATCCTACAGGAGTACTAGAGTTCAACAATTGTGGTGCAAAAAAAAAAAAGTAGGTTTCTTCTGAGGTTTGACGAAAAGGATTTGCCGTGTTTCAGGTGCCATCTTGTACCTTTCGGGTGTCGAGCTCTTAAAATTATCGAGCTTTGTTTGCAGGTGAGAAGGATGATGAAGGATGATGGGGGACCTCATTGAAACTTACCAGGATTCTGAAGAAGGGTCCCCGACTCAAAACGTCACCTCTTATGGAAGGTGAGCCTTTGACGGCTCAGGGCTAGTACGCGTTGGAGTTAGAACGAATTATGGGGGATCTCATTGAAAATTGAAGGCCAGGATAGAATGGACGTGGAGAGGATGTTCCCACTAGTGGGAGAGTCTAGGAAGGACATTATAGCCATAGAGGGAGTGCAGAGAAGGTTCACCAGACTGATTCCTGGGATGTCAGGACTTTCATATGAAGAAAGACTGGATAGACTTGGCTTATACTCGCTAGAATTTAGGAGATTGAAAGGGGATCTTATAGAAACGTACAAAATTCTTATGGGGTTGGACAGGCTAGATGCAGATAGATTGTTCCCGATGTTGGGGAAGTCCAGGACAAGGGGTCACAGCTTAAGGATAAGGGGGGAAATCCTTTAAGACCGAGATGAGGAAAAACTTTTTCACACAGAGAGTGGTGAATCTCTGGAACTCTCTGCCACAGAGGGTAGTTGAGGCCAGTTCATTGGCTATATTTAAGAGGGAGTTAGATGCGGCCCTTGTGGCTAAAGGGATCAGGGGGTATGGAGAGAAGGCAGGTACGGGATACTGAGTTGGATGATCAGCCATGATCATATTGAATGGCGGTGCAGGCTCGAAGGGCCGAATGGCCTACTCCTGCACCTATTTTCTATGTATCTATGTATCTATGTACCAGAGGGTATGGCCTGACAATAAAAGGACGTTTCTTTAGAAAGGATTTGGGAAGAAAAGATAGATCAGCCACGATTGATTGGCAGACTAGACTTGATGGACCAAATGGCCTAAATCTGTTCCTTAAACTTATGAACTTGTCGTGGCCATAAAGGCCTATTATCCTGGCGCAACACTGAATCGGTAATAGTGGGGTCGGGCTGGACTGCCGCTGCTGCAAGCTCCATCCACTGCATGCTCGTAGAGTCTTAGACTCATACAGCATGGAAACAGGTCCATTGTCCCAACTTGCCCACGCCGACAAAGATGCCCCACCTACACTAATCCCCATCAACACATATCCCTCTAAACCTTTCCTTTGCATGTGCCTGTGCAAATTCCTTCTAAATGTTGTGATTGTACCTGCCTCAACCATCTCCTCTGGCAGAACGTTATATATAACCACCACCCTTTGTGTGATAATGGTGCCTCTCAGCTTCCTGTTGCATCTATGGATGGGATAGGGTTAGAAGGCTACGGGCCAAGTGCGGGCAGGGGGGACTAGTGTAGATGGGCCACGTTGGTCAGTGTGGGCAAATTGACCCATTTCATCCCTGTATGACTCTGTGACTATGACTCTCTATGACTGAGCTATTGCACTTGTCCAAAAGTAGAAAGGAAATTATAAAAGATTTAAAACAACTCAATTTCTCATTAAAGCAAAATAAATGACTGCCCCAGCCCACCTTTCCATCAGGCCCCCTTCCTCCCCCCCCTCCCCCCCCTCCCCCCCCCCCCCCCCCCAACATATCACACCCTGCTCTTCAACCAACTTGCTGTTATCTTTTTATAAAGGTATCTGCTTAATAAATTTAATTGAAATTGGTCTAATCGGGTCTGAAGAAAGGTCTCGACCCGAAACGTCACCCATTCCTTCTCTCCAGGGCTGCCTATCCAGCTTTTTGTGTCTACCTTCAGTTTAAACCAGCATCGGCAGTTCCTTCTTAGTGATACGGTGTGAAGACAATAGACAATAGACAAAAGACAATAGGTGCAGGAGTAGGCCATTCGGCCCTTCGAGCCAGCACCGCCATTCACTGTGATCATGGCTGATCATCCCCAATCAGTACCCCGTTCCTGCTTCTCCCCATATCCCCTGACTCTGCTATTTTTAAGAGCCCTATCTCGCTCTCTCTTGAAAGCATCCAGAGAACCGGCCTCCACCGCCCTCTGAGGCAGAGACTCACCACTCTCTGTGAGAAAAAGTGTTTCCTCGTCCCCGTTCTAAATGGCTTACTCCTTATTCTTAAACTGTGGCCCCTGGTTCTGGACTCCCCCAACATCGGGAACATATTTCCTGCCTCTAGCGTGTCCAAACCCTTAACAATCTTTGTTGTTAGGGTTTGTGAAAACAGGCCTTTCGGCCTAACTTGCCCAGCAATGTCCCAGCTACACTAGTCCCACTTGCCTGCGCTTGGTACCATATAACCATATAACCATATAACCATTACAGCACGGAAACAGGCCATCTCGGCCCTTCAAGTCCGTGCCGAACATTATTATTATTATTATTATTATTTTTAATTTTTTTTATTTTATTATTAAAAAAAAAAAAAAATACTTCCCCCTAGTCCCATCTACCTGCACTCAGACCATAACCCTCCATTTCCTTTCCCGTCCATATACCCATCCAATCTATTTTTAAAGGATAAAATCGAACCAGCCTCCACCACTTCCACTGGAAGCTCATTCCACACAGCTACCACTCTCTGAGTAAAGAAGTTCCCCCTAATGTTACCCCTAAATTTCTGTCCCTTAATTCTCAAGTCATGTCCCCTTGTTTGAATCTTCCCTACTCTCAATGGAAAAAGCTTATCCACGTCAACTCTGTCTAACCCGCTCATAATTTTAAAGACCTCTATCAAGTCCCCTCTTAACCTTCTGCGCTCCAAAGAATAAAGACCTAACTTGTTCAACCTTTCTCTGTAACTTAGTTGCTGAAACCCAGGCAACATTCTAGTAAATCTCCTCTGTACTCTCTCTATTTTGTTGACATCCTTCCTATAATTAGGCGACCAAAATTGTACTCCATACTCCAGAATTGGCCTCACCAATGCCTTGTACAATTTTAACATTACATCCCAACTTCTATATTCAATGCTCTGATTTATAAAGGCCAGCACACCAAAAGCTTTCTTTACCACCCTATCTACATGAGATTCCACCTTCAGGGAACTATGCACAGTTATTCCTAGATCCCTCTGTTCAACTGCATTCCTCAATTCTCTACCATTTACCATGTACGTCCTATACGTGTGCTATCCGTGTACCTGTCTAATTGTTTCTTAAACGATGGTATTTATAAATCTTTTGGATTGTCCTTGATGCTACCCGGCAGAGCTATCTCCAGGCCCCTTTTTGCCCTTCTGATTTCCTTTTTTCAGTTTACTCCTTAGTTCACAAAACTCCTCCAGGGATGCACTTGATCCCAGATGCCTACACTAACCCTTGCATCCATCTTGTTTTTGACTAACGTCTCAATTTCCCTCGTCAGCCAAGCTTCCTTACGTTTGCCTGTTTTGCCCTTCACTCTAACGGGGGACACACACATCCCGAGCTTTCTTCAGGACACTTTAAAAACATCCCACTTGGCCGATGTTCCTTTCCCCTCGAATAACCTGTTCAAGTCAACTTGAGCGGGGCCTTCTCTCATACCCGCAAAATTGGCCTTACCCCAGTTGAGCATTTTAACACATGGACCCTCTCCGTCCCAATCCATAACTCTTAAACCTAATCGAACTTGTGCCTTTAAACTAGATTGGCAGGGGGGTGGGGATCTCATGATAAATAGTAACAAAAGCAGTACATAATAAATTAAATTAGTTAGTTTCGTGTAGTTTAGTTTAGTTTAGAGATAGCACGGTAACAGACCCTTCAGCCCACGGAGGCTGCGCCGACCAGCGATCCCCGCACATTAACACTATCCTACACACTGGTGTTGCCCCGTTGGTGACGACGATGGCAGGTTGTGCAGTCTCGATTCTGGTGAGATCTGACCTGACAGGATCACGAGTTCTGGTACAAAAGAAGAGCGACCACTGGTCCATCGTCCGCCTACGTGCAGGTTCGGAACTACGACGTCCAGTAGTAACCTCTACCTATTGCTTTGCTCCTAACCCATCGCCGCAGGACGTTGTGTGGAGAAGAGGGCTGCACAAAAAGCTGTGCGTGAATGGGTTTAAGGTGGAGAAGCTGTGCACTGTAACAACCCCACCCTCTCGGCCGCAGAAGTCAGAGTCCAGTGTTATGAAGAAACATCACGGCTGTGGACGTCTTGGCTGCAGTGGATGGCCATGTCAATAGACAATAGACAATAGACAATAGGTGCAGGAGTAGGCCATTCGGCCCTTCGAGCCAGCACCGCCATACAATGTGATCATGGCTGATCATCCCCAATCAGTACCCCGTTCCTGCCTCATATCCCCATATCCCCTGACTCCGCTATTGTTAAGAGCCCTATCTAGCTCTCTCTTGAAAGCATCCAGAGAACCTGCCTCCACCGCCCCCTGAGGCAGAGAATTCCACAGACTTACCACTCTCTGTGAGAAAAAGTGTTTCCTCGTCTCCGTTCTAAATGGCTTACTCCTTATTCTTAAACTGTGGCCCCTGGTTCTGGACTCCCCCAACATCAGAACATGTTTCCTGCCTCTAGCGTGTCCAAGCCCTTATATGTTTCAATGAGATCACTCTCATACTTCTAAACTCCAGAGTGTACAAGCCCAGCCGCTCCATTCTCTCAGCATATGACAGTCCCGCCATCCCGGGAATTAACCTTGTAAACCTACGCTGCACTCCCTCAATAGCAAGAATGTCCTTCCTCAAATTAGGGGACCAAAACTGCACACAATACTCCAGGTCGTCTTTAGTGCTCTGACTAGTCCTTCACATTCCACAGTGCGTTGGTGCGTCACCTTTCCAGCCATTGCCTGGTTCATAAAGATCTCTTCCACCTGGTCTGCCAAAGCAGACTTTCCATGAAGGATGAGCATGTCCCACAGGTTGAACTGGACCATGTGGTCCAGTTACGCCTTGACCTGACCTGAAGCTAATTAACCTACAAACCTGTACGTCTTTGGAGTGTGGGAGGAAACCGGATCATCCGGAGGAAACCCACGCGGGTCACGGGGAGAACGTACAAACTCCGTACAGACAATCACCCGTAGTCAGGATCAAACCCAGGTCTCTGGCGTTGTAAGGCAGCAACTCTACCGCTGCGCCACCGTGCTGCCCTTGATTAATATGCTGATTTGATTAACATGCTAATAGCATGAAAAGCAATTTGCAACAAACCCGTTAGGCCAACTCGTGAAATTCATCAGACCGCCTTCATGGCAGAACCTTGTGGAATTAAAAACTAATTCCCCATTGATTTGGGGGGCCGTGTTGGATTGTGGTCCCGGCATGACACACTGTTATTGTAAGTGAAGATCTGAATCAGTTCAGTGTAAATGGGTGCTCCCAATCAGTCGTAACATTATTAATCTTTCAAATGTCCTGCAGTCAAACGGGGTCATTGTTTTTTTTCCCTCCTATTCATGAATTGTAATTTAACAATGATGTTTATCTCACTACAAACATAGTTGCATGTTATCATTTATCCATGCAACTGGATACTTAAAGGAATGCCTCGGCTAATACTTTGGTCGTTTGGTTTAGTTTAGAGGTGTAACATGGAAACAGGCCCTTCGGCCCACCGAGTGCGCGCTGACCCATGATCACCTGTACACACTAGTTCTATGCTATCCCACACCCTACACACTAGAGCAAGGGTTCCCAACCTGGGGTAAATTTACCCTCCAGGGGGTAAATTTCACAGGGGGTGAATTTGTTGATTCTGGATTTGTACATTTTTTTTCTCATTGATGTTTGTGTTTGGTTCTGGTATACTGGTGTCTGTTCATCATTAGTTGTTCATAGATAAGTGAAATAACATTGCTATTATGTGCTATTAAAGTTGCCAGGGGTAAACGGGACGAAAAAGGTGGGAACCCCCTGCACTAGAGGCAGTTTCACAGAGGTCAATTAACTGACAAGCCCGGAGCTCTTTGGGATGTGGGAGGAAACCGGAGCGCCCATGTGGTCACAGGAAGAACATGCAAACTCCACCCAGACAGCACCCGAGCTCAGGGTCGAACACGGGTCTCTGGCACTGTGAAGCAGCAGCTCCACCAGCTGCGCCACCTTGCCTGCCGCACTATTGCCATTATTTGGGTATAAACTGAGCCTGCCCAGAATAAACCATGAAAGGGGGCCCGACTTTCCAAGAGAGAAAGAACATCCGGAGAAACCAAACTTCCTCTCGTGATCTCCAGTCTTCTCTCGCACGTAAATGAAGCAACGCGTGGAAAATCCACGAGAAGTCATTTCCATGCGAAGCAACAACACATCCAATAACATGGTTCACAAATTCACGGCGACTTTGAAGTGACAATTGCACATATCCATCACATTCTCCAGTGGCGGCACGGTGGCACAGCGGTAGAGCTGCAGCCTCACAGCGCCAGAGACCCGGGTTGGACCCTGACTGCGGGTACCATCTGTACGGAGTTCGTACGTTATCCCCGTGACCTGCGTGGGTTTTCTCCGGGAGCGCCGGTTTCCTCCCGCACTCCAAAGATGTAGAGGGTTGTAGGCTAACTGGCTTGGTTAATGGTAAATTGACCCTAGTGTGTGTAGGATAGCGTGGAGTATGGGGATCACTGCTCCGCACGGACTCGGTGGGCGGAACAGGGTGTGCTGTTTGTCGAGATGTGCGCAGCCCCACTCTGACAATGGAGGTGGCCCAGGACAGAATGGTATTTATGAGAAGGGTTTCGGCCCGAAACGTTACCTATTTCCTTTGCTCCATAGATGCTGCTGCACCCGCTGAGTTTCTCCAGCATTTTTGTGTACCTTCGATTTTCCAGCATCTGCAGTTCCTTTTTAACACATGGTATTTATGAGAGTGGGAAGGGGAACTGAAATGGCTTGTAACTGGGAGATCCAGCCTACCCAGGTGGACCAAGCACAAGTAATTGGCGATACTGTCACCTCGTCTCCTACTTCCATTAGTCTGATGAAGTGTCCTGCACCAAATGCCTCATCGGGAGATCCAAATGCAGTCGAGACTCCAGTGGCCTATTAATCCAAATGTATCATGAAAGAAAGATGTAAGATTCTATGCTTGAAGACTTTGGCCTGAATATAAAACCTACGGTATAGCCATCAATACAAGAACAATGTTTTCAGAACATCAAGCGTCAAGAGTGTTTTATTGTCATATGTCCCGGATGGGACAATGAAATTCTTACTTGCT
>CM075981.1:9710525-9766395 GCA_038087875.1 Malacoraja senta | reverse complement strand
TTCCTTACATCAAGGCTAGGCTTTGTCTTTTAGGAGAATGATCCCGGGAATAATTGGGTTAACGTATGAAGAGCGTTTGACCACACAGGGCCTGTACTCGCTGGAGTTGAGAAGATAA
Source organism: Malacoraja senta (assembly GCA_038087875.1). Classification (NCBI taxonomy): domain Eukaryota; kingdom Metazoa; phylum Chordata; class Chondrichthyes; order Rajiformes; family Rajidae; genus Malacoraja; species Malacoraja senta. Next base: position 9,766,277 of record CM075981.1, on the reverse strand, counting down.
GGCGGGAATCTCATTGAATCCTCTCGGATAATAGACAATAGACAATAGACAATAGGTGCAGGAGTAGGCCATTCGGCCCTTCGAGCCAGCACCGCCATTCAATGTGATCATGGCTGATCATCCCCAATCAGTACCCCGTTCCTGCCTTCTCCCCATATCCCCTGACTCCGCTATCTTTAAGAGCCCTATCTAGCTCTCTCTTGAAAGCATCCAGAGAACCTGCCTCCACCGCCCTCTGAGGCAGAGAATTCCACAGACTCACCACTCTCTGTGAGAAAAAGTGTTTTCTCGTCTCCGTTCTAAATGGCTTACTCCTTATTCTTAAACTGTGGCCCCTGGTTCTGGAGGGCTAATGAAAGAGCTAGATAGAATAGGACATGGAAAGGATGTTTCGACTATTGGGAGAGTCCAGAACAAGAGGGCGCAGCCTCAAAATAAAAGGAGGTACCTTTGGAATGGAGATGAAGAGGAGTTTCTATAGCCAGAAGGTGGTGAATCTGTGGAATTCATTGCAACTGATGGCTGTGAGTTTGAGTTTGGTTTATTGTCATGTACCGAGGTGCAGTCAAAAGGCTGTGGAGACATTGGGTATTTTTAAAGCGGAGATTGAAAGGTTCTTGATTAGTGAGGGCGTCATAGAATATGGGGAGAAGACAGGAGAATGGGGTTGAGAGGGAAAGATAGATCAGCCTTGACTGAATGACTGTGTAGACTTGATCGGCCGAACGGCCTAATTCTGCTCACATGTCTTATGATCTTACGGTCTGTTGCATGGATTTAAAGCTGTTCAAAATGTACATAAATCTTTAATTTATGACTCCGAAAAATATCACAGATGTTCAACGAAAGCCTAAAGCAGCTGCCAGGGCCTTTATGAGAGGATTTGCAGATTTGCTCACTGCAGATATGAACAAGGAACAGATGTGTCTTCCTCACCATCAAGTAAGACTGTTAGATTCACGTTTACGTAAAGAGTTGATCGTATGCATCTGTTAATTGCCCCATATCTGAGGAAGGATGTGCTGGCTCTGGAGAGGGTCCAGAGGAGGTTTACAAGAATGATTCCAGGAATGGTGGGTTAGCATATGATGAGCGTTTGACATCACTGGGCCTGTACTCGCTGGAGTTTAGAAGGTTGAGGGGGGACCTCATTGAAACTTACAGAATAATGAAAGGCATAGATAGCGTGGATGTGGAAAGGATGTTTCTACTGGTGGGAGAGTCTAGGACCAGAAGTCATGGACATATTAAAGAGCGCTCTTTTAGAAAGGAGGTGAGGAGGAACTTCTTTAGTCAGAGGGCAGTTAATCTGTGGAACTAATTGCCACAGAGGGCTGTGGAGGCCAAGTCAGTGGATATTTTTAAGGCAGAGATAGACAAATTCTTGTTTAGAGCGGATGTCAAGGGTTATGGGGAGAAGGCAGGAAAATGGGATTAGGAGGCAGAGATTGAATGGCGCAGTAGACTTGATGGGCCGAACGGCCTAATTCTACTCCTATAACTTGTGAACTTGTGAATCCATGAGAGACGAACACATAAAGAAGAATGAAAGAAAAAAATGTATGTTTCCTTTATTTAACTGAACAATAACTTCAAGTAACCCTTGCGTCCCTTTGTCTCCATCCATCCCCACCCAAACCGTACTCGTTTCAAAGTCGTCTTGTTGAGGCTCATTGTCTGTAATTCATTTTCACCTAGCCCACAGATAACAATGGTAGACAAAAATGCTGGAGAAACTCAGCGGGTGAGGCAGCATCCATGGAGCGAAGGAAATAGGCAACGTTTCGGATCGAAACCCTTCTTTAGACACAGATAGCAATGGCCTGTTTCCTTTATCATCGTTTTTTTTGTATATCTTTCATCCATTTGTTCTATATCTCTCTCTACCTCCCGTTTACCTTTCCCCTGACTCTCTGTCTGAAGAAGGGCCTCGACCCAAAACGCCACCCATTTCATTTCTCCAGAGATGCTGCCTGTCCCGCTGAGTTACTCCAGCTTTTTGGGTCTATCTTTGGTTTAAACCAGCATCTGCAGTTCCTTCCTGCACAACCCTGCATATTAGTTTGGTTCAGTTTAGTTTGGAGACACGCCGCGGAAACAGGCCCTTCGGCCCACTGTGCCCGTGCTGACCAGCGATCCCCGCACACTAAACACTATCCTACGCGCACGTGAGACAAATTACAGTACCTCGGCACACGTGACAATAGACCCAAACTGAAACTGAGGCTGAAACTAAATATTGAAACCAGACAAAAATGCTGGAGAAACTCAGCGGGTGAGGCAGCATCTATGGAGAGAAGGAAATAGGCGACGTTTCGGGTGGAGACCCTTCTTCAGACTGATGATGTGAAACCATACATACTCTCGGGACAAATGTTACATTTACAAACCAAGCCAATTAGCCTACAAACCTGTACGGAACCGAAGATCTCGGAGAAAACCCAGGCAGGACACGGGGATAACGTACAAACTCCGTACGGACAAGGTTTAATATCACATGGAGACACCATCGGAGCTGGTCACAGGAGCCTTTTATTCCAGCACATGAAATTTCAATTGGGACGCATTAAAATGCCAAGCGACCTTTAGGGTCAGGCAGAAATATTGATTATCTCTACAAGGTAATGTGGCAGAACCTATTTCAGTGATGGTAATGGTGATGGATTACCACTGCCACACAACAGTCTGTTCCCAAAGCTGCTGCAACGAACGGGAATAAAATCACCAGCCTCTCTCTATAATAGCTGGTTATTTATGTGATTGCTGAGATTTTCCGCAGCCTCTAATATTTCATACCTTAATGAAGAAATATAGATACCGAGATATATTGTCAACCCTGAAAACAGAGCCCATTGAAATTGAGTGCGTGTTTGATACTGTGAATGTACATTTGCAAATTGTACTGGATGGATGATGGCCCAGAACTTGCATTACACGTGGCTCCGACGAGGCTGCGTATTCTCCTGGTGTGAAATGCGATGCAGGTTGCAATTGAAAAGGAACTGCAGATTTAGTTTTAAGTTTCGAGATACAGCGTGGAATTAGACTCTACCGTCCACCGAGTCTGCGCCGACCAGCGATCACCCCGTACACTTGTTCTATCCAACACACCAGAGATAATTTACAGAAGCCAATTAACCTACAAACCTGCACGCCTTTGGGATGTGGGTGGAAACCGGAACACCCGGAGGAAACCCGCGCGGTCACAGGGAGAGCGTGCAAACTCCGTACAGACGGCACCCGTAGTCGGGGTGGAACCCGGGTCTCTGGCGCTGTAAGGCAGCAACTCTACCGCTGTGATCCCAGACACAGTGAAAAACTTTGTTTTGCACGGTGCGATTAGGCAAATCATACTGTGCATGAATACATCAGGAAGTGTAAAAAATAGAAAATAAACAAGGTGCAAGAGATAGTGTTATTGCTACAGGGAAAGTGCAGATTTAAAAAAGTGCAAAGGCCACTCAAGGTAGACTGGAAGATCAGGTATTCACCCTTAGCGTATGAGACGTCAGTTAGCAATAGGTACAGACAGCACACGAGCCCAGGGTTGAACCCGGGTCTCTGGTGCTGTGAGGCAGCAGCACTACCAGCCGCCCAAAAGGGAATAAAAAGAAGCCATGATCACATTTAATGGCAGGTACTGGCTCGAAGGGCCGAATGGCCTACTCCTGCACCTATTGTCTATTGTCTATTGTCTAAAAAGTACACACAAGTAAAGAGGCACAAAGGTAGGACAGGCAGGTGAATAGTTAATTCAACACTGCTGTTTTTCCTGTGAAACAGAGTTAAACTCTGACAGGCTACAAGAGGAGAGCTGAGCGATGATTCACCCCCTTGCTGCTGCAGAGATTGTTCACTGTGTGTGTGTGTGTGTGTGTGGGGTGGCTCTTCCCGAAGGTTGGAACGGACAGAGCTACAGTTACTGCCGTTTGATATGCTCGGCTGCCTTCAGTTAAACTTTAATAAGACAGGTGGGAGACTGAAAAGATAGGCAGAACAAACTCCCCCTTTGTTTTCTGTGTGTGGGACGGGTCAGAGCAGCGACCAGGAATTCCTTGCATGAGGTGCACACGGGGGTTGTTAGATCCAGCTGGACTTTCTCCTCAACATGCCGCCTTCAACCATTCAATTCCTTTTAAGCTCACCAATGATACATTCGTCAGCCACACCCCTAGATAGACACAAAGTGCTGGAGGTTTCGCATAGGTTGCCATCAGGTGCTCCGGTTTCCCCCTACATCGCTAAGACCAGGCGGGTTCGTAGGTTTAGCGATACAGCGCGGAAACAGGCCCTTCGGCCCAACGAGTCTGCACTGACCAGCGATCCCTGCACATTAACACTTACCTACACCACGGACAATCTTAGTGAGTCTGTGGTGAGTCTGTGGAATTCTCTGCCTCAGAGGGCGGTGGAGGCCGGTTCTCTGGATGCTTTCAAGAGAGAGCTAGATAGGGCTCTTAAAAATAGCGGAGTCAGGGGATATGGGGAGAAGGCAGGAACGGGGTACTGATTGGGGATGATCAGCCATGATCACATTGAATGGCGGTGCTGGCTCGAAGGGCCAAATAGCCTACTCCTGCACCTATTGTCTATTGTCTATTGTCTATTGTCTATTAACATTTTTTTTTTAAACCAAGCCAGTTTACCTACAAACCTGTACATCTTTGGAGTGTAGTCTGAGTCTGGTGCACCCGGAGAAAACCCACGCGGTCACGGGGAGAACGTGCAAACTCCGTACAGACAAGCACCCGTAGCCAGGATCGAACCCGGGTCTCTGGCACTGTAGGCGCTGTAAGGCAGCACCTCTACCGCTGCGCCACCGTGCTGCCCGTTCAATTCCTGTTAAGCACACCGATGATACACACATTCGTCAGGCACACCAGCATCCCCTAGATAGACACAAAGTGCTGGAGGTTTCACACAGGTTTCCATCAGGTGCTCCGGTTTCCTCCCACGTCGCAAAGACTTGCGGGTTTGTAGGTTTAGTTTGCTTTCGTTTCTTCGAGATACAGCGCGGAAGCAGGCCCTTCGGCCCACTGCGACCTGCGATCCCCGCACACTAACACTACCCTACCATACTGTACCTTTCAATCAATTTTACCAAAGTCAATTAACTTACAAACCTGTGCGTCTTTGGAGTGTGGGTTGGAAACCAGAGAACCTGGAGAAAGCCCATGGAAAATATTTAATTTCTGTACATACAGCACCTTAGGTCAGTATCGACCCCCCCGGTCTCTGGCACTGCAAGGCAGCAGCTTGTTAATACACCTGTGTAAATTGACCCTGGTATGTAGGTGGGGGTGGTAGAACAGCTGATCGATGGTCATTGTGGGCTGAAGGGCCTGTTTCTATGCTGCATCTCTAAACTTCTTCTTCACGCGTATGGCGTGCACAGCCTAAAGTTGGAGGGCAACTTGTTCTATTTGATCTTATTTGATTGTGCACGCCAGGTTGATTGCATTCGTCGAAACAGGGCGGACCACGTGAAGGTTGCAATCTCCCACCCCATCTCTAAACTAAACACCACTAAACTAATGCCAACCGAGGACTACAAAACCCTAAAGATTAAACTAAACCTGAAGGTAGGATAGAAAATTGCGTGCTGGGAAAGGAGGAGGAAAATTTTAAGCTGACTTTCTGTCAACTGCTGCCTTGATGGGACAAGCAAATTTCCTTTCTGCATTCAACTCATGTAGAATCCCAGAGGGTGGCACAGTGGCGCAGCTGGTAGAGCTGCTGCCTCACAGCACCAGAGACCCGGGTTCGATCCTGACCTCGGGTGCTGCCTGTGTGGAGTTTGCGCGTTCACACTGCGGCCATGTGGGTTTCCAGCGGGTGCTCCGGTTTCCCCCCACTTTCCGAAGACGTGCGGGTTTGTAGGTTAATTGGCCCTCTGCAAATTGCCCCTGCTGTGTAAGGAGTGGATGCAAAGTGGGTGACATAGAACTAGTGCGATCGATGGTCGGCATGGGCTCGGCGGGCAGAAGGGCCTGTTTCCATACTGTATCTTTCAATCAATTAAACAATTTTCTGATGAAAGGTTCAAGTCTTGCAGAAGATTGCTGTGGGAGTGTATACAAAAATGGATTACATAGAACCAGTGTGAGTGGGCGATGGAGGGTCAGCATGGACTTGATGGGCCAAAGGGCCTGTTCCCATCAATCTAGGCACCCATTCCCGGTGGAACACTGAGTGACAATGTGGCAGCTTATGGAGTGTTGGTCTTCATTTCACTTGTTAAACCATCTAACGCATGACACTGATGAGTCTGAAGAAGGGTCTCGACCCGAAACGTCACCTATTCCTTTTCGCCAGAGACGCTGCCTGGCCCGCTGACTTACTCCAGCATTTTGTGTCTATCATATCCCATGACGCTATTTTAGGGCAGTGGGCAGGTGCTATAGACCTGCACGGGAAGGTAGACGCTCCCGCCCCCACGAGTCTCGGGCAGATGGGGCTCGTCAGCCTGGGAAGGCAGTCCATCTAGGAGAGGGAAAACTCTGATTTAAAATCTCCACTGCCTTGTGGCCATATCCAGTCATGGAAAAGGCTCCTGGAGTAAACCTCAAGAAAATCCGGGAGTCGGAGCCCCTTAGGCAGTTCGTCGTTGTCTACAACCTCGCTCTGGCAGCTCCTGCGACGGCGCTGGTGCCAAACTGTAACGGCCCTGCTGTTCCTTTAAATCGATCCGGGACGTGGAGAGGGGGGGGACGTGCTGCATGGGCAACAGCCTGTCCTCCATATGACATCGTCCAGGCTTGCATCCGACCTGGAGGCATCACTGAGTCTGAGGGGGGGGGCCTACTACCTACTACGACTACTATTTTGTAAAGAACAGGGAGATCTTTCCCATCCCCTGTGTCCTGTGTAACGTTAACCCCTCGCTCAACACATAAAATAGATCATTGGTCAGTGTTATGTGGTCTTTTCCTGTACTAATTGCTTGTCAAGTTTTTCATTACAACTGTGACCACATTAGAGAAACAATTCTTTGGAGGTAAAGTGCTGTAGGACATCCTAACATCTTGAAAAGTGCTATATAAGTGAAGACTAATTGAAACATCCTGTGAGGTCCTTGTAGGGTGGATGTGAGGAGGATGTTTCTCCGAATGGAAGAATGTAGAACAAGGGGCACTGATTAAAAAGACGGAGATGAGATGATTTTTTTTCTCTCAGTTTAGTTTAGAGATACAGAGCGGAAACAGGCCCTTCGGCCCACCGAGTCCGCGCCGACCAGCGATCCCCGCACATTAACACTATCCTACACACTCGAGGGACAATTCACACTTATACCAAAGCCAATTAATTCTACAAGCCTGTACGTCTTTGGAGAGTGGGAGGTAACCGGAGCGCCCGGGGAAAACCCACGCAGGTCACGGGGAAAACGTACAAACTCCGTACAGACAGCGCCCGAAGTCAGGATCGAACCCGGGTCCCTGGCGCTGTAAGGCAGCAACTCTACCGCTGCGCCACCATGGACAACAGTGGACCTCTGGACAGCTATGAAACATTGGAGCTCTCTTCCATAGGGCAGTCAAAGGAAAGTCTTTGACAATTGTGAAGGAACAGGTAGATGGATTATTTGTAAACAAGACATTGAATGGATGTTGTAGATCAGTGGAAATACAGAGGTACAGTTGCAATCATTTCAGCTCCTGCTTCCAACGTTATGAACGTGTGTAAGTTTGATTGTTCAAAGGTATTTCTTTTCTCATTCATTTACAGGGAAAATAACAAGAGAGGAATAAACAGAATTGTTGACATGTGGAAATAATGAGATGACCTTGATATGGAGGGAGAGAGAGAGAGAGAGAAGAGAGAGAGAGAGAGAGAGAGAGAGAGAGAGAGAGAGAGAGAGAGAGAGAGAGAGAGAGAGGAGAGAGAGAGAGAGAGAGAGAGAGAGAGAGAAGAGAGAGAGAGAGAGAGAGAGAGAGAGAGAGAGAGAGAGAGAGAGAGAGAGAGAGAGAGAGAGGGGAGAGAGAGAGAGAGAGAGAGAGAGAGAGAGAGAGAGAGAGAGAGAGAGAGAGAGAGAGAGAGAGGGAGAGAGAGAGAGAGACACACACACACACACAGACACAGACAGGTGGAGAGAGAGCGAGAGAGAGAAAGAGAGGGAGGGAGAGAGAGACAGCGAGACAGAGAGAGAGAAAGAGAGGGAGACAGACAAAGGCAGAGAGAGAAAGAGACAGACAGACACACACAGACAGAGACTGATGGAGAGAGAGAGAGCGAGAGAGAGAGAAAGAGAGGGAGGGAGAGAGAGACAGCGAGACAGAGAGAGAGAAAGAGAGGGAGACAGACAAAGGCAGAGAGAGAGAGAAAGAGACAGACAGACACACACAGACAGAGACTGATGGAGAGAGAGAGCGAGAGAGAGAGAAAGAGAGGGAGGGAGAGAGAGAGACAGAGAGAGAGTTTATTTGTCGTATGTTCCAGAGATGAACCTGGACAATAATCGTTTACTTGCTGCAGCTACACATGCACATTAGATTCTATTACAACCACACAAAAAATATAATAAATTATCAGATATTCCACGTAAATTAGATAATGCAAAAACCAAAGTACAAAGAAGAACATTGTGGTACAATAGTTATAATGGTTTGTGCTGAGATGGGGTTCTGCATTAGTGTTGCGCAGATCGGTTCAAGAATCTAATGGTTAATGGAAAGAAGCTATTCTTGATAGCTGGAACTTGGAGGTAAGTTCTCAGGCTCCTGTACATTCATCCCCGTTGGAAGCGAGGAAGAGAGAGAGCATGGTCTGGGTGGAGTGGGCCTTCGACATTAGCTGCCCTCTCGTGCCAACGCTTCCAGTAGATCCCTTCTATGGAGAGGAGATCAAGTCCCATGACGGACCGGGCAATGTCCAATACCTTCTCAAGCCACATTCTTCTTGAGCCTTTGAATTTACTGGACCAGGCCACAATGCAATCATTCAGTCTGCTCTCCAGCAAACACCTTCAGAAGTTCAATAGAGTACCGAGCCACACGCTGATACTACTCAGACATCAAAGGAAGTGTATCGGGCAGACGCACAGAGTCTCTTGCCCAGAGTAGGGGAATCAGGAACTAGAGGGCATAGGTTCAAGCTAGGGTTGCCAACTGTCCCGTATTAGCCGGGACATCCCGTATATTGGGCTAAATTGGTTTGTCCCGTACGGGACCGCCCTTGTCCCGTATTTGACTGCTACTACTCGTGTCGAGGGGACTGTCGGGTCGGAGCGCCGCGTCCGGCCCGAGCCTCACCCGTCCCGACGGAGTGCAGCAGCAGCGCCTCGCCAGCGGTCCGACCTTCGGACCTTCGCTTACCGCCAACCCCACCACCCCTCCTTCTCATGGCCGGCCATCGGTTCATGAGTTGGATGGGGTGCCCGGGCCAAAACTCCTCAGCTGGCCCGCCGGCTGGGCTTTGTGTGCAGTCCAGCACCCGGGCCAACTCATCATTCACCCAGCCACAGCCAAGTCGGTCAATGAATTGCCGTCGGGATTTTGTCCGTATTTTGACCTTTTGTTCCTCATTTGGGAGTGAGAAAGTTGGCAACACTAGTTCAAGCTGAAGAGGGAAAGATTTTATAGGAATCTGAGGGGTGACGTTTTCACACAGAGGGTGGTGGGTGTATGGAACGAGCTGCCGAGGAGGTAGTTGAGGCTGGGACTATCGCAACATTTAAGAAGCAATTAGACAGGTACATAGATACATAGATACATAGAAAATAGGTGCAGGAGTAGGCCATTCGGCCCTTCGAGCCTGCACCGCCATTCAATATGATCATGGCTGATCATCCAACTCAGTATCCCGTACCTGCCTTCTCTCCATACCCCCTGATCCCTTTAGCCACAAGGGCCACATCTAACCCTCTTAAATATAGCCAATGAACTGGCCTCAACTACCCTCTGTGGCAGAGAGTTCCAGAGATTCACCACTCTCTGTATGAAAAAGTTTTTCCTCATCTCGGTCTTAAAGGATTTCCCCTAATCCTTAAGCTGTGACCCCTTGTCCTGGACTTCCCCAACATCGGGAACAATCTTCCTGCATCTAGCCTGTCCAACCCCATAAGAATTTTGTACGTTTCTATAAGATCCCCTCTCAATCTCCTAAATTCTAGCGAGTATATGCCAAGTCTATCCAGTCTTTCTTCATATGAAGGTCCTGACATCCCAGGAATCAGTCTGGTGAACCTTCTCTGCACTCCCTCTATGGCTATAATGTCCTTCCTCAGATTTGGAGACCAAAACTGTACGGAATACTCCAGGTGTGGTCTCACCAAGACCCTGTACAACTGCAGTAGAACCTCCCTGCTCCTATACTCAAATCCTCTTGCTATGAAGGCCAACATACCATTCGCTTTCTTCACTGCCTGCTGCACCTGCATGCCTACTTTCAATGACTGGTGTACCATGACACCCAGGTCTCGCTGCACCTCCCCATTTCCTAATCGGCCACCATTTAGATAATAGTCTGCCTTCCCGTTTTTGCCACCAAAGTGGATAACCTCACATTTATCCACATTATACTGCATCTGCCAAACATTTGCCCACTCACCCAGCCTATCCAAGTCACCTTGCAGTCTCCTAGCATCATAGGTACATGGATAGAGCAGGTTTAGAGGGGTTTAGAGGCAGGTGGGACGCGTGTAGATGGGACATGTGGGCAAGTTGGGCCGAAGTTTCCACTCCGTATGTCTTTGTTGACTATGACAGTGGTACCATCATTGAGTTTAAAGATTACTTTGGACCTGTGACTGGCGACAGAGTCACGGGTGTAAAGAGAGAGAGGAGAGCAGGAGAATGAGCGCATGGTTTACAAGAGAAAGATCTCGGAGATCAGCAAGTGGAGAATGTTGATTGAGGCTTGAGCGGGTTTTGTGTTTACGAAGACACTCATTTCTCTGTCACGACCATGGCGATGGAATTCTTACATAAAGATTACATTTTCCAAAGTCAAGGATAATTGAGGAGGAACAAAGGCCTGGATGACGTTTCATTCTTTGTTATCTGAGTGAAGTGTACTCCCAGCTGAGCAACACCCAAGCTAATTCATGCGGCACTACTGTTTTTTAATGACGTTTATGCAAGTTGAGACGACGTGCCAAATCTCTGAGCTATGTTTTGCAAAAAGTGACTGTGACATTGATGCTCTGGAACACAGGAATGTTTTGAAAAATCCCCTTTCCTTCTGAGGGCACTCGATACATTGCGTGTAGAGGTGGAACTGCAGATGCTGGTTTCAACCGAAGGCAAACACAAAGTGCTGGAGTAACTCAGCGGGACAGGCGGCATCTTCGGGGGAAAGGAATAGGTGACGTTTCGGGTCGAGACCCTTCTTCAGACAGGAGTCTTTGTGTCATTTTGTGTATTATTAACCAGCATCTGCAGTTCTTTGTTTCTGCATGCCAACCTCATCCCTGGCCACCAGTTGCTGACAATCAGTCCCAAACTGAGGGTAGACAAAAATGCTGGAGGAACTCAGCAGGTGAGGCAGCATCTAAGGAGCGAAGGAAATAGGCGACGTTTCGGGTCGAGACCCTTCTTCAGACTGATGTGAGGGTGGGGGGGGGGGGTGGGAAGAAGAAAGGAAGAGGCGGAGACGGTGGGCTGAGGGAAAGCTGGGAAGGGGAGGAGAAAGCAGGGACGACCTGAAATTAGAGAAGTCAATGTTCATACTGCTGGGGTGCAAACTGCCCAAGCGAAATAGGAGGTGCTGCTCCTCCAATTTATGGTGGTCCTCACTCTGGCCATGGAGGAGGCCCAGGACAGAAAGGTTGGATTCAGAATGGGTACCACAGTCCCAAACTGAGGGTCAGTTCACAGCCTAATGGGCCTGTCCCACTTAGGTGACTATTTAGGCAACTGCCAGAGACTAGTTTTAATGGAATTCATCTACGACACCGACACCTGGCGACAACCTACGACAGCACCTACAACAGCAAAAATTGGCGCCACTGTCGCCAAAGATTTTTCAACATGTTGAAAATTTTGGCGCCTATAGTCGGCCAAAAAATTGCCTAAGTGGGACAGGCCCATTATGAACTGATTATTCATTCCCTGGGTAATGTATGTTCATCCCCCTTCAACAAGTTTAGTTTAGTTTAGAGATACAGCGCGGAAACAGGTTTTTTGGCCCACCGAGTCCGCGCCGACCAGCGATCCCCGCACACCAACACTATCCTACACACTGGGGACAATTTACAATTTTACCAAACCAGTTAGCCTACAAACCTGTACGCCTTTGGAGTGTGGGACGAAACCGGAGAAAACCCACTGAACTCAGCTCACGGGGAGAACATGCAAACTCTGAACAGACAGCGCCCGTAGTCGGGATCGAACTAGGGTCTCAGGCGCTGTAAGGCAGCAACTCTACCGCTGCGCCACCGTGCCGCCCTCTAAGATTAAAGACCTCTAAGTCTGCTATACCAGACCACAACACCAGCCTATTTAAAATCCCATGTGATTCTGCATACATCAAGTCAGAGATATTTTCACGTATAACTTAGTGGCAACCTTGGTGTGAGGGAATCTTCTGCAATACTTTGATGTCATTCAACTTTCAGAAGAGGTGTCAATTCTTGGATTCTCTGTTATTGGAAGAGCACAAGACAGGGGTTCAGCAACATCAAGCTTACTTTGCTGTTCAGTAACTTCAAGGCTAATCAACATCTCAACTGCACTTTCCATGTCCCTTGATACCTTTTGCAACCAGAACAATTCCATCAATAGTGTTGAATAAATTCAACATCAGTCCTCGGGTGGAAAATTCTACATGCTCAGCCTGTAATGAAAACATTTCTCAAAATAGCTGACCTGATTAGTTGACCCATCCCGCCTTTATTTCAGAATCCTGAGAGGGCAATGAAGAACAGTCTTCAGTCAAATTATTACATTTATGGCGATGAATATACACTATGGAAACACGTTACCCCTCTCTCATTCGAAAGAGGAACAAGTTGGTGAGGAATTTTCCTGACTGAGAACAGTGGGCGGCACGGTGACGCAGGGGCAGAGTTGCTGCCTCACAGTGCCAGGGGACCCAGGTTCGATCCTGACTTCGGGAGCTGTCGGAGAGTCTGTTGCCTTGCTGCATCTCTAAACAAAACTCAACAGCTAAAATGCCATTACATACTAACAGACGAACCTGATGAATCTATGTGGCATATTTCAAATGCACTTTTCCAATCAATTCATGTTTCTTTGAACTATGACACAGACATAGTTGACACAGTCATGGCTGAAATGTCAGGCAAATGTAGAAACTAAATTTTACTCCCAAAAACTCTGGTAAACAAGTGTAGGAACGAACTACGGACGCTGGTTTACACCGAAGGTAGACACAAAATGCTGGAGTGACTCAGCGGGTCAGGCAGCATCTCTGGAGAAAAGGAATAGGTGACGTTTCGGGTTGAGAACCTTCTTCAGACTCTGATAAACACCAAGGAGACAATGACTGCACAATCTGTCTTCTTTAAACTTTCATTCTGAAGGTAAGATTGCATTCTTTCTGCGTGTGGTGTAAACTGTCCACAATGTTATAATGAAATGGTTACTATGAAAAATGATGCCACTGTAACATGGAGAGGCGGTGAAGAAAGACATTAGATCCAATTGCTGTGGTGTATATCAGAATATTACGTTGTCATGGAAACAGCAGAAAGATGACCAAATATGGCGGCTCTGTGTTACATGTGTAGGAAGGAACTGCGGATGCTGGTTTCAACCGAAGATAGACACAAAAAGCTGGAGTAACTCAACTCACCCAGAGAGTTGTGAATTTGTGGAATTCCCTGCTGCCACAGAGGGCAGTGGAGGCCAAGTCACTGGATGGATTTAAGAGAGAGTTAGATAGAGCTCTAGGGGCTAGTGGAGTCAAGGGATATGGGGAGAAGGCAGGCACGGGTTATTGATAGGGGACGATCAGCCATGATCACAATGAATGGCGGTGCTGGCTCGAAGGGCCGAATGGCCTCCTCCTGCACCTAATTTCTATGTTTCTATGTTTCTATGGGTCAGACAGCATCTCTGGAGAAACCAAAGATAGACACAAAAAGCTGGAGTAACTCAGCGGGTCAGACATCATCTCTTGAGAAACCGAAGATAGACACAAAAGCTGGTGTAATCCGAAGATAGACACAAAAAGCTGATGAAGGGTCTCGACCTGAATCGTCCCTATTCCTTTTCACCAGAGATGCTGCGTGACCCACTGAGACACTCCAGCTTTTTCTGTCTATATTCTGCTCTATTACAGAAGGGCGGCAAGCTGGGCTCGGCACAGATACACACACAGCCACAGTACATCAAGGACACAAGGACCACCCTAGTGAGTCATGATACCTACGTCTTTAGGTGACGAAGTCTGGAACAGTGACAGTGTTAAAGTTCTGAGTTCTTTCTTTGATTTCTCATCAAACTTCCGCGCGGCAGGATAATTACCAAGTTGGCATTGCAATCTCAGGAGGTGGCCGCTGCTATGCGGGGGCAGCTAAGTTCGTGATTTACGCACATCAGTTCAAGAATGGCCCAGTCTTTAACCCTGAAACCACTGCCATGGTCCACGCTGGTGATTTTATAAGCATAGAACGTGGACCGCAGGAACAGGCCCTTCGGCCCACAATGTCTGTGCTAAACATGATGCCTAGACAAATTATTCTCATCTGCCTGCACGTGAACCATATCCGTCCATTTCCCTGAACTTTAATGTGCCTACCTAAAAGCTTCTTAAATGCCACTGTGGTATCTGCTTCCACCACCACCCCTGATCATCCATGTGCCCATCTCATGTGTAGAACTCATGGACTTCATTAACTTCATTTCTATCCTGCACTCAAATTCACCAGCTTCTCGTTTTCGCCCAACAAACTGCTGACATGGCCCGTTTCCTTTAGCATCGTTACTTTTTTGAATATCTTTCATTCCTTTGTTCTTTATCTCTCCACATCATCGTCTATATCTCTCGTTTCCCTTCCCCCGGACTATTCTGAAGCAGGGTCTCGACCCAAAACGTCACCCATTCCTTCTCTCCAGAGATGCTGCCTGTCCCGCTGAGTTACCCCAGCTTTTTTGTGTCTCTCTTGCGCCTATCTAAAAGCTTCTCAAATGCCACTGTCGTATCTGCTTCCACCACCACCCCTGGCAGCGGATTCGAGAACCAGAGGACATGGATTTAAAGTGAGGGGGGGGGGGGGAAAGATTTGATGGGAACCTGAGGGGTAACTTTTCTACACAAAGGGTGGTGGGTCTATGGAACGAGCTGCCAGAGGAGGAAGTTGAGGCAGGGACTATCGCAATGTTTGAGAAACATCTAGACGGGTACATGGATAATAATAATAATAATAATGGATGGGATTTATATAGCGCCTTTCTAATACTCAAGGTGCTTTACATCGCATTATTCATTCACTCCTCAGTCACACTCGGTGGTGGTGAGCTACTTCTGTAGCCACAGCTGCCCTGGGGCAGACTGACGGAAGCGTGGCTGCTAATCTGCGCCTACGGCCCCTCCGACCACCACCAATCACTCACACACATTCACACACATTCACACGCAGGCAAAGGTGGGTGAAGTGTCTTGCCCAAGGACACAACGACAGTATGCACTCCAAGCGGGATTCGAACCGGCTACCTTCCGGTTGCCAGCCGAACACTTAGCCCATTGCACCATCTGTCGCCATAGGATGGGTTAGAGGGATATGGGCCAAACGCTGGCAGTTGGGACTAGTGCAGATGGGACATGTTGGCCGGTGTGGGCAAGTTGTGCTGAAGGACCCATTTCTAAGCTGTATGACTGTGATGTTTCGTGGCAGGATCCTTCTTCACTAGCAGTTTGTTTTTTGCTAAAGATTCCATCATCTGTGGTCTCCTGTGTCTCCATTTCCCCAGCATTTGAAATTTTAATTGCTAATAATCAAAGTGCTCAAGAATAATGCATCCTTTATCAAAACCATTGTTTACAACAATTATGATTTTTTTTCCCCTACATTTACACATTGCAGGTGTTCTGGATTTAGTCATTGATCACTAGATTCTAAGCGGTTGCTTCACTTAGCTCTGTGTGTAGCAGGCTACTCCGCAGGTACTCCGGGAAGGAATTGCAGATGCTGGTTGAAACCGAAGGCAGACACAAAAAGCTGGAGTAACTCTGTGGGTCAGACATCGTCTCTGGAGAAAAGGAAAAGGTGGCGTTTTAGGTCGAGACCCTTCTTCAGACAATCTGAAGGGCATAAGGTGATAGGGTCATAAGGAATAGTAGAAGAATGAGGCCATTCGGCCCATCAAGTCTACTCCGCCATTCAATCACGGCTGATCTATCTCTCCCTCCTAAACCCATTCACCTGCCTTCTACCCATAACCTCTAACACCTATACTAATCAAGAATCTATCTACAGTATCTCTGCTTTAAAAAAAACTACTGACGGCCTCCACAGCCCTCTATGGCAAAGAATTCCACAGATTCACCACCCTTTGACTAAAGACATTTATCCTCATCTTCTTCCTAAAAGGACGTCCTTTAAAGCTGAGGCTATGACCTCTCGTCCTAGACTCTCCCACTAGTGGAAACATCCTCTCGTCATCCACTCTATCCAAGCTTTTCACTATTCTGCATGTAGAAAGAAGGGTCTCGACCTGAAATGTCATCTGAAATGTCACCTATTCCTTTTCCCCAGATATGCTGCCTGACCCGCTGTGTAACTCCAGCTTTTTGCGTCTATCTTCACAAGTAGTCCTGTGTCAGAGATTCAGTGGGTTGCCACTACATATTTAAGTCAGGCATTGCACCTGTCTTGCTCTTCCATATTCCGTTTGTGAATAATAAGGTTCAGGAGGGCAGAGTGCACAGCGTTAGAGTTGCTGCCGTACAGCACCAGAGACCCGGGTTCGATCCTGACTACAGACGCTGTCTGTACGGAGTTTGTACGTTCTCTCTGTGAACGTGTGGCTTTTCTCCAGGTGCTCCAGTCTCCTCCCACACTCCAAAGGCGTACAGGTTTGTAGGTTAATTGGCTTCGGTAAAAGTTGAAAATTGTCCCAAAAGGGGCTGTCCCACTTGGGCGACCTAATTGGCGAGTTTAGAAGAGTTTGAAAAAATGACATGTTGAAGACCTCCTTCGACTATGTTGAAGACCAGCTTCAACTAGCTACGATTAGCTACGACTAACTTCGGGAAAATTGGACACCAAATAGTGGAGAGTGAAGACGACCTCCTTCGATCTCCTTCAACCTCCCTTTGACTATGATGAAGACTCTCTACGACTACCTTCGACTCCCCTCGATTACCTTCGACTACCCTCGATTACCTACGACTAACATGCCGACCTACTACGACCTACTACAACTAAACCTACGAGTAAAAAAAGTATCGATTTTTTCCATGGCGACCCTTTTTTTACTCGCAGGCATTTTTTAACATATTGAAAAAAACGCCGCCACCTAGCAGGGACCACTCTCGAGCATGAAGGAGAGTTACGAAGACCTCCTACGACCTCGTGTCGACCATGCTGCGAGTATGAGTCGAGGGCAAACTCGCCAGAACTCGCGGATTAGTTCGCCCAAGTGGGACAGGCCCTTTATGTGTAGGATAGTGCTGGTGTACGGGGATCGCTGGTCGGCACGGACTCAGTGGGCCGAAGGGCCTGTTCCTGCGCTGTACCAGAGCACAATTCCTCCGCTGCAGATTGCCTCGAATCACCTGTGAGTTCAATGGATGTGGAGTGTTTCGAGCTGTAATACGTGTCTTTAAACGACAGTTCATTCTTTCTTTACACATTGACGCTTCATTTGCAAATGTCAACTAGGGTCAGTCTCATTAATCTTAAACTGAAACCATGAATAAAAAAATAGATCCTGCAGTCAACGATGGCAAATGAAAATTGTTAAACTTCTCATTTCTTTCCTCTTTCTCCGTGCTTTTACTCATCAGGTTGATGGGGTGACACTGCTAAATAATTAACTATTCTCCTCACATCGAATGGACAAATGAAACATTCCTGGGGCATTTTGACTTTACTGGGTCTTTTTCATTGAGGCTAATTGTCTTTCCACTGCTTTACTCAACAGCTCTGCGATAATCTATGTTCATTAGACCTTTTTGCCCTTTATCTTCATTTAGTCTCAATGAGCGATCATTGGCTCTTTTAATTAGATCAATGTACAAGACATTTTGTGAGCCGATGAAAGGAACGTTGCGAACTCAAAATGATAGCACAGAATTGTCAGAAATTCTCAGCAGGTTAGTTAGCATCTGTGGAGAAACAAACATTGTTACAGCACCTGGTACCTTTCCTCTGACTGGGCTGGTGATGACAGGTTATTGAATCGTAAAGGGTGACGCAGTATTGATTTATTATTTATTAGGCACAGTGGCGCAGCGGTAGAGTTGCTGCCTTACAGCGCCACAGACCCAGGTTTGATCCTGACTGCGGATGCTGAGAGTACGGAGTTTGTACGCTCTTGCCGTGACCGCATGGGTTTTCTCCAGGTGCTCCGGTTTCCTCCCACACTTTAAAGGACGTACAGGTTTGAAGGTTAATTGGCTTCGGTAAAAATTGTACATTGTCCCCAGTGTGTAGGATAGTGCTAGTGTAACGGGGGTCGCTGGCTGGCAAGGACTCAGCGGGCCGAAGGGCCTGTTTCCGTGCTGTATCTCAAAACTAAACTAATGGCCTATTTCTGCTCCAATCACATGAACTGATGAACGAACCTTTTCTCCAGAGGTGCTGCCTGATGCAGTATAATATAGATAAATGTGAGGTTATCCACTTTGGAGGCAAAAACAAGGGGGCAGATTATTATCTCAAGGGGGTTAGGTTAGGTAAGGGGGAATTGCAGCGAGACCTAGGTGTCCTTGTACACCTGTCACTGAAAGTTGGCTTGCAGGTACAGCAGGCAGTGAAGAAAGCTAATGGAATGTTGGCCTTCATAACAAGAGGATTTCAGTATAGGAGTAAAGAGGTTCTTCTGCAGTTGTATAGGGCTCTGGTGAGACCACATCTGGAGTATTGTGTACAGTTTTGGTCTCCTAATTTGAGGAAGGACATCCTTGTGATTGAGGCAGTGCAGCGTAGGTTCACGAGATTGATCCCTGGGATGGCGGGACTGTCATATGAGGAAAGATTGAATAGACTAGGCTTGTATTCACTGGAGTTTAGAAGGATGAGGGGGAATCTTATAGAAACATATAAAATTATAAAAGGACTGGACAAGCTAGATGCAGGAAAAATGTTCCCAATGTTGGGCGAGTCCAGAACCAGGGGCCACAGTCTTAGAATAAAGGGGAGGTCATTTAAGACTGAGGTGAGAAAAAACTTTTTCACCCAGAGAGTTGTGAATTTATGGAATTCCCTGCCACAGAGGGCAGTGGAGGCCAAATCACTGGATGGATTTAAGAGAGAGTTAGATAGAGCTCTAGGGGCTAGTGGAGTCAAGGGATATGGGGAGAAGGCAGGCACGGGTTATTGATAGGGGACGATCAGCCATGATCACAATGAATGGCGGTGCTGGCTCGAAGGGCCGAATGGCCTCCTCCTGCACCTATTTTCTATGTTTCTGTGTTTCTATGTTTCTGACCCGCTGAGTTACTCCAGCATTTTGTGTCTGTCTAAACTAAACTTGTTCTGTCTATTTGCTGCAGAGATGGAGGGAAAGAGAATCAATAGGTCGCGACGAAGGGTCTCGACCCGAAACATCACCTATTCCTTCCTATTCTCCAGAGATGCTGCCTGTCCCGCTGAATTACTCCAGCTTTTTGAGTCTATCTTCGGTTTAAACCAGCATCTGCAGTTCCTTCCGACACAAAGGGAGTAGCATGTTCATGTCATTCACTGGAGCTGGTGAGAAAGTGTGAGAGGAAGTGGATGGGGCCTAGAGAGGATGGTTTTATTACAGACTGGCACTTGCCCAACTCAATTATTGAAACTTTTAAGTGTAGTTGGGGCCAACTGAGGCAGGCTTCATAATGGATTGGACATTGTCCAACTCATTTAGCAAAGCTGGAGAGACTGTGAGAGATTAAATACTGAGATAAGGGTCATTATGGAGCGGCAGCAGTCCAGACCAGGAGTATGAACAGAATTTAGTATTGCGACTACAAAGGATTCAGCCCACCACTAAAATGTGCTAACATTGTTAACAGTTGCTTAGTGGTACTCCTGCGTATTTTATTTTACCAACAAGTTATTTTTGCTCATACTTTCATAGGGATCTTTCCATGGTATTTATTAATCTTCTTTTGTTCCAGCATGGGTCCACTAATTTGAGGAAGGACATTCTTGCTGTTGAGGGAGTGCAGCGTAGGTTTACAAAGGTTAATTCCCGGGATGGCGGGACTGGCATATGCTGAGAGAATGGAGCAGCTGGGCTTGTACACTCTGGAGTTTAGAAGGATGAGAGGGAATCTTATTGAAACACATAAGATTGTTAAGGGCTTGGACATGCTAGAGGCAGGAAACATGTTCCCGATGTTGGGGGAGTCCAGAACCAGGGACCACACACAGTTTAAGAATAAGGAGTAAGCCATTTAGAACGGAGACGAGGAAACACTTTTTCTCACAGAGAGTGGTGAGTCTGTGGAATTTTCTGCCCCAGAGGGCGGTGGAGGCAGGTTCTCTGGATGCTTTCAAGAGAGAGCTAGATAGGGCTCTTTAAAAATAGCGGAGTCAGGGGATACGGGGAGAAGGCAGGAACGGGGTATTGATTGGGGATGATCAGCCATGATCACAGTGAATGGCGGTGCTGGCTCGAAGGGCCAAATGGCCCACTCCTGCATCTATTGTCTATTGTCTATTGTCTATTGTCTATTAGTTATGTTTTTAGTTTAGTTTAGAGATTCAGCGTGGAAACTGGCCATTCGGCCCACCAAGTCCACGCCGACCAGCGATCCCCATATGCTAACACACTAGAAGCCAAACCTGTGCGTCTTTGGAGTGTGGGAGTAAACTGGATCACCCTCAGTAAACCCACGCAGTCACCGGGAGAAGATACAAACTATGTACCGACAGCATTCGTAGTCAGGATCGAACCCGGGTCTCTGGCGCTGTGAGGCAGCAGCTCTACCGCTGCGCTACTGCGCTGCCCCTAATATTGCCCCTTTTCCTCTTCATCTGCATCTTTCCACTGGCCTATGTATGCAGAACAAAATAAGTAGGCACCAACACTCAATAATAGAACAGCTTATTAAAAGCCAGCTGTATAGACAAAAAAACTTTCAGATAGATGTCCTTCTGAAGTTAAGGTAGCTCTCTGGAGCAGAAGAGAGAGCAGTTCATCAAAATATCTTTGATAACGACACTGGTTTTGAAAAGTAGATATTTTAATGCCTACCACTGACATCCTTCAATATAGCAACAATTGAAACTCTAAGGTATTTGTTTTACACACCAAACTGTATGTTTTTCTGTTAATTTATAGAATACTAAAAGAGTCCTAGTCTTACAGCAGAGAAACAGGTCCTTCTGCCCAACTAGTTCATTCTGACCAAGATGCCTAGGCTAGTCCCACTTGCCTGAATTTGGCCCATATGTCTCTAAATCTTCCCTATTCTTCCATCTGCCCAAGTGTTGCTCAAATGCTGTTATAGTACCTGTCTCAACTACCTCCTCTGGCAACTCGTTCCAGATACCCAGTACTCTCTGAGTGAAACAAAATGCCTCTCAGGTTTCTACTAAATCTAGACCGTCTCAAATCTTGTGTCCACTCCCAAGCAAATGCCAAAGACTTTTCCTGGTGAAGGAATAAGAACAGTAGTAGGAAGATAAACTGTGAGATTGAATTGAATTAGAAAATAGACAATAGACAATAGACAATAGGTGCAGGAGTAGGCCATGTGGCCCTTCGAGCCAGCACCGCCATTCAATGTGATCATGGCTGATCATCCCCAATCAGTACCCCGTTCCTGCCTTCTCCCCATATCCCCTGACTCCGCTATTTTTAAGAGCCCTATCTAGCTCTCTCTTGAAAGCATCCAGAGATGCTTTCAATTGAATTGAATTGAATTTAATTGAATAAATAGTTTTTTCAGGACACCAGGATAAGGTTTTCCTCTTGTAGCTGGTGATTTCTTGCAAGCTCTTCCACGCTGAAGATGAGTCATTAGCTGAGAACTTTCTCCTCAACTTCTCAGAGTACCTTTCCTTGGTGAAGAATAGTATAGGTGTGTAAGAAAGAACTGCGGATGCTGGCAAAATCGAAGGTGGACACAAAATGCTGAGTAACTCAGCGGGTGATGCAGCGTCTGTGGAGAGAAGGAATGGGCGACGTTATGGGTCGAGACCCTTCTTCCGACTGACGTCAGGCGGCGGGACAAAGATAGCATGTAGGCGGAGAACTGGGAAGGGGAAGGGGAAGGAGAGAGAAAGCAAGGGCTATCTGAAGTTAGAGAAGTCGATGTTCCTACCGCTTGGGTGCAAACTACCCAAGTGAAATATGAGGTGCTGTTCCTCCAATTTGCACTGGGCCTCACTCTGACAGTGGAGGAGGCCCAGGACAGAAAGGTCAGATTGGGAATGGGAGGGGGAGTTGAAGTGCTGGGCCACTGGGAGATCAGATAGGTTAAGACGGAATGAGCTGGAGTGTAAACATAGAAACATAGAAACATAGAAAATAGGTGCAGGAGTAGGCCATTCGGCCCTTCGAGCCTGCACCGCCATTTGATATGATCATGGCTGATCATCCAACTCAGTATCCCATCCCTGCCTTCTCTCCATACCCCCTGATCCCTTTAGCCACAAGGGCCACATCTAACTCCCTCTTAAATATAGCCAATGAACTGGCCTCAACTACCTCTGTGGCAGAGAATTCCACAGACTCACCACTCCCCGTGTAAAAAATGATTTCCTCATCTCGGTCCCAAACGTCCTCCCTCTTATCCTTAAACTGTGACCCCTAGTTCTGGACCCCCCCAACATCGGGAATAATCTTCCTGCATCTAGCCTGTATTGATTGAAAAATACAAACTCCACACAGGCCCTTCGGCCCACCTAGTGCACGGCAATCATCGATTACTTGTTCACACTAGCTCGATGATAGTCCACTTTCCGCATCCATTCCCTACACACTAGGGGCAATTTACAGAGGCCGATGAACCTACAAACCTGCACGTCTTTGGGAAGTAGGAGGAATGGCCAAATGAGAACATTTAAACTGAAGATAGACACAAAATGCTGGAGTAACTCAGAAAGAATGGGCGACGTTTCAGGTCGAGACCCTTCTTCAGTCCCAAAATGTCATCCATTCCTCCTCTCCAGAGATGCTGCCTGTCTCGTTGAGTTACTCCAGCATTTTGCGTCTATCTTCGGTGTAAACCGGCATCTGCAGTTCCTTCCAACACAGAATATTTAAACTAACTGCTTCACAAATACTAACTCCAGACATCTTTTGAGAATGAAAGAACTACAATAAGACAATCAAGTTGTTGAAGAAGGAACTGCAGATGCTGGAAAATCGAAGGTGGACAAAAATGCTGGAGAAACCCAAGGGTTTCAACCCGAAACGTTGCCTATTTCCTTCGCTGCATAGATGCTGCCTCACCCGCTGAGTTTCTCCAAGACAATCATGTTGTCAGGTTTAATAGTAAGATTAAACGAGAACTTACCAGTTTGAAGTTTGATCTTTATTTTATGAGGAGTTACGTTGAGGGATTACGTGAAGAGCCCGCCAGGGCGCATGCGCGACATATCTTCAAAGCAGTGGTGTGAAATCACAGATACGGTAGTCGAAATAACATAGTAAGATAAGAACAATAATACCAGCTGACCTTTATAATAGAGGGTGGGCGTGGAGGGATTTCAGATCTTCCCGAAAAACAAATTTCCCCAGTGAAGCGAAAATGCGTCCATCGCTGCTGCCCCAGGGTCTGGTTCCCACGCAACATATGTCGGCAACTGGTGGATAAGCCTAGATGCAAATAGATCGATATCTGGTGTTCCATATCTTGCTATGATGTCTGCAAACACTTTGGGGTCCAACATCCATTCAGTGTTGTCATTAAATTTCCGTGACCTGTTGTCTGCCACTGAATTAAGTTTACCTGGTAGGTAAATAGCAGATATCCAAATGTTTCTCTTGATACACCATTGCCAGATTGAATTGGCCAGATCATCACATGATATCGATCTAATTCCACCCATGTGATTAATATAAGCCACCACAGTGGTATTATCTATTTGCAGGCGAACATGCAAATGATGCATTTTTTAACAGTACGCCTTCAAACCATAGAATGCTCCCCAACATTTCCAAATAATTTATACCAAGTGTATAAAGCAAAGATGATTCATGCGCATCCCATCTGCCCCCACAACTGGAGATGGTGTTGGTGGCTCCCCAACCTTGAGCGCTGGCATCAGTCTGTAATACAACTGACGGGTTGCTAATAATAATGGAGCTGTAGGAACGCCGAATGTTATGTGTCCACCATCGCAGTTCCAAAATAGCTTTTGTTGGTAATTGCATTGGTCTATCGAAATGACCAGCATGATGTTTAAGTGCTCGCACCTTTGCTCTCTGTAAATTTTGATAGTGCAAAGGTCCAAAGTGTGTCGCTGGAAAAGCAGCTACGATTTTGCCAATTACCCTTGCTACTAGTCTGATAGATGGTTGACTGATGACAGCAAGGTTGCTGCAAACTTCCATTAATTCAGTTGCCTTTCCCCTAGGTAAAGTCACAGTCATGTGAACTGAATTAATGGTGAATCCCAAATAATCCATAGTCGTGGATGGTGTTAACTTTGATTTATCTGGATGTATGATAAACCCCAGTTTCTCAAATAGACCTATGGTAGCTGTAACAGCTAATTTGGCTAATTCGTAGGTTTTACCCACGATTAGTATGTCATCTAAATACGCCATGACTATATGTTTTTGTTTCCGAAGAACCGCCAGAGCTGGTTTCAGTAATTTAGTGAATAATCTGGGGGCTGAGGTCAATCCATTAGGTAGTGCTTTGTACTGCCAAAGCTGCCCCATCCAGTTAAACTTCAGATATCGGCGGTGATCCTTGTGTATAGGCACCGAATAGTATGCATCTTTTAAATCGATACATGCCATGAAGTAGCCTTCGGAAATCAATTGTTTGGCCGTGACAAAGGTTTCCATTTTGAAGTGAGTATACTGCACAAATGTGTTCAATTGTCTTAAATCAATAATGATGCGACATCCACCATCTTTTTTTCTTTTTTGTGAAAATGTTTGACACAAATTCTTGAGACTCATGTTGAGATCTCTCAATTACACCCTTAGTATAAAGCCTCTTAATTTCAGCATGACCATCCAACTTCTCTTGTTGTGATAGAATAAATGATCTGATGGGTGCATGCTGAACCGGAGGAAGGCGTTTGTTTTCGAATTCAATTTCATACCCTTGAACACTATGCAGTATATAAGAATCAGAGGTTATTGAGCTCCATGCCTCACTAAACCAGTGTAACCTACCACCAACAAGTGTACCCATTGCACCCGCTAAGTCCTGCGAGGAACCAGACCCACCTACCTCCATGGTTACCAGTGGGGTGTTCATCTATTTTTCTTCTGTTTCTTGGCCGATTGAGGTGCTGGTATTCGGGGTTGGCGCATCTTCCACGAAGGTCGCTCTGGGCCGCGGTCGAAAAAAGACCTTTGTCCTTGAACTGCAGCCTTCGAGCTTTCACCAGCTTCGACGTGACGTGGCCTGCTGGTGGATGCGTAGGGGAGCTGTCGCCGAGGTATTTTCCCCGATGCCTTGATGAGCCCGGCAGGCTTTCGCCTCTTCATCCAGGTCTTTAACCTGTTTGGACAGGTTGCCCCCGAATAACAAAATTGGCGGCGGTGTGGTGTTGGTCTTACACAGAGACGCAAATTTGGGGTTCAAGGCTGGGCGGATGGAGTTCTTACGGAAACAGTTGATCTCGAACTGTGTATTGCTGAGCATCGCCAGCGTATCTTGCTGAGCCTCTGTCATTTCCATGTCATCCACCGACCGGGCAAATGCTGTAATCCCAGTTGTTAAAAGTTTAAGGATTTTCTGCATTTGTACCTCCTGTGCCCTTACACCTGCACCAATATGTCCCCAGATGGAGGGATTCACTGCTGGGACATTCAGTGAAGTACAGTTCCCTGGTGCCAGGTATTTTGCAGTGGTTTCATTAACTGCCTGTTCTTGTAATTGATGGGTTGAAAGGTAGTCAATGCTGGCTGCTAGTTGTTGTTTCAGCGGCTGCCCTGACTGTGGAGGCACCGCAAACTTTTTCACCATGCCCAGCATCTTCTCTTCTGGCACCCCCAGCACACATGAAGTCTCTTCAGCCGACCCTTGTTCGGAGTCAGCCCAGAAATGACTCCCAATGCTCCCCTCTGTCGAGGGAGATACATTGTGCAGCCCTGAAAAAGGTACTGCCATGGGCTTCCTCGGAATCCCCTAGTGACTTGACTCCCGCTCACGGAGTTTGTCACGGTGAAGCAATTGCTCCACCAGCCGCTCCAGACGTGAAATGCGACTACTGTCGCTGTCTGCCGGCGGCGTTTGCTCATGGCCCGACACATCGGAGTCCATGAGCGTGTCCCATCTATTGCCGTTCCTGTCAGCCTGAGCCGACCCAGGCTGCACAGGTGCCGGGACAGAGACCGCTGATCGCAAAGATTGCGATGCTGCAGTCGGCCGCTGCTGGCTCCCGGTACTTCCGCGGTCCTCCTCAGCCAGTTTCTTAGCGCTTGGTACGGGTCCTGTCCACCGTTGTCCTTCCTGGAACAGAAAGACACACGAAAAACGACCTCAGAGTAAGTAACTTACCTGTAGGTCTCTGTTTTAAGCTTACCGCTGCGGAGAGCGGTCCCCCCCCCGCCTGTCGCTCTCAATGCGCTAGCGATATGTCGCGCATGCGCCCTGGCGGGCTCTTCACATAGTCACTCACGTGACTCAGAAGTAAAATTGTAAAATTAACAATCAAGTTTCATTGCAACTTAATGACTAAACAAGAGAAAAGTTGAAATCCATCTCATCCATAGCTCGGTGAAATCCTCTGTTGCAACTATCTCTTCCCCTGCTTTCTACATGGATTTTCATTAATCTACTAAAGTAATTAAACGTTTTCATCAGAGCCCCTGACAGATCACTGGATATTCAGCTAAGGTCAGGCAGAATTAGGGCTCTGCTTTTCCAATGTAAGTCATTACCACAGCTGAGAACATCCTTGTTATTGCTGAGATGGTGAGTTTTATTTTTAAACCCAATGACAGCACCAAGGTTCCCAAAAGCCAGATGCCATATAAAACAAAAGGCAATCCGAGCCAAGCTGGCTCCAACATAACCCTAACAATGTGCCTCTTCTTTAGTTAGAAAGTTAAAAAATCTGCTTCATCCATTAACCTCGGAGAGAGTGCAATTTCAATCATTACTTTCAGAACGCTCTCAATCTCTCACCACTCACAGGACTTTGCGGTTATTTCAAGCGCTGATTTTTAATATGGCTACTCTTACATACGTAAACATTTCTATCTTGCTTGGCGTGACGTAAGTGCAGAAATGATTCGAAGATTCGGGAAAAATTGGCCAAATTAGCCGAGAAAGGCTCCATTGTAGGAATAGGTCAGATGGAGTTCAGAACACTTCTCCATTACTCCGACAACAGTAGGAGTTATCCATGTACTCCAAAGGCATCTCTGATTATACCAGTGTTGGATTTCTTATTCCCACACTGTATCCCTAAGCCATACCTGACGAAACTGAAACTAACCTCTGGCAGAACTCTGCCGACCTCGTTAGAATCCAACAATCGTGTTTCAACCTTGCGGTGCCCATTGGTGTAATAAAAAGGAAGATAGGCACAAAAAGCTGGAGTAACTCAGCATCTCTGGAAGAAAGGAGCAGGTATCCTTCCGCAGAGTCCGTTCCCTCCGCAGCTCCCTGGTCAACTCGTCCCTTCCCACCCGTGTACCTTTCCCTGCAACCGCCGGAGATAATAATAATACAAATAATAATAATAATACTAATAATAATAATACTAATAATAATAATAATAATAATAATACATTTATTTGTATAGCACATTTAAAAACAACTCACGTTGACCAAAGTGCTTCACATCAGTGCAGGTACTAATTTGATACATACAACGGTAGACAGACACAACAATACATACATAAACTGTTTACAGTGTCCCCTCAGAGGGGCTCAAAAACGCTAGGGAGTAGAAATGGGTTTTGAGTCGCGACTTAAAGGAGTCGATGGTGGGGGCAGTTCTGATGAGGAGCGGGATGCTGTTCAACAGTCTAGGTGATGCAACACCTGCCCCTATAGCTCCTCCCTCGACTCTGTCCAGGGACCCCGACAGTCCTTTCAGGTGAGGTAGAGGTTCACTTGCACCTCCTCCAGCCTCATCCACTGCAACCGTTCCCCAATTCCTCTTCTCCAGAGATGATGCCTGGCCCGCTGAGTTACTCCAGCCTTTTGTGTCTATCTTCGGTTTCGACCAGCATCTGCAGTTCCTTACTACACAGTGACATTCAGACGATCTATTGCCCCCACACATGTGACACATGCACACAAGCTAGCACCAGAGGCAAGTGTTGTGCACATTGGTAACGAACGAAATACTCGATGAATGCACTGCTACTGATCTGATGGGCACCATGAGTGCAGAATCACACTAATCACACATCAGAGAGGCAGAGATTGCAAGTATTTAATTGAGTGCGGTAGGGTGTATCTGAAGAAGGGTCTCGACCCGAAACATCACCCATTCTTTCCCTCCAAAGTTGCTGCCTGTCCCACTGAGTTACTCCAGCATTTTGTGTCCGTCTCGGGTGGGTAATAAGATGGATTCAAGTTTGTACAAGATCTGGGCATTAAACGCAACCCGTTTTTTTCTGTCAGCCTGTCGACGAATCCTGACCAGAAACGTTACCTCTCCATGTGTAATAGAAAGGAAGATAGACGCAAAATGCTGGAGCAACTCAGCGGGTGAGGCAGCATCTCTGGAGAGAAGGAATAGGTAACTTTTGGGCTCAGGACCCTTCTTCAGCTTCTTCATACAGAATAAAACATTTTGTGTTTTGCACTGCGCTTTAAATTAAAGCTTAATTATCCAGGATAGGTGTAATGCAGCGACAATTGATTTTCCCACACCATTCTGCTGCAATAATTCTCACTTCCTTTAGTCATGGTGAACCTCTTCAGACTTTGGAATATCGAACACAGAACAGTTGAGCAAAGGAAGGCAGTGGAGGCCAATTCTCTGGATGCTTTTAAGAGAGAGTTAGATAGAGCTCTTAAAGATAGCGGAGTCAGGGGATATGGTGAGAAGGCAGGAACGGGGTACTGATTGTGGATGATCAGCCATGATCACATTGGATGGCGGTGCTGGCTCGAAGGGCCGAATGACCTACTCATGCACCTATTGTCTATTGTCTATTGTCTACTGTCTATTGAACCAGCCCTTCGGCTCACATTGATTGTGCTGAACATGATGCGACATTAACCTAATCTCCTCTTCCAACCCGTGTCCCATTTCCCTCCAATCCTTGAATTTCTACGTGTCAATCCAAAGGCTTCTTCAATGCCACCAACCAATCTGCCTCCACCACCACCACCCTTGGCAGCACGTTCCAGGCACCCACCGCCCTCTGTGCCCTGCACATCTCCTTTAAACAGACCGTCTTATCTTATAGCTACGCACTCTAGCCTGAAGAAGGGTCTCGACCCGAAATGTCACCTACTCCTTTTCTCCAGAGATACTGCCTGACTCGCTGAGTTAAAGGCCTGTCCCACTTTCACGACCTAATTCACGACCTCTGCCGAGTTTGCCCTTGACTCACACTCGCAGCATGGTCGTCACAAGGTCGTAGGAGGTCGTAGGTAGGTCGTAGCAGGTCGTGATGCTAGTCGTAGGTACTCGTGGCATCAAGTAGGTCGGGGTGTTTTTCTAGCCTGATGAAAAATGTCCACGAGTAAAAAAGGTCGTGAATTAGGTCGTGAAAGTGGGACAGGCCCTTTGCTCCAGCTTTTTCTGTCTATATTCGGTGTAAACCAGCATCTGCAGTAACTTCCTACACACCTCTGGTTACTTTCCATTGTAACTGTATCACAACATAAAGACACAGTCTGGTTAGTAGACATTCACTTTTCCAATACCCTCCCACACGTTTCAGTCACAAAACATTTGAAGCAAATAAGTTGCTTAGAACAAAAAAGTGCACACTGCATAATCCACCAATAATCTTTTTTCAAAAATATTATTTTATTCATAACATTTTCTCATATATACAATAGCATGCTGTTCTCATTACCTGATATTTGTGGCACAGATGACAATATTAATAATAATAAACTAAATTTATTCAGGAAGGGAAAGAGAAGCATTAATGGAAGGTACACAAAAATGCTGGAGAAACTCAGCGGGTGCAGCAGCATCTATGGAGCGAAGGAAATAGGCAACGTTTCGGGCCGAAACTCTTCTTCAGACTGATGGGGGGTGGGGAGAAGAAAGGAAAAAGGCGGAGGAGGAGCCGGAGGGCTGAGGGATGGGAGGAGACAGCCCGAGGGCTGAGGAAGGGGAGGAGATAGATAGACCGAAGATAGACACAAAAAGCATTAATGGAAACTTGGTTCCTTAAATGACCTCAATAAACAGAAAGTAAAGAAAAAGCATTTCAGTGGAAATAAACTAACAAGTAGGAAGCGATGAGTTCAGAAAAGGAAGCTCCTTCCTAACTAATCCCATTGACTGAAATTAAGTCGCAGAACAATAGTGTCTGAACACATAACACATCATTTTGAAGTTCCTTGCTAGTTTATTAGTAAAAAAGATGCCCCATTTATTTTACATGTGGCCTCTACACACTGCACTAGTATCTCACGGTCTAATTTCAGTTCCATTGTATCTTTTTGAAGAGTTGGCATCTGAAATTAAAGCCACAAGGTGTAATGTACCGAGACTTCTAAAAGATCCTTTGATAACGACATTACAAATAACTTTGATCTTTGATGTTCCCCCACAATTCCTAATGGCCCCAGTGAATTGGACGGTAATAACTGCAACAAAGCTAATAAATGCAACAGCACTATTCAAGAAAGGAGACACAGAGAGAAAGAAGGTTAGGAAAGGAACTGCAGATGCTGGTTCAAACCGAAGATAGACACAAATAGCTGGAGTCAGACAGCATCTCTGGAGAAAAGGAATAGGTGACGTTTCGGGTCGAGACCCTTCTTCAGACTGAGAGTCAGGAGAAAGGGAAACAGGCCATTGTTCGCTGTGGGCTAGGTGAAAACGAGTTACAGACAATAAGACTCAACAAAAACCCAAGTCGTTGTGCTAGCTTCAAAGGCGTCTTGTTGAGTCTCATTGTCTGTAATTCATTTTCACCTTTGTCCACAGCTAACAATGGCCTGTTTCCTTTATTATCGTTACTTTTTTGCATATCTTTCATTCATTTGTTCTATATCTCTCTATATCATCATCCATATCTCTCGTTTCCCTTTCTCTTGACTCTCAGTCTGAAGAAGGATCTCGACCCGAAACGTCACCTATTCCTTCTCTCCAAAGATGCTGACTGACCCGCTGAGTTACTCCAGCTTTTTGTGTCTGTCTGTAGAGAAAATAGGGATCTGCAGTCTAGTTACCCAGCTATCAGCCATCAAATATTTACCTGAACTCATTATATAATGAAAGGATTACATATTATTTACCGTAGAAAATACAAATGATCAAATATAATGAATCAGAATTATACTTAAGAAAGGGAAATTATGTTTGATGTATTTATTGAGAGTTTTTTTATTGATCTCAGTACAAAACAATGGAAGACTGGAAAACATTAGATTTTTCTAAACATAAAGGATATTTAATAAAATGTGGAAAATATTGTAGGACAGAAATTGGAAGGAGAGAAGGGATCAAAAGACAAAGATGGAGGAGATTGATTAGTAGGACTGGATGTTACAATCCCTAAGGTTTTACACTCTTCACCCATGACTGCATCCCTAAGAATGGCTCCAACGCCATCATTAAATTTGCCGACGACACCACGGTGGTAGGACTGATCAGTGACAACGACGAGTCAGCCTACAGGGAGGAGGTCCAGCACCTGGCAGCCTGGTGTGCCAACAATAACCTCGTCCTCAACTCCAAGAAGACAAAGGAAATTATTGTTGACTTCAGGAAGAACAGAGGGGGGCAGACATACCCCCATCCATATAAACGGGACTGAGGTGGAGCGCGTCTCCAACTACAAATTCCTCGGGGTACACATCTCGGAGGATCTGTCCTGGTCCCTCAATACCTCCAAACTGATCAAAAAAGGCGCAGCAGCGCCTTTACTTCCTGAGGAGGCTCAAGATAGCTCACCTGTCCCCCCCAGATCCTGACCAACCTTTACCGCTGTACCATCGAAAGCATCCTGACCATCTGCATCACGGTATGGTACAGCAGTTGCACGGTAGCTGACAGGAAGGCACTACAACGGGTGGTGAAAACCGCTCAGTACATCATCGGTGCCCCGCTCCCTGCAATGGATGCCCTCCATCGAAAACGGTGTCTGAGACGGGCCGGGAAGATCATCAAGGACCCCTCCCACCCACCCTAACCATGGACTGTTTGCCCTCCTCCCATTAGGGAGGCGGTACAGAAGCCTCAGGTCTCGTACAAGTAGGATGAGGAACAGCTTCGTCAACAACACTATCACATTGCTGAACTCGGAGTCCCACCGATAGATTTCTCCAGTCTCTCCGTCCACATTGTTTGCTTATTCTGTATTTTTATTCTGTATATTATTCTTATTCTGTATTTTTATTTCTATATTGCACTATTACTACGAGCAGACGCTAGACTGCATTTCGTTGTACCCACACTTGTATCTGTGCAATGACAATAAAAATAAAAATAAATTTGAATTGAAACTACAATTGACATTTGGTATTCTTGGGGGTGACCACTAGGTGATTTGCTACCAATCAGACACATCTTCAGTTGTGTACCTCAACGTCACTGGGTGTTTCGGCCTTTTATCACAAGACGCCCTCAGTCGAGGCAGGCCCACCGCAGGGTGATCAGCCCTGGGTGTGTGTCTTATGGTTAGCCTCTAGATGGTCACGAGGCAGCCCAGACAGCATCTTTTCTCTTCAGCCACAGCCAGTGACCGCTCCATTCTGCTTATTTCCTTCCATCTCCCTCTCTACCGCTGACTGGTTGGGCTGGTTGGGCTCTGGACTCGTGTCCGTTGGTGGGACAGTACTTGGTTGAGCTTCGCCTGGGGTGCTGATACCCCGTGGACTGTGGTGGTTAACCTGCCACTGGGCTTCACTCGACTGATTTGGGGGAAGGTGACAATCAGGCACACGAAGGTAAAATCTAATCAGGAGGACAATCAAGCTAGTTGGAGAACTAGGATGGGAGAGGGAGAGCAAGTGAGAGAAGTCAACATTCATACCGCTGGGTTGTAAACTTCCCAAGCGAAATATGAGGTGTCGATCCAAAATGCCTCAAAAAGAGAGAGGGGAATTGTACAGCTAATCAGGGAGCCTGTCACATCAACATTCAGAGAGGACTTACTAGTGGGTCCGTTCACTGAGGCGATATGGATGGAACTTAAAAATAAGAGAGGTACAAGCACTCTAATGTACTATAGCCCCCAATAGCAAGCAGGAGATTGAGGAACAGATATGTACACAGATTACTGAAATATACCAAAGCAAAAAGGTAGTGAGTTTAACAACCCCGATATGAACTGGGACTTGCTCAGTGCCAAAGGTTTAGATGGGAGAGAACTTGTGAGGTGTATTCAAGAGGTGTTTCTTGAAACAGTACGTGGAGAGTCCAACTTGGGAAGGGAGCGTACTGGACCTTGTGTGGCGTCTCCCCATTACAGGAAGGATGTGGAGGCTTTGGAAAGGGTGCAGAGAATATTTCCAGAATAATGCCTGGATTAAGGGGTATTAGCAACAGGTAGAGAGGTTGGATGGACATAAATTGTTTTCCTCGGAATGCCGAAGGGTGAGGAGAGACCTGACAGAATTATGTGACATTATGAGAGCCATAGAGGGGATAGACAGTCAGAACCTATCTCCCTGGATGGAAATATCAACTACTAGAGGGCATACAGTAGATTCAAGGTGAGGAGGGAAAAAGTTTAAAGGACACGTGCGGGGCAAGTTTGTGTTATACAGAGGGTGGTGAGCGCCTGGAACTTGCTGCCGGGGGTGGTGGTGGAGGCAGATACGTTAGAGGCATTTAAGAGACTATTGGACAGGCACACGATATGCAGGGAATGTTGAAAGCAGATCTGGATGTCACAATACAAGGGGCAATACATTTCTGCAGGGAATGGCGGCTCGGTGGCTCTTGTGGTAGAGTTGCTGCCGTACAGCGCCAGAGACCTGGGTTCGATCCTGACTACGGGTGCTGTCTGTACGGAGTTTGTACGTTCTCCCCCCGACCTGCGTGGGTTTCCTCTGAGATCTCCGGTTTCCTTCCACACTCCAAAGATGTACAGGTTTGCAGGGTAATTGGCTGGGTAGAATTGTAAATTGTCCCCAGTGTGTGTAGGGTACTGTTAGTGCATAGGGATCGCTGGTTAGTGCGGACTCGGTGGGCTGAAGGGCCTGTTTCCATGCTGTATCTCCAAGCTAAATAGACAATAGACAATAGACAATAGACAATAGGTGCAGGAGTAGGCCATTTGGCCCTTCAAGCCAGCGCCGCCATTCAATGTGATCATGGCTGATCATCCACAATCAGTACCCCGTTCCTGCCTTCTCCCCATATCCCTTGACTCCACTATCTTTAAGAGTGATCTTAAGATCTTTAAGAGTGATTGTGGATGATCAGCCATGATCACATTGAATGGCGGTGCTGGCTCGAAGGGCCAAGTCTAGCTCTCTCTTGAAAGTATCCAGAGAACCGGCCTCCACCACCCTCTGAGGCAGAGAATTCCACACACTCACAACTCACAACTAGACTAAATGCCAAAATAGTGGCGATGAGGTAGTCTGGACAAAGATCACCTAGCACCATAACATGGAGTTTACATGCAATACCTCCAATACCATGCAATCCCAGCCCAGTCCCTCACTAATTCACCCCTGCAATCTAATATCACACATGGAGATCACCCCTGATTATTTAATGTGCCGAACTTGGAAGTTAACATAATCTTTATATCCTTTCCATGTTCCCATAAATAACCATAACTACAGTGAAAATAACTGGATCCCTTTTAGTGCATAAAAACCATAGTTAAAATAAATTATTAATGGCCCAATATACACACACAATGTTAATCCCACATTTTTATCTTGCTCACCCACCCAGGCCACTCAAGGGTAAGTGCTGACAGTACATCGCGAAATGTCCATTCCAAGTAACGGGATCAGCTAATATAAACTTCTTAAGAGCACTGCTTAAGTACTTTGATTGCCAGCTAAAACTCAAGGCTGATCATTACCAGCCAGAGTCTATTCTATATTCCACATACATCCTTTTTTGTTTCACACACCAGAACCTTGGATTGATGGTACATTTGCTTGTGATGTGGAAGCTCACTGGACAATGAGTCATCTTGCGAACCCTCCACATCGGTTTACTGTAGCATGCAGCATGAGTCACATCGTACAAGAACACTGCATACATGCGGGGTGAAAGCCCACGGTAGTAAGTGGCTCATGGTGTAAGGCAGGACTGCAGGATGAATCACATGATGTAAGAAGACTCCATGGTGTGTGGCCCTGCCAACGCTGTCCTAAAAAGATCAATGGAGAACAAATCTGGCAGCTCAATAACTGACCTTCCATGAATACTGACTTCTCTAACTGCAAGTCACCCTTGCTTTCCCTCTCTCTCCGTCCCTCCCCATCCCAGTTTCACTGTCCTCCTGATTAAATTTTACTGATTGTTTGCCCCGTTGTCACCTTCCCCTCAGCTAACAACGATCCATTCTACATTTTCCTTGAGATATGTCCCCTTTGATCTCTCATTTTCACACCTCGCCCTTCCATATCTCTATTTCCCTCTCTCCCCTGACCTCATTCTGAAGAAGGGTCTTGACCCAAAACATCACCCTTCTATCTAAGATGCTACCTGTCCAACTTAGTCCAACAGGCAGCATCTCTGGAGAAAAGGATTAGGTGACGTTTCGAGTCGAAGACCACCAATCTGAAGAAGGGTTCCGACCTGCAAGGTCACCTATTCCTTTTCTCCAGAGATGCTGCCCGACCCGCTGAGTTACCCCGGCACTTTGTGCCCTTTTTTTTGTAAACAAGGGTGGCACGGTGGCGCAGCGGTAGAGTTGCTACCTCACAGCACCAAAGACCTGAGTTCGATCCCGACTGCGGGTGCTGTCTGTACAGTGTTTGTACGTTCTCCCTGTGACCGTGTGGGTTTTCTCCGGGTTCTCTGGTTTCCTCCCACACTCCAAAGACATGCAGGTTTATAGGCTAACCGGCTTTGATTAAATTGGAAATGATCTCTTGTGTGTAGGATAGTGCTGGTGTACAGGGATTGCCGTTCGGCATGGACTCGGTGGGCCAAAAGTCCTGTTTCCGTGCTGTATCTGTCTAAAAAAACCCATCTGCAGTTCCTTGTTTCCACTCCACCTTCCCACCATCAGAAAAGTCAGGTCTTTAGTCAACCAAATTCACTCCTTTTTTTTTTGAGAGTTTGGTAACCAGCTTTTTTATTTTTTGAGTTTTTTTTAATTAAAAAAATAATATTACACTACAATAAAACGAACCAGATCCCACCACCATAATACAATACAAACAAATACCCTTAATATACTACTGTACAATTATCTTACACTCCTTGTCAGGGATGGATTCAACAACCTGCGGAGCCCAGCGGTCCTGGAACTCCCTCAGGGTGCCAGTGGACAGGGCGTATTCCCTTTCTAACACCACCGTAACCCCGGAGAAGGGGCAGGCAGCCGGCTCGGGTAAAGCCCTCCACCGCCTGGCGCCGTGACTCGCGGTTGGCCAGCTTGGACAAATTCACTCCTTGCGATATTTTTTTTTTAAGCAAATGGTTTGCAGTGGATACCAGCATGGGGAAGGAGCTTTACAATTGCTCTGAAGATAGACACAAAATGCTGGAGCAACTCAGCGGGTCTCAGGCAGCACCTCTGGAGAAAAGGAATAGGTGACGATTCGGGTCGAGACCTTCTCAGACTGAGGACTTTTACAGTTGTTCTGTTGAGGACATGGGTTCCAGAATGATGTGTTCAGCAAACTGCTTAAGTGCGGCTAAAGGTCGCCTTTCCGACGGAGAAGCAAATCCCCAAACCCATTCGGCTCAATCAATTCCCACTCATCAGCCCTGCTCTCAATCATTCGTTGTGATGGAAGGGCGTGGCTGACAGTCCCATCAAGCAGCTCAATCACCAGTAAGCTGCTTACTGATGAAAAACAACAAAAAAATAATCTGACAGAAAATAAATAATAAATTCTGAAAATACTCATCAGGCAAACAGCATCTACAGGGAGAAACAGAGGATTTTTTCAGGTATGAGAAACAAACTGCTGGAGGAGCTCAGCAGATTAGGCAGCATTTGTGGAGGGAGTCACAGAGACATGCGGTGTGAAAACCGGCCCTTCGGCCCAACTTGCCCGCACTGGCCAACATGTCACCCCATCTACACTAGTCCCCTCCTGCCTGTGTTTGGCCTATATCCCTCCCGTCATTTCTGCTCGAGACCCTTCCTCAGGCTGGTGGAGTGGAGGGAGATAGATGGTCGAGAGAAGTGGGGAAGGGGCAGGGGAAGAACTGGCAAGAGACGGGCGGAGATAGTAACCAAGGCTGGAGGTGAAGTAGAGGAAGGCAAAAGGGTGCAAATGTGGAATCTGGTACGGTAGGAAGATAGGGAATGAACGAGGTTAATTCCCGGGATGGCGGGACTGTCATATGTTGATAGAATGGAGCGGCTGGGCATGTATACTCTGGAATTTAGAAGGATGAGAGGCAATCTTATTGAAACATATAAGATTATTAGGTTTGCACATGCCTAGAGGCAGGAAACATGTTTTCCTGATGTTGGGGAAGTCCAGAACCAGGGGCCACAGTTTAAGAATAAGGGGTAAGCTATGTCGAATGGAGATGAGGAAAAACTTTTTCACCCAGAGAGTTGTGAGTCTGTAGAATTCTCTGCCTCAGAAGGCAGTGGAGGCCAATTCTCTGGATGCTTTCAAGAGAGAGTTAGATAGAGCTCTTAAAGATAGCGGAGTCAGGGGATATGGGGAGAAGGCAGGAACGGGGTACTGATTGTGGATGATCAGCCATGATCACAGTGAATGGCGGTGCTGGCTCGAAGGGCCGAATGACCTATTCCTGCACCTATTGTCTATTGTCTGTGGTCTATTGTCTATTGAAATATCAAAGCAGAGGGGGGGGATAGTTCGTGGAAAGAGAAAGGAAGCAGAGAGAAAGGGAAATGGGTCAGACTTTACTGGCTTTATCTTGCACTAAAAGCTATTTCATTATCATGTATCTGTACACAATGAATGGCTCGATGGTAATCATGTATTGTCTTTCAGCTGTCTGGTTAGCACACAACATAAGCTTTTCATTGCACCTCAGTACATATGACAATAAACTAAAACTGGACTGAACTGTGGGAGGAGGGAGAATGTGAGAAGCTGATCTGATGAAATCTGACTCCATCGACCTGAATGTTTCTCCCCGTGACCTGCGTGGATTTTCTCCGGGAGTTCCACTGTCCTCCGACACTCCAAAGACGTACAGGGTTTGTAGGCTAATTGGCTTGGTAAAATTGTAAATTGCCC
This sequence comes from Malacoraja senta, assembly GCA_038087875.1. Taxonomy (NCBI): domain Eukaryota; kingdom Metazoa; phylum Chordata; class Chondrichthyes; order Rajiformes; family Rajidae; genus Malacoraja; species Malacoraja senta. Next base: position 9,727,556 of record CM075981.1, on the reverse strand, counting down.
CTAGTGTGTGTAGGATGGTGTTAGGGTGTGGGGATCGCTGGTCGGCGCGGGACTCGGCGGGCCACAGGGCCTGTTTTCCGCGCTGTATCTATAAACTAAACTAAACTAATTAGGGCAGAAAATACAATATTGACAAAAGTAGGGGTGTTTTTTGGTGAGACCAGTGAGATAAACTCCACCTCATCTGGATCTACCTATCACTTGCCTGCCTCACTCATCCCCTTCCTCTCAGACTTTAGGTTTTAAAGATTCAGCGTAGGAACCGGCCCCGTTGTCCCGCTGAGTCCAGCGCCGACCAGCGATCACCCCGTTACACCACCACTACACTACACTACACACGAGGGACAATTTATAATTTTTACTATTTATTCGGAGGGAGTGCCGTGAGTGCAGCGATCTCGGTGTTAGCAGGGACATGGCTCCATGAGGACACCCCGGAGTCTGGTGCGAGTGCGGGCGTTTTCTGACTGTCTGGGCAGGACAGGGACTGTAGGGAGAATGGCAGCGGTGGGTATAACTCTGGTCCCATCACGGCGAACGAGCGTGTGTGTGTGGCCCGGACATCGAACCGATGGCTGTGGGTCTCCGCTTATGCTGTGTGCCCTGGGGTGATTCTCACACCCTGCTGTGGTGTCTGTTTAAGTCTATGTTTAAGAAGGAACTGCAGATGCTGGAAAATCGAAGGTAGACAAAAGTGAGAAGGGTTTCGGCCCGAAACGTTGCCTATTTCCTTCGCTCCATAGATGCTGCTGCACCCGCTGAGTTTCTCCAGCACTTCTGTCTACCTTACGTCTATGTTTAATCTTTATGCAGTTATGTATCTTGTTGCTTTTCTTTATGTATGACTGTATGGCAAATCAAATTTCACTGTACCTCGGTACACGTGACAATAAGGACCATTGGACCATTGAATTTACCATTTACATTTAATACTGTAAACGTTGGGGGGAGGGACTCAAATAGAGAAGCTTGTAGACAGTGTGTGAGGCAGGAGGCAGAGAAGGGAAGCACTCAGACCCAACAGGTAGGACGGAAAGAAGAAAAAAATAATAAACAGAGAATAAGAGGTGGTGGGTTTCTTAAATGTGTGAGCAGAGAGACAGAGGGGAGTAAAATGAGGTAGAAGCAATAGGTAGCAAGGTGAAAAGTAAACGTGGCAGGCAGACAAATCCAGGGCAAAAATCAAAAAGGGCCACTTTTCAACATAATGTATAAGGGGTAAGAGCGTTGTAAAAACAAGCCTGAAGGCTTTGTGTCTCAATGCAAGGAGTATTCGTAATAAGGTGGATGAGTTGAATGTGCAGATAGCTATTAATTATTATGATATAGTTGGGAATCACGGAGACATGGCTCCTGGGTGACCAAGGCTGGGAGCTGAACATCCAGGGATATTCAATATTCAGGAGGGATAAGGACAGAAAAGAAAGGAGGTGGGGTAGCGTTGCTGGTTAGAAAGGAGATTAACGCAATGGAAAAGGAAGAATATTAGCTTGGAGGATGTGGAATCGATATGGGTAGAGCTGCGAAACACTAAGGGGCAGAAAACGCTGGTGGGTGTTGTGTACAGGCCACCTAACAGTAGTAGTGGAGTTGGGGATGGCATCAAACAGGAAATTAGAAATGCATGCAACAAAGGTAAAACAGTTATAATGGGTGACTTCAATCTACATATAGATTGGGTGAATCAAATTGGCAGGGGTGCTGAGGAAGAGGATTTCTTGGAATGTATGCGGGATAGTTTTCTAAACCCACATGTAGAGGAACCAACGAGAGAGCAGGCTATTCTAGACTGGGTATTGAGTAATGAGGAAGGGTTAGTTAGCAGTCTTGTTGTGCGTGGCCCCTTGGGCAAGAGTGACCATAATATGGTTGAGTTCTTCATTAGGATGGAGAGTGACATTGTTTTCGGTGGTTCCCTTTCTGCGATTGTTTCCTACTTTCTTTTCTTTTTCTTTCTTTTCTAGGATCTACTTTCTTACTTTACTTCCTTCTCTAACTTCTTTTCTAAGGGGCTTTCTTTTCACAACACTCTCTTGCACCTCACGACTCTTGCGCACTTTCTTTACTTTTCTTACTTCTATCTTTCTCTTAAAGCTCAAAAAAAATGAAGCGATATAAAAAATGTATTAAGATATAAGTGTTGTGTATTACTGTAATTTACCGTACTTCTAATAAAAAAAATTTTTTTTTTAATTAAAAAAAAGAGAGTGACATTGTTAATTCAGAAACAAGGGTTCTGAACTTAAAGAAAGGTAACTTTGAGGGTATGAAATGTGAATTGGCCAAGATTGACTGGCAATTGATTCTTAAAGGGTTGACGGTGGATATGCAATGGAAGGCATTTAAAGACTGCATGGATGAACTACAAAAATTGTTCATCCCAGTTTGGCAAAAGAATAAATCAGGGAAGGTAGTGCATCTGTGGATAACAAGGGAAATCAGGGATAGTATCAAAACAAAAGATGAAGCGTACAAATTAGCCAGAAAAAGCAGCCTACCAGAGGACTGGGAGAAATTCAGAGTCCAGCAGAGGAGGACAAAGGGCTTAATTAGGAAAGGGAAAATAGATTATGAAAGAAAACTGGCAGAGAACATAAAAACTGACTGCAAAAGTTTTTATAGATATGTGAAGAGAAAGAGATTAGTTAAAACAAATGTAGGTCCCTTGCAGTCAGAAACCGGTGAATTGATCATGGGGAACACGGACATGACAGACCAATTGAATAACTACTTTGGTTCTGTCTTCATTAAGGAAGACATAAATAATCTGCCGGAAATAGCAGGGGATCGCGGGTCAAATGAGATAGAGGAACTGAGTGAAATCCAGGTTAGCCGGGAAGTGGTGTTAGGTAAATTGAATGGATTAAAGGCCGATAAATCCCCAGGGCCATATAGGCTGCATCCCAGAGTACTTAAGGAAGTAGCCCCAGAAATAGTGGATGCATTAGTGATAATTTTTCAAAACTCCTTAGATTCTGGAGTAGTTCCTGAGGATTGGAGGGTAGCTAATGTAACACCCTTTTTAAAAAAGGAGGGAGAGAGAAAACGGGGAATTACAGACCAGTTAGTCTAACATTGGTAGTGGGGAAACTGCTAGAGTCAGTTATTAAAGATGGGATAGCAGCACATTTGGAAAGTGGTGAAATCATTGGACAAAGTCAGCATGGATTTACGAAAGATAAATCATGTCTGACGAATCTTATAGAATTTTTCGAGGATGTAACTAGTAGAGTGGATAAGGGAGAACCAGTGGATGTGTTATATCTGGACTTTCAGAAGTCTTTCGACAAGGTCCCACATAAGAGATTAGTATACAAACTTAAAGCACACGGTATTGGGGGTTCAGTATTGAGGTGGATAGAGAACTGGCTGGCAAATAGGAAGCAAAGAGTAGGAGTAAACGAGTCCTTTTCAGAATGGCAGGCGGTGACTAGTGGGGTACCGCAAGGCTCAGTGCTGGGACCCCAGCTATTTACAATATATATTAATGATTTGGACGAGGGAATTGAATGCAACATCTCCAAGTTCGCGGATGACACGAAGCTGGGGGGCAGTGTTAGCTGTGAGGAGGATGCTAGGAGGCTGCAAGGTGACTTGGATAGGCTGGATGAGTGGGCAAATGCATGGCAGATGCAGTATAATGTGGATAAATGGGAGGTTATCCACTTTGGTGGCAAAAATAGGAAAGTAGACTATTATCTAAATAGAGGCCGATTAGGAAAAGGGGTGATGCAACGAGATCTGGGTGTCATGGTACATCAGTCATTGAAAGTAGGCCTGCAGGTGCAGCAGGCAGTGAAGAAAGCGAATGGTATGTTAGCATTCATAGCAAAAGGATTTAAGTATAGGAGCAGGGAGGTTCTACTGCAGTTGTACAGGGTCTTGGTGAGACCACACCTGGAGTATTGCGTACAATTTTGGTCTCCAAATCTGAGGAAAGACATTCTTGCCATAGAGGGAGTACAGAGAAGGTTCACCAGGACTGATTCCTGTGATGTCAGGGACTTTCATATGAAGAAAGACTGGATAGACTCGGCTTGTACTCGCTAGAATTTAGAAGATTGAGGGGGGATCTTATAGAAACTTACAAAATTCTTAAGGGGTTGGACAGGCTAGATGCAGGAAGATTGTTCCTGATGTTGGGGAAGTCCAGGACAAGGGGTCACTGTTTAAGGATAAAGGGGAAAAAGATGAGAAAAACATTTTTCACACAGAGAGTGGTGAATCTCTGGAACTCTCTGCCACAGAAGGTAGTTGAGGCCAGGTACAGGATACTGAGTTGGATGATCAGCCATGATCATATTGAATGACGGTGCAGGCTCGAAGGGCCGAATGGCCTACTCCTGCACCTATTTTCTATGTTTCTATGTTTCTATGAAAATAAAAGGTCTTGGAAACTCCCCAGCAGGTCAGCCTGCATCTGCGGGAGGAGAAAGAGTTAAATTCAGACCTTGCATCATTCAGTAAAAGTTTAAAGAATAACAAATGGTACAATGAAGAATGAGCAACTGGGAAGGTCTGAAATAAAATAGAAGGCATTGGGGATTAAATTACAGTCGGTATAAAAGCTGCAGTCATTACCTGCAGTTCTGGATCATCTCCACATCCGCCCATAAGAAAGACACCTCCCATTGTAAGATGATGCCTGCTGCAGGTATAATGAAAGTGTTTGTTATGTTTGTTTCTCGTACATCCGATCATGCATTTCGTCAATATTTCAATGTCATTGAAGTTTAGTTTAGTTTAGAGATACAGCGTGGAAACAGGCCCTTCGGCCCACCGGGTCCGCGCTGACCAACGCATACACCGGCCAACAATCACCCAGACACCCGTTCTGTCCCACACACTAGAGGGACAATTTACAGAAGCTACAGTAATTAACCTACAACCTGCGCCGTCTTTGGAATGTGGGAGGAAACCGGAGCGACCAGAAAAAAAACATGCAGTCAGATGGGGGGATGCCGTACTGACAGCACCCGAGGTCAGGATCGAACCCGGGTCTCCAGCGCTGTGAGGCAGCAACTCTACCGCTGCGCCATTGCGCTGCCCAAATGGAATGGAAATTTGGACAGGCAAGATTCCTCTCTAGAACCATAGGCATATTTAAGCATAGAGTCTCAAAATTAAAGCACTTTGTTCTTTTTTTGTCTCAAAAACGGTTTGGAGATTAAGCACTGTATTACTCTTGATCTGCTGTCTTAGCTTTCACTTGAATACTTCAATGATCACAGAGTTTGCAGGGGCCCTGGTTATCTATATCATTTTCGTTTCCTGTTCTGTGCAAAGAGCCAAGATCTCTCCAACCAACAATTTACTGTGTGCGAATCCTCACTCTCGTCATGTGGGGGGGGGGGGGGGGGGTTGTGGAGGGGCAGCACCATGGTGCAGGGATAGAGTTACTGCTTTACAACCCAGGAGACCCGGGTTCGATCCTGACTGCGGATGCTGTCTGCACGGAGTTTGTACGTTCTCCCCGTGACCGCGTGGGTTTTCCCCAGGTGCTCCGGTTTCCTCCCACATTCCCAGGTTTGTCGCTTTAATTGGCTTCAGCATAAATTGTAAATTGTCCCTGGTGTGTGTCGGATAGTGCCAGTGTACAGGGATCGCTGGTCGGCACGGACTCGGTGGGCCGAAGGGCCTGTTTCCGCGCTGTACCTCCAAAGTCTAAAGGAGGTAGTTGAAACGCTATTACACGCACTTGGACAGATACATGGATAGGAATGGTTAGAGGGACTTTGGCCAAACATGGGCGAATAGGACTATCTTAAATGGGGCACCTTGGTCAGTATAGACAAGTTGGGCTGAAGGGCCTATTTTTATGCTGTATGATTCTATGACTCTAATTAATCTGCCCAGGTCTCGAAGCCTTGTGTGTGCCATGGCCCTGAATTCCTCAACCTTTGAAAATAATATCTATCTTATTTATCTGGCCTCTGGTGACGTGGACTCCACAGACAGCTGTGGAGGCCACGTCATCCGGTATTTTTAAAGCGGTGATTGATAGGGTTCTTGATTAGTAAGGACGTCAAAGGTTACGGGGAGAAGGCAGGAGAATGGGGTTGAGAGGGAAAAATAGATCAGCCATGATCGAATGGAGAAGCGCACTCAATGGGCTGAATGATCTCATTCTGCTCCTTTGTCTTATGATCCCATGAACATCCAAGACCTCTGTTTCTTCCTCCTCAGATGCCAGCTGAGCTACACAATGTTGCTCACACATTTTGCTTGCATTTTTTGGTGAGGGGATAGTTATGCGTATAACGTCATGGTCTATTGTGACACCATTTTAGTGGGGCCCTTCGAGCAACTAGAATGCGACAATAAGAAGGGAAATATTCCATTATGCAGCAATGATTACTTTCAATGAACCCTTTAAAGAACAGGTATTAAAATTGATTCCCCAAATACTGCATACATTTATTGCCAATATGTACTGTATCTGACAGATATGTTATTGATCCTGAATGAATTAAACGACTGGCTGTATCATTAATGCAATTAGAGTTATTTTAGAGTCCATATATTGAAAATTAACATTGGTTATGTTCGTCTATTTTATGTGTTTAGTTTGGTTTCGGGATATGGCGTGGAATCAGGCCCTTCGGCCCACCGAGCCCACGCTGGCCAGCGATCACCCATACGCTAGTTCTATCCTACACACTAGGGACAATTTACAGAAGCCAATTACCAGACATCATCTTGTACCTGTACGTCTTTGGAATGTGGGAGGAAACGGGAGCACCTGGAGAAAACCCACGGTGTCGCAGGGAGAACGCACAAACTCCATACAGACAGCACCTGCAATCAGAATCGAACCCGGGTCTCTGGCGCTGTTAGGCAGCAACTCTACCGCAGCACCACTGTCCTGACTCAAAGCGATTCTTTTCCATCCTCAGAGTGAGGGATGTTAGTGTTAAGGAATAGAACTCTTTCCATTTCCATTCCTTGGGACTGTCATATGCTGAGAGAATGGAGCAGCTGGGCTTGTACACTCTGGAGTTTAGAAGGATGGGAGGGGATCTCATTGAAACATATAAGCTTGTTAAGGACTTGGACACGCTAGAGGCAGGAAACATGTTCCTGATGTTGGGGGAGTCCAGAACCAGGGGCCACAGTTTAAGAATAAGGAGTAAGCCATTTAGAACGGAGACGAGGAAACACTTTTTCTCACAGAGAGTGGTGAGTCTGTGGAATTCTCTGCCTCAGAGGGCGGTGGAGGCTGGTTCTCTGGATGCTTTCAAGAGAGAGCTGGATAGGGCTCTTAAAAATAGCGGAGTCAGGGGATATGGGGAGAAGGTAGGAACGGGGTACTGATTGGGAATGATCAGCCATGATCACGTTGAATGGCGGTGCTGGCTCGAAGGGCCAAATGGCCTACTCCTGCACCTATTGTCTATTGTCTATTGTCTATTGTCATTTCGGGCACTCAATGCTAGCATTAGACATCACAAACCAGATCTATAAATATGCATCAACCTGAACTTCACAGTCACTCCTCTGACCACAGGAGCACACTATTCCATTTCCCTCAGCGCCCACCCTCTCCATTGACAACAGACAACTAATTTGTTCCAGCCAATTCGCCTGCGAACCTTGCGACCAGTGCACATGGGAAATATTCACCACATTAGTAGAGTAATGGTAGAGCTGTGGCCCCACAGCACCAGAGACCCTGGTTCGATCCTGACTTTGGGTGCTGTCTGTGTGGAGTTTGCATGTTCTCCCTGTGACTGCGTGGGCTTCCATCGGGTGTTCTGGTTTCCTCCCCCCACCTCAAAGATGTGTGGATTTGTAGCTTAATTGGCCCCTGTAAATTGTCCCGACTGTTGAGGGAGTGGATGAAAAAAGTGAGATGACATAGAACTGGTGAGAACGGGTTATCAATGGTCGGCATGGACTCGGTGGGCCATAGGGTCTTCTTCTATGCTGTATTCTAAACTAAACCATAGGCCTCAACTGGATTTGTATTCCCAGCCAAGAAATGCAGATCCATTGCACCACCCAATTGCCAAAAAAATTGTTCTGGAATTAATCCACTGGGATTAAGTAATGAAGCATATTCAACATAATTCTAAAATTCAGTTTCCTCACCACATTGGTATATTTAGTGTGTGTGTGCATGTGCTTGTGTGTGTACGTATAAAGCCTGTTGCATGCATAGGACCATGTGTGTGTGTGTGTGTGTGTGTGTGTGTGCATGTGTTTGGTTTGCACCTGTGTGTGTGTCCTTGTATACATATTGGGCCATGTATGTGCGTGTGTATATGTATGTGTGCATGTGTATCTTTGTGTGTGTGGCCTGGCACATATGTAGGTATGTTACAAAACTTACCTTCAGCGGCGCTGCAGATCTGCCACTGCCCGTGTGCACGACTTTAGCACCTTTGAGAGGGGGGCGGGTTTAAAATGCGATATTTCGGCAGCCTATTCAAATCGATGTCTGTCAGGTAAATTAGCTGCTAAAGAAAAATCGCTTCGACTGCCGTTTTATTAAGTTTATTAAAATTAGCGCTGGATAATTAAATTGTTGGAGTAAAATTAAAATCATCTTCAAATGCCGTCAACGCCGACAACGGGGACGGATTTCACGTACGAGACAGGTAAAGGAAAGCCGTTTATTTTTTCATATAAGCTTGCTTCTTAGGATGCCCTTAATCAAAATTTCTCATTGCGAAAATGTGACTATGTAAATATACCAACCGGCAGTATTTTTCCTGCCGATATTGGGGTTTAAATTCACTGCAACCGCAACGTTCCAAACCAGCGCGTTCCACAAAAAAACACTCGCAAGATGATTTAAATGCCCATTAATTTACAGGAATTAAACACTAAATTCCTTCCATTTGGCCTATAAATTCATGACAATGAGATTTAAAAATAATGTTCTATTGTGAATTCTTGTGTGAATATTATTTGGACACTTAGGCTTTTTAAAAATGTTAACCTTTTCTTAAGAAATGGATAGATGTTTAGATCTAGTAATTGAATTTTGTAATTAGCTACAATTGGGTAACTAACTAATTATATGCTTTAATTTCAGGTCATCCAAGTAAGATTGTTTCATATTTGGTTCGGAATGCTTCAATCTATAATAACTGAAAATTTCATTAAGTTCTCTTAATTTTTAAGAAGTTATGGGCTTTTGACTGTCCTTGATCACAGCTTTTGTGTTAAGTCAATGGAAAAGCTAATTTCCGAGTATGAAAATGGCCATAACTTTTTTAATACTGAAGATATGAAAGTGAATTAGGTGTCAAATTAAACTTCTTTGTATGCTTTATCTGATGGGATAAATTGCAGACTTGATTTTTAAAATCTCAAAATTTTGTAACATTGCTAACATATGTAGGGGCCATGTATGAATGAATCTTTGTGTGCATCGGCTGGTTTATGTATGTATGTAAGTATGTATGTATGTATGTGTGTATGCATATGTATGTGTGTGTGTGACTTGGTACATGTGTAGGGTCATGCATGTATGCATGTGCATATATAGTTCTCTGTATGTGGACTGTGTGTGTGTGTATATTTGTATTTTCTAACAAAAACAAAATGTTGAACAATCTCACTGATGTTATGTCGAGACCCCAATCCTCAGCCATCTCTTGATCTCCACAGATGCTATTTGACCCAATTGAGCTCCTCAGGCAATGTGTTTTTTGGTCCAGATTCCGGCATCTTCAGGCTCTTGAGTCTCCTTTCTTTGGTTTAGTTTAGTTTAGAGATACAGCATGGAAGCAGGCCCTTCAGCCCACCGAGTCTGCGCCGTGCATTAGCGTTATCCCACACAATAGACAATAGACAATAGGTGCAGGAGTAGGCCATTTGGCCATTCGAGCCAGCACCGCCATTCAATGTGATCATGGCTGATCATCCCCAATCAGTACCCCATTCCTGCCTTCTCCCCATATCCCTGACTCCACTATTTTTAAGAGCCCTATCTAGCTCTCTCTTGAAAGCATCCAGAGAACCTGCTTCCACTGCCCTCTGAGGCAGAGAATTCCACAGACTCACCACTCTCTGTGAGAATAAGTGTTTCCTCATCTCCATTCTAAATGGCTTCCTCCTTATTCTTAAACTGTGGCCCCTGGTTCTGGACTCCCCCAACATCGGGAACATGTTTCCTGCCTCTATCGTGTCCAAACCCTTAACAATCTTATATGTTAATGAGATCCCCTCCCATTCTTCTAAACTCCAGAGTGTACAAGCCCAGCTGCTCCATTCTCTCAGCATATGACAGTCCCGCCATCCCGGGAATTAACCTTGTAAACCTACGCTGCACTCCCTCAATAACAAGAATGTCCTACCTCAAATTAGGGGACCAAAACTGCACACAATATTCCAGGTGTGGTCTCACTAGGGATCTGTACAACTGCAGAAGGACCTCTTTGCTCCTATAGGGGGGTTGCACATAAGGTCACTGGGTCATAGGGCTTGACGCTCAGAGCCGCTCAATCCATCTGGAGGACATCGCAGCTTCCGGTATATGTTGTTAATACACGAAACGCGTACTTTCCTACCTGTTAAAAACCGGCAAAATGTTGAATTTATGCGCTGTAAAAAATTGTGGAAATCGGGGTAAGCGTGAGAGACATGTACCCAACTTCAGAATTCCAAAGTGAAGCGAAATGAAGGTAAAGAGAAGCGAGAGCTGAAGGGACAACAACAGCTAAAGTGCTTGGTGAACATTGGCCGTGCAGATATTGAAATTGAAAATATTGGGAATTATCGCGTTTGCTCACTGCATTTCATCAACAGTAAGGCGTTATTTGTGTTTGTTCTTGATTCCTTTGGTATGTAAAAAGTCTCAGAAGTGATAAATCTGGCTGTAAATTTTGCTTCAGGGGCATTTTCTTTTTGCATGTAAAAACCCACTTGAGAACCATGGGCGATTTTAAAATTTTGCAGCCAGATTTATCACTTCTGAAACTTTTTAGATGCCAAAGGAATCAAGAAAAAACACAAATAATGCCTTACTGTTGATGAAATGCAGTGAGCAAACGGCCAATGTTCGCCAAGCACTTAGGCTGTTGTTGTCCCTTCAGCTCTCGCTTCTATCTACCGTCATTTCTCCTCACTTCTGGAATTCTGAAGTAGGTTAAATGTCTCTCACGCTTATCCCGATTTCCATAATTATTTACAGCGCAAAAATTGACAATTTCTGCGGGTTTTAACGGGCCCGCTACGCTGGAAACAATGGTCAGTGCTTACCTGCAGTTCATCGCGTGTACTCCAGTTGCCGTAGCGTAGCAACAGTATGGGTCATGGGTCGTGATAAATCTGGCTGTAAATTTTGCAAGGTTTTTGGAGGTACTCACCTCGCGTGCGTTTAGCGGTCCCAGGCTTAGAGGGACACCCGTGCTTCGTTTGGGGAGGCACTCTGTGGGTGGGTAGGGAATATGTTTAGGGGGTTGTGTGAGTGTGGTGTTTTGCACCGCAATGTGTGGTGTTTATGTGTTTTTTATTGTCTTTTGTGTTTTTTTGGAGGAATGCCAGATCGTGTTTGTCCTCAGGGATAATGTCAGTACCTGACAGTACTGCACATAGCAGCATTAATAACAACTGAACTTTAGTCTCATGGAATGTGAAGGGTCTTGGTCATGTAATTAAAAGGGGTCGCGTTTTCTCACATCTCAAATTATTGAAGTCGGATATAATTTTTATACAAGAAACGCACATCGGGGGTAAACGAACAGGGTAGACTGAAAGCAAACTGGATTTCTCAGGTTTTCCAAGCGCCTTTTACTCGTAAGGCCAGAGGGGTTGCTATTCTTTTTCGTAACAGTATTACATTTCGCCTTGACTCTATGATAGCAGACCCTTATGGCAGATACTTAATGATTTCAGGTCACATAAATTCACTTCCAATAACTATGCTTAACATCTATGCCCCAAATGTTGATAATCCTAATTTTTTTCATAAATGTTTTGATATGATACCAGCCTCTAGCCCTAATGTCATTATTGGACGTGACTTCAATTGTTATTTAGACCCAATCCTGGACAGACTCTCAACAAAACCGGCTCCTACCATAGCCTCAGTGCAAACTTTAAATGATTTAACTAAGACTAGGAACATGGTTGACATTTGGCGACTGCAGCATCCTACTAACAGAGATTTCTCTTTCTATTCTCATGTCCACAAATCTTACACTAGGATTGACTATTTTTTGATTTCGTCTGAATTACTGTCCAGTATAACAAATTCCACCTATCATAATATTTTGATTTCTGACCATAGTCCGGTGTCATTTCAATTTAAAGATATTCTGTCCAAACAAAAGTACAGCTGGCGTTTCAACCCTCTTCTTCTTAATGATCACTCTTTTATTGACCAAATGACTGCATGTATAGATGAGTTTCTTACCACAAATGAAAATGGGGAAGTCTCTGATTCCACTTTATGGGAGGCTTTTAAGGTTGTGATGAGAGGCCATATTATTTCATTTGAATCATATACAAAAAGAGAACTTAATCGTCGCCTTAGGGATATTGATAAGATGCTTCCAGTGCTTGAAGAGACGTATAGATCCTCTCTCTTACAGTCTGACTACAATATGATCTTAAAACTAAAATATGAATATAATACTATCCTCAATAAACGTCTTAGCAGCCAATTACTAAAGCTCAAACAGAAATACTTTGAACTCGGTGATAAACCAGAGAAATTATTAGCAAGTCAACTTAGAGGTGAGCAAGTTAATCGTGCCATTCATAGGATTAAATTAAAATCAGGTATACTGGTTACTGACCTGAAGCATATAAATGCTTGCTTCAGGGACTTTATTCCAGTAAAGTAAAGCCCACTGAAACAGATTTTTGTAATTTTTTCACTAACCTAAGTATTCCACAACTTGATGGAGCATCTAGAGATGACATTGACACTCAGATTTCTGCAGATGACCTTCTGGAAGTTATCCGAGCATTTCCCTCTGGAAAAGCAGCAGGCCCAGATGGCTTCGGCTGCGAATTCTATAAGGCGTTTCATGGAAAAATAGTCCCTCTCATGTTAAGAATGGTGAATGATTCAGTGAAAAACAAGAGGCTCCCCAGCTCACTCTATGAAGCTAATGTTTGCTTGCTCCTAAAAAAAGGGAAAAGTAGAGACTGACCCTGCAAGTTACAGACCAATTGCTCTTCTGAACTGTGACCAGAAGATGATAACTAAAGTCCTGGCCACAAAATTGGGTAAGCATATCTCAAAAATTGTACCTCCTGAGCAGACTGGATTTATACCGGGTAGATTCTCATTTAGTAATGTTCGTCTGCTGTTAAATACATTATATTCGGTTCATGACAAGGATACGCAAGCTGCCATCCTATCTCTCGATGCTCAGAAGGCTTTCGATCAGATCGAATGGCCCTATATGCTAGAGACGTTAAAACAGTTTGGGTTCGGGATGAACTTTAGAGAGTGGATTAAAATAATTTATTCAAATCCAGTATCTTCTCTTCTGACTAACACAGAAAAATCCCAACCTTTTGACCTACAGGGTGATCCCCTTTCTCCCCTGCTGTTTGATATCGCTTTAGAACCTCTTGCAATAGGAATCAGGGGTCACCCGGGTATTCATGGTGTAAAATTTGGTAATGTTGAAAGTCTTGTGAATTTATATGCAGATGATTTATTAATTTGTTTATCTGATCCGGTAGTGTCAGTTCCCAACCTTCTGAACTACATTAAGTCATTTAGTAAACTGTCAGGATATACAATTAACTGGGAAAAAAGTGAATTCATGCCCTTGACGAATAATTTGAGCCCTGCTTTCTTGAAATCTTTGCCATTTAAATTAATTACCACCCACTTTACCTATCTTGGACTGAAGATTTCCAGAAACCCCAAACTTCTACTTAAATTGAATTTTTTGGACATGGTAGACAAATTAAAAGCTAGCATTAGGTGCTGGAAGCTGCTTCCCCTCTCAATGATTGGTCGCATGAATGCTATTAAAATGGTTGCACTTCCAAGATTTTTGTATCTTTTCCAAAACCTTCCTGTCTACGTACCTTTGTCTTTTTTCAAACAACTGGATTCGGTTATACTCTCATTTGTCTGGGCAGACAAATCCCCTCGCATTGCTAAAGCCCACCTACAGAAAAATGTGGACAGGGGTGGCCTCGGCCTTCCGGTACTGAAGCATTACTACTGGGCTGCAAATGCGAGGGCTCTCACTTTCTGGCAGTGGTGCTTTCCTGATGATGTCTGATGTTTCCCCACTCTGGCTAAAATCCATGTTTGTTTCAGAGCCCTCTCTCCCAGTGTTGCTCTTTTTTGGAGCACAGGTTCCCTACAAATTAGTTGGCCATAACTTCATTCTCAGAAACTCCGTAAGGATTCTGAATCAAATTTAAAAAAATTTGGATTGGTAAATATCTCAGTGTATACCCCTATAGTACACAATCACTTGTTCAAACCGGCACTGATGGATAGAGTGTTTTTGGACTGGAGGGGGAAGGGGCTGTGTTGTATTGATGATCTCTACATAGATAATAAATTTGCCTCATTTTTTCAGCTCCAAACTAAATATCGCCTTCCTCAACAACACTTCTATCGCTACCTTCAAGTCAGGCATTTTGTACGGGAGCGTATCCCAGAATTCATAGTCAAACCAAAAAGTCACATTCTTTATGATCTACTTCTCTCACAGCCTGACTCTAAACACTTGATCTCCCGCTTTGTCACTGCCTTTACGACACCAGTTGCAGCTGGTCATCTCAGGGAGGCCTGGGCTGCAGAATTGGGCACTCCTGTGTCAAATGAACTGTGGGAGGAAGGTTTGTCCGGTATACAGAGTTGCTCTATTAGTTCTAGATACAGATTAATTCAATTTAAAGTCTTGCATAGACTACATTATTCTAAAACCAAACTTAACAAGATTTTGGAATCGGTTTCCTCCATGTGTGACAGACGTGGTACTGCAGAAGGATCACTATCACATTTATTTTGGCACTGTCCAGTATTAAGTAATTTCTGGAGTGACATATTTAACTGTCTTTCCAAACAATGTCGAATAAATATTCCGCCTGCTTGTAATCTGGCTATTTTTGGTTGCTCTGACAATACAAGGGCCCTTCCTTCCCACCAGAAGCAGATTCTTAGAGCAGCTAAAAAAATAATATTACTGAATTGGAAGTCCCACTCTCCCCATGTTTTAAGAGGTGGCTCAACTAAATGCTTTCTATTGCTAAGATGGAAAAGATTCATTTTAACAAAGGGAATTTACAAAATTATTTTTTGAAGTTGTGGAAACCATTTTTGATGTTGCTTGAAGAGGCATAATTGTCTGATCTGTTTATTTTGCTGCTGTGCTATGTCTTTAATCTGAGCGAACTTTGATCTTGCACTCTGGTTGATATTCTGGCTGCCCCCACATTTTTTTTTTTGTTTCTTTAATTGGTGTTTTTGTTTTCTGTCTACTGTATGTTCGTTATGATAAAATTTGGAAAAAAAACCGAAGCTCTACAATAATTGTATAATGGTAGATGCCGAGCGATTTATCCTTGTACAATTGCTTCCAATAAAAATAAAATTTAAAAAATTTAAATTAAAAATTTTTTTTAAATTAAATAAATAAATAAAACGGCAAAATGTTGAATTTATGCGCTGTAAAAAATTGTGGAAATCGGGGTAAGCGTGAGAGACATGTACCCAACTTCAGAATTCCAAAAGTGAAGCGAAATGAAGGTAAAGAGAAGCGACAGCTGAAGGGACAACAACAGCTAAAGTGCTTGGCAAACATTGGCCGTGCAGATATCGAAATTGAAAATATTGGGAATTATGGCGTTTGCTCACTGCATTTCATCAACAGTAAGGCGTTATTTGTGTTTTTTCTTGATTCCTTTGGAATCTAAAAAGTCTCAGAAGTGATAAATCTGGCTGTAAATTTTCCTTCAGAGGCGTTTTCTTTTGTATGTAAAAACCCACTGAGAACCAGGGGCGATTTTAAAATTTTGCAGCCAGATTTATCACTTCTGAAACTTTTTAGATGCCAAAGGAATCAAGAAAAAACACAAATAATGCCTTACTGTTGATGAAATGCAGTGAGCAAACGGCCAATGTTCGCCAAGCACTCTGGCTGTTGTTGTCCCTTCAGCTCTCGCTTCTATCTACCGTCATTTCTTCTCACTTTTGGAATTCTGAAGTAGGTTAAATGTCTCTCACGCTTATCCCGATTTCCATAATTATTTACAGAGCAAAAATTGACAATTTCTGCGGGTTTTAACGGCCCCGCTACGCTGGAAACAATGGTCAGTGCTTACCTGCAGTTCATCGCTTGTACTCCAGTTGCCGTAGCGTAGCAACAGTACGGGTCATGGGTCGTGACCCGACTGCCCTGCAACCTCCCTATAGCAAGAATGTCCTTCCTCAAATTAGGGGACCAAAACTGCACACAATACTCCAGGTGTGGTCTCACTAGGGATCTGTACAACTGCAGAAGGACCTCTTTGCTCCTATATTCGATTCCTCTTGTTATAAAGGCCAACATGCCATTTGCTTTCTTCACTGCCTGCTGTACCTGCATGCTTACTTTCATAGACTGATGTACAAGGACACCCAGATCCCGTTGTGCTTCCCCTTTTCCCAACTTGACGCCATTTAGATAGTAATCTGCCTTCCTGTTTTTGCTCCCAAAGTGGATAACCTCACATGTATCCGCGTCACACAAACAAGGGACAATTTTACCAAAGACAATTAACCAACAAACCTGCACGTCTCTGGAATGTGGAAGGAACCCAAACGAAACCACGCAGTCACGGGGAGAACGTACAAACTCCGTACAGGCGGCACCTGTAGTCAGGATCGAACCCGGAGTCTCTGGCTCTCTGAGGGTGCAGCTCGACCTTTTCGCCACCGTTTTGTGTTTTGTGTTTTTGTGATGTTGGAAGAGATGCTCGTGGATAAGGCCTTACCACAAGGTGGCAAGTTTGAAGAGACCGGTGTGAAGAAGGGTCTCGACCCGAAACGTCACCTGTCCATGTTCTCCAGAGATGCTGCCTGACCTGCTGAGCAACTCCTGCATCTTGTATTGA
>CM075981.1:9404640-9710325 GCA_038087875.1 Malacoraja senta | reverse complement strand
GAATAGAAAAATGTGAGATATATAGTGTGTGAAAAAGAAAAATAGAGAGTGAAAAAAGAAAGTTAAGAAATAGAAAATAGAAGAAAAAGAGTAAAAGAAGAAAAGAGAAGAAAAAGAAAAGAGAAGTAAGGAGATCGTATTTATAATCTTGACCATTCCTCACCCAATCACGGATTAGCTTTTACACTTGTGTTGCACCATATTTATATATATATATTTTTAAAGAAATAACAAAAAGATATAATAGAAAATGTAATTAAAATATATAATAGAAAAAGATTGAATAAAAAGATATTTTAAAATATTTCATAGAAAACAACAGCATTTAATGGAGTCCAAACATTTGTGTAACAGCTACCTCCAGCAAAATGTCTCTTGCTTTGAAATCTCAGTGTAAATCTCTTCATCAAATGTAGAAATATGAATAAGGGGAAGGTACATAATGGCTTTACATATTTTGAACTGGAATGCCAGGTTGTTCTGTGCGTTTATGTTTTGCTTTTTGAATGGGAGCTGAACATAATGTTTGTGTGTGCAAGACTGGGAAGAGAACAAAGGGACATAATGCCTCCTATTGCTGTCTCTTCTTGCTCTCTGCGCTGGAGAGGTGTTGCGATTTGTGCAGGCAAACCAGATGGTTCCACTGTAAGGTTTGGTTTGCAATCAAGGAAATTGTAATCAAGGAAAAAAAAAAATTCTCTTAACAGCTGAAACAGTCTGGATAACAAGCGCCTTCAATAGTAAAGATAAGACTATTTTATGATTTTTGTATAGTTACAAAAGGTAAGCAAAATGGAACCAAGTCTTGGTTTGGATAATGAAAGCTCGAAGTTAATTCAAACCATTGTGATCGACCGGCATTGGTCACTAATTAAGCAATGTATGTTTAGGGTTGTAATCATGTCTTGTCTTTCCCTGACTGGCTAGCACGCAACAAATGCTTTTCACTGTACCTCGGTACACGTGACAATAAACTAAACTAAACTAAACTGAGGATTTAAAACCCGCTATCCTTACCACTTCTGGCTTGGATGTGAGTCCAGTCCCACAGTGGCGCAGCTGGTACAGCTGCTGCCTCACGGCGCCAGGGACCCAGGTTCGATCCTGACCTTGGGTGCTGTCTGTGTGTGGAGTTTGTACGTTCTCCCTGTGACCACGTGGGTTTTCTCCGGGGTGCTCTGGTTTCCTCCCACACGCCTAAAGACGTGCGGGTTTGTAGGTTAATTGACTTCGGTAAAATTGTAAATTGGCCCTAGTGTGTAGGATAGTGTTCGTGTACGGGGCGATCGCTGGTCGGAGGGGACTCGATAAGCCAAAGGGCCAGTTTCCGCACTGTTTGTACCTCTTTTAAAAAGTCTAAACACAAATATTAGAAAAGCATGTATCTGAATTCTGTTCAGCTTGGTATTGTTTCATCTTCAGGGTAGCTTGTCGCAGTTGTATTTTAACATGAAGCAGGTTTTTGAGATACGAAGTGACAATCCTTGAAGGGGCCTCTATCACAATAGACAAAGCTACTGCAAAGACAAGACTAACATATGCTAGTGGAGAGTGTGCAAGATCGGGAAATCTAATTGTTTTCAGCTGTTTGATAGACTGCATGGCAAAATTATGTCCTCAATCCATTCACGACCATGTCACTGGTTTTGTTCATAGTCTCAAAGTTGCTCCCATTGAATATACTGTCCATGTAATCTCTCTGTCAATATTACAATGCAGATAGACACAAAATGCTGGAGTAACTCAGCGGGACAGGCAACATCACTGGAGAGAAGGAATGGGTGACGTTTCGGGTCGAGACTCTTCTTCAGACTGAGAGTCAGGGGAGGGGGAGTCTAGAGATATGGAAGGGTAAGGTGTGAAAACGACAGATCAAAGCAGACGATGGTAAGGACGATTGCTAGCTGAGGGGAAGGTGACAAGGAAGTGTACAATCAGCAAAATGAATCCGAAGGACAGTGATTACAAGTGACAGTATTACAAGGTTGATTTCCCACGGTATAGATGCTTGTTTTGTTCAACAGTTCAATGGCACTTCACTGCCATGTATGCACTGCACAGTCAAATTATTTCTGCATAGATCACACATTCGCAAGTCGCTATATTTTGCACCATTTACAAAAAGCCCAAAGTCTGGTCCACATGCTCGATGTACTGGAGAGGCTCCCAATCCAGGTAAGCCCCAGTCGGCTGCAGCGTAGATGTGAATGTGGCTTAGTGCTTTAACTGGGGGAGATGTGTTCTTATGACCTGATGGTTGAGATGGGGAAATAAGGTCTATTTACACATCAGCAGCACAACTAATTGAGAGGAACAGTATCCGATCCATGCAAATTCAAGATTTTACTGGCTTCATTGTGAAATATTAAAGAATCACAGTCAACTCCTTGGATAGGTACATGGAAATGCAGGGAATGGAGAGATATCGATCACATACAGACAGTTTACAACCTAGTGGTATGAATATTGACTTCTCTAACTTCAAGTAACCCTTGCTTTCCCTCGCTCTCTATCCCTCCCCCATCCATGTTCTCCGACCAGTCTGATTGTCTTCCTGATTAAATTTGACATTGTATGCCTCGTTGTCACCTTCCCCTCAGCTAACAATGATCTATTCCACATTATCCCTGATCTACGTCCCCTTTGATCTGTCGTTTTCACACCTTACCCTTCCATGTCTCTAGTCTCCCTCTCACCCGACTCTCAGTCTGAAGAAGGGTCTCGATCCGATGCGCCACCCATTCCTTCTATCCAGAGATGCTGCCTGTCCCGCTGAGCTACTCCAGCATTTTGTGTCCGTCTTCGAGATTAATTTAACGGCATCATCTTCAGTCGGATATCGTGGGCCGAAGGCTGTACTGTTCTATGTTCTGTGTTCTGCTCTATCAACCAAAGATGTTCGAAGCAAAACTGAGCTCAATGCAGGTTGAACACACAACCTGAGCAGGTTGCTCCAAAAAACCATGCGTATCCCACTTTGTCGTGAAATGTGCCTGACACCCATTGTCTCCTGGCGCAAGCTTCAGTCTGATGCTGCCTTCTAAGGAAACAAATGATATCTCTAGAATATCAAGTGAGATTTATACCCTACATTATACATCTCTCATAATTCCTTAATTTCCTCATGACATGGTTTCAGATCTCATAAGGCTTTAGAATTTCAAAACTTTCTCTCTGGAACAAAGGAGTAATCGCGGGCCATTCAGCCATTTGAACATATTTCCACAATCCAATTAGCTCAGGGTTGATCTGTGATCTAAGTCCAGAATCTTTTACACCATAACTCTTAACAATGTTGTTTAACACAAATCTATTTGTTATGTATAGTCATAGAGTCATACAGCATGGAATCAGGCCCTTCGGCCCAACTTGCCTATGCCGACCAACATTCCCCATCTATACTAGTCCCCCTGCCTAGATCCCTCTAAACATTATCCTACCCTATCCTTGCACCTGTCCAAATGTTTTTTAAAAGTTGTGATTGTACCTGCCTCAACTACCTCCTCCAGCAGCTCATTCCATATATCTACCACTCTTTGTGTGAAAACATTTGCCCCTCAGGTGCAATAAGGTATTAAATCTTTCCCCTTTCACCTTAAACCTATGTCCTCTTGGTTCCTTTTGGTATTGGTACAGAGAGAAAAGAAATACATCTCTGTCTTAGGTGGGTGTGTCTATATCTTTAAACGGTGTCAGTTCTAACTTCCCCCACAAGAGGAAACATCCTTTCATAGACACAAAACGTTGGAGTAACTCAGCGGGACAGGCAGCATTTCTGGAGAGAAGGTATGGGTGACATTTTGGGTCGAGACCCTTCTTCAGAGTGGGGGGAGAGGGAAACTAGAGATATGGAAGGGTAAGGTGTGAAAATGAGAGATCAAAGGGGAAGTAGGACCTTTTTACATCTACGCTGTCGAGCACTCTGGAGCTTATCTGCTTCATTTATATCACCATTCCAAGTTCTATGCTCCTTATATATGCTCAGCCTGTCCAAACCTTTATCACGAGATAATTTGCTCACTCCAGACAGCAGCCTAGTAAACCTTCTCTTAACAGCTTCCCAAAACACTTACTGTACATCCTTAAGTAATAAAACTAATAGCATACGCAATACCACTGATGTGGTTTCATCAGTATGCTGCATAACTGAAGCATAACATTCCTAATTTTGCATTCAATTCCCCTTGCAATAAACAATAACATTCTGTCCCAGTGACTGGATGGGCGGCACAGGGTGCAGCGGTAGTGCCAGAGACCAGGGTTCGATCCTGACCATAGGTGCTGTTCTCCATGCGATCGCGTGGGTTTTCTCCGGAAGCCCCAAAGTCCTCCCACACTCCAAAGACGTGCAGGTCTGTAGGTTAATTGGCTTCTGTAAAACTATGAAATTGTCCCTAGTGCGTAGGATAATGCTAATGTACGCAATCGCTGGTTGGCGCCGACTCGGTGGGCCGAAGTGCCTCTTTCCACACTGTATCTGTAAAGTCTGAAATCTAAAGTATTCACATATTGGCCTTATGTAATACATGCATTGGGATAGCCATATCCCTTTGTATCCCAGAGCTCTACTATTTCTTACCATTCAGATAATGTGCTTCTTTTTTTCCCTGCCATATTGGACCAGTTCACACTTCCCCATATTACACTCCATTTGCCATATCAAAACTCGCTCACCTGACCTACCCATATCCCCCTCCCGTACTTTTGTATAATCAGCAAACATAGCAACCAAGTCATATTGTAAATCAACAAATATATAACAAAAAGATGAAGCCCTACCGTGGATTTTTGCAGTCGGTTTTGTAATATCTGCAGCTAAATTCAGTTTCATTTATAAAGGTTAAAATGAAAAAGAAGATGTTTCCACTAGTGGGAGAGTATAGGACGAGAGGTCATAGCCTCAGAATTAAAGTACTTTCCTTTAGGAAGGAGATGAGGAGGAATTTCTTTGGTCAGAGGGTGGTGAATGTGGAACTCTTCGCCACAGAAGGCTGTGGAGGCCAAGTCAATGGATATTTTTTAAGGCAGACATAGATAGATTCTTGATTAGTACAGGTGTCAGGGGTTATGGGGAGAAGGCAGGAGAATGGGGTTAGGAGGGAGAGATAGATCACCCATGATTGAATGGCGGAGTAGACTTGATGGGCCG
Source organism: Malacoraja senta (assembly GCA_038087875.1). Classification (NCBI taxonomy): domain Eukaryota; kingdom Metazoa; phylum Chordata; class Chondrichthyes; order Rajiformes; family Rajidae; genus Malacoraja; species Malacoraja senta. The sequence continues at coordinate 9,705,176 of CM075981.1, read as the reverse complement.
AATGGCCTAATTCTTCTCCTATCACGTACTACCTTATGACCTAAAAAAGGATCCAATCTTAGTATTGGGTATATTATTGCAAACCCATTTCATTCGAAAATCTTCCATTCACGACCAATGTTATTCCCTCTCATTGAAAAAGGCCTTGCATTTATTTAGTGCAATTTGCAAACCATATTACAATGATTTTTTTAATTGTCCTTGTCAACATATAAGAAGTACATCTACTGATTTATGCCCAGCAAGCTCTCATAAGTAATAACTGCCGATGATTGCATAATCAGTTTTAAGCAATGTTTTGGATCGGGACCCTTTTTCAAACTGAAGAAGTGCCCTGCCTTGAAACATTGCGTCTCCAGGTCTACCAGAGATGCTTGAAAATATCCTACTAACAACCCCCTCCTTCCCCCCACCCCTCTTCCCCGTGCTACAACTGAGTTTGCATCCATTTCCCCCTCCCTGTTTATATTTGTTCCTCTGGTTTCACCATTTGCACCTCTTCTATCCTTATCTCACTCTTTTTGTCTCTTCATCTCTGGCCTCTGTTCAACCATCTACCTATCAACCACCACACCCCCCCCCCCCCGCCCCCCTCCACCCCAACCTCATCTGTATCAAAGATCCTATAGCAAGCAAGATAGACCACTCGACGAGTACGGTCATGGGCAGATTCATGGGTAATTTTCGGCCCCATTTCCGTAACCGGCTTCCGTATCCGCACCAAAGATCCCGTAGGATACTAGTGCGGAGACGGAAGCCGGTTACGGAAACATCCTCATAAAAATAAAAGTTATTTGGTAAAAATCTTCTCCTCATTTTCAGAATTTTAATTTATTAACACAAACTGTCCCCCCGCAACGTTGATTACACTGCGGGTCGGGTCGGGTCGGGTCGGGTTACGGAAATGGTTGAAAAAAGGGCCCACGTTCCGCTCCGTTGCGTACCACACGTCAGCCCATTGCATTTAGCAGGAGTGGTCTATCTATAGGATCTTTGATCTGTACCCACCTATCACTTGCCAGGCTTTGTCTTGTCCATCATCTTTCTTCCAGCTGTCTCCTACCCCCACCCCCCCACCACAATCAGTCTGAAGAAGGACCCCGACCCGAAACGCCACCTATCCATGTTCTCCAGACACGCTGCCTGACCTGCTGAGTTACTCCAGCACTTTGTGTCTTATTTGATGCTTCCTGAGCTGAGTTACCTGATTACTTTGTGTTCTGTGCAAGATTCCAGCATCTGCAGTTGCTTGTATCTACAAACCAGGTTATGTTTGGAGGCCACGGTTAGCTAGACGATCTCCTTCTGTAACTCAATCCACCCGCCTGCTCCCGCAACCAGTTCAAACACGTCTTCTTTCCTTGTTTGACTGGAGACATTAAACAATTAGATTTACTGTTGGAAATGTCCTTCTTTCTGCAGTTCTTTCCTACACTTTTCCTTCTTTGACATGGACTACCTAAGCCGATACCTCGAGGCACAGAGAAATATTGCGTTTGGTTTAGTTTAGAGATACAGCACAGAAACAGGCCCTTCGGCCCTCCAACCATCGATCCCCGTACACTAGCATTACTTTACACACTAGGGACAATTTACAATTTTACCAATTCAATTAACCCAACCAGATGCAACTAAATTTAAGGTAGCTCTTTCTTCCCAAAACCCCTTTCTGGCTTAAGTCCTCCCTCCACCACCTCCAGTTTAAATTCCATTTGGAATATTTTGGAGGACCAAGAAACCAAGAACCAAGAACCAAGAACCGACAAACCTGTACGTCTTTGGAGTGTGGGAGGAAACCAAAGTTCTTAGAGGAAATCCATGCAGGTCACGGGGAGAACGTACAAACTCCCTACAGACCGCACCCGTAGTCAGGATCGAACCCGGGTCCCTGGTGCAGTGAGGCAGCAACTCTACCGCTGCGCCACCGTGCTGCCCTTATGTCAACACAGAATATTGTCAACATTGTCACTGTAAAATTCTCTAAATCCGCTGGCAAAAATAAGCAAATCATCCTATCCCAAACCATCATCCAAGGTTGCACGAAAGGATGCAAAAAAGTGCTGGAGTAACTCAGCGGGTCAGGCAGCATCTCTGGAGGAAAAAGATAGGTGATGTTTCGGGGTCAGGACCTTTCTCCAGACTGAAAGTCAGGGGGGAGGGGAAGAACTGGAGGCGAGAAAAGATCCGGACAAACCAGAGCCGGAAACAGATAATGTCAGGCAGGATGGTTCTCTGGCAGGTCCATTGTTGGCTGGGGAAGGTGTGTGATCCCAAGAGGGATACAGTGTAGAGAACTGTGGAACTGTTTAAATGACAAGGGTGGATAAGGAGGGGCAAGGGGGGAGGGAGGGTAGGGGGGAGGAAGCTGTTAGTAGGTTAGTTCGATGCACACAGTCTTTTACCCAGAGTAGGGGAATCGAGGACCAGAGGACATAGGTTCAAGGTGAAGGGGAAAAGATTTAATAGGAATCCGAGGGGTAACCTTTTTCACACAGAGGGTGGTGGATGGGTGCCAGGGGAGGTAGTTGAGGCTGGGACTATCCCATCGTTTAAGAAACATAGAAACATAGAAAATAGGTGCAGGAGGAGGCCATTCGGCCCTTCGAGCCAGCACCGCCATTCATTGTGATCATGGCTGATAGTCCCCAATCAATAACCCGTGCCTGCCTTCTCCCCATATCCCTTGATTCCACTAGCCCCTAGAGCTCTATCTAACTCTCTCTTAAATCTATCCAGTGAATTGGCCTCCACTGCCCTCTGTGGCAGGGAATTCCACAAATTCACAACTCTCTGGGTGAAAAAGTTTTTTCTCACCTGAGTCTTAAATGGCTTCCCCTTTATTCTAAGACTGTGGCCCCTGGTTCTGGATTCCAAGCAGTTGGACAGGTACATGGATAGGACAGGTTTGGGGGGGGTTATGGACCAAGCGCAGGCAAGTGGGACTAGGGTAGCTGGGACACTGTATGGGCGAGTTGGGCCGAAGGGCCTGTTTCCACACTGTATCACTCTATGACTCTAAATTACTTAAAATTAGAGAATTCAATGTTCCTTTTGAGAGCTCTCAAAGCCTCTTAATGCCTCCTTGAAAAGGTTTACCACGTGGAAATTCTGGCCCACAACTACTCAATGAAGAAGAACCATTTAGGATGGCACTAAAAAATGTCAAGTACTGATTACAAATATGTTGAATTCCAGCATAAATAACAGAAGGAGAACAGCACTCAACCACCTGCTCCACCACACACCCCCTGTCCCATTTGTGGCAGAGACCAAAGATCTTTCGAAGAGACCATGAGTCTGAAGAGTTTAAGAATTAACTGCAGATGCTGGAAAAATCGAAGGTAGACAAAAATGCTGGAGAAACTCAGCGGGTGAGACAGCATCTATGGAGCGAAGGAATAGGTGACGTTTCGGGTCTGCGAGTTTCTGCAGCATTTTTGTCTACCTATGAGTTTGAAGAGGAGCCTTGATCCAAAACATCGCCGATCCACAGAAACCCGTTGAGTTTCTCCAGCATTCTGTGTTTTGGTCAAGATTACCGCATCTCCAGTTCCTTGCGACTCCTACGGGTCTCATTTTTGACTCATCCGCAACCGCAGAATCTACAGAGCTGGACTAAGTGAGTCAAAGGTCAGGGAGAGAAGGACCAGGGGGCGCAGCCTCGGAATACAAGGACGTACCTTTAGAATGGAGATGTGGCGGAATTTAGCTGGGCGGTGGTGAATCTGTGGAATTCATTGCCACAGACAGCGATGGAGGCCAAGTCATTGGGTATTTTTAAAGCGGAGGTCGATAGGTTCTTGATTGGCGATGGCAGCAAAGGTGACAAGGAGAATGCTGGCGAATGGGGTTGAAAGTTAGATCAGCCATGCTCTGATGACGGAGTAGGCCCGATGGGCCGAATGGCCTAATTCTGCTCATGTCTTGTGGCCTCAGGGACTGGAAGTTCACAAGTTATAGGAGCAGAATTAGACCATTCGGCCCATCGAGTCTGCTCCGCCATTCAATCATGGCTGATCTCTGCCTCCCATTTCCATTTTCCTGCCTTCTCCCCATAACCCTCGACACCCGTTCTATTCAAGAAGCAAGTCATCCTTGCCCCAGGAGATCACATAAGAAGTTGAAGAAGAAGAAGATTTTGCTAATATTTTGCATTCAAATTTATAAATGACATCTGCTCGTTGGAAGGATTAGCTGGTTCTTAAACTTTCACATTGATGGAGAATTCAGACTTGTGCCGGGTGGACCAGAATTAAGGGTTTTCTGAAGACGTAAGAAAAAAGATCTTATGATCGAAGAAGAGACCCCCGTGAGTCTGCAGCATTTCCCGCTAATCTCTAGAGGGGCCGCTCAGAAAGTAAGTTTGAAAAATGTGTTCCGAAGTTAATAGGCTAGAGGCAGTTAATATGGAAAATAAATGATCTTAAGCAGAAGGTAAAAATAGAAGACTTGATGGGGTGCATGCTATATTTAACTAATGACCTACAAAAGTGACAGATAATTAAAAAGCATCCTGTGACTTATGAGATCAGCCACCCAGTGAAAGTTAAATAGTGTTTCATACGTTCCCATGAGATCGTCTCTCAATTCAACAGAGATCATTTATTAAGCTACTTAATTAGTTCAAATATTTTGTCTACAGTAGTCCACTGAGACGTCAATGTCAAACCTAGTCTAGTCCCAAGTGCCCATCTTGTCGCAACTATATTCCTCATTCCCACTTCAGTGAGGCATGGTAGTAAGGATGCAGAAAGGCTGGGAGTAGGTGAACACACAAAGCTTGAAGTATTTACGAAAATAGGTGGAGGGGCAGGTATTGTAGAAATTGGGCCAATAGACAATAGGTGCAGGAGTAGGCCATTCGGCCCTTCGAGTCAGCACCGCCATTCAATGTGATCATGGCTGATCATCCCCAATCAGTACCCCGTTCCTGACTTCTCCCCATATCCCCAGACTCCACTATCTTTAAGAACCCTATCTAGCTATCTCTTGAAAGCATCCAGAGAACCGGCCTCCACCGCCCTCTGAGGCAGAGAATTCCACAGACTCACAACTAGGAGGGAAGAGACAAGGACTTTGGGACTTTTTGCCTTCCATCACAGTGAGGAGGTGCCTGGTGGACTCACTGTGGTGGATGTTAAACTGTGTTGTGTGTGTGTTTTTGTTATTTATTCTATGTTATGACTGCAGGCTAAACCATTTTGTTGCACTGAAAAGTGCAATGACAATAAAATTGAATCAGAATCAGAATCTCTGTGTGAAAAGGTGTTTCCTCATCTCCGTTCTAATGGCCTACCCCTTATTCTTAAACTGTGGCCCCTGGTTCTGGAATCCCCAAACATCGGGAACATGTTTCCTGCCTCTCGTGTGTCCAAGCCCTTAATAATCATATATGTTTCAATAAGATATCCTCTCATCCTTCTAAACTCCAGGTCTCCAGGTCTGTGCAGAAGGGTTGGAAGAGTGGGCAAAAAAGTGGCAGATGGAATATAGTGTAGCAAAGTGTGGAGTCATGCACTTTGGTAGTAGGAATAAAGGCGTAGACGATTTTCTAAATGGGGAGAGAATCCAGAAATTGGAGGTGCAAAGAGACTTGGGAGTGCTGGTGCAGGATTCCCCAAAAAGTTAATTTGCTAGTCGAAATCGGTGGTACGGAAGGCAAACGCAATGCTAGCATTTATTTCAAGACGGCTAGAATACAAAAACAGGGATGTAATGCTGAGGCTCTATAAGGCGCTGGTCAGGCCACATTTGGAGTATTGTGAGCAGTTTTGGGCATCATATCTGAGGAAGGATGTGCTGGCTCTGGAGAGGGTCCAGAGGAGGTTTACAAGAATGATCCCAGGAATGATTGGGTTAACATATGATGAGTGTTTGACGGCACTGGGCCTGTACTCGCTGGAGTTTAGAAGGATGAGGGGGAACCTCATTGAAACTTACCAAATAGTGTAAGGCCTGGATAGAGAGGATGTTTCCACTAGTGGGAGAGTCTGGGACCAGTGGTCATAGCCTCAGAATTAAAGGACGTTACTTTAGGAAGGAGATGAGGAGGAATTTCTTCAGTCAGAGAGTGGTGAATCTGTGGAATTCTTTGTCACTGAAGGCTGTGGAGGCCGTCAATTAATACGTTTAAGGCAGAGACAGATAGATTCTTGATTAGTACAGGTGTCAGGGGTTATGGGGAAAAGGCAGGAGAATGGGGTGAGGAGGGAGAGATAGATCAGCCATAATTGAACGGTGGAGTAGACTAGATGGGCTGAATGGCCTAATTCTGTTCCTATCACTTATGACCTTATGACCTTATGACCGCACACACACACACGAGGAAAACTATATTACGCAATCTGACTTCAGTGAGGCATAATAGTTAAGGCCCTGTCCCACTTTCCCGAGTTACTCACGAATTCTCCCGAGTTTTCCCCTTGATTCAAACTCGGGGAATGTCCGTAACGAGTCCGTAGGAGTCCGTAGATATATCGTAGCGGCTCGTTATGCCAGCCGTAGGTACTCGGGGCATCAGGTAAGTCGGGACGTTTTTTTCAGCATGTTGAAAAATGTTCATGAATAAAAGAAATTGCCTCGAGTACCTACGGCTGGCATCTCCGAGTTTGAATCAAGGGGAAAAGTCAGGAGAATTCGTGAGTAACTCGGGAAAGTGGGACAGGCCCTTAAGTATGTGGAAAGGCTGGGACTATGTGTCCACATAAAACACAAGACACCTGGTAGTTTTATGCTTAGGAAGGAACTGCAGATGCTGGTTTAAAACGAAGGTAGACACAAAATGCTGGAGTAACTCAGCGGGACGGGCAGCATCTCTGGAGAGAAGGAATAGACGACGTTTACGGGTCGCGACCATTTTTCAGACTGAGAGTCGGGGGAAAGGGAAACGAAAGATATAAATGGTGATATAGAGAGATATAGAACAAATGAATGAAAGATCTGCAAAAAAAGTAATGATAATGAGGGAAACAGGCCGTTCTTCCCTGTGGGCTAGGTGAAAACGAGTTACAGACAACGTGACTCTGCAAGACAACTTTGAAACTAGTACAACGACTTGGGTGGGGGAGGGACGGAGAGGGAGGGGATTCAAGGGTTACTTGAAGTCAGAGAAGTCAATGTTCGTACCGCTGGGGTGTAAGCTGCCCAAGCGAAATATGAGGTGCTGTTCCTCCAATTTGCGTTTGGCCTCACTCTGACGGTGGAGGAGGCCCGGGACAGAAAGGTCAGTCTGGGAAGGGGAGTTAAAGTGTTTGGCAACCGGGAGTTTTATGAACTCTGTCCTTTGTGGATTCTACCCTCAGTATGTGTCCGGTCAGCTTCTTAAATCCATAGTGACTGGACTTGTCATCACTGGCGGTGGTCGCATAGCAACTTAGGGTAATGGATTGTGGGCAGAAATGTTGCTATGGCATTAAAACACAACTGTGCTCTGCGGACCCAGAGGCAACAGTGGGAATTAATGAAATGTGCCAAAAGTCTAGTGCAGGGCAATTGCACACTGACCTCCGAGAATTATGTACAAATTAACCGCACACAAAAGAGATGCAAGTCTGTGTGAGTTCAATCTGTACATAATTCTTTTCTGTAACGAGAGATTCGAGACATGCTCGATGCCTTTTCGGATCTGGGGTGTGCATTCTGATAGCTTCCTGCCTGTAAATAGGGACCAGTTTACCCTTTCTGTTGTAAGACCTCGGGCTAAGTGCATTGCATTGCCCTTTCATCTCAGGGTCTGGCTTGAAATATCATGAACGGCGGAATGAAGCTTTCAGGGTAATTGGCATAATGAGTTTCATAAACCTCTCCCAACATACAACCCAGACAGTGCGAAATTCCCTTTGAGTCTCCCCCTAAATTACACCTCTCGTTTGAAAACAGACAGTAAAAACAGGGCATTTTGTCCGTTGTTTTCATGCAGTTTAATGAAAGAACCGACCATACACTTCTATGTTTAAGAAGGAACTACAGATGCTGGAGAAATCAAAGGTAGATAAAAATGCTGGAGAAACTCAGCGGGTGAGGCAGCATCTATGGAGCGAAGGAATAGGTGACGTTTCGGGTCGAGACCCTTCTTCAGACATTTCTATGTCATTGGTTTTATCCCGTAGCTCTGCATTTATTTTCAAATGGGGAGGGAATCCAGAAATCGGAGGTGCAAAGGGACTTGGGAGTGCTGCGGCAGGATTCCCCCCCAAAATTAATTTGCTCGTCGAATCGGTGGTACAGAAGCCAAACGCAATGCTAGCATTTATTTCAAGACGGCTAGAATACAAAAACAGGGATGTAATGCTGAGGCTCTATAAGGTGCTGCTCAGGCCACATTTGGAGTATTGTGAGCAATTTTGGGCGCCATATCTGAGGAAGGATGTGCCTATGGAAGGCGACTCCGAAGGTATATCCATTGCCTTTTCAGGTTCATATTCCTTTTAAGAATTATGGTGCATCTTTCACACAAAGGGTATACGGAACCAGTTACTAGAGGAGGTAGTTGAGGCAGATACTATGACAGCATTTAAGAGGCATTTGGACAAGTACATGGATAGGAAAGGTTTGGAAGGATATGAGCCAAACCTAGGCAGATGGGACTAGTATAAATGAAGCATCTTCGTTGGTGTGGGCAAGTTGGGCTGAAGGGCCTATATCCATGCTGTATGACTCTATGATTCTATCTTGTTTTTAGTTTAGAGATACAGCGTGGAAACAGGCCCTTCGGCCCATCGAGTTCACGCTGACCAGCGATCCTCGCACACTAACGCTATCCTACACACACTAGGGACATATTACAAACATAACCAAGCCCATTAAACTACAAGCCTGTACGTCTTTGGAGTGTGGGAGGAAATCGGAGCACCCAAGTAAACCCACGCAGGTCACGGGGAGAACGTGCAAACTCCCTACAGACAAGCACACGTAGTCAGGATCGAACCCGGGTCTCTGGTGCTGTGTTGAATTGAATTGAATTTAATTTAACTTAATGTAATTAATTTTATTCGCCAAATATGTATACATACAAGGAATTTTCCTTGGTGCTTTGCTCGCAAGTAACAACACGATGTACAGTAGACAGTTAAAAATAAAACATTATAATTTAAACATGTGAAGAATGAAATAAAATACCAGAGCACAAGGAGGCTACAGACTTTTGGTTATTGAGTAGAGCTACTACTCGTGGATAAAAGTTGTTTTTATGTCTGGCTGTGGCGGCTTTGACAGTCCGGAGTCGCCTTCCAGAGGGAAGTGATTCAAAGAGTTTGTGGCCAGGGTGAGAGGGGGCAGAGATGATCTTACCCGCTCGCTTCCTGGCCCTTGCAGTGTACAGTTCGTCGATGGGGGGAAGGTTGCTGCCAACAACCTTCTCGGCTGATCGAACGATACGCTGCAGCCTCCGGATGTCGTGCTTGGTGGCTGAGCCGAACCAGACCATGATGGAGAAGGTGAGGACAGACTCTATGATGGCAGTATAAAACTGGACCATCATTGCCTGTGGCAGATTGCGTTTTCCCAGCAGTAACTCTACCATTGCACCACTGTGCCGCCCTTGAAGTTTTTCATCAGTCGAAGCACTGACACCTTGGACAGGTACACCTACTGCGGACCATCCATGAGCCTCTTTGGTGATTGTCACTTTCTCCTCCACACCCCCTCTATCTCTTCCCCCCCTCCCCCCCACCTGTGCCCAACTTGGACTAAGACGTATTTCTCCCCCTCTCACCCACTTCCTCCTTCATTCCTTCCTCTGGCTTTGCAATTCGCAACTCTTCAACTCTATCTCACACCTTCCTCTTTTATCTCAGGCATTTGTTCCAACAATCTGCCTAACAAACCCCTCCTCGCCTGCGTCCACCTATTACTTGCATGCTTTGTCCTGAATCACCTCTTCCAGCTTTCCTCCCCCCGTCCCCCTCACAATCTGTCTGAAGAAGGGCCCGACCCAAAACATCACCTGTTCATGTTCACCAGAGATGCTGCCTGACCCCTTGTGTTACTCCAGCACTTTGTGTCCTCCTATGTAAACCAGCATCTGCAGTTCCTTGTTCCACACGGTGACTTATTCATGTGTACAAGAATATAAGAGGTAGATGCATCAACCCCTCGAGTCTGTTCCACATTCAACAAAGTTATGCCTAATTTCCTGCTTCATCACCATTTCCCTTCTCTATCACCGTAACCTTTGGTTCTTTAAAGAAGCAGAAATCTATCACTCTCAATCTAGGATGCAATCAATGAACAACCCTCCACAGCTCCCAGGACAGAAGAGTCCAAAGATTCACGATTCACCCCTTATTTTGCCATCTGCGTCCTGACTACTCAGCCGTGGAACAACCCTCTCCATCTTTACCTCCATGTCTCCAGATGCACCATTCTATCCACAACCCTCCACAGTCACGGTGGCGCAGCGGTAGAGTTGCTGCCTTGCAGCGAATGCTAGAGACCCAGGGTTCGATCCCGATTACGGGTGCTGTCTGTACGGAGTTTGTACGTTCTCCCCGTGACCCGCGTGGGTTTTCTCGGAGATCTTCGGTTTCCTCCCACATTCCAAAGACGTACAGGTTTGTGGGTTAATTGGCCTTGGTAAATGTAAAGATTGGCTCCAGTGGGTGTAGGATAGTGTTAACGTGCGGGGATCGCTGGTCGGCGAGGACCGGGTGGGCCCGAAGGGCCTGTTTCCGTGCTGTATCTCTAAACTAAACTAAAACTAAACTACAGAGCAATTCTGAGCTACTATCTACCTCATTGGAGACCATCGGACTATCTCTAATCGGACCTTACAGGACTTTAACTTGCACTAAACGTTATTTTTATTGTATCCTGTATCTGTACACTGTGGATGACTCACTTGTAATCATGTATTGTCTTTCTGTTGACTGGTTAGCATGCAACAAAACCTTTTCACACGTGACAATAAACTCTACTGAAACTAACCCTGTTGAGACCTCTAAAAACCATGAATGTTGCTGCACGGTTATTTCTCGTTCTTCTAAACTTTGAAGAACACAAGCCTGGCTCATTAAATTTCTCCTCATGGCAAATAAACCAGGAATGTTAACAGACTGTTTCATTTTCTTTCCAGTCAAAATTCAGCCTGCCTCCACCTGAAGTTTACACACACTAGCAGCCAGCATTGGTTGCGATCAGAACCATTAACTCTGAATCAAAGATCCTATATAGGATCATTGCTCTGAATGACTTCACCCGTCTGGCAAAACACAAAACACTGAAAGTGCTGAGATCATTTTGACACGTCCAGATCAACACCATCTGTAACCTCAAGGCCTGGCATAAACCATACTCTACCGTTAGTTAATCCAGGGGATGAGCCCTGGTTTAATCGTTTTGCAAAAGACCACACCAGAAATGGCACCGAGCATGCCCAAAATGATGAGATGTTAACTTAGAGAAGGTGCCACACAGGTCCACATGCGTTCGCTTCCAAGATGGCGCCCAGCCCAGGCGACTATTTGTGTAAGAAAGAACTGCAGATGCTGGTTAAAATCGAAGGTAGACTCAAAATGCTGGAGTAACTCAGCAGGTGAGGCAGCATCTCAGGAGAGAAGGAATGGGCAACGTTTCAGTCTGAAGAAGGGTCTCGACCCAAAAGATCAGTCTGAAGAAGGGTCTCGACCCGAAACGTTGCCCATTTCTTCTCTCCTGAGATGCTGCCTCACCCGCTGAGTTACTCCAGCATTTTGTGTCTACCAGGCGGCTATTTGATCTACAATCACATAGCACAATTGGTCCACACGTTTAAATCTCTCCGTACACTGCGAATGGCTCGATTGTAATCATGTATTGTCTTTCCGCTGGTTGGTTAGCACGCAACAAAGGCATTTCACTGTACCTCGGTGCACGTGACAATGAACTAAACTAAACTAAACTGAACAGCAAAAGCAACATGCAATAGACAATGCTAGATGATGGATCACATTACTCTGTCATTCCTACCGCACCTAATCGTGAATGATGGTGGACAATTACAGGATATGAAGGGTCAAAGAATATCTCCATCCTCATTGATGGCAGGGCCCAACATGTGAGAACTAAAGGCTAGGTTGTAGCATTTGAAACCAGAGCCATCTCTATTTCCCCCCTGAGATCCCCACCTTCACAAGAACTAATTTCTAGCCAAAGGTACACACAAACGTGCTGGAGTAACTCATCCAAGTTCCATCCAAGACCGCAAGAAATTGCAGAGAATTGTGGACGCAGCCCAGACCATCACACAAACTAACCTCCCTTCCATTGACAACACCCTGCCACGGCAAGGCCAGCAGCATAGTCAAGGACAAGCCTTACCCAATACACTCCCTTTTCTCCCCTCTCCCATCAGGCAAGAGGTACAGAAGTTTGAAAGCGCACACCTCCAGATTCAGGGACAGTTTCTTTCCAGCTGTTATCAGGCAACTAAACCTATCAACGACTCGAGAGCGGTCCTGAGCTACTGCTACCTCTTGGGAGACCCTCGGACAATCTTTAATCAAACTTTACGGGGCTTTATCTTGCACTAGACTTCATTCCCCTTATCCTGTATCTCCGCACCGTGGATGGCTTGATTGTAATCTTGTATAGCCTTTTCGCTGACTGTTTAACACGCACTTCAAACTGAAGAAGGGACCAGACCCAAAACATCACATATCCATTTTCTTGAGAGGTGCTGCCTGACCCGCTGGGTTACTCCAGTAATTTGCATCTATCTTTGGTATAAACCAGTATCTGCAGTTCCTTGTTATTACTAATATCTAGCCACTTTGCTTCATTGCACATAATATTAAAAAAAGAAGCTGACAAACATTGTTTACAACAAAGGCTATGGGAGCCAACAACATCCCAGCTACAGTAGAAACATAGAAACATAGAAAAATAGGTGCAGGAGTAGGCCATTCGCCCCTTCGAGCCAGCACCGCCATTCAATATGATCATGGCTGATCATCTAAAATCAGTACCCAGTTCCTGCTTTTTCCCCATATCCCTTGATTCCTTTAGCCCTAAGAGCTAAATCTAACTCTCTCTTGAAAACATCCAGTGAAATGGCCTCCACTGCCTTATGTGGCAAAGAATTCTACTAAATACTTTTGCTTCAGAAGTAGCTGTGATACTCGCTAAGATATTCCAGTGTGGGTACAACACTGGCATTTAATGTACAGAGTGAAAAGTCACTCGAGTGTATCTTGTCCAAAACTTACAGGACCAATCCAATTCGGCCAATAACTGCCCCATTATCCATTGTCCAAAGTGCAGGAAAGATATTCCAAATGTGGCCTCACCAGCGCTTGTTAAAACCTCAGATGGAGAATAAGTGTTTGGCCTTGCCAACAAGTCCAGAAAATGAATAAATAAATCAGTTATGTTTCAACATAGCCTGGAAATGAAACCCTTTGGGACATAACCTAGTTCAGCCACTTAAAGCCATTGAGACATTTGTTCAATATAATGTTTATGTAATTCATCAAGACAGTGCTAGCTATAGTAAACTAATTTCTGCGCAATTAATCCCACGTCACATTCAGAAGGTATTAAAAAGGTAAATGCATAGTTGCACATCACACCACGCTACCTGAAAGGATTACAGCTCCCTGTGAGAGTAGTTAAGTTTTGTTTAGTTTAGAGATACAGCGCGGAAACAGGCCCTTCAGCCTTCCAGGCCCTTCAGCCTTCCAGGCAATTCACTGGACTTTAGATGGATGAGAGGGGATCTTATAGAAACATATCAAATTCTTAAAGGATTGGACAGGCTAGGTGCAGGAAAACAATTTCCCGATGTTCGGGGAGTCCAGAGTCACAGTTTAAGAATAAGGGGTAGGCCATTTAGGACTGAGATGAGCAAACCCTTTTTCACCCAGAGAATTGTGAATCTGTGGAATTCTCTGCCACAGAAGGAAGTGGAGGCCAATTCACTGGATGTTTTCAAGAGAGAGCAAGATTTAGCTCTTAGGACTAAAGGAATCAAGGGATATGAGAGAAAAAGCAGGAACGGGGTACTGATTTTAGATGATCAGCCATGATCATATTGAATGGCGGTGCAGGCTAGAAGGGCCGAATGGCCCACTCCTGTGCCTATTTTTCGATATTTCTATGTTTCTATGACAAGCCATCCCCACACATTAACACTATCCTACACACACTCGGGACAATTTACAATCAAACCAAGTCAATTAACCTACAAACCTGTACGTCTTTGGGGTGTGGGAGGAAACCGGAGCATCCACAGAAAACCCACACAGGTCACAAACAAACTCCGTATAGACAGCATCCGTAGTCAGGATTGAACCTGGGACTCTGGCGCTGTGAGGCAGCAGCTCTACCGCTGCGCCACCAGAGTACTGCCCTGAGTAGTTTATCTACATTAACAAACTCTTATTTTTCTTCTTTATTTTGCTCACTTCACTCTCTTTCCTGGATGAAGCTCGTTCAAGCTGAGCAGTGCACCAAGGTTGTTCTTCACTCTTTTGGCACCAACTCTGGTTCAGCGAGTGTCAATATATATGAGTCAGCGGGTTAAAGACCCACTCCGTGTATGAGCAGAAAATGTAGGCTGATACTCCTCTGTAGCTTTGGTGGAAGGATGTATTGTCATCGGAACTAACTTTCATTGGAGCTCACATTGGCGCAGCTGGTAGAGCTGCTGCCTCACAGCCCCAGAGACCCGGGTTCAATCCTGACCTCGGGTGCTGTCTTTTTGGAGTTTGCACGTTCCCCCTATGACCCGCGTGGGTCCCACTTTCACATCCACTCCCTGCACACTAGGGACAATTTTACAGAAGCCAATTAACCTACAAATCCGCACATCTTTGGGACGTGGGAGGAAACCGGAGCACCCGGAGGAAACCCCCGCAGTCACGGGGAGAACATACAAACTCTGAAAAGACAGCACCCGTGGTCAGATTTGAACCGGCGTCTCTGGCGCTGTAAGGCAGCAACTCTGTGCCACTGCTCTGCCACTGTGCTGTGCTGGACAAACAAGCTGAATTCAAACTGACAGTGACTGCCTTTGTGGAACCCCATGCGGTCACAGGGAGAACGCACAAACTCCACACATCGGCACTTGCTGATCCAGTCATTCCGTTTGGCAGCAAGTATCAAGTTCCCATCAATTTTGTTAAAGAAACTATTACTTTTAATGGACTACCTGACAGAGCAGAAGTAATGTCTTCCATCGAGAAGAATCCCTACCATCGAGGGGATCTACCGCAGGCGCTGCCTCAAGAAGGCTGGCAGCATCATCAAGGACCCACACCATCCTGGCCACACACTCATCTCCCTACTACCTTCAGGTAGAAGGTACAGGAGCCTGAAGACTGCAACGACCAGGTTCAGGAATAGCTACTTCCCCACAGCCATCAGGCTATTAAACTTGGCTTGGACAAAACTCTGAACATTAATAGCCCATTATCTGTTTATTTGCACTTTATCAGTTTATTTATTCATGTGTGTACATATTTATATAATGGTATATGGACACACTGATCTGTTCTGTAGTCAATGCCTACTATGTTCTGTTGTGCTGAAGCAAAGCAAGAATTTCATTGTCCTGTCAGGGACACATGACAATAAACGCACTTGAATCTTGAATCTAATGGTCTAGAATGGTGGTGCAAAATGGGCATTGTGAAGAAGGGTCTCGACCCGAAATTCCTTCTCTCCAGAGATGCTGCCTGTCCCGCTGAGTTATTCCAGCTTTTTGTGTCTATCTTTGGCAAATTATTGCTGGCAGGCACCTTCTCTTTCTATTGACGATGATAGGAGCAGGACCACCCTCTGTAGCTAAAGTGGACCTGTTTTCACTACAAAATGAGTGTGCACTGTCACCGAGAAGCCGCGTTCCTCCGGTATTAAACATTCCCAGTGTTGGCTCTGTGTGTTTTTTGTCCTCGCTCTGTAAAATATAACAGCTGGTGACATCAGGTGGCATTACTGCTTGTCGCAACTAACACCCCTTGATGACACGTTCCAGGTGTCAGCTTCAGCTCAGTGGTAGCACTCTCGTTTCTGAGTCAAGATGGTTATGGGTTTAACTCCCATTTCAATATACCTAGTTCAGACGGATACATCAATGCAGCGCTGACTGTGCATTGCAATGTCAGAATTGGTGCCTTTTGGAAGCCCCGTCGAATAATATTAAACAGAGACCCTGTCAAGTAAAATACTTTACGATACTATCTTAAGAATAGAAATATGTATACAGATATGCATCTCTACTCTGTAAATGGCTCGATTGTTATCATGCATTGTCTTTCCACTGACTGCTTAGCAGGCAAGAAAAGCCTTTCACTGTACTTTGGTACACGTGACAATAAACATAACTAAACTCAACATTTACCATGTTTATTAAATTGCCAGCAACATCACGGCAACATGAATCGTCGGGGTTTTGACAAGGAATATTACTTTGGTCGGATGGGGGAAATATGGAGTGAACGCACACTTTGTTCATTGACATTTTCAGTCTCCCAGCATTTCCTTTCTGCACAGTGGCGCAGCGGTAGAGTTGCTGCCTCACAGCGCCGGAGACCCAGGTTCGATTCTGACTATGGGTGCTGTCTGTATGGAGTTTGTACCTTCTCACTGTAACCGCGTGTGAGTTTTCTCCGGGTGCCTTGGTCTTCTCCCACACCCCAAAGGCGTTCAGGTTTGTAGGTTAATTGGCTTTGGTAACATTATTTTTAAAAAGTGTCCCCAGGGCGTAGGATAGTGTTAGTGTACGGGGATCGCTGGTCAGCGGGACTCGGTGGGCTGAAGGGTCTGTTTCCGCGCTGTATCTCTAAAGTGTAGAGTCTATCACCTGGCACCATAGCCCATTGTCAAATTCGTTTTTTTTTGTTTTAGAGATAGAGCATGGAAACAGGCCCTTCGGCCCACGGAGTCCACACTGACTGAAACAGTTAAGAAACAGTTAGACAGGTACATGGATAGGACAGGTTTGGAGAGAAATGGGCCTAACGCGGGCAGGTAGGACTAGTGTAGCTGGGACATGTTGGCCGGTGTGGGCAAGTTGGGCCGAAGGGCCTGTTTCCATGCTGTATCATTCTATGACTCTATGACTCTGACCATTAATCACCCACTCATACTAGTTCTGGGTTATCTCACTTTCACAACCATCCCCTTCAAATTACATGGTTGTTCAATAGTTGGCTACTTGGGAACAGTCAGAACAGTAAGCTTGATGTCTCAAAAAAGCCATTGATCAAAACAACTGTAAATGATGTAGGAAGGAACTGCAGATGCTGGTTTAAACTGAAGATAGGCACAAAATGCTGGAATATCTCAGCGGGACTGGCAGCATCTCTGGATAGAAGGAATGGGTAATGTTCCAGGTCTGAAGAAGGGTCTCGGCACGAAACGTCACCCATTCCTTCTGCCTGTCCCACTGAGTTACTCCAGCATTTTTGTGTCTATCAACTGTAAATAATAATCAAAATCTGCCCACTTTTACCTCCTGCCGCAGATCGAGAAGCAGACGCGTTGATTCAGCCTGCACTTGTTCCATCAAACTTACTGCTTTCCACCTCAGGCCCAGTGTTTCTCCCCCTCCCTCTTCCGTCCACGACCTCCACCATTCCTGCAGTTTCCAATTTTCCTGCTCCTAATCTTTAGAGTCAAGAGTGTTTTATTGTCGTATGTCCCAGATAGAACAATGAAATTCTTACTTGCTGCAGCACAACAGAATATGTAAACATAGTACACTGCAAACAATATGATAAACGAGAGGAAAAAAAAGTTCTGCATGTATAATAATAATAGATTTATTTATATAGCGCTTTTATACACATATATATATATATATATATACACATAATCACAAATACCCATATATATATATATATATATATATATATATATATATACGCACACATACAAAAATACCATGGACACAAAACCTCTCTACACCTCCATTCCACATAAGCATGGTCTGAGGACACTTTGCTTCATCCCTGAACAGAGGCCCATTCAGTTTTCCATCATCAATCCACTTAGTCACTTGGCTGAACTTGTCCACATAATGAATAACAATAGACAATAGACAATAGGTGCAGGCGTAGGCGCCATTTGGCCCTTCGAGCCAGCACCGCCATTCAATGTGATCATGGCTGATCATCCCCAATCAGTACCCTGTTCCTGCCTTCTCCCCATATCCCCTGACTCCACTATTTTTAAGAGCCCTATCTAGCTCTCTCTTGAAAGCATCCAGAGAACCTGAGGCAGAGAATTCCACAGACTCACCACTCTCTGAAAAGTGTTTCCTCATCTCCGTTCTAAATGGCTTACACCTTATTCTTAAAACTACTGCTCCTTCAACACCACTCATTTGCTCAAAGTCAAAGGTGTAGCTCTGCGATGTTGCATGGGCCCATACTAAACCCGTCTTCTAGTCCCACGCAGACCTCCTCCTTCAACTCCTTTCCCAGTAGCTCCACATAACATCCATACTGCTTCAGGCAAAAATTGGCCGGCTTGATGGAAATATTTCTATTCTTAAAATAATATCTTATGGAAGCAAGGGGGGGATTATTAGGCAAGTTAGCAAAACTACTCCTCGCTCTTCACCAGTTCAGTGAAGTTTAGTCTATTGTCACGTACCGAGGTACAATGAAAAGCTTTTGTTGCGTGCTAACCAGTCAGCAGATAGACAATACATGATTACAATCGAGCCATTCACAGTGTATAGATAGATTATAAGGGATTAACGTTTAGTGTAAGGTAAAGCCCGTAAAGTCTGATCAAAGATAGTCCGAGAGTCACCACTGAGATAGATAATAGTTCAGGACTGCTCTCTAGTTGTGGTATTAAGTGTGTTATTAAATGTGTTATTAAATAAAAAAGGTATTTTGATTCCAATCATCATGGAAGAATGACTAACTATTGAGGTAGCAGCTTTCATAGGTAACTTTGACAAAACTGATCTGATTCTTTGGTTAGATAGAACAGAACAGATTGTACGGTGGCTAACTGCAATGGGACATAGCTACACTGGTCTACACTGAGGGAGAAGTAACTGATTAACTCTAAACTACTGTGACCATACGATGAACTTAGCTTAAAGGGCACAAGAATATGCACTTATCTTTTAAAAGACCATTGTTCAATTAGATTGCCCAGTGTCATTGACAGGTAAACATGTTCCCAACAATCCCTTTACACTGAGAAATACCCGCTGGGCCACGGATGAAATGCAGTCAGGATTCCATGTGTGGGTTCCAGCCAAGTATTATAATTCTTAAGCAAAGTTATAGGACCTGCCACGGTTGACTAGTAAAAGAACACATTCCTATTAGGCTTGCCAAACAGCTATGTTTAATGGAACCAACAATTTAATTTAAGGGTTGCCATCCATTGAAAGTGCTTGAAAACTCAAGGTTGCGTAGTGGGATAAAAGCAGTGTTACTCTCTGTCAGGGTGGCGCAGCAGTAAATTTGCAGCCTTACAGCACCAGAGACCTGGGATTGATCCTGACAACGGGTGCTGTCTGTGTGGCGTTCGCACGTTCTCCCTGTGACTGTATGGGTTTCCTCCTGGTGCTCCGGTTACCTCCCACATCCTAAAGACGTGTGGGTTTGTAGGTAAATTAGCCACTGGAAAATTGCCCCTGGTGTGTAAGGGGTGGATGAGAAAGTGGGATGACAATGGGCTTGATGGGCCAAAGGGCCTGTTTCGTGCCGTGACTCTAAAACTAGAGCTAAAACCAAACAGCCAATGAAGGGTGGCCCTTTTTTTAAATTTTTTAAAATATTTTTATTTTATTAGAAGTACAATTGTATACAATCATATTTTCATAATACCTTTTATGTACAGCTTCTTATTTTAAAAAAAATTTGAAATAAAGAAGAAAAAGAAAAAAGTTAGGTAATGAAAAATAGAAAAATGTGAGATATATAGTGTGTGAAAAAGAAAAATAAAGAATGAAAAAAGAAAGTTGAGACATAGAAAATAGAAGAAAGAGAATAAAAGAAGAGAAGAGAAGAAAAGAAAATAGAAGGAGATCATTTATAATCTTGACCATCCGCAGTCACGGATTAGCTTTTACACCTGTTTTGCACCATATGTTTCCAAAAAGACGACAAATGGAGACCAACTCGTTATGAATTGGTCAAATTTATCTATTAGGAGGAATCGCATTTCCTCAAGATGTGCGGTATCCAACATACTTGCAATCCACATTTTGAGCGTTGGTATTGGTGAAGGGTGGCCCTTTAAGCGAATCCCAATCCATTCTAATGTTAAACAGAATGAATTTATCATTTCACCAAAAACCCTCTAGAGATACAAAAAATGCTGAAGTACTTGTTGTTTCAGGACAATGAGAGTGAAACAGAGCATTAATTATCCTGGGCTGTGAAATGTACCTGTCTGGAAAACCAAAGCATTCTGGACAGCCATAATCAGTATGGGCAGCTACAATATATTGGCCAGGTCAGTAGGTTAACATACAGCTCTGTTACAGCAAATCTCAAATATAATTCATTTCTTCGTGCGCTGACTCATAATCACAAAACTCTTTTTCTCTCCTGTTCCATCAAGTATTCCTTGTTCCAAATAGGCAGCTTGAAGTACAGCGCCAAAGTCCCAGGTTCGATCCTGGCTGTGGGTGCTGTCTGTACGGAATTTGTACATTGTCCCCGTGATCTAGGTGGCTGTTGTCCGGGTGCTCTGGTTTCCTCACCGGCTCCACGTTTGTAGTCTAATTGGCTTGGTAAAAATGTAAATTGTCCCTAGTGTGTGGGATAATGTTAATATACGGGGATTGCTGGTCGGTGGGCCGAAGGGCCCGTTTCCGCGCTGTATCTCTAAACTGAAGTAAGATGAGGAAGAATCATAAGATGAGGGGGGATTTCTTCAGCCAGAGGGCGGTGAATTTGTGGAATTCATCGCCATAGACGGCTGTGGAGGCTAAGTCATTGGGTATTTTTAAAGTGGAGATTCTTGATTAGTACAGGTGTCAAAGGTTAGGGGGAGAAGCCAGGAGAATGGGGTTGAGAGGGAAAAATAGATCAGCCATGATCAAATGGCCGAGCAGAGTAGATGAGCTAAATGCCCTAATTCTGTCCCTCTGTTTCTACCTCAATAGAAGCCCGATGTGCTGCCCAATATGATGCTCGTATTTGTTGCTTGTATTTTGTGTAAGGTGATGGCGATGAGTATAATGTCACAGTCTGTTGTAACACCATCTGGATAAAATAGATTAGACATGATTGAATGGCATAATAGTCTCGTTGGCCAAATGTCCCAATTCTGCTCAGCTATGTCTAAAGGGCCTGTCCCACTTGGCGATTTTTTCGGCATAATTGACTGACGTATCAGGTCACTGAAAAAGTCACGGCGTGATGCGGTGTGACGCAGCGGTGACGCGGCGTGATGACGTACGACGCGCGGTGTCTCCTCAAGTGTCACAACATTTTTTTTTGTCGCCGCTGGATTTTGAAATGTTCAAAATCTTTCGGCGATCCTTTATACGTCAATCAATGACGCCGGCTGTCGCCGAAAAAATCGCCAAGTGGGACAGGCCCTTTCTGGTCTTATGGCCCGGCAGCTTCTGTTGTTGTATTTTCCTTGTGGCATTGAGCATTCCCTCGTCCATGTCTCCGCCACCATTCAATCAGTTCATGGCTGATCAATGCCCCGAACACCATTGGCTTTCCTTCATCTCTCTCCCAACGTTCACCTGAGAGCTGTGGTCATCCCAAGTTTCTGGGTCAAGAGTCATGTGCGTTTGTTTGTTGTGTTCTCCGGATATGAGCCGGAACTATGACATTCTTACTTGCTGCAGCTGTACAGGCACTTTAGACATGACCACAACAAAAATAACGTCAAATTAATTATCCGTTGTTCGCAGTAAACCAGACCAAGGTTATACAGCAGATATCTTCAGATTTCTTTTGACCTTATTGTGAAAGTGCCTTTTTATTCAGCTTAGCTGTCCCCATTCTTCCTGTTACTCACCCCCACCCCCTTCACCCCCACACTGGATCTCAGTTTGGATTGGAAAGGTTGAGGGGGATATTGGCCAAATGCAGACAAAATGGACTCGCTTAGATGGGGCATTAAGGTCGGCATAAACGGGTTGGGCTGAAGGGCCTGTTCCTGTTTCTGTTTCCATTTCTGTTTATAGACAATAGACAATAGACAATAGGTGCAGGAGGAGGCCATTCGACCCTTCGAGCCAGCACCGCCATTCAATGTGATCATGGCTGATCATCCCCAATCAGTACCCCGTTCCTGCCTTCTCCCCATATCCCCCGACTCCGCTATCTTTACGAGCCCTATCTGGCCATGTTTAGTTTAGTTTAGTTTAATTTAGTTTGGTTTAGTTTACATGAGTTTAGCTTAGAGATACAGCGTGGAAACAGGCCCTTCGGCCCACCGAGCCCATGTCGACCATTGATCACCCATTCACACTAGTTCCATCCCACTTTCCCGTACGAGCTAGGTGCAATTGACAGAGGCCAACGTGTTTGGGATGTGGGAGGAAACCGGAGTTTCTGGAGGAAATCCAGGCGTCACGAAGGGAACGTGCAAACTCCATGCCGACAGCACCCAAAGTCAGGCTCGAACCCTGGTATGTATGGAACAAGCTGCCAGAGGAGGTAGTTGAGGCTGGGACTATCCCAACATTTAAGAAGCAGTTAGACAGGTACATGGATAGGACAGGTTTGGAGGGATATGGACCTAATGCTGGCAGGTGGGACTAATGTAGCTGGTACATGTTGGCCGCTTTAGTTTAGCTTAATTTAGTTTAGTTTACTTTACAGATACAGCGCGGAATCAGGCCCTTTCGGTCCACCGGGTCCGCAACGACCAGCGATCCCCCGCACATTAACACTATCCTATACCCACCAGGGACAATGTTTACATTTACCCAGCCAATTAACCTACATACCTGTACGTCTTTGGAGTGTGGGAGGAAACCGAAGATCTAAGGAGAAAACCCACGCAGGTCATGGGGAGAACGTACAAACTCCGTACAGACAGCGCCCGTAGTCAGGATCGAACCCGGGTCTCCGGCGCTGCATTTGCTGTAAGGCAGCAACTCTACCGCTGCGCCACCGTGCCACAAGGTGTGGGCACGATGGGCCGAAGGGCCTATTTCCACGCTGCATCACTCTATGACTCCATGCTCTCTGGCACTGTGGGATCAGCAGCTGTGCTGGTTACACCACTATGCCCCATGCTCAGTACCTGCCCTAAAAAACCTTCTTTAATATTGGCCCCACCATTCCTCAAATTATGTACATAAGGGAATGCAGGCAACCTGTCTTCATTTCAGATCAGTCGGGCAGTGGTACAACCTGGTACCAACCTTTCAGTCTAAACCCCCCCCCCCCCCCATCGACTCCCTCCAGATTCCACCATTCACCCACACCAGAAGCAATTTACAGAGGCAAATTAAACCACCAACCTCTACATCTTTAAGATGTGGGAGGAAAACTTCGTGGTCTCAGTGTGCAGACTCCACACAGAAAGTAAGACCAGCAGGACTAAACGCTGGCTGCTGGAGTTATAGAGTCATAGCATGGAAACGGGCTCTTCAACCCTTGTGACGCTAGAGTGAGGAATGTAGGTGGAGGGGGAGGAGGGGATCATGAGATCATGTGATAGGAGCAGAATTAGGCCATTCGGCCCATCAAGTCTACTCTGCCATTTAATCATGGCTGATCTATCTCTCCCTCCTAACCCCATTCTCCTGCCTTCTCCCCATAACCTCTGACACCTGTATTAATCATGAATCTATCTATCTCTGCCTTAAATATATCCACTGACTTGGCCTCCACAGCCTTCTGTGGCAAAGAATTCCACAGATTCACCACCTTCCCACTAAAAAAAATTCCTCCTCATCTCCTTCCTAAAAGAGCATCCTTTATTTCTGTGGCTAAGACCACTAGTCCAAGACTCTCCCACAAGTGGAAACATCCTCTCCACATCCACTCTGTCCAAGCCTTTTACTATTCGGTACGTTTCAATGAGGTCCCCCCCCTCATTCTTCTAAATTGCAGCGAGTACAGGCCCAGTGCTGCCAAACGCTCATCATGTGTTAACCTGCTCATTCCTGGGATCATTCTTGTAAACAATAGGGAGAAATAGGTGCAAATCCAAGTGAGGAAAAGGGGGAGAAGGGGGGAAGTATGGGAGATATATGGGGGGAAAGAAAGGAGAGGGTGAGGGTTATGCAGTTAACTAAAATTGGAGAATTCAATGTTTATAGTGTTGAGTTGTAAGGTGCCCAAGCAGAATATGAGGTGCCACTACAATCAAAATGTCTGGCCATTATCACAAAGCTGCCGTTAAGACCTTATTGTGTAAAAATCACCTGCTGTGATTCCGACATGAAGATGGGAACTAGAAATGCTAATGCATTCGTCTTGTTCTAAATCATTTCTTGTAACTTCCTGAGCTTGTGGTTATAGTCAAAAAGATCGACGCCAAATGCTGGAGTAACTCAGCGGGTCAGGCAGCATCTCTATTTTTACCCAGCTGCATCGCAGCTTGGTATGATGAGACCACAAGAAATTGCAAAGAGTCTATGGGCTCATCTGGTTTAATGGTGCATCTGTGGAATTCATTGCTGCTGAAGGCTGTGGAGGCTGAGTCAATGGATACTTTTAAGGCAGAGATAGATAGATTCTTGATTAGCACGGGTGTCGGGGGTTACGGGGAGAAGGCCGGTGAATGGGGTTAGGTGGGAGAGATAGATCAGCCACGATTGAATGGCGGAGTAAGACTTGATGGTCTGAATGGCCTCATTCTGCTCCTATCACTTGTGAACGTGACCTAGTGATAACCCAACCAGTGATACACCAATTGCAAGAGAATCAGAGGTGGCAAGATGAAGGTACACAAAAATGCTGGAGAAACTCAGCGGGTGCAGCAGCATCTATGGAGCGAAGGAAATAGGCAAAGTTTCGGGCCGAAACCCTCTCCTGTGACAAGATGAAGACTAGTTTGCATGAGAATGCACTCACCAAAGAGTGCTGGAAACAGATTCAATGACAGCTTTTAAAGTGGAAAAGAAGAAAACATTTTAGGTTTAATGTATTAGCAATGAACAGCGGATAGTGTTTATACCAAAGAAAGACACAAAATGCTGGAGTAACTCAGCGGGTCAGGCTGCATCTCTGGAGAACATGGATAGGTGGCGGTTCGGGTCAGGACATGTCTTCTGATGGAATGAGGTGTGGAGGGGAGGTGGTGGAAGGGGCGGGAAGACAACTGAAAGAGAGGCAGAGCAGAGCATGCGCGGCAATAGGCGAGGGGATTTCTTTACTGGCCGATTGTTGGACAAAGGCCAGAGATAAAAAGACAGGTGGTGAGCCCGAAAGGTTAAAGAGATGTGAATTGTTGAGCTCAGAGATAGAAACGGTATGGATTGTGTGGCCGGTGGATGGGATGCAGGTGGAACGAGAGGAGAGAAACTGGTACAAGGTCAGCCAGGGTTCAGGAGAGGAGAGTGGGAGTTTGGAGGGTGGGGAGAACGGTGGGGTCTTAGTGGAGAGGAGGACGGGGGCTGTTTGTGGGTTAGTTACCTAAAGTTGGAGAATTCAACGTTTGTAACATGGGGATGGATGCAAACTGCCCAAGCGGAATATGAGGTGCTGTTCCTCCAGATTGCTTGTGGCCTCACTCCAGCAATGGAGGAGGCCCATTAACATTTTTAGGTTAGGTCTTTATTCTTTGGAGCGCAGAAGGTTAAGGGGGGACGTGATAAAGGTCTTTAAAATTATGAGAGGGATAGACAGAGTTGACGTGGATAAGCTTTTTCCATTGAGAGTAGGGAAGATTCAAACAAGAGGACATGATTTGAGAATTAAGGGACAAAAGTTTAGGGGTAACATGAGGGGGAACTTCTTTACTCAGAGAGTGGTAGCTGTGTGGAATGAGCTTCCAGTGGAAGTGGTGGAGGCAGGTTTGATTTCACCATTTAAAAATGAATTGGATAGGTATATGGACGGGATAGGAATGGAGGGTTATGGTCTGAGTGCAGGTAGATGGGACTAGGGGAGAATAAGTGTTCAGCACGGACTAGAAGGGCCAATTTGGCCTGTTTCCGTGCTGTAATTGTTATATGGTTATATGGTTAATAGGGAAAGACTGTGGGACTGACTTAAACACAAAGTGCTGGAGTAACCCAGTGGGTCAGGCGGTATCTGGGGGGTGAATGGAGAATGGATAGGTGCCGTTTCAGGTCGGGACCCTTCCTCAGACTGATTGTAGTTGGGGAGAAGAAGGAGGTGGGACTGAATGGATTGGTCTGCTGAAGAACCAGCAGAGACCTCATGTGCCAGAAGGCACATGAAACAATTATTTTCGAAACAGACTTCATAAATTCAAAAGTTCATAAGTCCAAGGAGCAGCATTAGGCCATACGGCCCATCAAATCTACTCCGCCATTCAATCATGGCTGATCTATCATTCCATCTCAACCCCGTTCTCCTGCCTTCTCTCCATAACCTCTGACACCCATACTAATCAAAAATCCTCTCAATCTCTGCCTTAAAAATATCCATTGACTTGGCCTCCACAGCCGTCCGTGGCAATGAATTCCACA
Organism: Malacoraja senta; assembly: GCA_038087875.1. Lineage (NCBI taxonomy): Eukaryota > Metazoa > Chordata > Chondrichthyes > Rajiformes > Rajidae > Malacoraja > Malacoraja senta. The sequence goes on along the minus strand of CM075981.1, from coordinate 9,678,646 downwards.
GATTCACCCCCCTCTGACTAAAGAAATTCCTCCTCATCTCCTTTCTAAAGCTATGGCCTCTGGTCCCAGACTCTCCCACTAGTGGAAACATCCTCTCCACATTCACTCTCTCCAGGCTTTTCACAATTCGGTAAGTTTCAAAGAGGTGCCCCCTCATCATTTATTGAAGCAACGTATTTGATATGCACAGAGAGGAAGGAGGGTGCGGCACTTGGTTTGGCAAGGCGGTAGTCTTTAAGGATCATGGAGAACAGAGTACTTCAATGTTGGCATTGGTTTCACGGTCTACGTATCTTCTGGCTTGTGTGCCTGGAATGTTAATCTTTGCTTTGATAAATGACCTTGGCCCTCCCTCCTCTCTCCCCACCCTGCCCCCACCACGAGTGGAATGTGGTGTACCTTAGTAGTGAGTCAATATGTGTGCTGATCGTTCACCTCAAACTAATGCTTGAGCTACTCTGGGTGTGGGAACGCCACAAATGAATAAGTGGCCAGACCTGCTTTGTAAAAGCTGATTAGCTTTATCAAGACAGACTGTAACAGGATCACGTTAAGATTAAATTTGTGTGGCATCGGTAATGTTTCTTTCTGCCTGAGCGGAGACGTAGAGAAGATAAATAGTGATTTAGTTAATTAGAGAAGGGGGAAAGAAAATGTGTGCAGTCACTGTGAACAATGGCTGTATAGATCTGCGAGCCAGCTAATAACGGAGCTCCCCTTCGTCGCAGTGTTGATGTTTGGTCTTGGGGGGACTGCCATTGTTGCGGAAACGGTGGCATCAATGGCCCAGCGGGGGTGTTCTAGCAATACCCTGCTACACGAAGTTAGCGCAGAGCCAGTGGAGTATGACACAAGGGCTTTCCGCTCCACCGACCAGAAACACTCTACAATCAAAAGGCCCTTTTGTTGTCGAGCGTTGCAGGACCTGAAACCTGGCAAGGAAACTTGACAGTGGGGTGAGTTAAAAATAAAACCACAAGACCCGTGGAGGTGTGCTCCCGATGACAAAGCTTCTTTATGCCAACGCCCAAGCAAGCTTCAGGCTTGGGGATGAATCCAACTATTAGACAAGTGAGTTGCTTGTAAATCTTTTTTTTTTTTTTCTTCTTTTCCTTTTATGTTTTCTTTAATTAAAGAAGTTTGACATTCTTTTGAAAAGTTAGCACTTTCTTTTATTGCTAGGTGTCCAGACGCCTTGATTTATACGTCGCATGGATATGTACGGATCCTGTGCAGGCGGATGAGAATGGTTTACCTTGGCAGCCTGTTCAGCCAGACATTGTGTGCTGAGGCCAGGGGCTGCACCAGATCGCAAGACACAGGAGCAGAAGTACACCATTGGGTCCATCGAGTCTGCTCCGTCATTCAATCAAGGCTGATGATGCGCATATCTGCGTTTAAGCTGTGTCCCTCTAAAAATGATCATGCTTCAATATTCCAAACCATGCAACAAAGGAGCAAGAGAAATAGAGTCTAATTTGGTTTTCTTTTTTAAGATAACATTTCAACTGACAAAATAAGCAGCCAAGTTTGAATAAAACAGCCAGTTTCTGATATTAATAAAAGTATGAAGGCAGGCACAAATGTGTCAGCATTTTTCACCAAGTTACGCTCTGCCAACTTTGGCTCAGGGGTAGCACTTTTGCATCTGACTAACAAAAGACAGATTCTATTCCAAAGGTGGTGAATCTGTGGAATTCATTGCCACAGACGGCTGTGGAGGACAAGTCCATGGATATTTTTAAGGCGGAGATTGACAGATTCTTAATCAGTGCGTGTGTCAGGGGTTATGGGGAGAAGGCAGGGGAATGGGGTTGAGAGGGAAAGATAGATCAGCCATGATTGAATGGTGGAGTAGATTTGATGGGCCTAATTCTACTCCTAGAATTTACAGTATGAACATGAACTTATGTATCCATTACAAACCTCTCTCGGAAAAAAAAGCATAAGGTGGTGGAGTAACTCAGTGGGTCAGGCAACATCTCTGGAGAACATGGATTGGCGATATTTCAGGTCAGGACCCTTCAGATCAATTGCAGTATTTTGTGTCTTTTTGTTGTTGTAAACCAGCATCTACAGTTCCTTGTGTCTACAAATCTCTCAATATTTATCTCTCAATCAATGCCAAGAACAGGGAATTTTGCAATGTATTTAATGGACAATGCTGTGTGTAGATTACAACATAGCAAAATCCTTAAAAGGTTTATGTGCAGGAAGGAACTGCAGATGCTGGTTTACATCGAAGATAGACCCAAAATGCTGGAGTAATTCAGGCAGGCAGCATCTCTGGAGAGAAGGAACGGGTGACGTCACCCATTTTTTCTCCAGAGATGCTCCCTGTCCTACTGAGTTACTCTGGCATTTTGTTTCCATCTTCCTTATAAAGCTTAATTGGATCATGGACTGAGGTAGTTAAGTCCATACAATTTTTTTTCCCGCTTAGCCACTATATTTTCCTCATTGGAATCTCTTTGAGATGCTGGATTGGATGTAATATGTGTAAATGCGCTATGAGAATTGGGTTAGTGTCAAGGTTTACGTGAGAAACAGCTAGTTCTAGTAAGTTAACTTGGTGGTAGCCTACCTGGGTATAGAGTGAGTAGAGCAAGAGGCTCAGTCACAAGGTCACAAGTTATAGGAGTAGAATTAGGCCATTCGGCCCATCGAGTCTACTCTGCCATTCAATCATATCAGATCTCTGCCTCCTAATCCCATTTTCCTGTCTTTTCCTCATAACCCTTGACTCGCGTTCTAATCAAGAATTTGTTCAGCCTTAAAAACATCCACTGACTTGGCCTCCACAGCCCTCTGTGGCAATGAGTTCTACAGATTAACCAACCTCTATGACTAAAGAAGTTCCTCCTCACCTCCTTTCCAAAAGAGCGCCCTTTAACCTCTGGTCCCAGACTCTCCCGCCAGTGGAAACATCCTCTCCACATCCACTCTATCTATGCCTTTCACCATTCTGTAAGTTTCAATGAGGTCCCTTCTTCTTCTTCTTGCGTACGGCATGCACGTACGGCCTAAAGTTGTAGGACTACTTGTTCTATTTGATCTTACTTGATTGCGCACGCCGGGTTGATTGCATTCGTCGAAACAGGGCGGACCACGTGATGGTTGCAATCTCCCACCCCAGGTCCCTTCTAAACTCAAGTGAGTAGAGGCCTAGTGCCGTCAAACGCTCCCCCTCTCTACTCATTCTATACCCATGACTGCGTAGCCAGACACAGTTCCAACCCCACCTTTAAATTTGTTAATGACCACCGTTGTTGGACGAATTATGGATAATAATGAGTCGGAGTGCAGGAGGGAGATCAAGCGTCTGACTGAATGGTGTCAGAACAACAATCTTCTTCTCAACGTCAGTAAAACCAAGGAACTGATTGCTGGCTTTAGAAGAGGAAGGCCGGGGATCCACAATCCTGTCTCCATCGATGGGTTGGCGGTGGTGAAAGTCAACTTCAAGTTCTTGGGCGTGCATACCTCCAAAGATCTATCCTGGACCCACGTCATTAATGCAATCGTAAAGAAAGCTCATCAACACCTCTACTTCCTGAGAAGACTGAGGTGATTCAGTTTGTCAACTAATACTCTCTTGAACTTCAACAGGTGTACGGTAGTGAGCATATTGACAGGTTGCATCACAGCCTGGTTCGGCAACTCGAACGCCCAGGAACGATGGAGATTACAAAAAGTGGTGAACGCTGCCTGGTCCATCACCATACTGTCCTCCCACCATCGAAGGGAAGTATAGGAGGCGCTGTCCCAAAATGGCAGCCAGCATCATCAAGGACCCACACCTCCCTGGCCATGCTCACATTTCCCTCCTGCTTTTGGGAAGACGGTATATAGGAGTTTTAAAACTGTAACGTCCAGGTACAGAAAAAGTTTCTTCCCAACAACCATCAGGCTATTATTGAACACTGCAAACTCCAACTAAACTTCAAACTACGAACTACCTTGTACGCACTAGGGACTTCAGGCTTTGATTTGTTTTTTGCACTGTTTTGCTTTTTTGTTTAATTAATTTCACTTTTTTTTCACGGTTGTTTATTTTATTGTCTGTTGAGTACTGTGTTTACAAACCTGCTGTGCCACTGCAAGTAAGAATTTAATTGTTGCAGTTCGGTACACTTGACAAAAAAAACACTCTTGACCTGTTGGCAAGCGGCCAACTTGTATTCCAGCTATCAGTCTGAAGAAGGGTCCCGACCTGAAACCTTGTCCGTACATTCCCTCCACAGATGCCCTGCTGAGTTCTTCCAGGACTTTGTGTTTTGCTCAACATTCCAGCATCTTTTTATGCCTCGGCATTCTAGCCAGGATTTATGCATTTTGGATAAGTAGGGAGAAAACTGAAATGAAAGAAACCATTTTAGAAAAGTCCAGTCTTCGTTTGACTGTAGCCAACAGATTAGTTTAATTTAGTTAGAGATACAGTGTGGAAACAGGCCCTTCAGCCATGATCACCCGTACACTAATTCTATCCTTTAAGCTAGGGAACATTTTACAGAAGCCAATGAACCTACAAACCTGTACGTCTTCGGAATGTAGATGGAAACCAGAGCTCCCGGAGAAAACCCACGGGGTCACAGGGAGAACGTACAAACTTTGTACGGAAAGCACCCGTAGTCAGGATCGAACCAGGGTCTCTGGTGTTGTAAGGCAGTAACTCTACCGCTGCGCCACCGTTCCGCCCATCTACATTTAAAATGCAAATGGATAACGAGTCACTTTCCTTTCTCCTGACTGGATCTTCACTCAGATAAGGACTTAGAAACATAGAAACATAGAAACATAGATGCAGGAGTAGGCCATTTGGCCCTTCGAGCCTGCACCGCCATTCAATATGATCATGGCTGATCATCCTACTCAGTATCCTGTACCTGCCTTCTCTCCATACCCCCTGATCCCTTTAGCCCCAAGGGCCACATCTAACTCCCTCTTAAATATAGCCAATGAACTGGCCTCAACTACCTTCTGTGGCAGAGAGTTCCAGAGATTCACCACTCTCTGTGTGACAAATGTTTTTCTCATCTCGGTCCTAAAGGATTTCCCCTTAATCCTTAAATTGTGCCCCCTTGTCCTGGACTTCCCCAACATCGGGAACAATCTTCCTGCATCTAGCCTATCCAACCCCTTAAGAATTTTGTAAGTTTCTATAAGATCCCCCCTCAATCTTCTAAATTCTAGCGAGTACAAGCCGAGTCTATCCAGTCTTTCTTCATATGAAAATCCTGACATCCCAGGAATCAATCTGGTGAACCTTCTCTGTACTCCCTCTATGGCAAGAATGTCTTTCCTCAGATTTGGAGACCAAAACTGTACGCAATACTCCAGGTGTGGTCTCACCAAGACCCTGTACAACTGCAGTAGAACCTCCCTGCTCCTATACTCAAATCCTTTTGCTATGAATGCTAACATACCATTCGCTTTCTTCACTGCCTGCTGCACCTGCATGCCTACTTTCAATGACTGGTGTACCATGACACCCAGGTCTCGTTGCATCTCCCCTTTTCCTAATCGGCCACCATTTAGATAATAGTCTACTTTCCTGTTTTTGCCACCAAAGTGGATAACCTCACATTTATCCACTTGATCAGACTAGGGAAAATATTGATCCACTAAACTAGGAGAAGATGGGCTCAACGGGACAACTCTTTTACTCTTGCCTTTCTCGTGTGTTTTCTGCCCACATGCAGACCGACCTATCTTTAGTTTTCGAAGACAGATTTACTAGATAATGTCTGCCCTTGGTGCATCAGGCGATTCTGGAGCACCCAGATCTTTTACAAGTTACCTCATCTAAAAGAAAACCACCAAAGGTCAATAACGGCATTGATTTTGACAAGACTGCAGCTTAGTTGACATATATGAAAAATTATTATCCTATTAAATCCTGGCCTGAATTTTGTCAATGCATACTGAAATTATAACATGATTCCAGAATTTATATCAGTGGCGCACATGAAACAAAGGAACCCAGCAATCAATACCTGCTACCAATATTATCAGCTATGGTTCAATTTTCAATGCTGCATCCTGTACTTAGAACTCCAGCAAGCTGAGTTCAAAGCCTTGGATAACATCCCCGTGCAATGGCAACAAGACTTTGCATTGTTCGAGGTTGTGTTTTGCAGCAAATAAAAAAAGATATAAAAAGTTTCATGGTATTATTTTTAAGGTGAGATGCTTTGTCCAATATTTACCATCTAATGTCCATTATAAAAATAGCTTAGAGAGAAGGAATGGGTGACGTTTCAGGTCGAGACCCTTCTTCAGTCTGAAATGATGTCAGGGGTTATGGGGAGAAGGCAGGAGAATTGGGTTAGGAGAGAGAGAGAGACAGATCAGCCATGATTGAATGGCAGAGTGGACTTGATGGGCCGAATGGCCTAATTCTGCACCAATCACTTATGACCTTATGATCCGAATCGTCACCCATTCCTTCTCTCCAGAGATGCTGCCTGTCCCACTGAGTTACTCCAACTATTTTATATCTATCTTCGGTGTAAACCAGCATCTGCAATTCCTTTCTACACATAAAAATGGTTCAATTGTTTTATATTAATTACGTGATCATTATGGCCACAAATTGGGAGCTTTGTTTTGGACATCACAAATGGACTGCAATCAAAAGTGCCTGTAAACCAGTTTGGAACATTGTGAAAAGTGTTATTTATTGCAAACTTTTCTTTTTTATTGGTTTCCTGATTTACTATTTCTACAGAATAAATATCAGGCTTTAGCTATCAGATAAGCTTTAGAACGTGTAAAGAATATCTTGATGTTTTAAGGAGTGGATGAATGTGGAACAGAGCTCTTTGGAAAGGAACATTAACTTCTGATCAGTAGAGTTTAATTAATCACTGTCTGGCTAATGGTAGGAAGACCAACATTAAACTCGAAACTCATACAGGAGGATTACCAGGAGTTGTTTGTACTCCCTGGTATTAGGTATTGATTTGTAATCTGTAGGAAGGAACTGCAGATGCTGGTTTAAACCGAAGATAGACACAAAATGCTGGAGTAACTTAGCGGGACAGGCAGCATCTCCGAAATGAGATAGTCTATATCTCTCGTTTTCACTCTCCCCTGACTAGTCTGAAGAAGGGTCTCGAACCGAAACATCACCCATTCCTTCTCTCCAGAGATGCTGCCTGTCCTGCTGAGTTACTGCAACATTTTGTGTCTATCTTTGATTTGAAATCAGCTGTCCTACACAAATGAGTAAGCCACTAGTTCTAAACAGAATTAGGAACACCATCAATAATCCGTTAGCGTCAGATAGCTACCTATCTAATTCAATTCAAACATTAAATCTAATTCAATCATGAAATATATTTGTTGGGATACGTGCCAAACAACGGTTGCTGCGCAAGTTGGAACATAGAACAGTACAGCAGTAACAGGCGCTGTGGCTCACACTGTCTGTGCCGAACATGATGCCAAGACCAACTCTTACCCGCCTGCATATATTCCATACCCTTGCATATCCATGTGTAGGAAGGAACTGCAAATGCTGGTTTAAACCGAAGATAGACACAAAATGCTGGAGTAACTCAGCGGGACAGGCGACTTCTATGGAGAGAAGGAATAGGTGACGTTTCAGGTCGAGACCCTTCTTCAGACTGAGAGTCAGGGGAAGGGAAACGAGAGATATAGACGGTGATGTACGGAGATACAGAACAAAAATGGGTGACCTCTTGGGTCGAGACTCTTCTTCAGACTTGCATATCCATGTTCTTTAAGAATTCTGAACCTAAGTTAGAATCTAGTGTGCAGGGCAGCTATAATGTAATTGAATGATGCTACTGTGACTGAATGGCATATTTTTATTCCTATTTCCCATGCTTTTCACATTTTAAGAGATATATTCTCAGTGCAATACTTACTGAATGAAACTAACGTTTGGATCCTGGAATGGACTATATTCAACAGGGAGCCGTTTGAACAAAGGATCCTTGCGTCACAGTGGTGCAGCTGGTAGAGCTGCTGCCTCACAGCAATAGAGACCCTGGTTCGATCCTGACCTTGGGTACTGTCAGTGTGGAGTTTGTATGCTCTCCCTGTGACCATGTGGGGTTTCCTCCGGGTGTTCTGGATTCCTCCCACACCCCAAAGACGTGTAGGTTAATTGGCCTCTGTAAATTCTCTTAGTATGGAGAGAGTGAATATAAAAGTGGGATGACATAGCACGAGTGTGAATGGGTGATCGATGGTTGGCGTGAACTCGGTGGGCCGAAGAGCCTGTAACTTTCAATCAATCTCAGTTAGTAAGGGTGTCTGGGGTTATGGGGTGAAGGCAAGGGAATGGTGTTGAGAGAAAAAAATAAATCAGCCATGATTGAATGGTGGAGTAGACTTGATGGGCCGAATGGCCTAATTCTGCTCCCAGAATTTATGACTAATCAATCAATCAATTTGTACAAATAGTCACAGTATACTACCAAGTAACTGTGAATTTGGGGATATCCTGACTACCACCACACAGCCAGATTAATATTGGCATCAATGGGCCGAATGGCCTACTTCTGCTCTGATCACATGACCTTATCTTGATTACTACGGGTAATGCCCAGACAACAGTTAGTGTGGGGAGAAGGCAGGGGAATGTTGGGAGAAGGCAGGGGAATGTTGGGAGGGAGAGATAGATCAGCCATAATTGAATGGCAGAGTAGACTTGATGGGCCGAATGGCCTAATTCTGCTCCTATCACTTGACCTAATGGATAATCCTTTGGATCAAACGGAAGATGTTATGGTAGTTCATCGCATGATTGAGACCATCTTTTAGCGTGTGCTGATTCGCTGCTGTGTCCTATGGCTTTTTATTCCTATGTGATAGTATTTCAGCCTCACGTAGGGGTGAAAGCCATGGGGTACTCAGTGAGATACACCTCTGCAGGCTCCTATTACAACCGACTGAAAGCCTCTCCAGTATGGCACAGCTTCATTACCCACACTTTGGGAGCATTAGAACAAATGTATCCGATAACAAATATCTTATATATGGATAAGAAGGAACTGCAGATGCTGGTCTACACTAAAGATGAATCTGAATAGAGATTTTAGACTGGAGTAACTCAGTTGAACAGGCAGCTTCTCTGGAGAGAAGGAATGGGTGATGTTTCGGGTCGAGATCCTTCTTCAGACTGAGAGTCGGGGGGAGGGTGTCTAGAGACATGGAAGGGTAAGGTGTGAAAATGACAGGTCCTTGCCCCGCTGAGTTACTCCAGCAGTTTTGTGTCTACTTATATATGGATCACAATCTTGACATGGTACAGAGACTTGCACTTGCACTTGTACTAGTGAACCTGAGCCTGGTGTTGTCTGGACATCAACACTCTTGGTCAGGTCACCTATGGCATTAAGATCAAATGGGAGATAGATAATAAACAGTTTGACTCCAATGTGTAGGAAGGAACTGCAGATGCTGGTTTAAACTGAAGATAGACACAAAATGCTGGAGTAACTCAGCGGGACAGGCAGCATCTCTGGAGAGAAGGAATGGGTGACGTTTCGGGTCGAGACCCTTGTGACTGAAGAAGGGTCTTGACCCGAAACGTCACCCATTCCTTCTATCCAGAGATGATGCCAGTCCAACTGAGTTACTCCAGTCTAAAATCACAATAGTTAATCAGATGTATGAAGTGGTCTCACTTCACAATGGCAGATCAATGGTTCCCCAGAAAATAAATCTTGGATTATTCTTGCCTTCAGATTCATCTTCTCCCAAAGATTATGGAGTTGCCAACGCACAACGTCTCCATACTAAAGGAAGTGAAACACAAACAGATTCTTCCACATTTTTATGGTGCTTTATATATTAAGGTGCTGCGAATGACGAGTTATTTAACGAAAGATACATGGATAGGAAAGGTTTAGAGGGATACGACCCAAACGGGGACTAGCTTAGATGCTGCATCTTGGACGAGTTGGGCCGATGGGCCTGTTTCCATGCTGTTCGACGCTATAAAAGATGATGTGCCAGCCAATGAATTGTATCATAAAGCCACATGCAGATTCCCTGTTAAGGCGGAATCTGAAATCTGAAGCCAGAGTGAGAATGAGAAGGTATGAGAAGCAAACAAGTAGTGTTAAGCACTGCAATGCATTTAAATCAAAGTTATGAGATATATCTCTGATCGACAATTTTACAAAGCAGTCTGCAAGGTGGGAAGAATATGGTACCAATGATAAAAGAGGTTTGCGGGTCCATGATGTTTGGTCGATTAATGGTAAATAGGTTCTGATGAAAGGACATCAAACTGAAACCTGAAATACTCTTTCTCTCTCCACACACACTGTCTGACGTACCAAATATCTCCAGCATTTTGTTTTTATTTCAGAGTTCTAAAGTCTGCAATGTGTCGCAGTGGTAGAGTTGCCACCTGACGGCGCCAGAGACCCGGGTTCAATCCTGTTGTCTGTACGGAGTTTGTACATTCTCCCCGTGACCTGCGTGGGTTTTCTCCGGGTGCTCCGGTTTTCTCTCCCACACAAGTTTGTAGGCTAATCGGCTTGGTAAAAATTGTAAAAATTGTCCCCAGTGTGTGTGGGATTGTGTTAGTGTGCGGGAATCGCTGGTCAGCATGTACTCGGTGGGCCGAAGGGCCTGTTTCCGCGCTGTATCTCTAAACTAAACTAAAATATAATGTAATATTATAATGGATACACCTCTACATCTCTTTAAATTAGATTTTTTTATTTTTCTATTCCGCCCCCAGAAATTAAATGTATAAAATAGTTAATTATAAAAGGGAATGGAAACATGTGGTTATTAATAGACAATAGGTGCAGGAGTAGGCCATTCGGCCCTTCAAGCCCAACTCGCCATGCACTGTGATCATGGCTGATCATCCACATCACAATCCTGCCTTCTCCCCATATCCCTGAACTTCGCTATCTTTAAGAGCTCTATCTAACTCTCTCTTGAAAGCATCCAGAAAATTGGCCCCCACTGCCTTCTGAGGCAGAGAATTACACAGTTAAAGCATTGTCAATGTCGCAAAAGGGGTTTAAACCCAATTAAATACTCACAAGGTAGCCACTGTTGTAATTAAAAGACACAATCAAGCCTGTGTTAACAGAATAATGGCCAGATAATCAATGTTTTTGTTAAATTGATGTTGATTGCAGGATAAAGATTAGCTTGGGTACTGAGCAGAATTCCCCTGCTGTTCTTCAGAATAATGAAATTGGATCTATTACTTCCACCTGAAAAGGTATGCAAATCCTTCCCCAAGCAATAAAATCTGCAATAATGATGAGTTTAAATTACACTTGTTGCTTGCTGGCGAGTATATCCTAGTTATTTCTATTGGTGATCAAATTTCGGATTTGAAGACCGTGTCATTAGAAATAGATAAATCCCACTTAAATGTACTGAGCCACTTAAGCTTGAAGAAGAAATGGCAGAACCTAAGTTGGTGGAAAAGTGCCTATGGGAGCTTTCATTCGGCCATTTTAAGCAAAGTGCAGCTTAATTGAAACATAATACTAATCCAAAACATGATCTTTAGTTTAGTTTCAGTTTAGTTCAGAGATAAAGCGGGTAAACAGGCCCTTCGGCCTGCCGAGTCCACAACGACCAGCGATCCCCGCATATTAACACTATTCTACACGCACTAGGGACAATTTACATTGATACCAAGCCAATAAACTCACAAACCTGTACGTCTTTGTAGTGTGGGAGGAAATCGAAGCTCTCGGAGAAAACACATGCAGATCACGGGGAGAATGCACAAACTCCGTACAGACAGCACCCGTAGTCAGGAACGAACCCAGGTCTCTGGCGCTGTAAGGCAGCAACTCTACTGCTGTGCCGCCCATTAGAAATAGATAAATCCCATTTAAATGTGCCGAGACACTTAAGTTCGAAGAGGAAATTACAGAACCTAAGTTGGAGGAAAAGTACCCGTGGGAGCCATTATTAAGCCATTTTAAGCATAGTGGAGCTTAATTGAAACATAATACTAATCCAAACCATGATCTTTACTATTTAACGTAAGAGAAATTGTGGCAAAACAATGCCTTTAGAGTTAGACCCAAGTACTCCATCAAGTCATATAGTATCCTGATCTTGACTGCTGTTTACTATTTACCAGTAAAGTTGATTTGGGGATCAATACTGATTAATATGGAATAATAGATATGTCCGAAAATGTTACTCTATAGTGATGAAAAAGAAAAATTCTGAAGATCATAAATACAAATGCTTTATTTAATTTCCAGTTAGTGAAGGGAAGTGTGGATCACCAGCTGAAAGATAACACAGCATTCAGAGGAATCCAGCCAAGGTAGCAACAAAAACTGTTCTCATTTAGTAATACATTAAGACGGGATTTAAATCTGAAAATTGGATTCCACAACACTGTCCAGTTTCAGCTTTGCCAAAGACTAAGTTACTCTTTTGTGCAGGAAGGAACTGTAGATGCTGGTTTAATCCAAAGGTACGAAATCAAGGGATATGGCGAAAAAGCAGGAACGGGGTACTGATTTTGGATGGTCAGCCATAATCATATTGAATGGCGGTGCTGGCTCGAAGGGCCGAATGGCCTACTCCTGCACCTATTTTCTATGTTTCTATAGACGCAAAAAGCTGGAGTAACTCAGCGGGTCAGGCAGCATCTCTGGAGATGGCTCCTTTGCAATGCAAGAATTTAATTGTCCTATCTGGGACACATGACAATAAACTCTCTTGAATCTTGAATCCTTGACTCCTCCAGCGATGTTGCCTGACCCGGTGAGTTACTCCAGCGATTTGTGTCTATCTTAAGTTATTCTTTTGATCATTTTCATTTGAAATCATTCCAATTGCAAAATTGTACTGGCAATTCTAGTCACAATCCATGCCAACTCTTCTGACCAATTGCCTGTGTCAAGTATGTTCACCAAATGAGATCATCATTCACAGTATTTAACTCCCCCTCCCATTCCCACACTGTCTGAAGAAGGGTCTCGACCCGAAACGTCACCCATTCCTTCTCTCCAGAGATGCTGCCTGTCCCGCTGAGTTACTCCAGATTTTTGTGTCTATCTTCGGTTTAAACCAGCATCTGCAGTTCCTCCTTACCCACACTGACCTTTCTGTCCTTCGCCTCCTCCATTGTCAGAGTGAGGCCCAATGCAAATTGGAGGAACAGCACCTCATATTTCGCTTGGGCAGCTTACACCCCAGCGGCATGAACATTGAGTTCTCTAACTTCAAATAACCCTTGCATCCCTTCTCTCTCCGTCCCTCCCCAACCCTAGTTCTCTAACTAGTCACTCTCCTCCTGATTAATTTTACTGATTGTCTACCTCGTTGTCAGCTCCCCCTCAGCTAACAATGAACCATTCTACCTTTCCATGAACGCCAACTGCTTTGATCTGTCCTTTTCACCCCGTACCCTTCCATATCTCTAGTCTCCCACTCCCCTGACTCCCAGTCTGAAGAAGGGTCTCAACCCGAAACGTCACCCATTCCTTCTCTCCAGGGATGCTGCCTGCCCCACTGAGTTACTCCAGCATTTTGTGTCTATCTTCGGTGTAAACCACCATCTGCAGTTCCTTCCCTGCACAGTTTCTCTTTTGATCATTTCCACTTGAAATCTTTCCAATTACAAAATTGTGTTGGCAGTCTGATCATAACTGGTGCCAACTCTTCTGACCCATTGCCTGCATCAGATATCTCCACCAAATGAGATCATCACAGTATGCCCATAATCAAAACCACAAACTCTGAGCATCATGAAACAGTCTGAGTTAGGTTTAGGAAGATATGATGATTGTATTTGTTTTCTCCACCGCCACTTAAAGAAACAATTTGCTGACTTCAGATCACTCTATTATGCTTTTCAGGGACACAAAAGGGTTGTATTGCTCTAGTGAGTGAAAATATAACAGGAGGGGAGAACTGGAGCCATCTCCTATCAATAGACAATAGACAATAGGTGCAGGAGTAGGCCATTCGGCCCTTCGAGCCAGCACCACCATTCAATGTGATCATGGCTGATCATCTCCAATCAGTACCCCGTTCCTGCCTTCCCCCCCATATCCCCTGACTCCGCTATCTTTAAGAGCCCTATCTAGCTCTCTCTTGAAAGTATCCAGAGAACCGGCCTCCACCGCCCTCTGAGGCAGAGAATTCCACAGACTCACAACTCTCTGTGAGAAAAAGTGTTTCCGCATCTCCGTTCTAAATGGCTTACCCCTTATTCTTAAACTGTGGCCCCTGGACAAAGTGTGACAAAGTGTCCCGACCAGAAACATGTCTGGCCAATCCCGCCACAGATGTTGCCTGACCTGCTGAGTTCCTTCATCATTTTGTGCTTTGCTCAAGATTCCAACAATCTGCAGTCTCTTATGCCACAGTCTCGTAACTGGTTGTTCGTATGTTGACTTTGGTGGGTCTTTTAGCTCAAGGTCCTCCCTTCCACCCTATAATTCATTATCCAGGATTTCCATGTCCTCTTTTAGGAAATCTGAGAGTTTTAGTCCTCAGTATCCATTCTCTCCTCCATAGTCTGCATTGGCTGACATGAAGAGAATGCTTTGAAAGGGAAAGAGCCCATTTTGGATGCTCAAATAAAGGCGTAGGAATTTGTGTTTGTTTGCACTTGGGTCAGATGCACAACACGCAGGCACTGTTTTAATGCATTTTCTTCAGACGCAGTTTTCTTCAACTCGGGCAGCACTGCGGTACAGTTACTAACTTACAGCGCCAGAGACCCGGGTTCGATCCTAACTATGGGTGCTGCCTGTACGGAGTTTGTACGTTCCCCCCACCCGTGACCTGCGTGGGGTTTTTTCCAGGAGCTGACGTTTCCTCCCACACTCCAAACATTGGCTTGGTAAAATTGTAAATTATCCCTAGGATGTGTAGGATAGTGTTAGTGTTCGGGGATCGCTGGTCGGCGCGGACTAGGTGGGCCGAAGGGCCTGTTTCCAGGCTGTGTTTCTAAACTAAACTAAACCACCCACTGCCAGTTTTGCCTTTTTTTTGCTTGGTATCCAACTCAGCATTGGGCAAAAATATAACTAAATGGGTTAAAGTGGCTGAGGTACATATTAGTTCTGAACAAAGTAATGGCAGATCAGGTGACTCAGCCCAAGGGATTAAAGGTCCAAATCTAATTCTAATTAAAATGAACTCTCCAGGGAGCATCTTAGAATACAGCAGAAGTGCAAACCAGGATATAGTTTAGTTTAATTTATTGTCCCGTGTACCGATGTACAGTGAAAAGTGTATTTATTGCGTTCTATCCAGTCAGCAGAAAGCCAATACAGGATTGCAATCGAGCCATTTACAGTGCATTGATGCATGATAAGGGAATAATGTTTAATGCAAGGTAAAGCCAGCAGAGTCCGATCAAGGATAGTGCGAGGGTCAACAATGAGGTAGGACCAACATTTATGAATCATCAACATCTGTAAACATTCTAATAAAGGAGCCAACAGAAGTTTTCCCCAGCACCAATTGATCTGTTTTGCATTTGCAATTTTTTTTTTTAAGATATCCAAAATGAATGCTCTTCACGTTTATTCATGCAGATATCTGGACATGTTCACTGGGTATATACTGGTTACCCAGCAGCGTGATTGTTGAAGTTGGGATGGGTGGGGGGGAAATAGTGAAAGGCAACGTACCCTTGTGAGAATTGATTGGGGATGATCAGCCATGATCACATTAAATGGCGGGGCTGGCTCGAAGGGCCGAATGGCCTACTCCTGCACCTATTGTCTATTGTTCTATTGAAACATGGCCCAGGATTATCGGGTTCCTTGTGAGTGCTGCTGTATCTCTGATTCCCTGATCGACACTTGCTTGCCTGATTCCTCAAGGCGATGTTCAGCTTCGATACAACATTGCACCAACAGTCTGTAGTCAGGTACTCTATTGTGGTTTTAGAAACATAGAAACATAGAAAATAGGTGCAGGAGTAGGCCATTCGGCCCTTCGAGCCTGCACTGCCATTCAATATGATCATGGCTGATCATCCAACTCAGTATCCCGTACCTGCCTTCTCTCCATACCCCCTGATCGCTTTAGCCACAAGGGCCACATCTAACTCCCTCTTAAATATAGCCAATGAACTGGCCTCAACTACCTTCTGTGGCAGAGAGTTCCAGAGATTCACCACTCTCTGTGTGAAAAAGTTTTTCTCATCTCGGTCTTAAAGGATTTCCCCCTTATCCTTAAGCTGTGACCCCTTGTCCTGGACTTCCCCAACATCGGGAACTATCTTCCTGCATCTAGCCTGTCCAACACCATAAGAATTTTGTAAGTTTCTATAAGATCCCCTCTCAATCTCCTAGATTCTAGCGAGTATAAGCCAAGTCTATCCAATCTTTCTTCATATGAAAGTCCTGACATCCCAGGAATCAGTCTGGTGAACCTTCTCTGCACTCCCTCTATGGCTATAATGTCCTTCCTTAGATTTTGACTTCGACTGAGAGAGGTCGTCCAGTGATCAAGTTCAAGAGAGTTTATTGTCATGTGTCCCTGATAGGACAATGAAATTCTTGCTTTGCTTCAGCACAACAGAACATAGTAGGCATTGACTACAGAACAGATCAGCGTGTCCATATATCATTATATAAATATGTACACACATGAATAAATAAACTGATAAAGTGCAAATAACAGTTAATGGGCTGTTAAAGTTTAGAGTTTTGTCCGAGCCAAGTTTAATAGCCTGATGGCTGTGGGGAAGTAGCTATTCCTGAACCTGGTCGTTGTAATAGGGACAATGTTACAATGTTACCGAAGCCAATTAACCTACAAACCTGCACAGTTTTGGAGTGCGGGAGGAAAGCGGAGCACCCGGGGTAAATCCACTAGGTAACAGGGTGAACGTGCAAACTCCGTACAGAGAGCACACATAGACAGGATCGAACCCAGGTCTCTGGCTCTGTAAGGGAGCAACTCTGCCGCTGCGCCACTCTGTCGCAATGTGGTTGTAGATTAATATTCTGGTTATCTCCTTTAGAATAATACTACCAGGTTGGATTCTGCATCTTCTGTATTTAAAAGGTCATTAAAAATTAAAAAAATATCTCACTTCAAATAATTTAATCACGCAGCAGACTGGTGACATTGTGGAATTAGGAGCAATTCTCTTCACTGTCTGAATTCCTTTTAGCATCTTGCTGCCTACAGCAGAGCAGAGACACATTAATTGTGCTCCAATTTGCATGAATAGACTTGTCCAGCTCCCAGACCTATGATTGATGTCTCTCACACTGATAAAGTCCCAATGTTTAAGAAAGAACTGCAGATGCTGGAAAAATCGAAGGTAGACAAAAATGCTGGAGAAACTCAGCGGGTGAGGCAGCATCTATGGAGAGAAGGAATAGGCGTCGAGACCCGAAACGTCGCCTATTCCTTCGCTCCATAGATGCTGCCTCACCCGCTGAGTTTCTCCAGCATTTTCGTTTCCTTTGATACAGTCCCATGCATTTTCCTCTTTTCACGAGGCACTGATTTGAGCTGGTTTGCTGTCACCTTCAAGTCGGTAGAATTCTCTTTGTATGAGCTCAGATGTTTTAACAGACTATTTCACCATGGTTGGCATCACAATCAAATTTTCTTCCACACGCTGTCCATTTTCTATTAAGGCTCATTGAATAATATTTAGGAGTAGGACCTCAAATAACTATTGCGCTCCTAGTCCCGAGGTGACAAGGCCAAAGAAATGCCTCTACTTCAATAGACAATAGACAATAGGTGCAGGAGTAGGCCATTCAGCCCTTCGAGCCAGCACCACCATTCAATGTGATCATGGCTGATCATCCCCAATCAGTACCCCGTTCCTGCCTTCTCCCCATATCCCCTGACTTCGCTATCTTTAAGAGCCCTATCTAATGGGCCTGTCCCACTTGGGCGTCATTTGCGTGTCATGCAGATGGCGCACAAAGATCTTGTACATCCCAAAATCCTGGGGTGCCTACGTGACCACGCACCATGCGCGCATCACGTGCGTATCACGACGCATGCTTCGTGCGTCATGACGCGTAAATGATGTCGTGTAAATGATGTGCAAATGACGCCCAAGTGGGACAGGCCCTTAACTCTCTTGAAAGTATCCAGAGAACTGGCCTCCACCCTTTGAAAATGGATTAAATTCGGTACATTGAACACTTGAACTTCTACAAGTGTAAGGGAGCATATTATCTGGTTGCATCACTGTCTGGTTTGGCAACTCGAATGCCCAGAAACAAAGGAGGTTACAGAGATTGGTTGACACTGTCTGGTCCTTCCCAGCTACTGATCTTCCCACCATCAAGGAGTTCCATAGGCGGCCCTGCCTCAAAAAGGCAGCCAATATCATCTGCCCAAACTCTCCTTTCACACTTACCATCGGGAAGAAGGTGGAGGGGTGTGAAAGCTGAGACCGTCGAGCTCGAGAATAGCTTCTGCCCAACAACCATCAGGTTCATGGGAAGAAGAATACACAAAATTAAGCTGAACCGTGAATTAGTATATGTAGTTCCCCCACCCATGTGTGCTCCGTGTCTCGTAGTTCTGCTCCTCCCTGTGGTTCTATCCTTCCATCACCCATCACCTATTAATGTTCTCCAGAGATGCTACCTGACCCGCTGTGTTACTTCAACTCTTTCTATACGCTGTCATTGGTTGCACTAAACCGTTGTTCTGACCTGGTATAGTGGTTGTTTTTTTTTTGTTTATGATAATATGAACTAATCTTTCATTCTGTTGACAAGTCTGTTATGCTGCTGCAAGTAAGAATTTTATTGTTCCTTTGGCAGTACCTATGGCAATTAAACACTCTTGACACTTGAAATGTAACACCCATACTGCAATTTTATTCCCCTTTAAGTTTTCTCGCCTCTCCCCATGTGAAATTATTCTGCCATTCATTCCGCACCAGTTTTAGCCTGAATTTGACAAGAGCATTATTCCACTGGGTCTCCTGTCATTGGCTCTATTAACCAATTTCTAATCCAGCATTTATATTGTGATGAGAGAAACGTTACAGAACCAGGCTGTTGGCAAGCTCAGCGTTCTTACCGGACAACAATCTGAACTTCCAACCCCTACGTCATCTCCAGCATCTAACACATCTCATCTCACACGGTCCACATTGAACAACTGCCACAGTTTACCACGTCACCGCCCTTGCTCTGTCAGTCTGCCTTACAGCGCTTGCAGCGCCAGAGACCCGGGTTAGATCCCGACTACGGGTGCTGTCTGTACGGAGTTTGTACGTTCTCCCCGTGACCTGCCTGGGTTTTCTCCGAGATCTTCGGTTTTTCTCCCACACTCCAAAGACGTACAAGTTTGTAGGTTACTTGGCTTGGTACAAGTGTAAACCTGTCCCAAGTGTGTGTAGGGTAGTGTTAATGTGCGGGGATCGCTGGTCAGTGCGGACACGGTGGGCCAAAGGGCCTGTTTCCATGCTATATCTCTAAACTAAAATAAACACACTCAGCTATTCCAAAATGTTCCATATAACTCTACGACCAGTCTTCTAACTCATGTCAACTTTTGTTTACCCTCACCTCCGTAATTTTAACTTGCAGTGCTTGTAGTCAACCACAATAATCATATCTGCCGCACAGCAGTTGTGGTACACATTATTTACATAGTATACTGCTACAGTTCACCCAGCTGTTCTCTTGATAAGACACAAACTAGCCTGAACTAAACATGTGTAGGAAGGAATGGCAGATGCTGCTTTACACCGAAGAAGGACACAAAATTCTGGAGGAACTCAGCAGGACAGACAGCGTCTCTGGATGGTAGGAACGGGCGACGTTTCGTTTCTTCAGACTGAAGGGTCTCGACCCGAAACGTCACCCATTCCTTCTATCCAGAGATGCTGCCTGTTTCGCTGGGTTACTCCAGCATTTTGTGTCTGAATTAAATATGTATAGTTTTTAATAGCATGGATGCTTTTGAAGATTTATTCGCACTACCCTTGTAAAAACGGCAGCAGACATATGAGAGCAAAGTTGAGTTTCACTCTCTGTTCTCTCTGCTCCTCCCCCACCCTAGTCACGTACTAGTTTCGCTGTTTGTTTAACTCGTTTTCTCCTTCCCCACAGCCAACAATGGACCATTGTGGGCTCCACCTTTCCTTGATCATTGTTACTTTTCACATATCTTTCATTCATTTGTTCTATATCTCTCTCTACAGCACCATCTATATCTATCGCTCATTCCCCTTTCCCCAGACTCTCAGTCTGAAGAAGGGTCTCGACCCAAAACTTCACCTTTTCCTTTTCTCCGGAGATGCTGCCTGACCCGCTGAGTTACTCCAACTTTTTGTGTCTTTCATTAAATACAAGCTTTCCAGCATCCCGCACACTCCCTGTGAATACATTTTGTTAAAGATTTGTACAAATTCAAAATAAGAAGATTTTCACATGTTAATTTTTTTTAAATTGCAAATGAATATGCATGGTTCTATTGTAATGACACTCAGGTGATGCAAAGAGTCATAAGTGATACAGTGTGGAAACAGGCCCTTCGGCCCAACTTGCCCACACTGCCAGGCCCTTCGGCCCAACATGTCCCAGCTACACTGTTCGACAAAGGTAGCTCCAAAGGCTGAAGCTAAAAGATAACAGGGAACTGTTTTGTAGCAAATCACCTATGATTCATAAACCTCCCTAGTTGCTGCCTATTGTACTTGTGGTAACACTCATCTTTGATGTAGAAGGTCATCATATCAAGCACACCTCTCAGGCTATGACACATTTGTAAGGCTGATACATCTGGTGCAATGGACAGGGATATGGTATGAGAGCTGTCATCTTATAAATAAGTTATTCTTTCAGGCCCCCATCTGTCCTCTCAAGTGAATTTAAAGATCTCCACATCACTATTTCAAAGAATAGTGTTGTTCTCCCCGGTGTATTGGCTAATATCAATCCTTCAGTCATCAATGATAATACAATTATTTTATTGTCACAACTTCAAACAGCTAACAATGGCTAGTTTCCTTCATCATCGTTACTTTATTGCATGTCTTTCATTCATTGTTCTTTATCTCTCCACATCATCGTCTAAATCTCGCGCTTCCCTTTCCCCTGAAGTCTGAAGAAGGGTATCGATCCGAAACATCACCCAATCCTTCTCTCCAGAGATGCTGCATGTCCCGCTGAGTTACTCCAGCTTTTTGTGTCTCTCTTCGGTGTAAAGCAGCACCTGCAGTTCCTTCCTACCTCACTTCTCTTGTTAGTGATCCATTTGACCAGCAGAGGTAACGCTGCACTTCGTTGATTAAACACAATATATACAGTGGCTTGCAAAAGTATTCATACCCCTTGAACTTTTCCACATTTTGTCACATTACAACCACAAACGTAAATGTATTTTATTGGGATTTTATGTGATAGACCAACGCAAAGTGGTGCATAATTGTGAAGTGGAAGGAAAATGATACATGGTTTTCAATTTTTTTTACAAATAAAAAACTGAAAAGTGTGGCGTGCAAAAGTATTCAGCCCCCCTGAGTCAATACTTTGTAGAACCACCTTTTGCTGCAATTACAGCTGCAAGTCTTTTGGGGTATGTCTCTACCAGCATTGCACATCTAGAGACTGACATTTTTGCCCATTCTTCTTTGCAAAATAGCTCAAGCTCAGTCAGATTGGATGGAGAGCGTCTGTGAACAGCAATTTTCAAGTCTTGCCAGAGATTCTCAATTGGATTTAGGTCTGGACTTTGACTGGGCCATTCTAACACATGAATATGCTTTGATCTAAACCATTCCATTGTAGCTCTGGCTGTATGTTTAGGGTCGTTGTCCTGCTGGAAGGTGAACCTCCGCCCCAGTCTCAAGCCTTTTGCAGAGTCTAACAGGTTTTCTTCCAAGATTGCCCTGTATTTGGCTCCATCCATCTTCCCATCAACTCTGACCAGCTTCCCTGTCCCTGCTGAAGAAAAGCATCCCCACAGCATGATGCTGCCACATGTTTCACAGTGGGGATGGTGTGTTCAGGGTGATGTGCAGTGTTAGTTTTCCGCCACACATAGTGTTTTGCATTTAGGCCAAAAACTTCAATTTTGGTCACATCTGACCAGAGCACCTTCCTCCACATGTTTGCTGTGTCCCCCACATGGCTTGTGGCAAACTGCAAACGGGACATCTTATGGCTTTTTTTCAACAATGGCTTTCTTCTTGCCACTCTTCCATAAAGGCCCGATTTGTGGAGTGCATGACTACATAGATACATAGATACATAGAAAATAGGTGCAGGAGTAGGCCATTCGGCCCTTCGAGCCTGCACCGCCATTCAATATGATCATGGCTGATCATCCAACTCAGTATCCCGTACCTGCCTTCTCTCCATACCCCCTGATCCCTTTAGCCACAAGGGCCACATCTAACTCCCTCTTAAATATAGCCAATGAACTTGCGTCAACTACCCTCTGTGGCAGAGAGTTCCAGAGATTCACCACTCTCTGTGTGAAAAAGTTTTTCCTCATCTCGGTCTTAAAGGATTTCCCCCTTATCCTTAAGCTGTGACCCCTTGTCCTGGACTTCCCCAACATCGGGAACAATCTTCCTGCATCTAGCCTGTCCAACCCCCTAAGAATTTTGTACGTTTCTATAATAGTTGTCCTGTGGACAGATCCTCCCACCTGAGCTGTGGATCTCTGCAGCTCCCCCAGAGTTACCATGGGCCTCTTGGCTGCTTCTCTGATCAATGCTCTCCTTGCCCGGCCTGTCAGTTTAGGTGGACGGCCATGTCTTGGTAGGTTTGCAGTTGTGCCATACTCTTTCCATTTTCGGATGATGGATTGAACAGTGCTCCGTGAGATGTTCAAAGCTTGGGATATTTTTTTATAACCTAACCCTGCTTTAAACTTCTCCACAACTTTATCCCTGACCTGTCTGGTGTGTTCCTTGGGCTTCATGATGCTGTTTGTTCACTAATGTTCTCTAACAAACCTCTGAGGCCTTCACAGAACAGCTGTATTGATACTGAGATTAGATTACACACTATTTACTAATTAGGTGACTCTATTTACTAATTAGGTGACTTCTGAAGGCAATTGGTTGCACTGGATTTTATTTAAGGGTATCAGAGTAAAGGGGGCTGAATACTTTTGCACGCCACACTTTTCAGTTTTTTATTTGTAAAAAAATTTGAAAACCATGTATCATCTTCCTTCCACTTCACAATTATGCGCCACTTTGTGTTGGTCTATCACATAAAATCCCAATAAAATACAGTTACGTTTGTGGTTGTAACGTGACAAAATGTGGAAAAGTTCAAGGGGTATGAATACTTTTGCAAGCCGCTGTATGTTCAGCGTTGGTAAAGGCGTTTTCAATTCCAACACAGATATCAGGACAGAGGTCTTCCCACTTAAATCACTGGCCTTACTAGAGGCATGGTTCGTAGTATCATTCCAGGTTCTTTAAGTGATGTCCATTCATTCACGCAAAATGAAGCAAGCTTCATAACCTGGATAGGTGGCAGTCAAAGGAAAAGCTACAAATACACAATGTACATAAGCTGGGAAGAGAAACGGCAGAAGCTGGAGTCTTGAGCAAAAAACTAAGTGCTGGAGGAACTCAGGAAGCTTCTGGGGGAGGGAATGGGCAGGTGGCGTTTTGGGTCAAGACCTTTGTTCAGACTGACATAAGCAGGGGGGAGAAAGCTGGAAAGGTAGGTGGGGACAGGACAAAGCCTGGAAAGTGATGTGAATACAGGTGAAGGAGATTTGATGGTCAGATGGGTGGAGTAAGTGACAAAGGTTCGAGTGGATAAGGAGACAAAATGGTGTCAGATAAGAAGAGAGGAGTGAAGTGTAAAGCCGGAGGGAGGGGATGTGGGTACAAGGGGACAGCGGGGAGGGGAGAGATGGATAAAAGGGCAATGGGGCCCTTGGAGATGGGAGATGAGTGTACAAAGGAGGGGAAAAGAGCAGAGTAGCAGGGAGGAGTTCTTGTGTAGGAAAGAACTCCAGATGCTGGTTTATACCAAAGATATACACAATGTGCTTGAGTAACCCAGTGGGTCAGGCAGCATCTCTGGTGAAGAAAAATAGGTGACGTTTTGGGTCGGAACCCTTCATCTGACTGAAGTTCTGAAGTCTAAAGAAGGGTTCCGCCCAGAAACGTCACCTATTCTTTTCAATAGACAATAGACAATAGGTGCAGGAGTAGGCCATTTGGCCCTTCGAGCCAGCACCGCCATTCAATGTGATCATGGCTGATCATCCACAATCAGTACCCCGATCATGCCTTCTCCCCATATCCCCTGACTCCGCTATTTTTATGAGCCCTGTCTAGCTCTCTCTTGAAAGCATCCAGAGAACCTGCCTCCACCGCCCTCTGAGGCAGAGAATTCCACAGACTCACCACTCTCTGTGAGAAAAAGTGTTTCCTCATCTCCTTTCCTCCATAGATGCTGCCTGACCTGCTGAGTTACTCCAGCACTTTGTGTCTATCTTTGGGAAGAGTCCTTCCTGGACCAAATGAGTCAAAATCCCTTGCTCTGAAGGAAAGTATCTTACAGTCGAAGCTAAAGCGTAGAAAGGAAAGGGGAAGATACCACAGCAAAGAGCAACTCTACCACATAGAATCAGTCAGTTTGGGGTATAAATGACCAAGTACATCTCAAGACCCATCTTCTTCACAGCAAGGGATTGTCATTGTTGATTTGATTTCAGGACCTTGTTTGTGCAAATCGATGGCTGGACTTTCAACACTGTGACAGCGGCCACTCTTTAAAAGTACCTAATCGGGTGTAAAATGTCATGAAACTCTGTGAAAACAAGTCACTTACACAAAGCTGTTTTTAATACATTGTGAGATACTGGCTCTAAGGCATTGTTGATCCCATTATTTTGCTCTGATTCTTGCGCACTGTGAATCTACATATTGTCTGCTATTGCAAAGAAACAAGATGACAGCTTCTATCATCAGCACCGTCAAGCCTCCCCTCTGACAAATTGCAACGTGTCTCCTGGGCAGATTCCGCGTAGCTACAAAGATTTCAATTTACTGGGGCACTATAGAAATGTTTGATGGAACATTAGATAGTAATTGGTTTCTGACTGTACAGAATATTGTTTCTCTGTGCCTGCGTCACACCAGCCACCGGGTTCAGAATTATTTTTGTGTTTTTTAAATGCGTTTTGCACGAGCTTCATGATTAGAGATGCCGCTTATCTCCGGCTAGCCTGTTCTAGTCGAGTTTTTAACGCCCTCACTTTGAAGCTGAATTATATGCTCATTTTCCAGCGCCGTGGCTATGAAATTGAATTTGAAGATCGATTTAGTTTAGACTGAGCAAAGGTTTAAAAGAAAAAGACAAAGGATTTATTAATCAACTCTGGTTCAATGCCACTCATTACTGTAGACAGCTTCAATATACCTCCATGAAGGAGGTAATTTGGGGCTTGCCTCTCCAGTTACTGCATGATAGATTAGTAGGTTGGGGGATGTCGAAGAAAATCAGGCTGTTGACCAACAATTTAACATACCATTCAGTTAAAATGGTGCATGAAAAACTGTGCATTTTGTTAGGATTGTGTACACACACCACATATGTAGCCAGCATTAAGGGTGGCATGGTGGCGCGGCGGTAGAGTCACAGGCAGCGGCAGAGACCCGGGTTCGATCCCGACTACGGGTGCTGTCTGTACGGAGTTTGCACGTTCTCCCCGTGGCCTGCCTAGGTTTTCTCCGGGATCTCCGGTTTCCTCCCACACTCCAAAGACATCCAGGTTTGTCGGCTAATTGGCTTGGTAAAATTGTAATTTGTCTCTGGTGTGTGTAGGATAGTGTTAGTGTGAGGGGATCGCTGGTGGGCGCGGAGTCGGTGGGCCGAAGGGCCTGTTTTTCGCGCTGTATCTCTAAAGTCTAAAGTCTAAAATTTACTGTGCTCTTGCTCTCAGGTGAGACTCCAATATAGTTGAGGGACTATAGT
This sequence comes from Malacoraja senta, assembly GCA_038087875.1. Classification (NCBI taxonomy): domain Eukaryota; kingdom Metazoa; phylum Chordata; class Chondrichthyes; order Rajiformes; family Rajidae; genus Malacoraja; species Malacoraja senta. Next base: position 9,652,745 of record CM075981.1, on the reverse strand, counting down.
TGAGGGATTATAACTTAGTTGTAAAGGTGGTCTTTTGGAGGAATCTTTATGACCCTCTCTTCCCTTGCAAATCACTATTTTGAAGACCAAGATAGTCTCCCCTATGTTCTGGCATTTACATTTTAGCCAACATCAGCAAACCTGACAGGTTTGGCGGGATAATAATAATAGTAAGTAAGTAAGTAAGTTTATTGGCCAAGTATTCACATACAAGGAATTTGCCTTGGTGCTCCGCCCACAAGTAACAACATGACATACAGTGACAGTTACGAATGACTCAGAAAACACTAAACATTAATAATAATAATAAAACGTTAATGATAAAACACCATTGATCAAGCATGTGAACCAACAAAATACCAGATCAAAGGGAGGCTACAGATTTTTGGCTGTTGAGTAGAGCAACTACTCGTGGATAAAAACTGTTTTTATGTCTGGCTGTGGCAGCTTTGACAGTCCGGAGTCGCCTTCCAGAGGGAAGTGATTCAAAGAGTTTGTGGCCAGGGTGAGAGGGGTCAGAGATGATCTTGCCCGCTCGCTTCCGATGTGGGCCAAATGCAGGCAAGTGGGATGAGTGTAGCTGGGACATGTTGGCCGGTGTGGGCAAGTTGGGCCGAAGGGCCTAGTTTCCACGCTGTATCACTCTATGATTGCCTGGTTATTAAAATGCTGTTTGTAAAACCATGAAATACAAAAAAAGCACGTGTATCACCTTACACTGCAGCAGTGACTACACTTCAACGGTGAATTGTTGCCTAGAACGCATTTTGGCCTGACTGAAGATTGAGAAGGTCACTCGGAAAATGGTATATGAAGGTACAACCTATAATCAACTCAGCGATCACAAGCTATGACAAAGGTTTACAAAAGATGCAAGAAAAGCAAATTGATTTTGCGCGTATTTCAGCTCAAAGCCCACGGAGCAGTAAATGCAAGAATCAAGAGGCTTATGGGCCTGTCCCACTTACGTGACTTTTTCGGCGACTTGCCGGCACCCGTCATAGGTCGTTGCAGGTCGCCGAAAATGTTCAACATGTTGAAAATCCAGCGGCAACCACAAAGACACTACGACTCTTTGGGCGACTACTCACGACCATACAGGCTTCACCCCGCGACATGTCGCCAGGGTTGTCGCCTGTATGGTCGTGAGTCGTCTCCTCAGTCGCTCAAAGAGTCGTAGCGTCTTTCTGGTCACCGCTGGATTTTCAACATGTTGAAAATTTTCAGCGACCTGCAACGACCTATTACGGGTGCCAGCAGTGGCCAAAAAAGTTGGGTAAGTGGGACAGGCCCATTAGAATGCCTAAAGAACAAAGTGGCACAGTATGGGTGGACAAAGTCAACCGCATTGATTCAATAAGTCAGCCTTTGGAAATCTGACTTAATCTTCACCAAAGGCAAAGATCTGGCAGTGATAGTCATAACCATAAACGTATAAAGACAACAACCAGTTATTGAAGAAGGCGTGCATTGAGAATAGAAGAGAAGTCCAAACACCTCACAGCCTACATCTAGGAGATGAAGAAAAAGGAGATTTGTAGAATTCTTTGGCTTAATTGTTGGACTCGGAGAGAAATGAATAAAACGTGTAGCTGGGACAGGCACAAAGAGCTGGAGTAACTCAGCGGATCAGGCAACAACTCTGGAGAAACGGGATAGGTGACGCTTCAGATTGGGACCCTTCTTCAGACATTCTTAGTCTAAACAAGGGTTCAGACCTGAAGGATCACCCATCCTTTTTCTCCAGAGATGTTGCCTGACCCGCTGAGTTACTCCAGCACTTTGTGTCTGTCTTTGGTATAACCCAGCATCTGCAGTTCAAGTCAAGTGAGTTTATTGTCATGTGTCCCTGGTAGGACAATGAAATTCTTGCTTTGCTTGAGCACAACAGAACATAGTAGGCATTTACTACAAGGCATTCTATAAATATATACACAATGGTCAATATACTGATAAAGTGCAAATAACAGTATTGGCTAGTAAAGTTCAGTGTTATGTCCGAGCCAGGTTTAATAGCCTGATGGCTGTGGGGAAGTAGCTGTTCCTGACCCTGGTCGTTGCAGTCTTCAGGCTCCTGTACCTTCTACCTGAAGGTAGTAGGGAGATGAGTGTGTGGCCAGGATGGTGTGGGTCCTTGATGATGCTGCCAGCCTTTTTGAGGCAGCGACTGTGGTAGATCCCCTCGATGGAAGAAACATAGAACATAGAAACATAGAAAGTAGGTGCGAGAGTAGACCACCAGGCCCATCGAGCCCGCACCGCCATTCGCTCATGGCTGAACACTAAACAGACACCCTTACCCACAAACAGTAGACACAAGACACAGAACACAAGACACTACCCTCCCCTTTATATCGCTATCACCCCTCTCCACCCCAAGAACCGCGTGATCTCCTGGGGGAGGCAAAAAAACGGATAAAAACCCAGGTCCAATTCGGGAAAAAAATCCGGGAAATTCCTCTCCGACCCCAATCCAGGCGATCAACACTTGTCCAGGAGATCACTCAGGTCTTACTATACTAACCATACCTAGGTCCATATCCCTGCCCTCTCCCCGTAGCCCCTTATCCCCTTGGCAGCTAAAAAAACATCTATTTTAGACTTAAATATATTTAATGTTTCTGCTTCCACTGCTCCCTGGGGCAGTGAATTCCATAAATTAACCACCCTCTGGGTGAAGAAGTTCTTCCTCATCTCAGTTTTAAAAGAGCCCCCTCTTATTCTACAACTATGTCCCCTAGTTCTAGTTTCCCCGATCATTGGGAACATCCTCGGTGCATCCACCCGATCAAGGCCCCTCACGATCTTATATGTTTCAATGAGATCGCCTCTCATTCTTCTAAACTCCAAAGAGTAGAGTTCCAGCCTACTTAACCTTTCCTCATATGTCAATCCCCTCATTGCAGGAATTAATCTTGTAAACCTTCGCTGCACTGCCTCCAGGGCCAGTACATCCTTTCTTAAGTATGGACCCCAGAACTGTACACAGTATTCCAAATGTGGTCTCACTAATACTGTGTACAGCTGCAGCAAGACCTCCGTGTTTTTATACTCAATCCCCCTAGCAATAAAGGCCAAAACTCCATTGGCCTTCCTGATTGCTTGCTGCACCTGCATTCTAACTTTTAGTGATTCATGTACTACTACCCCTAGATCCCTTTGCGTTGCATTACAACGCAGCTCCACCTCATTTAGAAAATAACTTGCCCTATCATTTTTTGAGCCGATGATGGACTGGGCAGTGTTTACTACTTTTTGTAGTCTTTTCCTCTCCAGGGCGCGCAAGTTGCCGAACCAAGCCACGATGCAACCGGTCAGCATGCTCTCTACTGTGCACCTGTAGAAGTTAGAGAGAGTCCTCCTTGACAAACCGACTCTCCGTAATCTTCTCAGGAAGTAGAGGCGCTGATGTGCTTTCTTAATAATGGCATCATTGTTCTCGGACCAGGAAAGATCTTCAGAGATGTGCACGCCCAGGAATTTGAAGCTCTTGACCCTTTCAACCATCGACCCGTTGATATAAACGGGACATAGTAGGCATTCATTCTTTCTAAAGCATGTAGCAGTCTGTGTCTTGCATGAAAAGTTGATGTGTACATTTCATTTGCTACCTATATCTCCAGCTTTAGAAAATAGCCTAATCTGAGACAAAAGATCTTTCTGAATATGATAACTGGCTATCCTCACCTTCCTAACAAAGCTGCAACCTTGCATGATAGCGCATGTAATGACTGCGGTTGCAGTTAATCACTAATAAAGTTGGCAACAAAAGTTGCATCAATGAATGTAACTAAAAGGTAGCAACATAGAAACATAAATAGGTGCAGGAGTAGGCCATTCGGCCCTTCGAGCCAACACCGCCATTCAATATGATCATGGTTGATCATCTAAAATCAGTACCCCATTCCTGCTATTTCCCCATATCCCTTGATTCCTTTAGCCCTAAGAGCGAAATCTAACTCCCTTTAGGAGCAACTACCGAGATGGTAGTGTAGGAAGGAACTGCAGATGCTGGTTTACACCGAAGATAGACACAAAATGCTGGAGTAACTCAGCGGGACTTCATACTGAAGAGGGGTCTCGACCCGAAACATCACCCATTCCTTCTCTCCAGAAATGCTGCCTGTCCCGCTGAGTTACTCCAGCATTTTGTGCCCATCTGGATGGCAGGCCCGGCAAACTTCTTGTGGTGAAGTGGACATCATTCTCTGTTGATAGGAACTAACCATCAAACACCTCATTAATTTCCATACTTTGTACATCAGGATCAAGTGACACTAGAGATGTTGGGAAAGGTGATCCACTTTGACAAACCTGTGCTGTACCTCAGGCCCGTACGAAGCTTTTCAAAAAGGGGGGGGGGGGGCATGACAGGATTTGCAGAACCAGGGTTGGTTTACAGGGCAAGGCCAATGCATTAGTAGTAGTGGTAAATGGCAATATAAATTCAGGAGCACCTGTTCCGTTGTTTTGCACAATCCGCAAGCATTGCCACTTTCATTTTACTGCACATCTTGTATGTATATGTGACAAATAGACTTGACTTACCTTGACTTGACGACAAGTGATTTCCTGTTGTTCACAAACAAGGCACAAGGTAGGCAAACGACGCCATCCATATGATCGCTATATACAAGCCAGGGATATGCTCGAAACCAGTCAGGGTTAAATATTCGCCAGCATCCATTCTTATACAAGGCACCATATTTGTATGTTGGACCCAGTTTAAAGTGATTCTGTATGAGGTACAGCTTCTGAGAGGTTGGCAATAGCTTTAGCAGCTTCTTCATTGGTTGTGGTAGAATTAAGGAGAACTAGACCAAGTGCAGACCCGTTGGGTCTGTTCCCCCAACGTGCGGTTGCGGGGGGGGGGGGCGGCATTTGTGGCGTCACACACATTAACCACCCCCACACACTAACTACCCCCCGCACACGCGCTAACTACCCCCTTGTCAATATATTAATGTTATTAATTTGCTCCTATTACCCCATAACCGCCGTATCTACTGACGCATAGCCCCCAACTCGCAGGCGCGTCTAGAGAGGGAGGGGGGGGGTAGAGAGTGAGGGCAAAGAGAGATGGGGGGGAGAGGGAGGGAGGGGGGGAACAGGGAGGGGGGGAACAGGGAGGGGGGGAACAGGGAGGGGGGAGGGGGGAGAGAGAGAGGGGTGGGGGAGAGAGAGAGAGGAGGGAGAGAGAGAGAGCGGAGGGAGAGAGAGAGAGAGAGGAGGGGGAGAGAGAGAGAGAGGAGGGAGAGAGAGAGAGGGGAGGGAGAGAGAGAGAGAGAGGAGGGGGAGAGAGAGAGAGGAGGGGGAGAGAGAGAGGGGGGAGGGGGAGAGAGAAAGAGGAGGGCGAGAGAGAGAGAGGGGGAGAGAAAGAGAGGAGGAGGAGAGGGGGGGAGAGAGAGAGAGGAGGGGGGAGAGAGAGAGAGGAGAGAGAGAGAGAGAGGAGGGGGGAGAGAGAGAGAGGAGAGAGAGAGAGGAGGGGGGGGAGAGAGAGGAGAGAGAGGAGGAGAGAGAGGAGGAGAGAGAGAGAGAGAGAGAGAGAGAGAGAGAGAAGAGGTGGGGCAGAGAGAGGTGGGGGAGGGAGAGAGAGGAGGGGGGAGAGAGAGGGGGGGTCCCAAGGACTTGCGAGCGGCGCGACTGTCAGCGCGTTGGGTTTGCAGCGGGAGGGAGGGAGGGAGGGAGGGGCAGCCATGTTCTACCATCGGGCGGGGGATACGGAAAGGATTCAGAAGCCGGTGGCCTCCGGTGACCAGCTATAACCTGCTGTGATCTCCCGATCTGCAGAACACTCGTTCTTTCTGCGCATTTGTACGGGGGGGGTGGGGGGGAGGGGGTGGAGCGGGCGGCCGTGGGAGTCCAGCTGCGGGAGGCATGGCGCGAGCGTACTTGAGCGGGGGGCGGGGCCAGGAGCCAGGTGGGCCTCGATTGGTGGGCATGTGAGTCAGTAAAACACCGAGACCAGCACTGGATCAACTAAAGGGCCTGTCCCACTGCGGGGACCTAATTTGCGAGTTTAGAAGCTTTTGCACTCGACTCAAACTTGCAGCATGGTCGACACATGGTCCTAGGAGGTCTATGTAACTCTCCTTCATGCTCGAGAGAAGTTCGAGCAAGAATTTCATTGTCCTATCTGGGACACATGACAATAAACTCTCTTGAATCTTGATTAGATTATAGCTATTGACAGTTCCCGAACCCAATCACAAAATTCACCATTACATTGTTTCTACAGAAAGTTCTAGCAGGAAGACAGTTTACAAAAGAATAGAAACATTTCTCCAGGTAGTATAAACAATTTGAACAAGGCTTCACATGTCACAAGATAACAGCACAAACACTGCAACATAATTAACAGTACTTTACAACACCCCCCTATCTGACCTAATCATGCATATGCAACACCTCTTAGCTCTTCTACAAAACCCTCATATATATAAACAAAAGGAGAGACATTTGGACCTCGCCTTATCCTCAACTTCCATCTAGGGTCCAGACTCCTTGGAGCGTGACTCACAACATGCAAGCTTCCACAGAAAGTGGACAAACAGGCTTTGCAAATACAGAGATTCTCCATTTTGTGACATATTTTATTTGGCCAATATTATCATTAGCAGAAGACATGACGTATTAAAAAAATATTTTACTGATAGGCTGCATATATGTGAAGTTTTCACAACTCTTGTAAGAACTCATGATATAGAATCATAAAACGTGGCCGATTAGGAAAAGGGGAGATGCAACGAGATCTGGGTGTCATGGTACACCAGTCATTGAAAGTAGGCATGCAGGTGCAGCAGGCAGTGAAGAAAGCGAATGGTATGTTAGCATTCATAGCAAAAGGATTTGAGTATAAGAGCAGGGAGGTTCTACTGCAGTTGTACAGGGTCTTGGTGAGGACACACCTGGAGTATTGTGTGCAGTTTTGCTCACCAAATCTGAGGAAAGACATTCTTGCCAGAGAGGGAGTACAGAGAAGGTTCACCAGACTGATTCCTGGGATGGCAGGACTTTCATATGAAGAAAGACTGGATAGACTCGGCTTGTACTCGCTAGAATTTAGAAGATTGAGGAGGGATCTTATAGAAACTTACAAGATTCTTAAGGGGTTGGACAGGCTAGATGCAGGAAGATTGTTCCCGATGTTGGGGAAGTCCAGAACAAGGGGTCACAGTTTAAGGATAAGGGGGAAGTCTTTTAGGACCGAGATGAGAAAATCATTTTTCACACAGAGAGTGGTGAATCTGTGGAATTCTCTGCCACAGAAGGTAGTTGAGGCCAGTTCATTGGCTATATTTAAGAGGGAGTAAGATGTGACCCTTGTGGCTAAAGGGATCAGGGGGTATGGAGAGAAGGCAGGTACAGGATACTGAGTTGGATGATCAGCCATGATCATATTGAATGGCGGTGCAGGCTCGAAGGGCCGAATGGCCTACTCCTGCACCTATTTTCTATGTTTCTATGTTTCTATGTTTGTTTTTTACTGCACCAAGGAGATCTTCCAACTCCATCTTCTGCCTAGCTTCCACAGCAGCAACATCATCAAATTATATTAAAAATATGCTGGAATTCATATTTTTCAGTATTGTTATCAAGGCAAAGAAAGCAGTTCCAATTGTTTGATATTATTTGATATTATTCATGAGGAAAAAATATAATAGCTCTAAAACCTACCTCAATTTTACAATCTCATTGAAGATATTCCCCCTTTCCCTCTCCCCTCCCCCATCTCTCTCCCCCTTCCCTTCCCTTCCCCTCTCTCTCTCTCCTCCTCCCTCTCTCACATCCCCCCTCTTTCTGGCGGGGGGGGCGAAGATGAAGGTGGCGTGGGCCCAGCGGGGGGGGGGGGGGAGATGAAGGTGGCGTGGGTCCAGCTGGGGGGGATATGAAGGTGGCGTGGGTCCAGCGGGGGGGGGGGGGGTAGATGAAGGTGGCGTGGGTCCAGCAGGGGGGAGGGGAGAGATGAAGGTGGCGTGGGCCCAGCGGGGGGGGGGGTGGCGTGGGTGGAAGATGGCTTGGGCCCCGGCGGCGGGGGGAGGGGAGGGCAGCGGGCCCCGTCCAGCGGCGTCTGGTGTTGGGGTTACAGCCGCTCCCGCCCGGCGACGGGGAGGACGGTCTCCTGATCACCTTACTGGCCGTTGGCGAAGCTCAGACTCCGCCGCAAATGGAATCGCTGGACAGGGGCGGGCAGGCAGACGGCGGGCAGACACCGCACACCGCACCCCCCCCCCCCCCCCCCCCCGCCGGATGCCGCAGATGGAAATGCTGGACCAGGCGGGCAGACACCGCACCCCGCACCCCCCCACCCCCCTCCCGGGACGCCGCGGATGGAAACGCTGGACCGGGCGGGGGACCCACCGCACCACGCACCCCCCTCCCACCCCACCACTACTTACCTGGAATAGACGCGAGGCATCCAGCTCAATGAGTGAAGCACAAATGGCAGTCTGATCCCACCCGGGCCCACTGCACACGCGCGAAGAGACGGCATCATTTTGCGTCGCTTCCCCAACTGCGCAGGCCCGGATGGGCGCATTTCTTTCTCCCCCAGTGGCCGGAACCAGAATTTTGGGCGATTTTCTACAAAGTGGAAATGCTGATTGGGCTCCGATTTAAAAAAAAATTCTGGGGATTTTTTCTTACTCTGGGGAAAATAAGGGGAGTGCGGTCGGACGGCCATGGTACCTGGTGTAGAGGGCTGAGATAAAAGGCTTTTGGCACATTGGCAGTCAGAGTATTGTGTATAGAATGTTAAAGAAGGAAGTGCAGATGCTGGAAAATCGAAGGTACACAAAAATGCTGGAGAAACTCAGCGGGTGCAGCAGCATCTATGGAGCGAAGGAAATAGGCAACGTCCTGAAGAAGGGTTTCGGCCGAAACGTTGCCTATTTCCTTCGCTCCATAGATGCTGCTGCACCCGCTGAGTTTCTCCAGCATTATTGTGTATAGAAGTTTGGAGGTCATGTTGCAGTTATATAAAACGTTGGTGAGACCGCATTTAGAATATTGTGTTCAGTTCTGCGCACCATGTTAAAGGTATTGGAAAGATATTGTCAAGCTTGAAAGGGTTCAGAGAAGATTTACGAGGATTGGAGGGTCTGAGCTATAGGGAGAGGTTGAGTAGGCTGGGTCTCTATTCCTTGGAGCGCAGGAGGATGAGGAGTGATCTTATAGAAGTGTATAAAATCATGAGGAATAAATCGGGTAGATGCACAGAATCTCTTGCCCAGAGTACGGGAATCGAGGACCAGAAGACATAGTTTCAAGGTGAAGGGGAAAAGATATTAATACAAATTTTTCACACATAGGGTGGTGGGTGTATGGAACGAGCTGCCAGAGGAGGTGGTTGAGGCTGGGACTATCCCAACGTTTAAGAAATAGTTAGACAGGTACATGGATAGGACAGGTTTGGAGGGATATAGACCAAATGCAGGCAGGTGGGGTTGGTGTAGCTGGGGCATGTTGGCCAATGTGGGCAAGTTGGGCCGAAGGGCCTGTTTCCACACGGTATCACTCTATGACTCTATGGCAGTCAATATATGTCTAATCATTCCTCAATACCGAGAAATAGCTAAAAGAAAGGGGAGGGGGTGGGGAGGGGAGAGAACTAGATGGCAAATAAATTTCAACTGACGACCTTTTTCCTTTTACTTCCAACACCAATATTTAAAAAAACAAAAGCACTATCCCAAATTGGTGTTGGGGAAATTAAGGAAGTTGTTTACTGGAGAATGATGGTTTTAAATTGCCTAACAATGGCCTGCTTCCTTCATCATTGGTACTTTTATTAACACATCTTTCATTTATTGTCTCTCAACGTCATCGTCTGTATCTCTTGTTTCCCTTTTCCCTAACTAGTCTGAAGAAGGGTCTCGGCCTGAAACGTCACCCATTCCTTCTCTCCAGAGATGCTGCCGTGCCCTGCGGAGTTACTCCAGCTTTCTGACACATGTCTGCCCTCCACTCAGGTTGCAGGTGCGGCGTTTAATGCAAAACCGCAGCTGTGCCTATGAAAGACTCCCTGTGTGATATAGACAACTCATAATGATGAAACCTCCTGTGAGGACAACCTTCTGTCATTATCAGAGTCTACGGTTAAGGCAGCCCAGCTATTTGTTTCCCGACTCCGTACTAAAGCTCGCTAAATTGGTTCATTTGATTGTCAACGCACACACGGTTTCCTTACGTTAATTCCTCCAGCATCTGACGTGCCTTTTCTTCACTTCTTCATCTCCCGCCATCACGCTATTGTTCATAAAATTGACATTTTAGCCAAGGGTGTAAAATCATTGAATTGGGCAGCACATGATAATGTATTCATGCATATTCATGTATATGTTAATGAGTTGGTGCTGTATATAAGCAGGGAATGTTGGGTAATAAATCTCTCTCGTGATCCAGGCAACCTGCGTGTAAGTTGTTATTCATTCTGCCATCCGGAATTGAACGACAGGGAAGGGTCATTCATGCGTTTCCTGCTCAAAGAGTATACTCCCTGAGTATTTACACCGAATCAATCTTCGTCACAAAGAGCAGTTTCCAAAGGTGCTGCACATTTTTAGTGTTTCACGTATTTATCATAATCCATTTTAAGTTGCTATAGAAACTGTTTTTGCCTCTCCTTCAAACGGTGAATTATAGATCTGCATAATTCACTCTTGTTTCAGAGAAAGCTCAGCATTCTATTCGCTGTTTGACTTGCCAATTGCAATAAATTTGACCGTGCCACCAGAAGAAATGGTTTATCTCTCTCTACTTCACCATCTGCTTGTTGGAACATCTCATTGTAAAAGTATTTCACTGAATCTTTCTTTTGGCATTCTACCTTCTGTGTTCCAAGACCAATTATCTCAAGCTTTCCACTCTCCACTTGACTGAAGTCTTTCATCCTTAATATCAATCATCTCCATGGGGTCTCCAGAGCATTGACATCCTCGAGGTGTGGCTGCCAGAACTAGTTTAGCTTAGAGATACAGCACGGGAACAGGCCCTTCGGCCCACCGAGTCCGCGCCGACCAGCGATCCCCGCTCACTAACACTATCCTACACACATTAGGGCCAATTTACAATTATACCAACGATCTAACCTGTACGTCTTTGGAGTGTGGGAGGAAACCGGAGATCCCGGAGAAAACCCACGCAGGTCATGGGGAAAATGTACAAACATTCAAATATTCAAAGCTCTGGTGATGAATGTGTGCCACAGGCCACTGAAATGATGGGGACTATTCAGTTCAGGCTGTGGTGTCAATCCTCTGTTGTTTTATTTCTATATAAGATTAAAAAACTAGTCTTCCTCTGCATTGGAAGGATTGATGGTAATAAGGTTAAGAACAAGGAAAAAGTGTGATCCAATGCATGATGCCTAGAAGAGGGGATTCCATACTTCCTTATTTGTTGAAACATATACTGGGAATTATGAATTTGTCGTATAACTGATTATGATTTTTTTTTTAAAACATTGATTCTTCTTCAAAGCTTTCCAGAAATGGAATTTTACTAAATAAACGTCAGGCCAAATAAAATTGCCGCTGCTTCGAGCTTCTGATCTGCTTTGATACAGATTGCTTTAATATTTCAGGATCACAGGCAAAAGCGTATAAGATATTGAGAGAATATTTTGTAAACAGATATGATGGTTTTGGCAGATAATTTATCCATGATGAAGAAGGGCCTCAGCTAGTTATATGTTGGTACAAATTAATAATGGTTCTGTGATTACTATTCAGAAGCATCAAACTGAGGCACAAGAGAGCTATACATTTCAGATTGTCCATTAACCTTTAATATTACAACTTCCATGAATACTAACCTGCCATTGGAACAAACTGATTACAAATCAAGTCTCCTAATTTTTCTTACACAGAGAAATACAGAGAAGGTTCACCAGACTGATTCCTGGGATGTCAGGACTTTCATATGAAGAAAGACTGGATAGACTCGGCTTGTACTCGCTAGAATTTAGAAGATTGAGGGGGGATCTTATAGAAACTTACAAATTTCTTAAGGGGTTGGACAGGCTAGATGCAGGAAGATTGTTCCCGATGTTGGGGAAGTCCAGAACAAGGGGTTACAGTTTAAGGATAAAGGGGAAATCTTTTAGGACTGAGATGAGAAGAACATTTTTTACACAGAGAGTGGTGAATCTCTGGAATTCTCTGCCACAGAATGTAGTTGAGGCCAGTTCATTGGCTATATTTAAGAGGGAGTTAGATGTGACCCTTGTGGCTAAAGGGATCAGGGGGTATGGAGAGAAGGCAGGTACAGGATACTGAGTTGGATGATCAGCCATGATCATATTGAATGGCGGTGCAGGCTCGAAGGGCCGAATGGCCTACTACTGCACCTATTTTCTATGTTTCTATGTTTCTACCTGCCATGGTCTTTTTCTATTTCATTGCAATACCTGCACACTGAACAGTTAATAGAAAATTGCTTCTTTGTTTAGTTTAGAGATACAGCGTGGAAACAGGCTCTTGGCCCCACCGAGTCCGCGCCGACTAGCATATTAACACTATCCCACACACACTAGGGACAATTTACATTTATACCAAGCCAATTAACCGACAAACCTGTACGTCTTTGGAGTGTGGGAGGAAACTGAGGATCGCGGAGAAAACCCACAAAGGTCGCAGGGAGAACGTACAAACTCCGTACAGAAAGCACCCGTAGTCAGAATGGTACCCAGGCCTCTGATGCTGTGAGGTAACAACTCTGCCGCTGCGCCACCGTGCTTCTGTTTCGTTACTGCTTGGAGATGGACACCCATCACGGGAAACTATGCTTTCAACCATTCATTTTTGGGACCTCATAACCATAGAATCTTACTTTCTTTCAGCTTTCTTCATATTCGTAAGTGATAGGAGCAGAATTAGGCCATTCGGCCCATCAAGTCTACTCCGCCATTCAATCACGGCTGATCTATCTCTCCTTCCTAACCCCATTCACCTGCCTTCTCCCCATAACCCCTGATACCCGTAATCATTCCTCAATCAATAGATGCCTTCTGAGATTGTCAATCCCTTCGACCTCCCACGGAGAGACACTTCCATAGTACACCATCGTAATATCATGATAAAGGTGTTCTCATCTAATTGAGACAATGGCCTGCATTGTATCACAGCATTGCTCCAAATCTTTCAGTATGTTGTACTTTGGGCATTGCTTCACCCATTTTTCTTTTTTTTTAAATAATTCACATGCATAACATACTGTCAAACCATATCTCCTCATACCAAAGAAGTTTAGTTTAGTGTTAAGGTAGACAAAAATGCTGGAGAAACTCAGCGGGTGAAGCAGCATCTATGGAGCCAAGGAATAGGTGACGTTTCAGGTCGAGACCCTTCTTCAGACTGATGTGGGGGTGGGGGGGGGTGGGCGGGAAGATGAAAGGAAGAGGCGGAGACAGAGGAGGCTGTGGGAGAGCTGGGAAGGGGAGGGGAAGCAGGGAGAAAGCAAGGACTACCTGAAATTGGAGAAGTCAATGTTCATACCGCTGAGGTGTAAACCACCCAAGCGCAATATGAGGTGCTGCTCCTCTAATTTGCAGTGGGACTCATTCTGGCCATGGAGGAGGCCCAGGACAGAAAGGTCGGATTCGGAATGGGAGGGGGAGTTGAAGTGCTGAGCCATCGGGAGATCATGTTGGTTAATGCGAACTTAGTTTTAGTTTAGTTTAGTTTTAGAGCTACATTGCGGAAACAGGTCCCATTGGCCCGAGTCCGCACTGTCCAGTGATCCCCACAAACAAACACTTTCTTACACACATTTTGGACGATTTACATTTATACCGAGCCAATTAACCTACAAACCTGAACGTGTTTGGAGTGAGGTAGGAAGCCAAAGATCACGGGGAAAATCCACGCAGGTCACGGGGAAAATGTACAAACACCGTACAGGCAAGCAACCGTAGTCAGATTCGAACCTGGGCCTCTGGTGCTGGAAGGCAGCAACTCTACCGCTGCGCCACCGTATTTCCTTTGTCCTGGATGAGTCGATGTGTAGTTATTGGTAAGATGTCTCAGTGTAAAAATCATCAATTCTTCATCTCAGCTGGAACTGGAACTGGAACTGGAAGAATAAAAAAATCTATTCCCTGCACGGGAGAGCCGACCTTTTCCCTGTCGGGTCTCCGTTGTCGTTGGGGCCTAGCTCCGTGGAGCAGCCTCCGACCGGGATGACTTGGGGGCTCCAGTCGCGGCGCCTGTGGAGCTGCGGACTCACCATCGTGGGGCTGGCCGTCCTCGGAGCGCGGGGAGCGGTGGTGACTCGTTGCTGCTCACTCCGGGGCTCCAGCTGCAGCTGCAGACCGGTGGACTGGGACATCGGGAGCTCGCGGGTCCAGGTGAGAGACCGCTTTCCGGAGCTCCCGCAACGCAACTTCTCCAGCTCGAGTCGCGGGGTTGGAACGACCCGGAGCGGGGCCGTACATCGCCCGGCGCGGCTTTAATGTTAAAGCCGCGGGACATTCCAGCGCCTGCCGGGGGCTCCAACTTTGTGACTTTGGGCCCGGAGCGAGGATGTACATCGCCCGGCGTGGCCTCAACGGCCGTGCGACTTAACATTGCCCGCCTGGGGCTTCAACATCGGGAGAAAAATGGTGCAGGGGAGAGAAATGACTTTGCCTTCCATCACAGTGAGGAGGAGATTCACTGTGATGGATGTTTTTCTGTAAATTGAATTGTTTGTGTGTCGTGTAGGAATTGTTTTGTTTGTATGGCTGTGGAAACGGAGTTTCGTTTGAGCCTCTTTGAGGTTCAAATGACAAGAAATAAAATCTAATCTAATCTAAAAACTGCTGAAACATTTCAGACCTGAGTTTGCTAGTCTTTTAATGTGAAGTGTGATTATTGTCATGGACTATAATGGTATCCGAGGCTTTACTCTATATTTGTATCCGGTTCCAGTTATGGCTTCTTACGCAATAACAACTTCATAATCATAATCATACTTTATTAGCCAAGTATGTTTTGTAACATACGAGGAATTTGATTTGCCATACAGTCATACCAATAAAAAGCAACAGAACACACAAAGTACATTTTAACATAAACATCCACCACAGTGACTCCTCCACATTCCTCACTGTGATGGAAGACGAAAAAAAGATCAATCCCTCCCTTCTTTGTCCTCCAGCGGTCGGAGGCCTCTAAACTTCCGTTGACGGGACAATCTTACTCCCGTAGCCGGCGGCGGGCCTTCCTTGTCGGGGCGATCAAGCTCCTGCATCGGGGGGGGGGAATCTCAGCTCCCTCGCGCCGGGCAATCTACCGTTGTGCGGCTTTTGGAGCTAGCCGACGTCGGTCTCAACCCGAGACTGCGAGCTCCCGATGGTGAAATCCGCAGGCCGCGGTTGGAGCGTCGATCGAAGGCAAGGAATCGGTTCCGATGGTAAGTCCATGCCCCGCAGTGGGGCTCAAAGTCAGTCCCGAGCAAGGCCTCCAGCTCCACGATGTTAGGCTGCAGATCGACCGGAGATACGATCCGGAAAACAAACTTTTAATTATTCCCATTACTAGCAGAGTCTAGTCCCAAGCTCTGGAAATTCCCCACCAGTCCTTTCAATTCATCTCTCTTTCTCTAACCTGCTCTTTTTGGCCACCTGACATGGCTTAATGGACATCTTGGCTGACAGCATGCTTGTGAAATGCTACAGAACACTTTAGTACATTAAAAGACAGTATAAATAAACGTACAAATTGTTGCTGTTGCTAAGTAATGGCAGGTTATTTGTCCTCCATTACTCAATTCTCACTCGAATTTACTTGCAAATCCAAGTAATTATCTTTTGGCCAGTAAATGGAACAATACTGTAACTGCAGATGAGATCCCACAGTTTTCAACTGCCTTCAGCTCAGTCACATCTATTGCAGTGTTGAAGACAGCTCAGCCTATACTATGTGTAGGAAGGAACTGTAGCTGCTGGTTTAAACCAAAGATAGACACAAAATGCTGGAGTAACTCAGCAGGTCAGACAGCATTTCTGGAGAAAAGGAATAGGTGACGTTTCGGGTCAAGACCCTTCGTCAGCTGAGAGTTGGGGAAAGAGAAATGAGAAATATAGGCATTGATTTATAACAAATGAATAAAAGATATGCAAAAGGTAACGATGATCAAAGAAAGGTGGAGCCCACAATGGTCCATTGTTGGCTGTGGCCTAGGTGATAACGAGTTATACAGACAGTCAAACGCAACAGGACGACAGTGAAAGTTGCACGACGACTAGGGTGGGGCAGGGACGGAGAGAGAGGGTTACTTGAAGTTAGAAAAATCAATACTCCTACTGTTGGGTTGACAGGTGCCCAAGCGAAATATGACACTAAGGCATTTTGTTGATTGTAAAATAACTTTATGGCACCACGAGTTTGTGAAAAGTGCAATATAAATGTAAATCAGTTTTTCTGGTGCTATATTCACATTAATGATATTCACAAAATGTGATTTCATCAAATTTCAAGAATCATGCTGTATTCAATATTTTTCCATAGATAATTTGGAAATAAAATTGTATTTCTTACCTGACATAATCTGGGTGACACGAGGTTGCAGTCACATTGTATTCCTCTCCGAGCTTCTAAGAATTATCACGAAAAATTGTAATGAACCTCATTTATCATCTCAGCGGTAGAATTGCTGCCTCACAGTGCCAGAGATCCGGGTTTGTTCCTGACTGAGCATGGTTGTCTGAACAGAGTTTGTACATTCTCCCCGTCACCTGCGTGGGTTTTCTCCGGGATCTCCAGGTTTCCTCCCACACTCCAAAGATGTACAAGTTTGTAGGCTAATTGGCTTCGCATAATTCTAAATTGTCCCTAGTGTGTGAGGATCGCTGGTCTGCGCGGACTCGGTGGGCCGAAGGGCCTGTTTCCGAACTATATTTCTAAACTAAACCAAAAACTAAAGGATTACAACTTTCTGTATTGCTTTAAAATGTCAAAAAGACAAAAAAAACAATATTTGGGGTACAGGTCTCCTTAAAATTATAATATATCTAGATATATATCTATATATATCTATATATATATCTATATATATATCTATATATATATCTATATATATATCTATATATATATCTATATATATATCTATATATATATATCTATATATATATATATATCTATATATATATCTATATATATATCTATATATAGATATATATATAGATATATATATAGATATATATATAGATATATATCTATATATAGATATATATATATATATATATATATATATATATATAGATAGATATATATATAGATATATATATAGATATATATATAGATATATATAGATATATATCTAGATATATTATAATTTTAAGGAGACCTGTACCCCAAATATTGTTTTTTTTGTCTTTTTGACATTTTAAAGCAATATATATATATATATATATATATATATAGTGCTCTCCATAATGTTTGGGACCAAGACCCATCATTTATTTATTTACCTCTGTACTCCACAATTTAAGATTTGTAATAGAAATAATCACATGTGGTTAAAGTGCACCTTGTCAGATTTTATTAAAGGCCACTTTCATAGATTTTGGTTTCACCATGTAGAAATTACAGCAGTAGGAATTATGGTGACCCCCATTTCAGGGCACCATAATGTTTGGGACTCAGCAATGACATGTTAATGTAAGTAGTCATGTTTAGTATTTTGTTGCATATCCTTTGCATGCAATGACTGCTTGAAGTCTGCGATTCACGGTCATCACCAGTTGCTGGGTGTCTTCTCTGGTGATGCTCTGCCAGGCCTGTATTGCAGCCATCTTTAGTTTATGGTACACAAAAATGCTGGAGAAACTCAGCGGGTGCAGCAGCATCTATGGAGCGAAGGAAATAGGCAACGTTTCGGGCCGAAACCCTTCTTCAGACTGATGGGGGGTGGGGAGAAGAAAGGAAAAAGGCGGAGGAGGAGCCCGAGGGCTGAGGGATGGGAGGAGACAGCCCGAGGGCTGAGGAAGGGGAGGAGACAGCAAGGGCTAACAGAATTGGGAGAATTCAATGTTCATGCCCCCAGGATGCAGACTCCCCAAGCGGAATATGAGGTGCTGTTCCTCCAATTTCCGGTGTTGCTCGCTCTGGCCATGGAGGAGAGACCCAGGACAGAATGGTCGGATACGGAATGGGAGGGGGAGTTGAAGTGCTGAGCCACCGGGAGGTCAGGTTGGTTATTGCGGACCGAGCGGAGGTGTTCGGCGAAACGATCGCCAAGCCTCCGCTTGGTCTCACCGATGTAGATCAGCTGACATCTAGAGCAGCGGATGCAATAGATGAGGTTGGAGGAGATGCAGGTGAACCTCTGTCGCACCTGGAACGACTGCTTAGGTCCTTGAATGGAGTCGAGGGGCGAGGTGAAGGGACAAGTGTTGCATCTCTTGAGGTTGCAAGGGAAAGTGCCCGGGGAGGGGGTGGTACAGGAGGGAAGGGAAGAATTGACAAGGGAGTATGGAGGGAGCGGTCTTTGCGGAAGGCAGACATGGGGGGAGATGGGAAGATGTGGCGAGTGGTGGGGTCACGTTGGAGGTGGCGAAACTGACGGAGGATTACTTGTTGTGACGTTGGAGGTGTTCCTGGCCCATCTTTAGCTTATGCTTGTCTTGGGGGCTAGTCCCCTTCAGTTTTCTCTTCAGCATATAAAAGGCACGCTCAATTGAATTCAGATCGGGTGATTGACTTGGCCACTCAAGAATTTACCATTTTTTAACTTTGAAATACTCCTTTGTTGCTTTAGCAGTATGTTTGGGATCATTGTCTTGCTGTAGAATGAACTGCCGGCCAATGAGTTTTGAGGCATTTGTTTAAACTTGAGCAGATAGGATGCGTCTATACACTTCAGAATTCATTATACTACTACCAACAGCAGTTGTATCATCAATGAAGAAAAGTGAGCCAGTACCTTCAGCAGCCATACATGCCCAGGCTATAACACCGTGTTTCACAGATGAGGTGGTATGCTTTGGATCTTGGGCAGTTCCTTCTCTCCTCAATACTTTGCTCTTGCCATCACTCTGATATAAGTTAATCTTTGTCTCATCTGTCCACAAGACCTTTATCCAGAAATGTGGTTGCTCTTTGAAGTACTTCTTGGCAAACTGTAACATGGCCATCCTATTTTTGCGACTAACCAGAGGTTTCCATCTTGCAATGTAGCCTCTGTATTTCTGTTCATGAAGTCTTCTGCGGACAGTGGTCATTGACAAGTCCACACCTGAGTCCTGAGGAGTGTTTCTCATCTGTCGGACAGGTGTTTGGGGATTTTTCTTTATTATAGAAAGGATTCTTCTGTCATCAGCTGTGGAGGTCTTCCTTGGCCTGCCAGTCCCTTTGCGATTAGTAAGCTCATCAGTGCTCTCTTTCTTCTTAATGATGTTCCAAACAGTTGATTTGGGTAAGCCTAAGGTTTGCCTGATGTCTCTAACAGTTTCATTCTTGTTTCTCAGTCTCATAATGACTTTTTTGACTTTCATTGGCACAACTTTGGTCCTCATGTTGATAAACAGCAATAAAAGTTTCCAAATGTGTTAGAAAGACTGGAGGAAAGACTAGGTGCTGAGAGCTCTCATCTACCTGCATTAAGGAAGCATTTAAACACACCTAAGCAATTACAAACACCTGTGAAACCATGTGCCCCAAAGATTATGGTGCCCTGAAATGGGGAGGGGGGGGGGGGGGGGGGGGCTATGT
The DNA here is from genome assembly GCA_038087875.1 of Malacoraja senta. Classification (NCBI taxonomy): domain Eukaryota; kingdom Metazoa; phylum Chordata; class Chondrichthyes; order Rajiformes; family Rajidae; genus Malacoraja; species Malacoraja senta. The sequence goes on along the minus strand of CM075981.1, from coordinate 9,633,051 downwards.
ACAAACACAGCTGTAATTTCTACATGGTGAAATCAAAATGTATAAAAATACCCCTTATTAAAATCTGACAATGTGCACTTTAACCACGTGTGATTAAATAATCGCCCCTATAATAAAGAAAATTGCCCCTATAATAAAGAAAAATCCCCAACCAGTTGAGACCCTTCTTCAGACTGATATAGTTATATATAGAGTTATATATATATAGAGTTATATATATATATAGTTATATATATATAGAGTTATATATATATATATATATATAGTTTTATATATATAGTTATATATATATAGTTATATTTATATATAGTTATATTTATATATATATATATATTTATATAATTAAAAGTCTCATCTTGGCCACTTCCTGTCTGCGCTGTATATTGATTTTAGAAAAAACGCTACCATATATCGCTATGGTTTTTAGCCTTCTTACTCACAGTCCTGCTCTGCTGAGCAGGCCCCGAGGATTTTTCCCATCGATGAAAAATAAAAAAGTTATGAGTGTTTAAAAAACCTTGAGATCCTCTTGCCTGTCAATGACCGCGATGAAGGTAACGCCCCTTCCAGGGGGGGGGGGGGCAAGGACTATAAAATCCCGGATGCCTGGACATAACTCAGTCACTCTGCAAGATTGCGAGGGAGAGGCCATGACACTCATTCTAAGCTGTGAATCAACATAACTGTGAGTCTGCAATGTACTTGCAATAAATGATTTGTTAGCCCTTAATGACAATGCCATGAGTTGTTTGGCTTGCTGCCCTGCCTGTGCTTGAAACTGCAATGCTTTATTAGGTCCGACTGTGTTTGGAAGGAATAAATGCTTTATTAGGTCCGACTGTGTTTGGTTCAAACATCATTTCGTGACTTCCCCTTAGTGGACAGGTCGCGCTGATTATGTAATTTACGGTGAGTGCAGGAGTCACACTGATTGCGGAAGTGCCGCTGACTGGGGAAGCCCCAAAGTGCAGAGGCCGTGCTCAGCAGTGTGAGTATTCAAGAAAATTTACTGCCATATTTATGGTGTGTGAGTCAGTGAGTGTGTGTGTGTGTGTTTGTGAATGTGTGTGTGTCTGAGTGTGAGTGTGAGTGTAAGAGTGTGTGTGTGTGTGTGTGTGTGTGTGTGTGTGTGTGTGTGTGTGTGTGTGTGTGTGTGTGTGTGTGTGTGTGTGTGTGTGTGTGTGTGTGTGTGTGTGTGTGTGTGTGTGAGTGTGGTCTCAGTGACTGATCTTCCAGCCCAAGAATCTATTTGTCCCACAATGTCCATACTAGCCCCCTGGAAACCAGTCCCTCCGGCCCACAACACCATGCTAGCGCTCCAGAAAGCCTGAAGAAGGGTTTTGACCCGAAACAATGCCTATTTCCTTTGCTCCATAGATGTTGCCTCACCCGCTGAGTTTCTCCAGCATTTTTGTCTACCTTCGATTTTCCAGCATCTGCAGTTCCTTCTTAAACAGGTTTGTGGGTTAATAGGCTCAGTAAATTTGTAAAGTGATAGGAGTAAAATGAGGCCATTCGGCCCATCAAGTCTACTCCACCATTCAATCATGACTGATCTATCTCTCCCTCCTAACTCTATTCTCCTGCCTTCTCCACATAACCTCTTCTTATTCTTGCGTATGGCATGCACAGCCTAAATTTGGAAGACAACTTGTTCTGTTTGATCTTCTGTTTGTGCATGTCAGGTTGATTGCATTTGTTGAAACAGGGTGGACCACGTGAAGGTTGCAATCTCTCACCCCACATAACCTCTGACACCTGTACTAATCAAGAATCTATCTATCTCTGCCTTAAAAATATCCACTGACTTGGCATCCACAACCTTCTGTAGCAAAGAATTCCATAGATTCACCACCCTCTGACTAAATACATTTCTCATCTCCTTCCTAAAAGAACGTCCTTTCATTCTGACACTATGACCTCTAGTCCTAAACTCTTCCACTAGTGCAGGGGTCGCAACATACGGCCCCCGGGTCGAATGCGGCCCATAACCCGAAATCATCCAGCCCGCAGGCGGATTTTTTTCCCCGTAATCATCCGGCCCGCCGAGCGCCTGCCCCGTGCCCAGCCGAGCGCCCGCCCCAATCGCACGGCCAAGCACTGGCTGTACCGCATCCTGCGCAAAGCAGACTGCACGGCCGGGCACCTTCTGTAAACACGTTTAAGAAAGAACTGCAGATGCTGGAAAAATCGAAGGTAGACAAAAATGCTGGAGAAACTCAGCGCGTGAGACATGCAATGATTGCATGATGCTTCCTCACCCGCTGAGTTCCTCCAGCATTTTTGTCTACCTTCTGTGAACACGTGATTTGATGCCTGCCATCCGGGGCGGGATGGGGAGGGATCCATGTGTACATGTGATAGATGTGGCCCGCCATCCGCTCACAGACATGCGTCCTGGCCCCTATGCAGAACAAGGTTGCCGACCCCTGCATTAGTGGAAACATCCTCACCACATCCACTCTATCCAAGCCTTTCACTATTCCGTATGTTTCAATGAGGTCCCCCTCATTCATCTAAACTCAGATTCTTGTATTGTCGTTAGTGTGTGTAGGATAGTGTTCTATGTGCGCGGGGATCGTGGTTGCCGCGGACTCGGTGGGCCGAAGGGACTGTTTCAGCGCTGTATCTCTAAACTAAACAATCTGATAGTTGTAGGAAAGTAGCTGTTTCTGAATCTGGTGGTGAACAGCATCAGGCGCCTGGACCTTCTGCCCAACATTAGCAGCAAGAAGAGACGGCCTTGCGTGTGGGGATCTGTAATAATGCCACCTCCTTAAGGCGATTTCTGAATTCTCTTCCCATTGAGAAAATAGTCTGCACCTTTATTCCTACTACCAAATTGCATGACTCCACACTTTGCCACACTGCATTACATCTGCCATTTCTCAGCCCACTCTCCCAACCTGTTCAAATCCTTCTGCAGAGTCCCTGCCTTCTCTACACTAACAGCCCCTCCACCTAGCTTTGTATCATGCTGCAAACTTGGCCACAAACCTTTCAATTCCCTCATCCAAATCTCCCCTCTGATCAAACCCCCCCTCCCCCTCCCTCCCCATTCCTTGAGTACTATCATACATGGTAGATATCCTGTTTAAGAAGGAACTGCAGATGCTGGAAAATCGAAGGTACACAAAAATGCTGGAGAACTCAGCGGGTGCAGCAGCATCTATGGAGCGAAGGAGATAGGCAACGTTTCGGGCCGAAACCCTTCTTCAGATGGTAGATATCCTAGACTGCAAGTCCTGCAAAAATCATTACCTCATATTTTTCATGCATTTCTCTGTAACTTCTTAATAACTCATTAATATTGTTCTGTAACCGAAAACAATCCTAAGAACACCATTTTTTAATTTCATCTATAAACTTGCTAATCATACCTCCTATGTTCACAACCACGTTGTTGCGGTATATAGCTAACAGCCAGCGTCCCAGCCAGAGCCCTGCAGTATAGCACAGATCACAGGCTTCCAATCATTAAAAAAAAACCTTGCCATCACCCCCTCCCTTCCCACCCCCCCCACCCCAGCAAGCCAAAGCATAGTTAGTGTCGTAAAATAGAGAGAATGTCTAGAAATGCAAAACACAGAAAGTTGAAGGCATTTTTTGTTTCAACCTGCGAAGCACAGTTTTTTTAATTTGAGAGAAATGGCTCTCTTCAAACAAGAGACACGATTTGTGAATGTGTACAGCTGTGAAGGGAATAGTCTGGATTTTAATGATGCCATATGGCTTCTAATTACGGTCAGAGCAGGAACAGAATTTACTGCTACTTTCTCTGATCTGGTATTCAGTGCCTGCTGCTGCAGGCCTTGCTCAATTGCAGAGTTTTGAGCAATAGGACTGCAATTAATGATTCGTAGCAGAAGGTGCACACTCATTACGCAGGAGCCGTGGAAGGGACAGAGTAGGATTAGGTCCTACAAAACAAAAATCGGACAACGGTAAAATCGGACAAATGTTGCAAAGATCAGCTGCACTCAGTAGGTGGCAATCCTTGCCTCTGAACAGGGCTCCACCTTTCCTTGATCATCGTTGCTTTTTGCTTTATCCTTCATTCATTTGTTCTGTGTGCTGTCCATATCTCTCGTTCCCCTTTTCTCTGACTCTCAGTCTGAGGAAGGGTCTTGACCCGGAAGGTCACCTATTCCTTTTCTCCAGAGATGCTGCTTGACCCCTGGAGTTACTCCAGCTTTTTGTGTCTGTCTTCTTAATCAGCAAAATTGTGGGCACATCAGGGACTGGAACCCACATTCTTTTGACCCTTCAGTCCAGTACCGCATGGTTGGAAGGTATCTTTATTTGGATCAATCAGAGAAAACAAACCCACAGAAATACAATTCTAGCCTTCACACTATTGGGTTTGATGGCCTGCTGAAGACATGCAGCTCAGATCACAAGATGCAGTAGATAGACACAAAATCCTGGAGTAACCCAGCAGCTCAGGAGAGGAATGGGGGACGTTTCGGGTCGAGACCCTTCAGGCTGATGAAGGGTCGCGATCCGAAACGTCACCCATTTCTTCTCTCCAGAGATGCTGCCCGTCCCACTGAGTTACTCCAGCATTTTGTGCCTATCTTCGGTGTAAACCAGCATCTGCAGTTCTGTGCTCCACACCTCACAAGATGCAGTACCTGATAGTGCATGCTTGCAAATGGATAGCAAAGCTGAATTTCAAGGTTACAAAATATACCACACACTACCACTAGTGAATGGATTTGTAGGACATATTCTAATCTCAGAGATTACTAACAGTAACCTCGCAGTATTAAAAGTTAGTGCATAAGAGAGGTAAATGCAAGGCAAACTCACTCTCGAATACTAAATTACGGGAACAAATGTTCTATGCTATAAACTAAAATTTAGGAAAAACTTTTTCACCCAGAGCGTTGTGAATCTATGGAATTCTCTGCCTCAGAAGGCAGTGGAGGCCAATTCTCTGGATGCTTTCAAGAGATAGTTAGATAGAGCTCTTATAGATAGCAGTCAAGGGATATGGGGAGAAGGCAGGAACGGGGTATTGATTGTGGATGATCAGCCATGATCACAGTGAATGGCGGTGCTGGCTCGAAGGACCGAATGGCCTGCTCCTGCACCTATTGTCTATTGTCTATAAACGTATAGCTACAGTAAAACTCAAATAATCTGATATCTGGCTTCTGAAATGCCAATAATTCAGCATCTGCTCACCAGGTGCCGTTTCCCATACTGCCTTTAAACTTTCTGGCATGACTAACATTTATAACACTGTGTAACATGTTATAAAAGTGAATTAAAAGTGTGTTGGAGCATTAATAGGAATAATAACAATAATCTAGAACATCTGATGGTCTGGCACCAAAGTCCCTTGCCTGCTGAAGTTAGCAGAGTTTTGCTCCATATCACTGGACATTTTAAACGTTTTTCATTTTAATTTAAATCCAAGCAGTTAAAAATTTACTTTCAAGCTGTAATATATATGTCACTGGGTTTCAAATGCCCAATGTGGCAATCTGCTAAATGTGACCAACTTTGTAATTTCATCCAGCTCACACGATTGCACTCGAAATGGAGATCCTTGGAGGATCGCAATGAAAATGTCATCCCTGACCGAATCATCCCATTCCCAAAATTGAAGAATAGGTTGGTTATTCTTTACTGTGCAACAAAATATAAATTTCTTGCTTTAATATCACACGTTGTTTAACACAGAGATTTATTAAATACAACATGGCGGGCTGGCTGGCAAGAATCATTTATATAGAGTCATACAGCACGGAAACATGCCCTTCAGCCCAACTTGCCAATGCCAGCCAAGATGTCCCATCTGCCTGTGTTTGCCCGTATCTCTCTAAACCAGGGGGTGTCAAACTACCCGTTTAAATGCAACACCTCACATTTATCTGCATTAAACTCCAGTAACCATTCCTGTTAACCGTTAGTTAATCTTGATATAGCAAATAAATCAATTATTATTATAAAAGCAACATGACAAAAAATAGTAATGAGTTTGGGTATTTATGTACGATTTATGTCTGTGGTCCTGTCTAATGAAATTCCATGAAGAAAAAGTAAATTTGATTCCAATGCTGACAGTACGCCACCAACAGAATCTGACCGTTGCCATGGACAAGACCTCAATGGCTACCACAACTACACAACTACCACGGCTTGAAAATGTAGAAAGTGTTTCCCCTCCTCTCACAGCTCCCCAAACCATCTCAATCGCCTAAAGGAGAGTTAGGAATTTAATAGAATATCTCTATTTGACTAAATTTTAAAAATGCAATGTTGGAACTGAACTATTTATGATACAATGATACAATTTATTTGTTGTCATTTGAACCTAAGTTCAAACAAAATTTGGTTTCTGCAGTCATACAAACAAATAAAAAGAACCAAGACACAACACAATTTACACCCAAACATCCATCACGGTGAATCTCCTCCTCATTGTGGTGGAAGGCAAAGACTTATCTCTCCCCTGCACTCCCCATTCTCCTCCCGATGTAAAAAACAGTTGGCTATTTCGACTTCCCTTCAACCACCTCAAGCCTTTACCATTGGTGTACACCGAAGATAGACACAAAATGCTGGAGTAACTCAGCGGGACAGGCAGCATCTCTGGAGAGAAGGAATGGGTGACGTTTCGGGTCGAGACCCTTCTTCAGACTCACTGGTGTGCCATTGCCACAGTGTGCATTAGCCACAAGATGCTTCTTAATCTGCACCGCACAAAATGTTCTTCTGAAGCAATCTCTTTAGTTTTGAGCAAAACATCAAGTTCTTTGTGAGGGGAATGTGGGAACCGCAAACAGCTCCATAATGTGGTCAGAAGGCACCCAGCATGGCTGATGATAGACATGATGGTTTGGATCATGGCTTGCATGCAATTGTGAAGCAAGCGACATATGCCTCCTTTCCTTCTCTCCATAGATGCTGCCTCACCCGCTGAGTTCCTCCAGCATTTTTGTCTACCTTCTGACATATGGAGAGAAATGATTTCTGCAGGTGGCTCCACATTTCCTCCCCATGAGGTTGTGAAAAATGTAGAGATGTCAAAAGCATAGTGGTTGGCGCTGCTCCATGTAGTTCCCTTGTCACAATGATTCAATGGTGTTTTATCTGTCACATATACAACTGCACAGTGAAATTCATTTCGCATACATTACACATGCAGGCGCCGTCATTTTTGGTGCCTGCATGTGTAATGTATGCGAAAGTCCAAAGTGCGGTCCGTCCGCGCGCTCGATGTACAGGAGCAGTTCCCGTGAACCGACATCCCTCTCCTCTCCTTGTCCAGCCATCTTTGTGTCCCGGGGGCGCCTCCTGCAGCCGACCTTGAAAACACATTGTCCCGGTTCACCCCCCTACCGGCACTTGTGCCTCGCGCCCTACGTCTCCAGCTCCTTCCCGGTCCCGTGGTCTGCCAATCCTACCGGCGGGTTCCTTGTCCCGCCGGGCCTTAGAGCAGGCCCCAATGAGCCTTCGGGCAGGTTACCGTGACTTCCGACAGACGAGCCTTCAGGCAGGTTCCCAATCCCGTTGTCCAATAGACAATAGACAATAGGTGCAGGAGTAGGCCATTCGCCCCTTCGAGCCAGCACCGCCATTCAATGTGATCATGGCTGATCATCAACAATCAGTACCCCGTTCCTGCCTTCTCCCCATATCCCCTGACTCCACTATCTTTAAGAGCCCTATCTAGTTCTCTCCTGAAAGTATCCAGAGAACCGACCTCCACCGCCCTCAGAGGCAGAGAATTCCACAGACTTATAACTCTCTGCGTGAAAAAGTATTTCCTCATCTTCGTTCTAAACGGCTTACCCCTTATTCTTAAACTGTGGCCCCTGGTTCTGGACTCCCCCAACATCGGGAACATGTTTCCTGCCTCTAGCGTGTCCAAACCGTTTATAATCTTATATGTTTCAATGAGATCCCCTCTCATTCTTCTAAACTCCAGAGTGTATAAGCCCAGCTGCTCCATTCTCTCAGCATATGACAGTCCCGCCATCCCGGGAATTAACCTTGTAAACCTACGCTGCACTCCCTCAATAGCCAGAATGTCCTTCCTCAAATTAGGGGACCAAAACTGCACACAATACTCCAGGTGTGGTCTCACTAGGGCCCTGTACAACTGCAGAAGGAACAGGGTCCAAAGAGTCTTCGAGCGGGTTCCTGGTCCCGTCTGTCGATGAGCCTTCGGCCGTGTTCCTGATCCCGCCGAGTCTTCGGGCAGGCCCCGACCAGCCTTCAGGCAGGTTCCCAATTCCGCCGTCCAATGAGTCTTTGGGCAGTTTCCCGGTCCCTTCGACCGACGAGCCTTCGGGCGAAGTCCCGCCGACTATGGTAAAGATGATGCCCTCAGATTCAGATGCTGCTCCTCAGCCATTGGGAGGAGGTGATGGTTAAGTAGGACCCAGCCAAGACCTGGCAGACAGCAGTGGGACCCTCTCCACCCTATAGCCCAGAGATTCCTGGCTATTGCAAACACACATAAAAATAAGTTGTGTGGAGTATTTTTTTTAAACTTACTTTGGCTTGTTTGGTATGCTTTCCAGCTGAAAACCCTAAATATTATTAAAGCATCACAGATCCCCTGCATTCTTTGGTTTGCATTTATGGCTCCATCCTGTACTAAATCCCTCCTGTCAGAAATGCTCAGAACTTCAATCACATTTTTTCTTCACAAACTCGATTTCTGAAGTGCCATAAATCTATATCTTGGAAAATAGCAACAAGTACTGAAGCAAATCACTCAATAAAAGAAAGTAAAAATACCGCAGCTGTTCCAAATTCCCCATTTATTCAGAAGACAATTCAGAAGTTATTTTTTCAACCCCAGGCAAAAATATTGACCTATCTGGTATCGCCAATTATTTCTCTCCAGATACTCTGGCATCTTTCTTGTGCAATGTAGTCATAAGAATTAACAAAGCAAACTCTCCAGTTGCCAATAAGTGACAGCTGGAAACTGCCTAACGTCAGGTACTGGCAGTCAGAATCCTCCATGATATCACATTCGCCTCAATGATATCACATTCGCCATACAAGCAGGTACCTGTATTAGCAATCGGAATCTTGCAGATTAGGAAAAGGGGAGATGCAACGAGACCTGGGTGTCATGGTACACCAGTCATTGAAAGTAGGCATGCAGGTGCAGTAGGCAGTGAAGAAAGCAAATAGTATGTTAGCATTCATATCAAAAGGATTTGAGTATAAGAGCAGGGAGGTTCTACTGCAGTTGTACAGGGTCTTGGTGAGACCACACCTGGAGTATTGCGTACAGTTTTGGTCTCCTAATCTGAGGAAAGACATTCTTGCCATAGAGGGAGTACAGAGAAGGTTCACCAGACTGATTCCTGGGATGGCAGAACTTTCATATGAAGAAAGACTGGATAGACTCGGCTTGTACACGTTGGAATTCAGAAGACTGAGGGGGGATCTTATAGAAACGTACAAAATTCTTAAGGGGTTGGACAGGCTAGATGGAAGATTATTCCCGATGTTGGGGAAGTCCAGAACAAGGGGTCACAGTTTAAGGATAAGAGGGAAGGCTTTTAGGACCGAGATGAGGAAATCATTTTTTACACAGAGAGTGGTGAATCTGTGGAATTCTCTGCCACAGAAGGTAGTTGAGGCCAGTTCATTGGCTATATTTAAGAGGGAGTTAGATGTGGCCCTTGTGGCTAAAGGGATCAGGGGGTATGGAGAGAAGGCAGGGATGGGATACTGAGTTGGATGATCTGCCATGATCATATCAAATGGCGGTGCAGGCTCGAAGGGCCCAATGGCCTACTCCTGCACCTATTTTCTATGTTTCTATGTTTCTATATGACTGGATTTTAAAAAATCTATATCTTTCTATATATTACTAAAACTCTCATCTTGTTTGTGAGTCTGTCTGCGCGTGAGTGAGCTCAAGAAACTACGCCAAAATTGCACCACCTTACTCACCTTTGTCCCGTGGTCGGTCGTATAAAGTTTCGTACACATTGATGTTATATTTTACAAGAAATTTACTTAAAAAGTCAATATTTGAGAAAAATGTCTTCACTCTCCAGCTATATCTTCAGCTATGACTTTACAATGCTACATTGTTGCAAACTCGGCATACTCAGTCGAGCCAGGCTGCCAGCACCAGAAAGCAAAGATCATAGAGCGGAGCCAACGCACTGAGGTGTGGTACGTAACGGAGTGTCACGGCCGCCATTTGTCAATGCAAAACGCTCTATGATCTTTGCTAGAAAGTGCTGTTGCTATCCCTTTTTTTTAAATTCCTGGCAGCATGAATGCCAGCACTAGAAAGTCACTAGAACGTCACCTATTCCTTTCCTCCAGAGATGCTGTCTGACCCTTAAAGGCTCTGTCTTACCTGTTTGCGGTCATCGGCGGTGAAGCGCGGCGTCGCCGGTAGCGAGGACCGCGCGGCAACGGCGAGAGCGTCGAGCCTATCCACCGGAGCGCCGCACGGATGCTGCGCGGGGGCCGAGTTAATTCAAACACGGCGGGTCCCACGTGCTTGCGGTAAGTAAATAAAAGGGCGGGCCGACTGCGATGACGTCGGCCCGCCGCACGTGACTCACCAGCGGCGGCTGTGGCAGTGGAGGTTTGACGCACGGCGCTCGAGCCATACTGGCGGCGGCCCGTGCGAGCGGCCGTGCTGCACTCGTGCATCACTGATGGAGGTTGTGCGGTGAGTATTTAGTTTTGGACATTGTCGATTTTATTTTAGCACCGCGCGGTGTTGGGAACACCGCCGCACGGCCCGGGAATTGTACTTTCTCACGAGTGCGTGGTCTATGGCGGCAGATTCTTCCCGTTTCGCCGCCATAGACCGCAGACTCGTGAGACAGGCCTTTTACTCCAGCTTTGTGTCTATGTCATGGATATTGTTTTGGGTTAGGACCCTTCTTCAGACTGATCAAGCTACCCATGTTCTCCAGAGATGCTGCCTGACCTGCTGAGTTATTCCAGCACTTTGTGTCCATCTTATGGATAGGCAACATTCCTGATTGTGACTATTCTTCAGACTGATCAAGCTATCCATGTTCTCCAGAGATGCTGCCTGACCTGCTGAGTTATTCCAGCACTTTGTGTATTTTTTTGTAAACCAGCATCGACTCGTAAAAAATATTATAATCCGTATCGTCTAATCTGTTCACACACATTCACTGAAACTGAGAGGAATATGTCCTACAGTCACAATATTAGAGCTCTAGCTGTAATCTTCCTCGTGAGAAGATAGCACTAAGGCAATAGCATGCCATGGCGCATCTCAAATCAAACATTGAAACTTGGCTGCTGACTTGTGACCATCAAATCTACAAAGATCAATGCCAACAATGGAGGAATCAAGCTTGGATTCTGAAAACTGGTGGTCAAAAAAGATTTATACCTAACTAAAATAATGTCGGCGTTGGTCTTAATTGAAGTGTAAAGGATTGAAAATTCAACTCACTTTAGTTTTGGTAAACCAACAGCTGCAGTTTTCAAACAGATTTTGCTTTTCGCTCCATCACTGATGTTTAAATTAATTTACTCCCGAATCTCTGGATGTGCATGTGTTTCACATTGCCCCATCCAACCTGACAAATGCCTGCTAGATTATATAGTGCTATATTTGTTTGCAATGAAGGACCATGTTAATGAAAATGGATTCAAAGCGTAATTCAACTGTGGCCATTCTCATTATTGCTATATTTATGGAGAACACTAAGAGCTACCAAATTCCATCTCAAGCAATGCAAGAGCAAAATAAATCTAAACAAATCATTACGCCTCCATCAAAACATCAAATACCTCTCCTCATTGCAAACCAATAGTAGATAACCATATAACCATATAATCATTACAGCACGGAAACAGGCCATCTCGGCCCTTCAAGTCCGTGCCGAACACTTTTTTTTTTTTTAAACTTCCCCCTAGTCCCATCTACCTGCACTCAGACCAAAACCCTCCATTCCTTTCCCGTCCATATACCCATCCAATCTATTATTAAAGGATAAAATCGAACCTGCCTCCACCACTTCCACTGGAAGCTCATTCCACACAGCTACCACTCTCTGAGTAAAGAAGTTCCCCCTAATGTTACCCCTAAACTTCTGTCCCTTAATTCTCAAGTCATGTCCCCTTGTTTGAATCTTCCCTACTCTCAATGGGAAAAGCTTATCCACGTCAACTCTGTCTAACCCGCTCATAATTTTAAAGACCTCTATCAAGTCCCCTCTTAACCTTCTGCGCTCCAAAGAATAAAGACCTAACTTGTTCAACCTTTCTCTGTAACTTAGTTGCTGAAACCCAGGCAACATTCTAGTAAATCTCCTCTGTACTCTCTCTATTTTGTTGACATCCTTCCTATAATTAGGCGACCAAAATTGTACTCCATACTCCAGAATTGGCCTCACCAATGCCTTGTACAATTTTAACATTACATCCCAACTTCTATATTCAATGCTCTGATTTATAAAGGCCAGCACACCAAAAGCTTTCTTTACCACCCTATCTACATGAGATTCCACCTTCAGGGAACTATGCACAGAAAATTCCTAGATTCCTCTGTTCAACTGCATTCCTCAATTAGCTACCATTTACCATGTATGTCTTATTTTGATTTGTCCTGCCGAGATGTAGCACCTCACATTTATCAGCATTAAACTCCATCTGCCATCTTTCAGCCCACTCTTCCAAATGGCCTAAATCTCTCTGTAGACTTTGAAAATCTACTTCATTATCCACAACACCACCTATCTTAGTATCATCTGCATACTTACTAATCCAATTTTCCACACCATCATCCACATCATTGATGTACATGACAAACAACAGTGGACCCAACACAGACCCCTGAGGCACCCCACTAGTCACCGGCCTCCAACCTGACAAACAGCCATCCACCATTAAGGGCTTAATTAGGAAAGGGAAAATAGATTATGAAAGGAAACTGGCAGGGAACATAAAAACTGACTGCAAAAGTTTTTATAGAGAAAGAGATTAGTTAAAACAAATGTAGGTCCCCTTGCAGTCAGAAACAGGTGAATTGATCATGGGGAATAAGGATATGGCGGACCAATTGAATAACTACTTTGGTTCCGTCTTCACTAAGGAAGACATAAATAATCTGCCGGAAATAGCAGGGGGCCGCGGGTCAAAGGAGATGGAGGAACTGAGTGAAATCCAGGTTAGTCGGGAAGTGGTGTTGGGTAAATTGAATGGATTAAAGGCCGATAAATCACCAGGGCCAGATAGGCTGCATCCCAGAGTACTTAAGGAAGTAGCTCCAGAAATAGTGGATGCATTAGTGATAATTTTTCAAAACTCTTTAGATTCTGGAGTAGTTCCTGAGGATTGGAGGGTAGCAAACGTAACCCCACTTTTTAAGAAGGGAGGGAGAGAGAAAACGGGGAATTACAGACCAGTTAGTCTAACATCGGTAGTGGGGAAACTGCTAGTCAGTTATTAAAGATGGGATAGCAGCACATTTGGAAAGTGGTGAAATCATTGGACAAAGTCAGCATGGATTTATGAAAGGTAAATCGTGTCTGACGAATCTTATAGAATTTTTCGAGGATGTAACTAGTAGAGTGGATAGGGGAGAACCAGTGGATGTGTTGTATCTGGACTTTCAGAAGGCTTTCGACAAGGTACCACATAAGAGATTAGGATACAAATTTAAATCATATGGTATTGGGGGTTCAGTATTGATGTGGATAGAGAACTGGCTGGCAAACAGGAAGCAAAGAGTAGGAGTAAACGGGTCCTTTTCACAATGGCAGACAGTGACTAGTGGGGTACCGCAAGGCTCAGTGCTGGGACCCCAGCTATTTACAATTTATATTAATGAGCTGGATGAGGGAATTGAAAGCAACATCTCCAAGTTTGCGGATGACACTCAGCTGGGGGGCAGTGTTAGCTGTGAGGAGGATGCTAGGAGACTGCAAGGTGACTTGGATAGGCTGGGTGAGTGGGCAAATGTTTGGCAGATGCAGTATAATGTGGATAAATGTGAGGTTATCCACTTTGGTGGCAAAAACGGGAAGGCAGACTATTATCTAAATGGTGGCCGATTAGGAAATGGGGAGATGCAGCGAGACCTGGGTGTCATGGTACACCAGTCATTGAAAGTAGGCATGCAGGTGCAGCAGGCAGTGAAGAAAGCGAATGGTATGTTGGCCTTCATAGCAAGAGGATTTGAGTATATGAGCAGGGAGGTTCTACTGCAGTTGTACAGGGTCTTGGTGAGACCACACCTGGAGTATTGCGTACAGTTTTGGTCTCCAAATCTGAGGAAGGACATTATAGCCATAGAGGGAGTGCAGAGAAGGTTCACCAGACTGATTCCTGGGATGTCAGGACTTTCATATGAAGAAAGACTGGATAGACTTGGCTTATACTCGCTAGAATTTAGGAGATTGAGAGGGGATCTTATAGAAACGTACAAAATTCTTATGGGGTTGGACAGGCTAGATGCAGGAAGATTGTTCCCGATGTTGGGGAAGTCCAGGACAAGGGGTCACAGCTTAAGGATAAGGGGGAAATCCTTTAAGACCGAGATGAGGAAAAACTTTTTCACACAGGGAGTGGTGAATCTCTGGAACTCTCTGCCACAGAGGGTAGTTGAGGCCAGTTCATTCGCTATATTTAAGAGGGAGTTAGATGTGGCCCTTGTGGCTAAGGGGATCAGGGGGTATGGAGAGAAGGCAGGTACGGGATACTGAGTTGGATGATCAGCCATGATCATATTGAATGGCGGTGCAGGCTCGAAGGGCCGAATGGCCTACTCCTGCACCTATTTTCTATGTATCCATGTACCATTACTCTCTGGCATCTCCCATTCAGCCACTGTTGAATCCATCTTGCTACTCCACCATTAATACCCAACAATTGAATCTTCTTAACCAACCTTCCATGAGGAACCTTGTCAAAGCCCTTACTGAAGTCCATATAGACAACATCCACTGCTTTACCCTCATCAATTTCCCTAGTAACCTCTTCGAAAAATTCAAGAAGATTAGTCAAACATGACGTTCCAGGCACAAATCCATGTTGACTGTTCCTAATCAGACCCTGCTTATCCAGATGCTTATATATATTATCTCTAAGTATCCTTTCCATTAATTTGCCCACCACTGACTTCAAACTAACAGGTCTATAATTGCTAGGTTTACTCTTAGAACCCTTTTTAAACAACGGAACAACATGCGCAGTACGCCAATCCTCCGGCACTATTCCCGTTTCTAATGACATTTGAAATATTTCTGTCATAGCCCCTGCTATTTCTATACTAACTTCCCTCAATGTCCTAGGGAAAGTCCTGTCAGGACCTGGAGACTTATCCGTTTTCATATTTTTCAAAAGTGTCCGCACCTCCTCTCCTATGAATCTCATAGTTTCCCTTGCTACTCTGCTTGTTTCCCTTACCTCACATAATTCCATATCCTTCTCCTTGGTGAATACCGAAGAAAAGACGTTGTTCAATATCTCCCCCATCTCTTTTGGCTCTGCAGATAGCTGTCCACTCTGACTCTCTAATGGACCAATTTTATTCCTTGTTATCCTTTTGCTATTAATATAGCTGTAGAAACCCTTTGGATTTACTTTCACCTTACTTGCCAAAGCAACCTCATATCTTCTTTTAGCTTTTCTAATTTCTTTCTTAATATTCTTTTTACATTCTTTATACTCCTCAAGCACCTCATTTACTCCATGCTGCCTATAATTATTGTAGATCTCTCTCTTTTTCCGAACCAAGTGGCCAATTTCCCTTGAAAACCATGGCTCTTTCCAATTTTTACTATTTCCTTTCAACCGAACAGGGACATAAAGATTCTGTACTCTTAAAATGTCACCTTTAAATGTCCTCCATTTCTCTTCTACATCCTTCCCATAAAACAATGTCCCAATTCGTCCTTTTAAATCCTTTCGCATCTCCTCAAAGTTAGCCTTTCTCCAATCAAAAATCTCAACCCTAGGTCCAGTTCTGACCCTCTCCATAATTATATTGAAACTAATGGTATTGTCATCACTGGACCCGAAGTGCTCCCCAACGCATACCTCCGCCATATCCGCATAGATAGTCCTTATTGCATAGGCCTTTAAGTATCACAACTTATGAGTAGTTCTGGTGGATGAGACCACTACATATTAAAAAATAAGTCTAATGGGCCTGTCCTACTCAGGTGATTTTTTAGGCAACTGCAGGCGACTCGTTTGTCGCCGCATGTTCGCCGGTAGTCGCCGGGAGTAGTCACGTCAGTCGCGCAAAAAGTCGTAGCGTCTTTCTGGTCGCCGCTATATTTTCAACATGTTGAAAATTTTTTGCCGACAGTGGGTTTGACGCCAATGAGCATAGCTTGACTTCTCGTGACATAGAAGCTGTCGTAGGTTGTCGCCAGGATGACTTAGGTTGTCGCCAGGATGACGTAGGTTGTCGCCGTTTTTTCGGCGACAATGACAGTCGCCGGCAGTTGCCTAAAAAAATCGCCAAGTGGGACAGGCCCATTAGCAGTAGATTAATATCTTTGGATCTTAGGTATTAAAACATTACAAATTGTGTAAAAATGTGCTTTTGCCTGTGGAACCGGATACTTACCCTAACCAAAGACAGATTAACTCAATATTGATAAAACTGGAGATTACTTTGACTGCAATGCCACATAAGAAGAGGCACAATATCTGAGAAGATTACGGTTAATATTCATACAATGAGTGAACACCAATGAAGAAACACTTCTCACTTCATTATTCTACATTTCAGAGCCATTGAGAGCTGTACTGGGGTGAGAGATTGCAATCTTCACGTGGTCCGCCCTGTTTCGATGAATGCAATCAACCTGGCGTGCGCAATCAAATAAGATCAAATAGATTGTCACCTTTAGATTGCGTATGGCTGTGCACGCCATACGCAAGAAGAAGAAGAAGAGCTGTACGAACCAAACGTTTACTCTGTGCATCGTCATATCGTTATGAGACAAACTTAAGCAACAGTGTATTTTCAACACATCCAACACTACAAAAGTGACCTATTAAAACAAGAGTTGAGCAGCTCCTGGATAGAGTGAATGTAGAGAGGATGTTGCCACTAGTGGGAGGATCTAGGACCAGAGACCACTGCCTCAGAATAAAAGGACATACCTTTCGAAAAAGGAGATGAGAAGGAATTTCTTTAGTCAGAGAGTGGTGAATCTGCGGAATGTATTGCCACAGGCAGCTGTGGAGACCAAGTGAATGGATATTTTTCATGCAGAGATTGACAGATTCTTGATTAGTAAGGGTGTCAGGGGTTATGCGGAGAAGGCAGGAGAATAGGGTTGAGAGAGAAATATAGATCGGCCATGATTGAATGGCGGAATAAACGATGGGCCGAATGGCCTAGTTTTGCCCTTATAACTTATGAACTTATGACAGACACAAAAAGCAGGAGTAACTCAGCGGGACAGGCAGTATCTCTGGAGAGAGGGAATGGGTGACATTTCGGGTCGATACCCTTCTTCAGACTTATGGACTGTACCACTTATCCAGTTCCTACTTTTTAACCTTTCATTGATCCGAATCATTTGAAGGAATACAATTGTAAAACTTTTAGTTATTAAAAAAATATATATATCCGAGTGTACTGTATGTACAATATTTAATAATATACATTCTATCCCTTTCAATTGGTTGTCAAGGCTTTATTCCTATGACAAATTGCATTATACCTTCCACTCTCATCTCTCTTCAGCATGGCCATCCCCTTTCACTGGGAAGAGCAGATGTTTGGGACATTTACGATAAATTCTTGTCTTTGAGAGCCTGACTTCTGACTCCTGCAATCTGGGACACTAGCTATTTCTCTGAAGAGGCTTTAATCTTACCTGCAAGTGAGTTCTTTGATTTGCCAGAAAGGCAATCAGGTCCTGATGGAGATTGATCTGTTCCTCGGTGGCATCATTGTTCTCTCACGACACAAAGTGCTCTCAGGCTACAGTTAACAAAGTTCTGATTCAATGAGTCTCAGACTGCACATCTCTCTGTAGGGAAGCTGAAACTTCACCCGTTAACTCTTATAGAACCAGAAATATCATCGGATCCTAGTTCAAAAACTTATGCCACCAAGAGTGACCAGCGATCCCCATACACTAGCACTATCCTACACACACTAGGCATTACATACAATTTACAGAGGCCAATTAACCTACAAACCCGTACGTCTTTGGAATGTGAGAGGCAACGGGAGCACCCGGAGAAAAACTACGCGGTCACAGTGACAACGTACAAATTTTGTAGAGGCAGCACCCATGGTTAGGATCAAACCCGGGTCTCTGGCCCCGTAAGGCAGCAATTCTACCGCAGCGCCACTGTGCCGCTTTTGATGATTTACCCTACTGATCCTGCACAATTGTTGAAGTGTATGACAACATATACACTGTAATACACAGGCCCATTTGTCCAACTCATCCACGTTGCCCAAGATACCCATTGAAGCAAGTTCCTTTTGCCTATGTTTGACCCATATCCCTCTAAACCTTTTCTATCTGTTCACATGACCAAATATCTTTCAAATATTGTCAATATACTTCCCACTTCAACCACTTCCTCTGCCAGCTTTTTCCATCTGTGTGAAAAAGTTGCCCTCAGGTCCCCATTAAATCTTTCCCCTCTCACCTTAAACGAGTGTCCTGTAGTTTTTGTTTCCCGAACCCTGGGAAAAGACTACACATTGACCCTATCTATGTCCCTCTTAATTTTATATATCTCTAAAAAAATCACCCCTCAAGTCTCCTACATTGTAAGGAATAAAGTCCTGGCAGAGTGCATATATTTTAATGTCTGTTACTTTTGTTTCTATGTTTTTACAGTCCTTATCTTTTAATATATTGTTCAATTTCACAACCTTTCAAACTGAATCCCCTCATACATGGATAGGACAGGTTTGGAGGGATATGGACCAAACCGGGCATGTTGGACTAGTGCAGCTGGGACACGTTGGCCAGTGTGGGCAAGTTGGGCCTGTTTCCACAATGTATGGCTCTATCCCTTTATTTCAATTCATCTTTCATTTCCTTCATCAGCCAGAGCAGTGGCTCTGGTTATCTTAATTCTTCCCATGACGGGAATGTGTCTGAGTTGTACCAAAACCACCTCCTCACAAAAAAACATGAAATTATAATTTTGTCTGCCAATCCCAACAACTCTATCCAAATCTACTGATTTGGTGCGACAACGCGACAAAGTTAAAATAGGAAATGCTGGAAACACCAATCTGGTCTGTCAGCGTCTGTGGAAGGGAAACTTATAATTTCAGGTTGGGGGGGGCATTCGTGAGAACTGGAGGAAAGAAAAACAATTCAGTTTCTGTTGGTAGAGAAAAAGGGGAATTGATGGGGAAAACAAATATCTCAAGTTCAAGAGTTCAAGCGAGTTTATTGTCATGTGTCCCAGATAGGACAATGAAATTCTTGCTTTGCTTTAGCACACCAGAACATAGTAGGGCATCTGATAGGGCATTTAAGACAGCGCACTTTATGTGGTGACCATTTGCATACCTTGGGTATGCAAGCAAAGAATTTCACTGGGACTTGTCGCATGTGGCAATAAAATATTCATTCATTCATATAGGCAGTTACATCCACATTATGTTCCTTTATTTGGGAAAAGCATTGTTAACAGCGAGGCTACGGGGCATGTCCCACTGAGTTAGAAAAGCTGAGCCAAAAGTGATGTCAGGCTGGACAGTTTGGACAATTGGCTAGAAGGTTTTGACACAGACAGAACAAAATGAGTTTCCTCAAGTTGAAAAGTTTGCTATTGATCACAGAAGGCAGCAACGTACCCAGACAGAAGATGAAGTCTTGTTCCTCAAGCTTGAATTGTAACAGAGCAGGAGGCCGCAGGTTGGAATGTCCGACACAAATGGAATGGTGAATAAAAGTGGCAGACAACTGGAAGCTCAGGGTCACTCCTGCAAACTGAACAAAGTGCGCTGCAAAATGATCTCCCAATCTCCGAATGGCCTACTCCTGCACCTATTTTCTATGTATCTATGTATCTACCTCTGGTTTCCACAATGTAGTAGAGAGCCACACCGCAACCATCAATTGCAGTAAACTAGATTGGAAGAAGTGTAAGTGAGTTGCTACCTGGGGGGACTGTTTGGATCTCTGGACAATGGAACGGAAGAGGTGAAGGGGCAGGTGTTGCATTTCTTGAGCACTGGGGTATTCTGGAGTGAACAGAAGAGCAGATCGGGGAGTTACTAAGCGAACAATACCTACAAATTGCTGAAAGGGGAGGGGATGGAAATGCATTTGGTGTTGCATCCCATTGCAGCTGGTTGAAATTGTAAAGCAAGATCCTGAAATGTCACAGTTTTGAATAAGGATTCCAGGCTTGACACCTTAACCATTTCTCTGGGGTGGGAGATTGCAACCTTCACGTGGTCCTCCCTGTTTCGACGAATGCAATCAGCCTGGCGTGCACAAACAGAAGATCAAACAGAGGAAGTTGTCTTACAACTTTAGGCTGTGCACGCCTTACGCAAGAAGAAGAAGAACCATTTCTCTCTCCACAGATACATTTGACCTGCTAGGTTTCCAGCTTTTTCTGTTTTAATTTCAGATTTTCAGCATCTGCAGTCTGTTATTTATTTTCAAATACACAAGCAGGCAGCACGGTGGCGCAGCGGTAGTTGCTGCCTTACAGCGCCAGAGACCCAGGTTCGATCCTGATTATGGGTGCTGTCTGTACAGAGTTTGTACGTTCTCCCCGTGACCAGCGTGGGTTTTCTCTGGGAGCTCCGGTTTTCTCCCACACTCCAAAGGCGTTCAGCTTTGTAGGCTAATTGGCTTGGTAAAATTGTACATTTTCCCTAGTGTTAATGTGCGGGGATCGCTGGTCGGCGCGGACTCGGTGGGCCGAAGGGCCTGTTTCCACGCTGTATCTCTGAACTGAACAAGTTGGCCTTGACGTTTCCGAAGGAAAAACTGATCCTATTAATCCCAGAATATATTTTAACAGCAAAGAAGGAAAGCGGTTTACGGAAATAATCTCAGAAGGTAAACAATCAACATATGTAAAAGAAGGAACTGCAGATGCTGCAAAATCGTAGGTAGACAAAAATGCTGGAGAAACTCAGCGGGTGAGGCAGCATCTATGGAGCGAAGGAAATAGGCAACGGAATAAAATGTAAAAAATATGTAAAAAATCTCTTCCAAACTGCAAATCCTGCACGATCTATTGGGAGGACTGTGGCTTGATGAGTATTCTATCTAAGTAGTGTGATATCAAGCGGTGCCTATGGTATTATAAAAATAGCAGTGTTTGTCATGGTAATGTTATTGATATTTGTTATCATCAAGTTCCATGCCATACAGGCAGAAGGCTCCATGTGGGAAGCTAAAAGCTATTTGCATCAACAGACGTGGATGAAACAAGGTTTCTTTTATGATGCTACTACACATTCTGCTTTAATCGTAAAGCAGCACATTTGTTGGATAATCCATTAAAAAAATATTGTAACATCTGTGCTTCTTCTAATAGCAATTGTACCACATGGGTCTGAGAGGTACAATTATGCAAAGCACTTATCATTTTATTGTTACTCAGGGAACTGAACTAATTTCAATGTAAACAAAGAAACTGTGGTGAAATAAAGCTGAGCAAAAAGAACTGGAGTAAACCATTCAGCCCCACCCTCCCTACTAGCCCATCAGCAATCCAATTAGATCATGGTCAGTCAGCTAATTATTGTCATATGTACAAGTACAGTGAGATAGAGGCAAAATGAAATCCATGCTTGCAGCAGCATCGTAGGCGTATAGATGCAAACAACACACATAACGTGTTATACAGAAATTATTCATAACAGTGAAAAGAAAAAAATATTAAAACAGTGCAAAACACAATTGGAAAACAAGTCCATGATAGTGCAAAAGGTGGTCCATTGTCAGTTGCTGAGGGAGGATGAGGGTTGAGTGGGTCAGTTCAAGAACTTGATGGTTACAGGGAAGTGATTGTGTCTATGCCTGATTGTCTGGGACTTCATGCTTCAGTATTTCCTGCCTGATGGGAATAATGAGAAGAGGGCATGACTTGGACTGTGAGGATCCTTGATGATAAATGCTACCTTTCTGAGTCAACACCTAACGTAGATGCTTTCCATGATGAGGAGGGCAGTGTCCAGAATGATCGGGCTGATTCATTCATGAGCCATCATGATCTTGTTGTTTACTCCATCCATTTGCCTTTATTGAGTTGGTATGCTTTATTAGCCTGATCTATCAGTAACAGGCATAATGCGAAATTTCAAAACTGTTAAATTAAATATTTTCACCACTCTTTCCCTGAAAAAAACACTCATATGACAGTGCTAACTTTAAGACCAGGAGTTTCTTTACAATCACAAGAAGCTTTGGAAATGTTGGCATTCCAACGCGCAGTGCATTGTAAATTGGCATGGTATTCAATGAGTATTGCTTGAATGAATATCAGATTTTAGTTTAGTTTAGACATACAGTCGGAAACAGGTCCTTCGGCCCACCGAGTCCACCCTTGGAAATCATTCATCACAGCAATACCTCACACTGAATCACATCTTCACTTACCACCTTCAAGGGAATGTAATAGTTCATACATCGGAATGGTGGTGCAGCAGTAGAATTGTTGCCTTACAGACCCAGACAACCAGCTTCGATCCTGACTACAGTTGCTGTCTGTACGGAGTCTGTACGTTCTCCCCTTGACCTGCGTGGGGGGTTTTCCGGGAGCTCCGGTTTCCTCCCGCATTCCAAAGATGGTTTGGTAAAATTGTAATTTGTCCCGACGTAAGATAGTGTTAGTGTGCAGGGATCGCTGGTCGGCGCGGACTCGGTGGGCTGAAGGGCCTCTTTTCGGCACTATATCTCTAAACTAAACTAAAATCTCATGTGAAATCTATCTACTTGCGATATTCATTTAAATACAATAGCGATTTACAATGCACTGCACCTTGGGATGCCAACATTTCCAAAGCTTGTAGTGATTGTAAAGAAACCAAACTTTTAAACTGTCACCACCAAAGTCATTTTAGAAGAAACCGATCCATGACAAAATTGTAAGACGGAACAGAGTGCTAAAAAAATATACAAGTTACAGTAACCAGCAAAAAGGTTTGCTATTTTTTAATATTGTGATGTTTACAGCTTTCTTAAACCATCAAAAGTCAATGAGCTGTTCAGCTTTTTGTGAGTTTGTTGAACAAGGTGAAATTCATATAGGTCCAAAATTAGTTATATTGACGATTGTTTTTTTTTTTTCTGGCAATAAAATACAATTTAATGCAGCTTTGCAGCCAGCAAATAAATTGTGGCTGAATACACCATTCTACCTACCTGTGCATATCGGTCAGAACATCTTGTGCAGTAATTCCTTATTATGCAATTAATTTCTGTCCTTTCATGAGAAGATTACAAAACAAAATTATTGCCAGTTTTCTTTCCTTGTTGGGAATTAAACAATAGAGAAGTGTATTCAATGGTCAAAAATCCTTTGATAATTTATTAAGCTTATTTCCAAATTAATCCAAAGCACTGAACCATTGAAGATTGTGGACCAGTGAAACTGCAGCACTGGGCTAGCATACCGTGCTGCAAAATCAGTCTGTAATAGAAAGAGCTATGCATTCTCATAACCAATATATCGGACATAAGCTCTGAAGCCATATAATTGATCATGAATGGTGGAGGCCAGACACACGAATGGAAGGAGCAGATGCAGGTTTTGTACCTCTCAACTTAAAGCTATGCTCGCTAGTATTTGATATTTCCATCCTGGGAGGATGTCTCTCATTATATCTATGCCTCTCATTATATTATATACTTATGTCAGGTCTCAGCTCAACCTCTAGCGTTGCAGAGAAAACAATCCAAGTCTGTCCAACCTAGTAGCTAATACTCCCTAATCCAAGCATCGTTCCAGTAAACCTCTGCTGTACCCTTTCCAAAGCCTCCACATCCTTCCTGTAGTGGGACGACCAGGACTCCAGGCAATGCTTTAAATATGGCCTAACCCAAGTTCAATAATGCTGCATCATGATTTCCTGACTCTCATACTCAATGCCCCAATCAATGAAGGCAAGCATACCATATCTGAGGAAGGACATTATAGCCATAGAGGGAGTTCAGAGAAGGTTCACCAGACTGATTCCTGGGATGTCAGGACTTTCATATGAAGAAAGACTGGATAGACTTGGCTTATACTCACTAGAATTTAGGAGATTGAGAGGGGATCTTATAGAAACGTACAAAATTCTTATGGGGTTGGACAGGCTAGATGCAGGAAGATTGTTCCCGATGTTGGGGAAGTCCAGGACAAGGGGTCACAGCTTAAGGATAAGGGGGAAATCCTTTAAGACCGAGATGAGAAAAAACGTTTTCACACAGAGAGTGGTGAATCTCTGGAACTCTCTGCCACAGAGGGTAGTTGAGGCCAGTTCATTGGCTATATTTAAGAGGGAGTTAGATGTAGCCCTTGTGGCTAAAGGGATCAGGGGGTATGGAGAGAAGGCAGGTACGGGATACTGAGTTGGATGATCAGCCATGATCATATTGAATGGCGGTGCAGGCTCGAAGGGCCGAATGGCCTACTCCTGCACCTATTTTCTATGTATCTATGTATCATATGCCTTCTTTACCACTCTATCTTCTTGCGTTGACACTCACAGTGAGATATGGACTTAGACCCCAAAATCCCTTTGTACATCGATGCTGTTCAGCATCTTGCCATTAATTATATATTTTCCCGCAACATTCGATCTCCCAAAGTGCAACACCTCTGAGTGGCTTGGATTAATCTCCAAGCACCATTTCTCCACCCATTTCTGTCTGATCTTTATCCTGCTTTGTACTTTGGCAGCCTTCCCCAGAATCCACGACCCCAGCAATAACGGTGTCATCTGCAAACTTAGTAAACAACCCATCTACTGTACGTTCACATCCAAGTTATTTATATATTTTACACACAACAGAGGTCCCAGCACAAATCCCTGCAGTACTCCACTGGTCAGAGACCTCTAGTCTGAATATTGTCCTTCAACCACAACCCTGTCTTCTATCAGTAAATTAGTTCTGAATCCATGTGGCCAAGTCACTGTTAATCACGTGCATCTAAATCTTCTGGATCAGCCTACCAGAGGGGAATTTATCAAATGCCTTACTAAAATCCATGTGGACAACATTCATCGCCCAACCCTCATCGGTCACCTTTGTTACCTCCTCAAAAAAACTTGATCAAATAAGTAAGACATGACCTGCCGTGTACAAAGCTGACTGTCCCTAAGAAACCAATTCTCGTACAAATGGGTGAAAATACTATCCTGAAGAATCCTCTCCAATAGCTACCCTCCACTGACGCAAGGCTCACTGACCTATAATTCCCTGAATTCTCTCCACTTCCCTTCTTAAATAAAGGAACAACATTAGCTACTCTCCATTCCTCTGTGGCCAAAAAAATATGCAATGATCTTCAACAAGTTTCCCGCAATTTCCCCTCTTGTCACTCTCAATAACATGATCCCATCAGGCCCTGAGGATTTATCCACCTTAATGTGCTTCAAGAGCCCCAACATCTCCTCCTTCTTGATCTCAAAATGCCTTTGCATGTTAGTATTCTCCACGCTGATCTCACTGCCCCCATGTCACTCTCTTTGGTGAAAACAGATGCAAAGTACGTGTTTAGTAGCTCGCCTGTATCTGACTTCAAGCACAAATTTCCTCTTTTATCCTTGAGTGGTCCTACCTTCTCCCTGGTTCCCCTCCTGTTTTTAAGGGAAGGTATAAAAAGCCTTGAGATCTTCTTTAATCCGACCCACCAAAACCATTTCATGGCCCCTTTTAGCCCTTCCAATCACCCACGAATTATTTCCTCCTTCTTTTATATTCCTCTAAGGCCATGCCTGATTTCATCTTCTAAACCCCCTGCATACACTTCCTTTTTCTTTTTGACCAAATGTAAAACAACCTAAAACATCAACCCAAAAACAGCAGAGAGGAACTTCTTGCTAGGTCCTTCGCAAACTTGCTTGCAACATTGGCACCTGTCTGCAATCTTAAACATTCTTTTCTTCTGCCAAATCAGAAAGGTAAGACAAGCAGGGAAGGAACATTTAGAAAAATCTTCCTGCGGTGAAAATTACACTCTAGAGACTGATTATGCTTCAAATGAATTTATCTTGCATCAGTCAAGCTGCACGTTCCAGACCCAAATCTATTTCCGTTAACATTCATTAGTGTATGATGTTCAGTCACTGTGAATGATTGATGCCTGGGAATCTATAAGCATGTTATTTTTTAATTTATAATGGGATAACATATTTCTGAAGGTTTTAGAAGAAGTTATACTAAGACTTGCAGTAGGTCTTAAAAATGTCAGCAATATGTATGGATGTTAATATAACTAAAAGCACACTTGTGCAAAACCAATTTCAGAATCAGGCTCTGGAGGAAGGAACTGCAGATGCAGGTTTACACTGAAGATAGACACAAAATGCTGGAGTAACTCAGCAGGACAGGCAGCATCTCTGGATAGAAGGAACGGGTGACGTTTCGGGTCTAGACTTCTATCCAGAGATGCTGCCTGTCCCGCTGAGTTACTTCAGCATTTTGTGTCTATCTTCAGAATCAGTCTGTCATGTACATGACTTGTTCTTAGAGACCGTAACGAAAACTAGCAGCAGGTTCATTAGACATGCACCCTTAAGAGTGTTGTTAGTCTGTCAGGGCCAATTATGTCCTTCTTCAAGTGCATTTTATGTCACTTGCATAACAGCTAAATATGGAAAGCATCTCTCGATGTTGTTTTTTTATCTTCTGTAAACTCCACTAGTTTTCATTTCAGATTCTGAAAATCTGTATTGGTGGAAACTATGGTTTAGTGTTATCTCGGTTACCTCTGAGGTTTGTGGGCTCTAGACCAATAGATTTGAGTACATTAACGAGCTTTATTCTCTGATCCAGAAATAAACAAATATTGTTGCAACTACTGTCTTTATATCAAGAAATCATTTATGACTATGTTAGTGAGGAGAAGGTTTTGGTTATACCAAGGTTACATCAAGAACTTGCTTCCTCATCAACATAGACGCAAGTTCATAAGTGATAGGAGCAGAATTATGCCATTCGGCCCATCAAGTCTACTCCACCATTCAATCATGGCTGATCTATCTTTCCCTCCTGACCCCTTTCTCCTGCCTTCTCCCCATAGCAGTGATTCTATTCTAAAAAGGAGCATGGGATTTGTCTACTGTACTGAAAGTAATTATGGCTCAAGTATCATCACCAGCAAGCCTTCTGGTGCCTACCTCATTTATATTTGTATAAGCTCCCTGTACAAATTGGTTGCTGCTTTTACTCGATTACAAAAGTTAATATATCTCAAAATGTACTTAATTGGCAGGAAAGCATTTTCAGTTACCCAGAGGCCATCAAGGGCACTAAATACAAGGCTTTGTATATAAAGCCTGGACTTAGAAAGCGCATAAAAAATTATTGAGATGCTGTGCATGAAAATAATACCACATTAATAATACCATACCAGTGTTATGAATGACACCTTCACTTTTCCAGAGAGGGAGAAATCTATGGGTCAATCACTATCATGCACCATTCATCCTGCAAAGTGAGGTGTTATCTATGGGATTTAATTGAGTAATCTTACCTTATTATTTCCCAGAAGCAGTTAGACAGGTACATGGATAGGACAGGTTTGGAGGGATATGGGCAAAACGGAAGCAGGTTGGACTAGTGTAGATGGGACATGTTGGCCAATGTGGGCAAGTTGGGTCGAAGGGCCTGTTTCCATGCTGTATGACTCTATGACTCTAATGCAATCTCTGTCTCTCAAATCCTGAAGGCACTATTTATTTACTTTTCAGATCTACGTCTTGCTGATACCATGCACCGACTCGCAAAGGCGATGCCCCAATTTACATTTGCCTGCTTCTGTGGACTCCATGGCCTCTGCAATTCTAAGGAAAAGAAGGAAAAGCATGGATCGGAACGGGAAACATCTGTGTAAAAATGGACTCAGGATTATGGTATACTCAGCCTGGCCCTGCCGTGCACAGTGGGGCAACTGTATCTCTTGGAATCCAACGTGATGCTCTTACCCCAAAATTATAAAGGGGTATGAGTTTGTCAAATGCAGTCCATGGAGAGAAATACCTTTCTCCTGCAGGCCAATGGGAGGGTGCAGTAAATGTCTATTTTGCATTCGCAACCTCTGGAAAATGGGTCAAGCTACAAGTGATATCATGAGCTCCACAAAAAGAAACACCGCAAATCTTGTTCAAAAGAGTGTTATCATATTCTTTCATCCTACTCATTCGTGTATTCATGAGTGACAATGCAAGATATCCAAATGTTTTGCGTAGGATACGGACTATGCTAAACTTTCACTTAAAAACCTTAAACACCTTTTAGTATTTTTGGATGAGGAGGTGGTTGAGAGCACTGAAAAAATAAGATGATGTTGCTGCTTTTGTGATTTTTGTGGTCTGGGTTAAAGATCTGAACATGTCAGAAGAACTTGGAAAATATATACTTGGGTAATTAAATAAAATCTGGAATAAATAATTGTCATCCATAATGACAACCATGACACTTCCAGACTGTTGTAAAAATCCACCCAATACATCAATGTCTTTGAAGATAAAATAAAGCTGTTGTGATTTACATGACTGACAAAAAGTGGTTGACTCTTAACTGCTCTTTAAAATTGCCTAATAAGCCAATTGATTGAACCAAATTTGTTTTGCAATGGAAAAGAAATGCTGCACTTTGCCAGAGAAGAGTCAGTTACTGCAGTGTTGGTCAAAATGCAGAAGGAATCTGATACGCCTGTATCAGCAACACTCAACTGCCACCAAAAATGGAATTAGACGCGTGCTAGTTCCCTCTGGAATGAAGAGCTGTGATAGAGAACAGTGACTTCACCATGATCAATTGGAGAAGCAGTAAAGTATGGAGGTTCCCTCCGTACGACAATTGCCAATGCTGTAATCAAATGACGTCAAGTTTGAATGAAGTGAAATCATCTTTTTTGCTGCTTGTAGAAGTGTCCAGAAGACTGACTTTTAATTCTGAGTGCTTTTCCACATTTATTGGAAGTGGAAATCAGATGTTGTCAGACTGCACCATTGAATGTTTCATTTAATTATTAAGATGATGGATTCAGGTTTTGACGTAATTTTGAGGTTCAAATTATGTTTATTATTGCTCAAGCATCATCTCTAACAGGATTGATACCACCACACCAGCTTTTCATACCATCAGCAGCACTTACCCTTGTTTTTTTTAGGTTTTGAGTCAATGCTATCCAACCTTTTCAAATGAACTGTGGCAAGTTATAGCAATGTTGCTGCAGTTTTCCCCCAATTTCCTCATCCTACAAACATCAGTTTTTCGAAATGTACAGAAAATCATTTTTGGCTGACAAGCTTTTTTTTTAAAGCTTTTAAGCAGATTCACTGACCAGTATTCATCAGATTCGGCAAATTCCATTTGCTACATTGGAACAGACTGCAATGCGGGGTGCACTTGTACTTTTCACATTTGCAGAGATCAGTTGGATCAGATGGTTTATTTCTGTGCTGTAAACTCTGCAATTTGAGGCAATTTGAGGCAAAGTAATTCACATAAGAAATTTGCCGTACAAAATAACAGCTGAAGAAATGCATGATATATTTGGGAAATATGGACCAAGTATGGAAATACACCTGAGATGAGAGGAACTGCCTATATGGTATATGAAGACAACCTCCAACGGAAAACATTTGCAATAAATTTACTGTTTTATTCATTTCATATTTCTGGGATTATTATATCTGTATGTGTAAAACCTTTAACCTTCCCTTTTTGGCCACTATTACTTTCCACTTCCACTCCTGGAAGCATGTAAAATTCCCAGTCGTCCTTAGGTAACTTATGTAATCGGCCGTTATATGAAAGCTTGACAGTCAAAGAGGATTTTGTTATTTGTAACATTTTCAATGTTTAATTCCTATACAATTAATCCTCAGCTTTATTGACTAGATGTCTGTCCTTATATTATGCACCCTTCCATTTCAGTTACATTTAATACTTCAGCCAATGTTACATGATATCTTGTGTTGTGATAAATCAAGTAGAGATTAGGAGGCTTCCTTGCTCCATGGGAAAGCAGGCAAATTCAAATGGTCTTTTTTGCTACAGAGCATTTTCAAAGCTGACTGTCAGCGGTACTTTCCACTGGAATAATGAGACATCATAGAGAAGCTCAATTTAAAAGAGGAAAGAAATGTAAAAACAGTCTTTTCTAGGAAATGTCCACGCAATTCCTGCTCACGCATTTAGTTTTTTGCTCATATTCATGGTAAATCAAAGATTCATATACCACAGGAAGAGGACCATCAGCCCTATGCTGATTCTGAAAGAGCTAAGGAATTAGTCCTATTTCCCTACGATTTCTGCACATCCCCTCATATTTTCCCTGCCTCTTTCAGGCATGCACCCAATTACTTTTTTAAAAAACAATTACTGCTAAATCTGTATCTACCTACCACCCAACAAACTCTATCACAGTTCACAATGGGCAGGTCAAGAAGATACCATTCAGTGATTCATGTGATTTATAATCACATGAAATAATCTTCTTCGACACAGTCAATTATGTTAGTGTGGTGGGCTGAACCTTGAAATACAGCATGTCAACGTTTTTACTTACGAGCAGCCAAGCAGAAAATTTCCAATTACATATTGATTTCAATGAATGTAAAAATAGTGAGACCATTCAAAACTGTCACCCTCCGTATTCGAGGTGACGCAATTTGAAAAATGTAGACTGCTTGGTCTAGAATCTTTATGGTAGACATCAA
Organism: Malacoraja senta; assembly: GCA_038087875.1. Lineage (NCBI taxonomy): Eukaryota > Metazoa > Chordata > Chondrichthyes > Rajiformes > Rajidae > Malacoraja > Malacoraja senta. The sequence goes on along the minus strand of CM075981.1, from coordinate 9,602,207 downwards.
AATATCACCTAGTTTTCTTTTTGAATATTTTTGTAAACATAACCGATGCAATGCATTATTATAGTTAACCTGACTATGCACACCAATTAGCTGCACAATCTTACATAAAAGTAATATTCAAGATGTGTAGGAATGAACTGCAGATTTATCTATCTGGTTTAAACCGAAGATAGACACAAAAAGCTGGAATAGCTCAGCGGGCAGACAGCATCTCTGGAGAAAAAGGAATAGAAGAAGGATCTCGACCCAATCTCAAAACGTCACCTATTCCTTTTCTCCAGAGATGCTGTCTGACCCGTTGAGTTAAGGGCCTGTCCCACTTAGGCGACTCTTTAGGCGACTGACAGGGACTAGTGTTAATGGAATTCACCTACGACACTGGCGACAACCTACGACAGCAAAAATTGTCGCCACTGTTGCCGAAAAATTTTCAACATGTTGAAAGATCACTTCTGAAATTTTGCAGCAGTCGCCTGTAGTTGCCCAAGAAATCGCCTAAGTGGGACAGGCCCATAACTCCAGCTTTTTGTGTAATACTTCAAGATGCTGGGTCCACATACAGTATGTTTAGCTAAAGGATTTCCAGTTATATAAGAACTAAAGCTGCTAAATGCCAGAGGTTACCAAGATCTTTGCTGTCTTTATGACCACCAATTACACTTGCAATCACCATGACCACTGATAAGTTTGTAGTCACTATGATCGTGGATTATGATGCATGCAGTTACTATGCTTAATGCAGTATGCAACTAATGGTAACGCCATGTCTTCTTTATATAGTGCTTGAAGGATTAACTGAGATAGCAAAATTGCATCCAAGCTCAGGGATTAGAGAAGGAAGAAGTGTTATATTACACAAATAAACTATACATGTAAAATGTCTATGGATGTAGTATGACATGAATGTAAATTTCCTGGTAATTAACTACAGATGTTTTTCCTCAAAAAAAAATCAATAGTTGTTAACCATAAAATACGAATGTCATCCCTCACCAACAGCAGACTGGAGAATAATAAACTTTACAGCTTCAGCTTTATGTATGCCTTCTCCAATAAAAAAGATACAAAAAGCACCAACTGTTACGTTATTGCTGTGTCTTTAGAAACAACCAGCCTTGCCAGACTTGGATGAGTATATGCCATTTCAATCAATGCCTTCAATTTCCCTGAATTGTGGAGGTTTGCAAATCTTTTGCATAACCATCCATCTGCCTCGTTGAGATCATTTTAATACATCCTTAATTTGCTACAAAAGGAATAGAAATTTATGCTAAGATGAAGAATTGGTTATTCAAATATACAATATGGATGGGTAAAAAGGACCTGGAGTGCTGGGATAATTCAGCGGGTCGGGTAACATGGATAGGTGATGTCTCGGGTCGGGATCCTCTTGAACACTGATTCTGGTGGGTGGGGAGGGGGGGGGGGAAGAGAGAGCTGGAAAGAAAGTGAGGTGGGGGCAGGACAAAGCTTGGCAAGTGATAAATGGATACAGGTGAGGAGGGGTGGGGGAGGGGGGGGGATGATAGGTAGATGGTTGGACAAAGGCCATAGATGAAGAGAAAAAGTATGATATAAGGATAGAAGCATTATGAAGCCATAGGAAGGAACATAGGTAGAAGGGGATAGGAAAAGGGGGAAAGGGAGAAGTGGGGGCAAATCCAGGTGCGGCACGGGGAAGAGAGGGGAGAAAAAGCAGGGGGGGGTAATTGTTAGTAGATTAGTCACATTAAATTGGAGAATTCAATGTTCAGATCTTTAGGTTGTAAACTACCCAAGCGGAATATGAGGTGTTGTTCCCCCAGTTTGCACGTGGCCTCACTCCGGCAATGAAGGAGGCCCAGGACAGAAAAGTCAGACGGAAAAGAGAAGGGGAGTTAAAATATTTAGCCATCGGGAGATCCAGCAGGCTTTGGCAGACCGAGCCCAAATGTTCGGCACCGAACATATCAATGGGACCTTGGCTTGTCCAACAATACAAAAAAACATATGTGTAAAATAAATATATATAGACATAGAAAATAGGTGCAGGAGTAGGCCATTCGGCCCTTCGAGCCTGCACCGCCATTCAATATGATCATGGCTGATCATCCAACTCAGTATCCCGTACCAGCCTTCTCTCCATACCCCCTGATCCCCTTAGCCACAAGGGCCACATCTAACTCCCTCTTAAATATAGCCAATGAACTGGCCTCAACTACCCTCTGTGGCAGAGAGTTCCAGAGATTCACCACTCTCTGTGTGAAAAAAGTTTTTCCTCATCTCGGTCTTAAAGGATTTCCCCCTTATCCTTAAGCTGTGACCCCTTGTCCTGGACTTCCCCAACATCGGGAACAATCTTCCTGCATCTAGCCTGTCCAACCCCATAAGAATTTTGTACGTTTCTATAAGATCCCCTCTCAATCTCCTAAATTCTAGCGAGTATAAGCCAAGTCTATCCAGTCTTTCTTCATATGAAAGTCCTGACATCCCAGGAATCAGTCTGGTGAACCTTCTCTGCACTCCCTCTATGGCTATAATGTCCTTCCTCAGATTTGGAGACCAAAACTGTACGCAATACTCCAGGTGTGGTCTCACCAAGACCCTGTACAACTGCAGTAGAACCTCCCTGCTCCTATACTCAAATCCTCTTGCTATGAAGGCCAACATACCATTCGCTTTCTTCACTGCCTGCTGCACCTGCATGCCTACTTTCAATGACTGGTGTACCATGACACCCAGGTCTCGCTGCATCTCCCCATTTCCAAATCGGCCACCATTTAGATAATAGTCTGCCTTCCCGTTCTTGCCACCAAAGTGGATAACCTCACATTTATCCACATTATACTGCATCTGCCAAACATTTGCCCACTCACCCAGCCTATCCAAGTCACCTTGCAGTCTCCTAGCATCCTCCTCACAGCTAACACTGCCCCCCAGCTTAGTGTCATCCGCAAACTTGGAGATGTTGCTTTCAATTCCCTCGTCCAGATCATTAATATAAATTGTAAATAGCTGGGGTCCCAGCACTGAACCTTGCGGTACCCCACTAGTCACTGCCTGCCATTGTGAAAAGGACCCGTTTACTCCTACTCTTTGCTTCCTGTTTGCCAGCCAGTTCTCTATCCACATCAATACTGAACCCCCAATACCGTGTGATTTAAGTTTGTATCCTAATCTCTTATGTGGTACCTTGTCGAAAGCCTTCTGAAAGTCCAGATACAACACATCCACTGGTTCTCCCCTATCCACTCTACTAGTTACATCCTCGAAAAATTCTATAAGATTCGTCAGACACGATTTACCTTTCGTAAATCCATGCTGACTTTGTCCAATGATTTCACCACTTTCCAAATGTGCTGCTATCCCATCTTTAATAACTGACTCTAGCAGTTTTCCCACTACCGATGTTAGACTAACTGGTCTGTAATTCCCCGTTTTCTCTCTCCCTCCCTTTTTAAAAAGTGGGGTTACATTTGCTACCCTCCAATCCTCAGGAACTACTCCAGAATCTAAAGAGTTTTGAAAAATTAGCACTAATGCAACCACTATTTCTGGAGCTACTTCCTTAAGTACTCTGGGATGCAGCCTATCTGGCCCTGGTGATTTATCGGCCTTTAATCCATTCAATTTACCCAACACCACTTCCCGACTAACCTGGATTTCACTCAGTTCCTCCATCTCCTTTGACCCGCGGCCCCCTGCTATTTCCGGCAGATTATTTATGTCTTCCTTAGTGAAGACGGAACCAAAGTAGTTATTCAATTGGTCCGCCATATCCTTGTTCCCCATGATCAATTCACCTGTTTCTGACTGCAAGGGACCTACATTTGTTTTAACTAATCTCCTTCTCTTCACATATCTATAAAAACTTTTGCAGTCAGTTTTTATGTTCCCTGCCAGTTTCCTTTCATAATCTATTTTCCCTTTCCTAATTAAGCCCTTTGTCCTCCTCTGCTGGTCTCTGAATTTCTCCCAGTCCTCTGGTATGCTGCTTTTTCTGGCTAATTTGTACGCATCATCTTTTGCTTTGATACTATCCCTGATTTCCCTTGTTATCCACGGATGCACTACCTTCCCTGATTTATTCTTTTGCCAAACTGGGATGAACAATTTTTGTAGTTCATTCATGCAGTCTTTAAATGCCTTCCATTGCATATCCACCGTCAACCCTTTTAGAACTAATTGCCAGTCAATCTTGGCCAATTCACGTCTCATACCCTCAAAGTTACCTTTCTTTAAGTTCAGAACCTTTGTTTCTGAATTAACAATGTCACTCTCCATCCTAATGAAGAACTCAACCATATTATGGTCACTCTTGCCCAAGGGGGCACGCACAACAAGTCTGCTAACTAACCCTTCCTCATTACTCAATACCCAGTCTAGAATAGCCTGCTCTCTCGTTGGTTCCTCTACATGTTGGTTTAGATAACTATCCCTCATACATTCCAAGAAATCCTCTTCCTCAGCACCCCTGCCAATTTGATTCACCCAATCTATATGTAGATTGAAGTCACCCATTATAACTGTTTTGCCTTTGTTGCACGCATTTCTAATTTCCTGTTTGATGCCATCCCCAACTTCACTACTACTGCTAGGTGGCCTGTACACAACACCCACCAGCGTTTTCTGCCCCTTAGTGTTTCGCAGCTCTACCCATACCGATTCCACATCCTCCAAGCTAATGTCCTTCCTTTCCACTGCGTTAATCTCCTCTCTAACCAGCAACGCTACCCCACCTCCTTTTCCTTTCTCTCTATCCCTCCTGAATATTGAATATCCCTGGATGTTCAGCTCCCAGCCTTGGTCACCCTGGAGCCATGTCTCCGTGATCCCAACTATATCATAATCATTAATTGCTATCTGCACGTTCAACTCATCCACCTTATTACGAATGCTCCTTGCATTGAGACACAAAGCCTTCAGGCTTGTTTTTACAACGCTCTTACCCCTTATACAATTATGTTGAAAAGTGGCTCTTTTTGATTTTTGCCCTGGATTTGTCTGCCTGCCACTTTTACTTTTCACCTTACTACCTATTGCTTCCGCCCGCATTTTACACCCCTCTGTTTCTCTGCTCACCCATTTAAGAACCCCACCACCTCTTATTCTCTGTTTATTATTGTTTTCTTCTTCCCCCCCTACATGTTGGGTCTGAGTGCTTTCCTTCTCTGCCTCCTGCCTCACACACTGTCTAATAGCATTCTCTATTTGAGTCCCTCCCCCCAACCATTCTAGTTTAAAGTCTCCCCAGTAGCCTTTGCAGATCTCCCTGTATATATAGATATTCTTAATGTATAATTATCTTTACCTTTGTGCAATATTTTATGTTCTTTAGTTTGATATTGCTAATGTAATTGATGGGAGGTGATACAATTAGAAATTAAACATTTAAAAAAAATTTAAACTTCTAATAAAATAAAATATTAAAAAAAAAAATGTAAGTCAAAATAACTAGCAACTTCGTTGAACATATATCTGGCAAAAAGCAGAATTAGATGTGGCAGGATGCATATTTGTACATGAATTGTGTCAGTTTTGTAGAATGCCCCAAATTTCAGGCCAATTTGCCAAACCAGAGAAAGGGGCTGAAATGTACAGGAAGGAACCGCAGATGCGGGTTTACACCAAAGATAGACACAAAATGCTGGAGCAACTCAACGGGCTATGCAGCATCTCAGGAACAAAGGAATGGGTGACGTTTCGGGTCGAGACCCTTCTTCAGACTGAGAGTCAGGGGAGAGGAAGACTGGAGACATGTGGAAGGGTAAGGTGTGAACATGACAGATCAAAGCAGACAATGTTCAAGGATTAAGGAAATGTAGAATGGATCATTGTTAGCTGAGGGGAAGGCGACAATGAAATGTTTGCTTTATTTTACTATCTCACACATTACTTCTGAAAGGTAACGATTTCTCTTATACATTATAAATAACTGTAAAGTCCTTATTTCCAATTCTTAAATGTTCCAGTATGTTTTATTCTATTTAATGTCTTGCATGGAAATTTATACCCTTGAATGTTCTACTTACATATGCATGGAGGTCTGATGTGAAATATTACTGACATGGAGATGGACTAATTTTAAAAACTAATTATTTGATGAAAGCACACAAGTGCTTCCCACTAGTCTAAATATCTGGTCCTCAGGCAATCCATGGTGAACATGGTAGAATACACTGGGTATTATTTTGCCAATTAATAGGTGAGAGAATTCATGTAATTACTTAGTAAGGACAAAAAAAGTGTATAATGTGACTTCAAATCCGAGATGACAAAAAGAGAATCTGGAAAAGGGAGACAATTAAAAAATGAAGGAAATGCAAATAACAATAAATAAAAATGAAAAAAATAAGAAAAAACATGGCCTGTTTCCTTTATCCTTGATACTTTTTTGCATATATTTCATTCATTGTTCTATATCTCTCGACATCATCATCTATCTCTTGTTTCCCTTTCCCGTGACTTTCAGTCTGAAGAAGGGTCTCGACCCAAAATGTCCTTTTCTCCACAGATGCTGCCTGAGTTACCCCAGCTTTTGCGTCTATATTCTGAAATTAAAGACTGGATCAATTCACAATGAAAACAGTAGCCCGTCTAATTTGATGTCCTTTTCTAGATGATACCATCTACTATTTGGTATCTTCAGAAGAAACCAAGTTTTATAAAATCTTGGTCCACACATTGTACTATCATGAGAAAAAAATAATCATGCAGAGTATTAAATATCAATGTTGCTAATCTGATACATTTCATTTTTCCACTAAATATACAAAATGGGCCAGTGTAGATATCCAGCACCCACAAGAGGATAACACAACTCATGTGGTTTACCAACTCCGATTTTCCCTCAACTGCATTTATTAGTACACTATTAGGATGCCAAAGCATGATTTTCCTATTTCTCATGCATTAATTTACATTAACTACTAATTCATTTTAATCTCGTGGCAGAAGTCGTACAATTATAAATTGTATTCCTACCACAAAATATATATGGAATATGTGAAATTGGACCAAGGTCATTAAGTCTATGTTTCAAAAGGGCCAACAAAGTTTCAAACTTAAATACATCAATTCCTTGCAGCATTTATTTTATATTTGAAATACTTCAGAAGGCTACTATATTGTGAAGCAACCCTTACTTTATCCTTTGAAAAATCTGTACGATTTTACGGGGGTTCTCCACAAATCTACAAATTACATATTGTATGACTTTATTGATTTTCTTTGATAAATCTCTCCACTATAGATTGCATAGCTTGCTTACATACTGTGGCAACAGTGCCCTCTTGAGGCTGGGAGAGAAACCTTCTCTATTTTTGGTCACAAACATATTTTCCAATGTAGGGAATCACAGACTAAAACTAAAAGGGTGCGCCTGAAGGACTGTGCATGAAAGTTTTTGATTGTACTGATTTTTATGGACCTGTTTGGGAAAGGTGTGGGCTTGGCTGGTATGGGCAAGTTGGGCCGAAGTGCCTGTTTCCACAATGTATCACCCTGTGGTTCTTATGTTTAAAATATAAATCTCTATCAGGGAAGATTTCAATACAATTATAAAGTTAAGCAGAAAGTCTATAAATGACATTTCTTGCATCTCATCCTCATTTCATAAGTAATAGGAGCAGAATTATGGCCATTCGGCCCATCAAGTCTACTCTGCCATTCAATCATGGCTGATTTATCTCTCCCTCCTAATTCCATTCCCCTGCCTTCTCCCCATAACCCCTGACATCTGTACTAATCAAGAATCTATCTATCTCTGCCTTTAAAAAATCAGCTGACCTGCCTCCACAACCCTCTGTGGCAATGAATTCACTACCTTCTGACTAAAGATTTAGGTGATGCCAATAATAAGTACTTCGAACATTGCGAACACTGCAATTTTACGTAACTGACTGATTAACAAACCACCTTACCCTGCATTTTTTCATCCTGTGTCCCACCTGGATGCTCACCCATTCCTTTCCCATTACACCCATCCCCTTCCACCTATATTCCTTCCTCTGTCTTCACAATTGACGCATCTTCTATCCTTATCTCCTAATCTCACTTTTTGTCTTTTCATCTCTGGTCTTTGTCCAACCATCTGCCAACCAACCGCTCCCCCTTACCTGAATCTTAGCCTTTGTCCTTCCCCCATCACTCTTCCAACTTTCTCTCTCCCTCCCCCCACCACAATCAATCTGAAGGGTCCTGACCCGAAACATCACCTATCACTGTTCTCCAGAAATGATGCCTGACCAGCCTTACCTTTGTGTAGTTCGGGTCCTTTTTTTTTGCAAACCAGCACCTGCAGTTCCTTGCATCTGCTTTTGAGAAAGCTGGTGCATTACATTAATTAAAAGAGCTGACATTTTTCTGTTGGATTTCATTTGTTTCGAGGAAAGTAGGCTGCTTAATTCCATTAGATCTGGGTTGACCTTTAGTTGTGTGCGGCATTTAGTCAGCAGTGCATGACGTTGCCCAGTCTGTAACCAGTACATGTAACAATACACAAACAAGAACAATGTTAGACTTGTGATGATTACAAATCCTTTTCATATCACCTGAAAAAAATGCGATTGGAGGTTTAACAATGGATCTGAATAACACAGCAATTTTTCATTGTAGAAATTGCAGTATTAAATTTAGACAAGTTCTGCATATAATGAAAGATGTATAGGTTATAAGCATTGAATAATAAGAATCACATCTGATATCTGAAGACCAGTACATTACAATCTGAATGTATGCGTCTTTTGCAAAAAGCTTTCAAGTTAAAATTCTCAACATTAATTTTTCAACATCCAGCCAATTACATTACTTTCTAATCCCCAAAAAACTGCACATACTATTTATACATTATCCCATAAATCAATATTCTGAAAAGTACCAGAGGCAAGATGAGAAATTTATTTTATGTTTCAAGCTGCTCAGATCTGAAGTGCAGTACCTGAAAAGCCTGATGACAGCAGATTGAACAGTGACATTAAAAAAGGAAAATTTGAGGACTATGAGCTACTTTCGCTTATCTCAAGTGAAAGTAGCTCATTAGATCTTCCAAGAACCTGGCTCTGGCACGGATCGCACGAAATTGAAATGTCAATGGGCATCTAGAAATGAGATGTGTTGTGTGGACAATCACACAGAATAAAATGGTTATTAAAGAGGCTACAATCTAATTCAAGCACAGGGTATTCGACATATAGGAATATTTTGCAAGTTGTAACTCAGCATACAGATTTGGATATGGACACAAAATGCTGCAGTAACTCAGCGGGTCAGGCAGCATCTCTGGATAAAAGGTATAGGTAACGTTTCGGGTTGAGATCCTTCATCAGGTTAAGACTCTTTGGTGTACAGCGCCTTCCTACAGATATGGATGATTTTTCTTTAAAGAGGACAAGATGGAATCCAGCCAATGAGTTTAAGGTAGTTTATTTTCAGATATTTAGCTAGTTTCCAAAATTTATATATATTTAGTGCAGAGCAACTATGATTACAGGAAGATTTGAATTTGTATCCAACGATCTCTGGCCAATTAAGTATTTCAATGTAGTCAGGTGATAGTCAATCTGTGCACAGCATGGTTTCACAACAGTAGTGTAACAGCTGACGGATAAATATGGGCGGTAGACAAAAAATGCTGGAGAAACTCAGCGGGTGAGGCAGCATCTACAGAGAGAAGGATCTCCAGAGATGCTGCCTCACCCGCTGAGTTTCTCCAGCATTTTTCGTCTACCTTTGATTTTTCCAGCATCTGCAGTTCTTTCTTAAACAACTGATAAATATGGGCCTCTTCTTTGCAATTATGTCATGGGATCCTTTAAGTCTATCAGCTAGACGGCCTTGGCTTAAAAGCTCATTCAAGTGATACAATTTCTGATAATGCAGCACACAGTCAATGGAGCCATAGAACGACACAGTATGGAAACAGGCTTTGTCCCAGCTTGTTCATGCTGACCAAGCTGGGCAACCAGAACTGCAGACAGTACTCTACTGGGTCACTTACAACTTGTAAGTGACTGTGTGGTCTCACTTACAACTTGTACAGCTGCATCAAGATGTTCCAATACCACTCAACACCCGTCGCAATGAAGGCAAGCGTACCAAATGCCTTCTTCACCACACTGCCCACCTGACTCACCACTTCTCAGGAACCTTGCACCTGTACTCCCAGATCTCTACGTATTGCAACGCTCTCCAGTGCTCTACAGTTTATTGTGCAAGTCCTGCCCTGGTTTGACATGCCAAAGTGAACACCTAACACTTGGCAGAGTTAAAGTCCATTTTCCATTCCTTGGCCCACTTTCTCAACTGATCTAGCTCTCATTGTAAACTTAAATCTCCTTCCTCACTGTCCACTTTACCGCAAATGTTGGTGTTATCTGCAAATTTACTAACCATGTTGACTACATTGTAATCTAAATAGTTAACATAATACTGAAATGTAATCTCTTTGTTTTTAGTGTTGTTAGTTGTGTTTTATGTTCAAGTTCCTGAAGTGAAAAACCTTCAAACTCAGAGGTATGAAGGCTCACAACCAAACCACAATCAGACAGATTTTCAACTATTAACTAGTTGGCAGGTTCCTCCATTGGGAGGTTTAGTTTACTTTAAGACTCTGTCCTCATCAGCATGTTACCACCGAACTGCATGCCCCATGCAGGCTGCAGGCTGACCCGATATCAAAGAGCCTGCAGGTTTAGCAAGCTGATAGATAGACAAGTCTGGTAGCAGGAGGTGGGAATGAATGAAAAGATGATGTTGGTGACTGAGGGAAGAGTCAAAAGGAAGGAGCCTTCAGCACAGAAACCCAACAGAGAGCATATGCTCCCACAAGCCCAACAAAGGTAATTTCAAAATACCTTGAGCCTCCATACTAGTTTGATTTTTACCCTGCCACTCCTTTGGTACTACCCAGCACAGAACTTTCACCTTTCAACATGGCTGAGATAAGATAAAAAATGTGAAAGCATAAAATATGAACTAATTCAATAAAAACAATAGATACGCACAATGAATCTTCTCAATTCTCAAAGAGATTGAGGTTTTCATATCACAGCTCAATATTTAGACTGAAAATGTATATCGAGCCTTTACTGCTGATACTTTCATTGCTAGATCGACTGATTGGTAATACCTAATAAATAACCTTTAAAATGTACTTGAATTAATGATTTAAAAAAAAAATCTGAGGTCGAATTTAATTCAGGCCTACTCTATAAACAAAGCATACCTACAACATTCAACACATTTCAATTATGAACTAAACAGTAAAATACTTTGGTGCAACTTTTGGCTATTGGCAATTAGTCAAACAACAAATGTGTAGGTGACGCTGGCAGGTAACAGTGGGTACCATTAATATCACCATTAGGCTGTGATAAAATTCTGGCCTGCGGGTTGATGTGTATTTTCAAAACTATAACAAAGAAGTTGGCTCAAAAAAAGGAGTCATATTTCACAGGAATCATCATTGGTGATAAGGAATTGAAATCCTTATTTGAATTGCAAATGCGATATTGAAATTTGAAATGAAAATGCAATATCTATCTGAAGATAACAGAGTTACTAGTTTTACATTTGTGTTTGGCATACAACTATATTCGTATTTTGTCCTCAAAAATACATTTAATTTGCTGCTGTCTACTGAATCCAATTATGATTTATGTCATGTAGTTGAATAATAAATCTACGCAGTGTTGAGTGAACATTTGATAGATATTGCAGCTTGTCCAATAAATCTACCTACTGATAAATTGGTCTGTTAATTATGATTCCATTATGTTATGTAAAAAAATCAGTTAAAGTAATTGTTCATGCAAGAGTCCAGTCAAGAGTGTTTAATTGACATATGCATTGGGAAAAGAACGACAAAATACTTACTTGCTGCAGGTTTATAGGACCATTAATGCAACAAGTCAACAAATAAATATACAACAATTATATACAATAAATTAATAATCAGTAATATTTGGTAAACAGTTTACAACAGTTCAAAATCAAAGTACATAGAGCAACTAAAACAATGTCCATAGTAGATCATTGCTGAGGTTGTGTTATGTTTGGGGTTATGCAGTGTGGTTCAAGAGTTTGATAGTTGCCAGGAAGAAGTTGCCGGGAAGAACTTGGAAGTCACAGTTCTCAGGCTCTTTTACCTAGTGAGTGTGGACAGAGTGGTGTGGGTCTTTGAAAATATTAGCTGCATTTCTGAGGCACACTTCCTATAGATCCTTTCGATGAGGAGGAGGTCAACACTTGTGATGGACCAAGCAATGTTTATTACTTTCTGTAGCTTCCTTCATTCCTGGGCATTTGCATTATTGAACTGGGCTATGATGCAACTAGTTAGTTTGGTCGCTACCATAGATGTCCAAGGCAGCATTCGGCCACATGCCTAATCTCAATAATCTTCTCAGGAAGTAGAGGCATGGATGAGCTTTCTTTGCAATTGCATCAAAGTGCTGGGCCCTGGACAAATCCTCAGAGATATGAATGGCGACGAACTTGAAATTGTTGACTCTGTCTGCCAATGTCCCATCAATTCCCTGAGTTTGATGATGTTTAGAGGAAATGATGGTGTTGAATAACGAGCTGTGAACAATGAACAACAGTCCGATGTACGTGTTCTTTTTGTTCAAGTGGCCCAGTGAAGAGTGGAGAGTCGGTGAGATCGCATCTGCTATTGCTCTGTTGTGGTGGTAGGTGAGGGTCCAAGTCCTTACAAAGGCAGGATTTGATATGCATCCTATCAATTTCTCATGGCACCTCTCAAAGCACCTGCTTGCCACTTGATGGAGGCCACCAAATATATATGTTTATCACACTATTCAAAATAAATAATTAATTACAAAAATTAAAATGTGAGAACCTCCCCCCCCAAAGGAATTAAGTACTATTGAAACACATTTATTAACTCAACTAATTAAGAAATGTAAATAACCCCCAAACCAACCAGCCACAAGTTTGGAGTACTGATTTCTATCTATTTCTAAGCATCTGCAGGAAGTTTGTTCTCCAGCTTTGGAATTCAATAACAACCTGCAATGGCAGCAGTGAGATATTTTCAAAATATTTTTTCTATCAGAAAATTAATAAATAATACTTTTAACTTCCTCCAGACTTGATTTGGAAAACCAGTTTGCTTCATCCCACAGATCAACACAAAGTGCTGGAGTAAACATTCAGATTAATTTTTATGTTCAAATATTCAAGGAGTCACTGGCAAGAAATTAAACAACTTGTTTGGCTGCAAACAACAGCTGTTAAACTAATGTCATCACATTCCAAATTAGAAATGAAGCTGATAAAACTGTTCACCATTCCTTTGTTGCCAGTACCTGTCAGCTCAACTAGCTAAACACAAGAAAATGCAGCTGCTGATTTAAACCAAAAAAGATACAAAATGCTGCAGTAATTACATGGATAGGACAGGTTTGGGCCACACGTGGGCAGGTGGTACTGGTGTAGCTGGTACAAGTTGGCTAGTGTGGGTAAGTTGGGCCAAAGGGCCTGTTACCACCGTATGAATTTATGACTCTATGAACTCGCAGATCAGGCAGATGCTGCCTGACCTGCTGAGTTACTCCAGCACTTTGTGCCTTTTTTGTATCTCAACTACCTAGCTTGTCCATTTGTAACAGCTTGATGATGATCATTGTTTTATATGCAAATCACCATCACTCATTGTTACCTTTCTTAACTATTTAACATAATTTCTAAAACACAAAATCTGCACACAAATTATGGAAAAATCCCCTTCTTCAAAGATGTCAGCAAATTATAAGCAAGGTGATAAAAAGACTTGTCACATTGGGGCCAATTTATGCTATGTGCAGTCAGCCAAATGTCCTCCCACTTTCAAATTTCCAATATGAAAGTGACAAGCAATTATTAGGATAAATAAATAGCTTCAGTTAAACAAAATGTCATGAAAATGTGGGAGTTTCAGGCCCATAAGTGGAAAACCAATAGTTGTTGGCTTTCCCTGTTGAGATTGCTTTTCCTCTTGTTGTAAAGGGTCAACAGCGTGAAGTTCCTAGGACTCCACCTGTCAGATGACCTGACGTCCACGACCAACACCACAGCACTGGTCAAGAGAGCCCAGCAGCGACTACACCCTCTCCGAAGACTACGTAAAGCAGGTCTCCCCACTACACACCTACGAACTTTTTATAGATACATAGATACATAGAAAATAGGTGCAGGAGTAGGCCATTCGGCCCTTCGAGCCTGCACCGCCATTCAATATGATCATGGCTGATCATCCAACTCAGTATCCCGTACCTGCCTTCTCTCCATACCCCCTGATCCCTTTAGCCACAAGGGCCACATCTAACTCCCTCTTAAATATAGCCAATGAACTGGCCTCAACTACCCTCTGTGGCAGAGAGTTCCAGAGATTCACCACTCTCTGTGTGAAAAGGTTTTTCCTCATCTCGGTCTTAAAGGATTTCCCCCTTATCCTTAAGCTATGACCCCTTGTCCTGGACTTCCCCAACATCGGGAACAATCTTCCTGCATCTAGCCTGTCCAACCCCATAAGAATTTTGTACGTTTCTATAAGATCCCCTCTCAATCTCCTAAATTCTAGCGAGTATAAGCCAAGTCTATCCAGTCTTTCTTCATATGAGTCCTGACATCCCAGGAATCAGTCTGGTGAACCTTCTCTGCACTCCCTCTATGGCTATAATGTCCTTCCTCACCAAGACCCTGTACAACTGCAGTAGAACCTCCCTGCTCCTATACTCAAATCCTTTTGCTATGAAAGCTAACATACCATTTGCTTTCTTCACCGCCTGCTGCACCTCCATGCCTACTTTCAATGACTGGTGTACCATGACACCCAGGTCTCGCTGCATCTCCCCATTTCCTAATCGGCCACCATTTAGATAATAGTCTGCTTTCCTGTTTTTGCCACCAAAGTGGATAACCTCACATTTATCCACATTATACTGCATCTGCCAAACATTTGCCCACTCACCCAGGCTATCCAAGTCATCTTGCAGTCTCCTAGCATCCTCCTCACAGCTAACACTGCCCCCCAGCTTAGTGTCATCCGCAAACTTGGAGATGTTGCCTTCAATTCCCTCATCCAGGTCATTAATATAAATTGTAAATAGCTGGGGTCCCAGCACTGAGCCTTGCGGTACCCCACTAGTCACTGCCTGCCATTGTGAAAAGGACCCGTTTACTCCTACTCTTTGTTTCCTGTTTGCCAGCCAGTTCTCTATCCACATCAATACTGAACCCCCAATACCGTGTGCTTTAAGTTTGTATACTAATCTCTTATGTGGGACCTTGTCGAAAGCCTTCTGAAAGTCCAGATACAACACA
The DNA here is from genome assembly GCA_038087875.1 of Malacoraja senta. NCBI lineage: Eukaryota > Metazoa > Chordata > Chondrichthyes > Rajiformes > Rajidae > Malacoraja > Malacoraja senta. The sequence continues at coordinate 9,586,904 of CM075981.1, read as the reverse complement.
TCCACTGGTTCTCCCCTATCCACTCTACTAGTTACATCCTCGAAAAATTCTATAAGATTCGTCAGACACGATTTACCTTTCTTAAATCCATGCTGACTTTGTCCAATGATTTCACCACTTTTCAAATGTGCTGCTATCCCATCTTTAATAACTGACTCTAGCAGTTTCCCCACTACCGATGTTAGACTAACTGGTCTGTAATTCCCCGTTTTCTCTCTCCCTCCCTTCTTAAAAAGTGGGGTTACGTTTGCTACCCTCCAATCCTCAGGAACTACTCCAGAATCTAAAGAGTTTTGAAAAATTATCACTAATGCATCCACTATTTCTGGAGCTACTTCCTTAAGTACTCTGGGATGCAGCCTATCTGGCCCTGGTGATTAATCAGCCTTTAATCCATTCAATTTACCCAACACCACTTCCCGACTAACATAGAAACATAGAAACATAGAAACATAGAAAGTAGGTGCGAGAGTAGACCACCAGGCCCATCGAGCCCGCACCGCCATTCGCTCATGGCTGAACACTAAACAGACACCCTTACCCACAAACAGTAGACACAAGACACAGAACACAAGACACTACCCTCCCTTTATATCGCTATCACCCCTCTCCACCCCAAGAACCGCGTGATCTCCTGGGGAGGCAAAAAAACGGATAAAAACCCAGGTCCAATTCGGGAAAAAAATCCGGGAAATTCCTCTCCGACCCCAATCCAGGCGATCGACACTTGTCCAGGAGATCACTCAGGTCTTACTATACTAACCATACCTAGGTCCATATCCCTGCCCTCTCCCCGTAGCCCCTTATCCCCTTGGCAGCTAAAAAACCATCTATTTTAGACTTAAATATATTTAATGTTTCTGCTTCCACTGCTCCCTGGGGCAGTGAATTCCATAAATTAACCACCCTCTGGGTGAAGAAGTTCTTCCTCATCTCAGTTTTAAAAGAGCCCCCTCTTATTCTACAACTATGTCCCCTAGTTCTAGTTTCCCCGATCATTGGGAACATCCTTGGTGCATCCACCCGATCAAGGCCCCTCACGATCTTATATGTTTCAATGAGATCGCCTCTCATTCTTCTAAACTCCAAAGAGTAGAGTTCCAGCCTACTTAACCTTTCCTCATATGTCAATCCCCTCATTGCAGGAATTAATCTTGTAAACCTTCGCTGCACTGCCTCCAGGGCCAGTACATCCTTTCTTAAGTATGGACCCCAGAACTGTACACAGTATTCCAAATGTGGTCTCACTAATACTGTGTACAGCTGCAGCAAGACCTCCGTATTTTTATACTCAATCCCCCTAGCAATAAAGGCCAAAACTCCATTGGCCTTCCTGATTGCTTGCTGCACCTGCATACTAACTTTTAGTGATTCACAGAATCTAGAGTTTTGAAAAATTATCACTAATGCATCCACTATTTCTGGAGCTACTTCCTTAAGTACTCTGGGATGCAGCCTATCTGGCCCTGGTGATTTATCGGCCTTTAATCCATTCAATTTACCCAACACCACTTCCCGACTAACCTGGAATTCACTCAGTTCCTCCATCTCCTTTGACCCGCGGCCCCCTGCTATTTCCGGCAGATTATTTATGTCTTCCTTAGTGAAGACGGAACCAAAGTAGTTATTCAATTGGTCCGCCATATCCTTGTTCCCCATGATCAATTCACCTGTTTCTGACTGCAAGGGACCTACATTTGTTTTAACTAATCTCTTTCTCTTCACATATCGAGAGCCAATCGAGGGGGACAATCGAGAGCACATTAACCTACGGCATCACTTCCTGGTTCGGGAGCTGCAAGGCGTACGAACGGCACCAACTAGACAGGATTGTGAAGACCGCCAGCAGGATTATTGGTGCTCCACTCCCTTTCCTGCTGGACATATGCAGGAAGAGATGTATCAGCAGAGCCATCTCCGTCATCAAAGACCCCTACCACCCATCGCATCACATATTCTCCATCCTGCCATCTGGGAAGAGGTACAGGAGCATTAGGTGCAAAACCAGCAGGATGCTCCTCAGCTTCTTCCCGCAGGTTATAAGACTGATAAACGGACTTTGCCCCCTGCCAAAATATCGTGCACCAACCACCAACCTGGACACACTGCAGCAGAGCCACTGTCGTGCCGCTGCCGATCGGAACGCCTGTTGATGTTTAGTAGAGTAGAGTGTTAATTTGTTCATGATATATGTATTTTTACTTCTATTTATTTTTTACTGCACACTGAAATGGACACTGGTTGAGGAACGTTTTTTTGTTTCCTCTGGGTATGCGAATACTCAGGAAATGACAATAAAGATATACAATACAATACAATACAATTTTTGTTCCCATCCTGAGGATAATGCTGAATCTTTTGTTTGTGCTCCATATCATTAGGATGGGATTAAACTGGACAATGTAGACATGTAAAGTAGGTCTGGGGAGGCATTCACATGCAGGTTTAACACTTTATGGAATAACCAGACTAATGGGTGTTTTCTTACAGTTTTGCATCAATAACCTTCCTTCACATACCTCCATTTGCCAAGTTTATCTTCTCTGGGATCAATCTGTACATAAAATGCATGTCAATTCAGTTTTGCTAACAACTGAATTATTTTGTGCGAGGTGTTTCAAGACATTTGTAAGAGGCACAGTGCCATATAAATGAATATCAAACACTCATCACTTGTGGTGGGAGATTGCAACCTTCACGTGCTCCACCCTGTTTCAACTAATGCAATCAACCCGACGTGCAGAAACAAAAGATCAAATAGAACAAGTTGACCTACAACTTTAGGCTGAAGAAGATCCATCTTCTATTCACTCCTCCCCCCCCCCCCCCCAGTCTCCAGCAGCTAAACAAGACCAACTGGAATCTCATCTATTAAATCTGAAAAGTCAACCATACCTTTACCTCCACAGATTCTGATTGACCTGCTGAGTTCCTCTATCAGTTTGTTTTCGTTCCAGACTGAGTACCTTAAAAGTTTCCTGTGTATCCAGTTGGCCAATTCACTGTTATTTGCTTGCTGGATGTATGCTCAACCCAAAACGTTGCCTATTTCCTTCGCTCCATAGATGCTGCTACACCCACTGAGTTTCTCCAGCATTTTTGTCTACCTTTGATTTTCCAGCATCTGCAGTTCCTTCTTAAACATCAGTCATTCATTAGATGCTATCACCCCCTAGTGGCAAGTCTTTTTAATTCATTTCTGCTCACATTCTCCATGCTGCAAATGTTGGCACATTGTATTTTATAAGATAAAAAACAAGAAGGCATAAATATACACAAAGCAATGGGGCTTATCATTATGGAATATTTCTAGAAATTACTATCTTGATTTTTTTCCCCCCCCAAGTGGTTCATTATTGAACAGAAGTTTACAAATGGTACCAAACCAGGAGGTAACTGCAGTGAGGAAGCAAGTAGGAATCAGGGCAATTTGGACAGATAAAAGGAAAGTAAGTGCAAGGATGTGGCAAATTCAATATAATCAGGACAATTGTTACATTTTCCACTTTGATAGAAAAAATAAAAGGTCAGGCTACTGTTCCAAATGTAAGAAATTGAAAGGATTCAGGGGAGCTGAATCATTGAAAGTCAACATAGAGCTGCAGTAAGTAATTACGAGGGAAACGGGGTGAAGCGTTTTTTTGTTTTTGTTTTGTTTATTTTATTAGAAGTTAATACAATACAAAACAATACAGTGGCACCTAATTTTAGGTGCCAACTATGTCATAACGTAATGCATTCTATGTACAACCTCTAGTTTTATGTTTTTGAAAAGGAGGTAAAAAATTTAAAAAAAAAGAAAGAAAAAAAAATAGAGAAAAGAAAGAGGAAAAATAAATAGTAGAAAATAGAAAAACGTGAAGTGTGTATATAAGAAAAGAAAAAATAGAAAGTAGAAATAGTAGAAAAAGACCCTTAAAAAAGAATTTTTCAAATCTTTGTTTGGAGATGTAAATCTATCCACGACCTGACCTGAAATCAGTAATCTTTACGGTACTGCTGCATCACGATTCCAAAAAGTCGATGAAAGGTGACCAACTCCTTAAGAATTGGTCATATTTATCTATTAGGCGGAGTCTCATTTCTTCAAGGTGTGCTATGTCCGTCATATTCCTAATCCACATTTTAATAGTTGGTATAGCTGTATTTTTCCAAAATGTAAGTATCAATTTCTTTCCAATTATTAACCCATAATTAAAGAATACTTTTTGGTCTTTGTTTAAATTGATATCTTCTAATATTATTCCAAATATAATCCATTCCATATTAGGTTCTATTCTTGACTTGAAAAGCTTTGTAAATATATCAAATATATCGCTCCAAAATGTATTCAACTTTGTACATCCTACAAATGAATGTGTTATATTGGCATTTTGAAACAAACATTTATCGCATCTGGGAGAGACATTTGGATAAAATTTATTCAACCTCGTTTTTGAATAATATAGTCTATGTAATAATTTAAATTGAATTAAATTATGTCTTGCATTAATGGAACAATTATGTGTATTCATCAGATACTTTTCCCATCTATCTTTCGGGATCTTTAACATTAGTTCATGTTCCCAATCTTCTCTTAGTGCCTCTGTTGAGGGTAATTCTCTATTTAATATACTATTATAAAAATATGATATTCGTTTTTCTGAATCAGCCTTAATATTCATTGCTTCTTCTAAAGGGTCTAAAAAAATAGTTTGAGATCTATGTATATATTTCTTCATAAAGTCACATATCTGTATATATTTAAAATATTGATTATCATTCAGTTTAAATTTTAATTTTAATTGTTGAAATGATAACAATTTGCCCAGTTCATACATATCTCCTACTTTCCCAATCCCCAATCTATCCCATTGTTTATATGTTTTGTCGATAAGAGATGGTTTGAATGCAGGATTATTCAGAATTGGGGTTAATACTGATAGATTATTTAATTTCAAGGATAATTTTATTTGTTTCCAAATTCTTATTGTATTGTGAATAATTGGGTTCTTCTTATATATTATACTATTCAATTTTATTGGTGAGAACAAGATCGTTCCTATATCGTACGGGAAACACTCCTCTTTTTCCATTCTTATCCACTCCGACTGGTGAGTTGAACTATCCAACCAGTACATTATGTTCTTAATATGCACTGCCCAGTAGTAATACGTAAAGTTAGGTAGTGATAAACCCCCAGCTTCTTTAGGTTTACACAAATGCTTTCGTTGAATTCTGTGTGCTCTATAATCCCATATAAAATTAGTGATATTAGAATCTAGTTTTTAGAAAAAATATTTCAGAATATATATTGGGATCGCTTGAAACAAATATATTAATTGTGGTAAGAAAGTCATTTTTATAGCGTTAATTCTACCTATCAATGAGAGTGGGAGCGTTTTCCAAAATGTAATCATAACATTCAATTTATTTAATAGTGGCATAAAATTGGCGCTAAATAATGATTTGTGTCTTCTCGTAATTTGAATACCTAAATATTTGAATTTTTCTGTTGCAATTTTGAAAGGGAATTTTAATAAGTGTCTCGCATCCTGTGGTTTTAAAGACATGATTTTGCTTTTATTCCAGTTTATTCTATATCCTGAAAAAGAACCAAATTCCTCAATTAGTGTTAATAAGGTGGGAATACTCGTTTGTGTATTAGTAATATATAAAAGAATATCATCAGCATATAATGAAATTTTATTCTTTGAGTCCTTGGTATTATATCCGTGAATATTCGGATGATTTCTAATCCTTTCAGCCAGCGGTTCTATCATAAGGGCAAATAGCAATGGTGATAAGGCACAACCCTGCCTATTACCCCTTGATAAATAAAATTTTGAAGATAACATATTGTTAGTTAATATTCTTGCTGTGGGTTTATCATAAAGTAGTTTAACCCATCTAATAAAATTCTCTCCCGTATTAAATTTTTCAAGTACCTTATATAAATACTGCCATTCTACCTGATCAAATGCCTTCTCTGCATCCAGCGTAACGACAGAAATATCTTCAATGTCCTCTTTGTGAGAGTACATTATATTGAAAAGCCTTCTCAAGTTATTAAATGATTGTCTTTTGGGTATAAATCCCGTTTGATCCGGGTTTACCAATTTATTAATATAATTATTCAGTCTTCTTGCTAGAATCTTTGCTAAAAATTTCTGATCCGTATTTAAAAGTGATATAGTTCTGTAAGAACCCGGTTCATCTAAATCTTTATCTTTTTTTGGTATAAGCGTTATTGTTGATTCTGCTAAAGTTTCTGGTAGTTTATTTTCGGTATAAGCCTGCGTGTATAAGTTGAGTAATCTTGGTACAAGTGACTCCTGGAAGCGTTTATAAAATTCATTACTAAAACCATCTGGTCCTGGGGTCTTCCCAATTTTCAATGAGTTTATTATTTGTTTTATTTCTTCACTAGTAATCCGTGCTCCTAATTCCTCTTGTTCTAAACTATCCAATTTAGGGAGGTTGCAAATATCTAAAAAGTTTGTAATTTTACTATCATCTGTATTTATTTTAGTTGTGTATAAATTATGATAAAATTGGGCAAACCTTTTATTAATATCCTTTGGTAATGTTAGAAGCTCACCCTTATCAGATTTAATTTTAGTGATAGTATTTTCCTTTTCTTGTTGCTTCAGTTGCCTCGCTAATAATTTATGTGGCTTATCCCCAAATTCGAAGTGTGCCTGTTTTGTAATTTGGAATAGTCTTATTACTCTACCCGATAATATTCTATTGAGTTTATATTTCAATAAGGTTATCTTATTATGTTTATCTATAGTTGGGTCACTTGCATTGTCCAGTTCTAGTAATTTTATTTCCTGTTCTATCCTCTGAAGTTCTCTTTTATTTTCTTTATTTTGATAACTTTGATAAGAGATTATAACACCGCGAATGTATGCCTTAAAGATTTCCCATAATAGCGATACAGAAATACCCGGCGTATCATTTGTCTCGAAAACATTTTTTGTTTGTTCTTTTATATACTCATAACCCTGCGGGTTATTTAATATTTGTGCGTTGAATTTCCAAAAAGATTTTATACCCGGCATTCCCTCGATTTTAAGTATAAAAGTCAGTGGTGAATGATCGGAAATAATACTATTATGATATGATGGTTTAATTGTATACGGGATTAATTTTGTATCCACTAAGAAATAGTGAATTCGTGAATAAGTTTTATGAGGCGACGAGTAAAACGAATATTCCCTTCCAATTGGGTTTGCTATTCTCCAAACGTCAGTTATGTTATTATTTTTTATATAAGTATTTAAAAATTCACAGGTCTTGGTTTTAACTAGACGCTTCCCTACCTTTATTGATTTATCTAAGTATGGGTCTATAACACAATTAAAATCTCCCCCCATTATAATATTTTGATAATTATGCTCTGCAATTATATCTAGTATTTTCTTAAAAAATTGAGGATGATCAAAATTAGGCGCATAAATATATATCATAGTTAATGGTGTATTGTAAATTTCTCCCGTGACTATAACGTATCTTCCCTCTTTATCAGATATAGACTTCTTTAATTTAAAAGGTATACCTTTCCGAATTATAATGACCGTGCCTCTTGCTTTAGAAGTGAATGAGGAGTAGTAGGTTTGACCTATCCAGTTTGCCCTTAATCTGATCTGCGTTTGTTGTTTCAAATGCGTTTCTTGTAGGAAAGCAATATCAATGTTTAATGATTTTAATTGTGCCAGAATTTTACCCCTCTTAATTGGCTCATTCGCACCTCTAATGTTCCAACTACAAAAAGTGAGACCTCCGGTGTTTATTCGACTATTATCTTGCATTGGCTATTATTACCAGAATGTATAATTCATGTGATGCAGCCAAGTACCTCGAAATCCCGAGTCCAGGGTTGTCCTCCATGGATTTTGATGCACCCGCTGAGTTTATCCATTTTTTTTTTGTGTACCTTCGATTTTTCAGCATCTGCAGTTCCTTCTTAAATACAGAGAGACTGTTTGCGGGCTGTTTCCCCAACGCGTGTTTGCGGGGTGGGGGGGGTGGGGGGGGGTGCGGGATCACACACACTAACCACCCCCCAAACAAATTTGAAGAGGGGGAGGAGGAGGGTGGAGAGGAAGGGGGGAGAGGAAGGGTGGGGGAGGAGGGGGAGAGAGGAGGGGGAGAGAGGAGGGGGTGGAGAGAGGAAGGAGAGGATGTGGGAGATAGGTGAAGGGGGGGGTTGAGTGGGTGTTCATGAGTTGAGCTGCGGGCTGTGAAGAGAGAAGGGCAGAGAGAGAGAGAGAGAGGGGAGAGACAGAGAGACTGGTACACAAAAAAAAGCTGGTGAAACTCAGCGGGTGCAGCAGCATCTATGGAGCGAAGGAAATAGTCAATGTTTGTGGCCGAAACCCATCTTCAGACATGTTTTGTTATGAAACATTGCCTATTTCCTTCGATCCAAAGATGCTGCTGCACCCGCTGAGTTTATACTTCATTTTTTTGTTTACCTTGCGTTTGGTGTGGGGGTGGGCTGCGGCTGCGGCATCACACTCACACTAACCACCCCCCAAACACACAGGCGGGGGGGAGAGGGAGACGGGGTGGGGAGTGGAGGGGAGGGGGAGAGTGAGGGGCAGAGGGGTAGCAGGGAGTGGTGCAAGAGAGAGGTGAAGGGGTGGCTGGGAGATGGGGGTGAAGAGGGGTGGTGGAGGGGGAAGAGAGGGTGTGGGAGGGGAGGGAGGGGGAGAGTTGAGAGGGGGAAGAGTGTGGAGGGAGAGTTGAAGTAGGAGGGGTAGGGACAGTCCATCTGTTACCCATTCCCTATCACCCCCAATCCTCTTTCTCTATTGCCACACGTGACGACGCCCTTCGACACAGGCTGTGTGGTTGGGGGGGAGGGGCTGGTGCTGTTGCTGCTGCACAGGCATATGTAAACGGATTCATTTCGATTTATCACACGTGTCGCAGGGCGTCGCCACGTGTGTGGGGGCGATAGGGAATGGGGACATTTCAAAATGTTAAACAAACAGCTCTCAGCAATAGAATGTAAATGAAGGTTCCGTTTTGTGATGTCACAATGCCCAATGCTGCGGGGGTTGGGGGGGAGGGGCTGGGGCTGCTGCCAAGGCATATGTAAATGGATCCATTCCGATTGGACATCTGTGACCATTGTGCATTGTGACATCACACAATGGAATCTTTACTAACATTCTATGGCTGAGCTGTTTTTTTAAACATTTTGAATTGTTTGGTTTGGGGGGGGGGGAGAGGTATTTTATTTTAAAAAGCGTATGTAAACACGACCAAATTTAATCAGGATCGTCTATTCGTAAAGATAAACGTAACCTCTTTAGAAACGGTAAAAAATATCGGCGTTTCCGCGCGCCGCGCGGGCGCGGGGCGGTATCAAAGGTGGGACGTCAAGCAGAACGTTGGACGTACAGACGTACAGATGGACGACAGCCAGAGAGTTTTAAAAGTATACTAGACCAAGTGCAGACCCGTTGGGTCTGGACACCGAACGTGCGTTTGCGGGTGGGGGGGGGGGTGCTGTGGCATCACAGTAACCACCCCCTTTGCTCCAAAGCACGGTTGCGGGGTGGGAATCTGGCACCCACGAACACACACACTCATAACAACCCTTGATATTATCTTAATTTTTTAATTTGCTTCTTTTATCCCATCTCCACCCTATCCACTAACGAATAGCCCTCACCTCTCAGGTGCGTCTAGAGGGAGGGGGCAGAGAGTGAAAATTTAATGTTAGAATTAAAAAAATTTGAAGAATGGGAGGAGGAGGGTGGAGAGGAAGGGGGGAGGAAGGGGTGCGAGGAAGGGGGATAGAGAGGTGGGTGTGGAGAGAGGAAGGAGAGGATGTTGGAGATAGGTGAAGGGGGGTGTTTTGAGCTGGTGTTCATGAGTTAAGCTGCGGGCTGTGAAGAGAGAAGGGCAGAGAGAGAGAGAGGGGAGAGACAGAGAGACTGGTACACTCAAAAAAGGTGGTGAAATTCAGCGGGTGCAACCCATCTTCAGACGTGTTTTGTTATGAAACATTGCCTATTTCCTTCGATTCAAAGATGCTGCTGCACCCGCTGAGTTTATACTTCATTTTTTTGTTTACCTTGCGTTTGGGGGGGGGGCTGCGGCTGCAGCATCACACTCACACTAACCACCCCCCAAACACACAGGCGGGGGGAGTGGGGGAGAGGGAGACGGAGTTGGGGAGAGGAGGGGAGGGGGAGAGAAGGAGACGGGGTGGGGAGAGAAGAGGGGAGGGAGGGGAGGGAAGAGGGGGACGGAGGGGAGAGGGGGAGGAGGAAAGGGGAGAGATTGGGGAAGGAGAGGAGATCAGGGTGGGTGAGAGGGAGGGTGAGGAGAGTTTGGAGTGGGAGGAGGGCGGGGAGGGCAGGAAGGGGGGAGAGGGGGGGAGGGGATGAGGGGGGGAGGGGATGAGGGGATGAGGGGAAGGGGAGAGGAGTAGGGGGAAGAGAGGGAGAGAGGGAGGGTGGAGGGAGAGAGGTGGGGAGGGAGAGGGGAAGAGTGGGGAGTGCAGACCAAGTGCAGACACGTTGGGTCTGGACACCGAACGTGCGTTTGGGGCGGGGGGCTGTGAGGTCACACTAACCACCCGTTGGGTCTGTACCTCCAAAGCAGGGTTGCGGGGTGTGAATCTGGCACCCACAAACACACACACTCATCACACCCCTTGATATTATATTAATATTTTAAAGACAGAGAGACTGTTGGCGGGCTGTTTTCCCAACGTGCGTTTGCGGGAGGGGGGGTGGGCTGCGGCATCACACTCACACTAACCACCCCCCAAACACAGGCGGGGGAGGGTGGAGAGGGAGACAAGGTTGGGGAGAGGAGGGGAGGGGGAGAGAATGAGACGGGGTGGGGAGAGAAGAGGGGAGGGAGGGGAGGGAAGAGGGGGACGGAGGGGAGAGGGGGAGGAGGAAAGGGGAGAGATTGGGGAAGGAGAGGAGATCAGGGTGGGTGAGAGGGAGGGTGAGGAGAGTTTGGAGTGGGAGGAGGGCGGGGAGGGCAGGAAGGGGGGAGAGGGGGGGAGGGGATGAGGGGATGAGGGGAAGGGGAGAGGAGTGGGGAAGAGAGGGAGAGAGGGAGGGTGGAGGGAGAGAGGTGGGGAGGGAGAGGGGAAGAGTGGGGAGTGCAGACCAAGTGCAGACCCGTTGGGTCTGGACACCGAACGTGCGTTTGGGGCGGGGGGCTGTGAGGTCACACTAACCACCCGTTGGGTCTGTACCTCCAAAGCAGGGTTGCGGGGTGTGAATCTGGCACCCACAAACACACACACTCATCACACCCCTTGATATTATATTAATATTTTAAAGACAGAGAGACTGTTGGCGGGCTGTTTTCCCAACGCGCGTTTGCGGGAGGGGGGGTGGGCTGCGGCATCACACTCACACTAACCACCCCCCAAACACAGGCGGGGGAGGGTGGAGAGGAAGACGTGGTGGGGAGAGAAGAGGGGAGAGGGAGATGGGGTGGGGAGAGAAGAGGAGAGGGGGAGGGAGGGGAGAGGGGGAAGAGGAAAGGGGAGAGATTGGGGAGGGAGAGGAGATCAGGGTGGGTGAGAGGGAGGGGGAGGAGAGTGGGGAGTGGGAGGAGAGCAGGGAGGGCAGGGAGGGGGGGAGTGGATGAGGGGAAGGGGAGAGGAGTAGGGGGAAGAGAGGGAGAGAGGGAGGGGGAGGGAGAGGGGTACAGTGGGGAGTGAGGGGCAGAGGGGTAACGGGGAGTGGTGCAAGAGAGAGGGGAAGGGGGTAGGGGGGAGATGGGGGTGAAGAGGGGTGGTGGAGGGGGAAGAGAGGGTGTGGGAGGGGAGGGAGGGGTAGAGCAGAGAGGGGGAAGAGTGGGGAGGGAGAGTTGAAGTAGGAGGGGTAGGGACAGTCCATCTGTTTCCCATTCCCTATCACCCCCAATCCACTTTCTCTATTGCCACACACGTGACGACGCCCTTCAACACAGGCTGTGGGGGTGGGGGGGAGGGGCTGGGGCTGGTGCTGCAGGCATATGTAAACGGATTCATTCTGATTGGATATCTTTGAGCATTGGGCATTGTGACATCACAAAACGGAACCTTCATTAACATTCTATTGCTGAGAGCTGTTTTTTTTAAACATTTTGAAATGTCCCCATTCCCTATCCCCCCCACACACGTGGCGACGCCCTTCGACACAGGCTTTGGGGTTGGGGGGGAGGGGCTTGGGCTGTGGGTGCTGCCAAGGCATATGTAAACGGATTCATTTCGATTTGTCACACGTGTCGCAGGGCGTCGCCACGTGTGTGGGGGGGATAGGGAATGGGGACATTGCAAAATGTTAAACAAACAGCTCTCAGCAATAGAATGTAAATGAAGGTTCCGTTTTGTGATGTCACAATGCCCAATGCTGCGGGGGTTGGGGGGGAGGGGCCGGGGCTTGGGTCGCCGCAAAGGCATATGTAAATGGATCCATTCCGATTGGACATCTGTGACCATTGTGCATTGTGACATCACACACGGAATCTTTAGTAACATTGAATCTTTAGTAACATTCTATGGCTGAGCTGTTTTTTAAAACATTTTGAAGTATTTGGTTTTGGGGGGGGGAGAGGTATTTTATTTAAAAAACGTGTACATAAACAGGTCAGAATTTAATCAGGATTGGGTTTATGTAAAGATAAACGTAACCTCTTTAGAAACGGTAAAAAATATCGGCCTTTCCGCGCGCCGCGTGGGCGTCGGGCCGTATCAAAGGCCGCGCGGCAAAGTCAAGCAGACCGTCGGACGTACAGACGGACGACAGCCAGAGAGTTTTATATAATAACTAGACCAAGTGCAGACCCGTTGGGTCTGGACACCGAACGTGCGTTTGGGGCGGGGGGCTGTGACGTCACACTAACCACCCGTTGGGTCTGTACCTCCAAAGCAGGGTTGCGGGGTGTGAATCTGGCACCCACAAACACACACACTCATCACACCCCTTGATATTATATTAATATTTTAATTTTCTTCTTTTATTCCATCTCCACCCTATCCACTGACGAATAGCCCTCACCTCTCAGGTACGTCTCGAGGGGGGGGGTGGTGCAGAGAGAGAAAATTTAATGTTAGAAAAAAAAATTGTGAGGTGGGGGAGGAGGAGGGTTGAGAGGAAGGGGGGTGAGGAAGGTGGGGAGAGAGGAGCGTGAGAGAGGAGAGGGGTGGAGAGAGGAAGAAGAGGATGGAGAGAGAGGTGAAGGGGGTGGGTTGGAGCAGGCATGCATGAGTTGAGTCGCGGGCTGTGAAGAGAGAAGGGCAGAGAGAGAGAGAGAGGGGAGAGACAGATAGACTGGTACACACAATAAAACTCGAGAAACACTGCGGGTGCAGCAGCATCTATGGAGTGAAGGAAATAGGCAATGCTTTTGGCGGAAACCCATCCTCAGACGGGTTTTCACGAAACGTTGTCTATTTCTTTTGATACATAGATGCTGCTGCACCCGCTGAGGTTATGAAGCATTTTTTTTGTGTACCTTTGATTTTCAAGCATCTGCAGTTCCTGTCTTAAAGACAGAGAGACTGTTGGCGGGCTGTTTTCACAACGCGCGTTTGCGGGAGGGGGGGGGCTGCGGCATCACACTCACACTAACCACCCCCCAAACACAGGCGGGGGGAGGGGTGGAGAGGAAGACGGGATGGGGAGAGAAGAGGGCAGAGGGAGACGGGGTGGGGAGAGAAGAGGAGAGGGGGAGGGAGGGGAGAGGGGGAGGAGGAAAGGGGAGAAATTGGTGAGGGAGAAGAGAGCTGGGTGGGGGAGAGGGAGGGGGAGGAGAGTGGTAGGAGAGCGGGGAGGGCAGGAAGGGGGAGGGGGGGGAGGGGATGTTAGAGGTGGAGAGAGGGGATGTGGGGAAGGGGAGATGAGTAGGGGGAAGAGAGGGAGAGAAGGAGGGGGAGGGATAGAGGTGGGGGAGGGAGAGTGGAAGAGTGGGGAGTGAGAGAGAAGGGAGGGGGAGAGGGGTGGGGAGGGGGTTGTGGAGGGAGATGGGGATGGGTTTGGGAGTTAAATGGAAGAATGGGGAGGGAGATGGAGAGGTGTACGGGGAGTGGTGGAAGTGGGAGAGAGGGAGGGGGAGAGGTGTAGGGGGAGTGGTTGAAGAGGGATAGCGGGGTAGGGGGGAGGGGACGGGGTGAGAGAGGGAAGGGGGATGTGGGAGAGAGTAATGGGGGTGGGAGGAGGAGGGGTGAGAGGGAGAGGGGTGAGGAGAAGGGGGTGGAGAGGGGGAGGAGAGAGGGGTGGGTAAAGCGAGGAGAAGGTAGAGAGGTGTGGGGGAGGGTGGAGGGTGGCGACGGGGTTGGGAGAGAAGAGGGGGGGAGGGGGGAGAGGGAGACGGGGTGGGGAGTGAGAGGGAGGGAGGGAGGGAGGAGAGAGGGGGAGGAGGAAAGGGGAGAGATTGGTGAGGGAGAAGAGAGCCGGGTGGGGGAAGGGATGGGGAGGAGAGTGGTAAGTGGGAGGAGCGGGGAGGGCAGGAAGGGGGGAGGGGGGGAGGGGATGTTAGAGGTGGAGAGAGGGGATGAGGGGAAGGGGAGAGGAGTAGGGGAGAGAGGGAGAGAGGGAGGGGGGAGGGATAGAGGTGGGGGAGGGAGAGGGGAAGAGTGGTGAGTGAGGGGCAGAGGGGTAGCGGGGACTGGTGCAAGAGAGAGGGAAGGGGGAGATGGGGTGAAGAGGGGTGGTGGAGGGGGAAGAGAGGGTGTGGGAGGGGAGGGAGGGGAGAGGAGAGAGGGGGAAGAGTGGGAGGGAGATTTGAAGTAGGATGGGTAGGGACAGTCCATCTGTTACCCATTCCCTATCACCCCCAATCCGCTTTCTCTATTGCCACACACGTGACGACGCCCTTCGACACAGGCTGCGGGGGTGGGGGGGAGGGGCTGGGGCTAGGGCTGCTGCCAAGGCATATGTAAACGGATTCATTTTGATTGGATATCTTTGAGCATTGGGCATTGTGACATCACAAAACGGAACCTTCATTAACATTCTATTGCTGAGAGCTGTTTTTTTAAACATTTTGAAATGTCCCCATTCCCTATCCCCCCCACACACGTGGCGATGTCCTTCGACACAGGCTGTGGGGTTGGGGGGGAGGGGCTGGGGCTGGGGCTGCTGCCAAGGCATATCTAAATGAATCCATTCCATTGGACATCTGTTAGCATCGGGCATTGTGACATCACACAACGGAATCTTTACTAACATTCTATGGCTGAGCTGTTTTTTTAATCATTTTGAAATGTTTGGGGGTGGGGGGGGAGAAGTATTTTATTTTTAAAAGTGTACATAAAAACGACCAAATTTAATCAGGGTTGTCTATTCGTAAAGATAAACGTAATCACAGGCTGTGGGGTTGGGGGGGAGGGGCTGGGGCTGGGGCTGCTGCCAAGGCATATGTAAACGGATTCATTTAGATTTGTCACACGTGTCGCAGGGCGTCGCCACGTGTGTGGGGGGGATAGGGAATGGGGACATTTCAAAATGTTAAACAAACAGCTCTCAGCAATAGAATGTAAATGAAGGTTCCGTTTTGTGATGTCACAATGCCCAATGCTGCGGGGTTGGGGGGAGGGGCCGGGGCTTGGGTCGCCGCAAAGGCATATGTAAATGGATCCATTCCGATTGGACATCTGTGACCATTGTGCATTGTGACATCACACAACGGAATCTTTACTAACATTCTACGGCTGAGCTGTTTTTTTTAACATTTTGAAATGTTTGGTTTTGGGGGGGGGAGAGGTATTTTATTTTAAAAAGCGTACGTAAACACGACCAAATTTAATCAGGATCGTCTATTCGTAAAGATAAACGTAACCTCTTTAGAAACGGTAAAAAATATCGGCGTTTCCTGCGCGCCGCGCGGGCGCGGGGCGGTATCAAAGGCGGGACGTCAAGCAGAACGTTGGACGTACAGACGTACAGCCGTACAGACGGACGACAGCCAGAGAGTTTTATATAATAACTAGACCAAGTGCAGACCCGTTGGGTCTGGACACCGAACGTGCGTTTGCGGGTGGGGGGGGGGGTGCTGTGGCGTCACAGTAACCACCCCCTTTGCTCCAAAGCACGGTTGCGGGGTGGGAATCTGGCACCCACGAACACACACACTCATAACAACCCTTGATATTATCTTACTTTTTTAATTTGCTTCTTTTATCCCATCTCCACCCTATCCACTGACGAATAGCCCTCACCTCTCAGGTGCGTCTAGAGGGGGGGGGGCAGAGAGTGAAAATTTAATGTTAGAATTAAAAAAATTTGAAGAATGGGAGGAGGAGGGTGGAGAGGAAGGGGGGAGGAAGGGGTGCGAGGAAGGGGATAGAGAGGTGGGTGTGGAGAGAGGAAGGAGAGGATGTTGGAGATAGGTGAAGGGGGGTGTTTTGAGCTGGTGTTCATGAGTTAAGCTGCGGGCTGTGAAGAGAGAAGGGCAGAGAGAGAGAGAGAGGGGAGAGACAGAGAGACTGGTACACTCAAAAAAGGTGGTGAAATTCAGCGGGTGCAGCCGCGTCTATGGAGCGAAGGAAATAGGCAATGTTTGTGGCTGAAACCCATCTTCAGACGTGTTTTGTTATGAAACATTGCCTATTTCCTTCGATCCAAAGATGCTGCTGCACCCGCTGAGTTTATACCTCATTTTTTTGTTTACCTTGCGTTTGGGGGGGGGGGGGGCTGCGGCTGCAGCATCACACTCACACTAACCACCCCCCAAACACACAGGCGGGGGGAGTGGGGGAGAGGGAGACGGGGTTGGGGAGAGGAGGGGAGGGAGAGAAGGAGACGGGGTGGGGAGAGAAGAGGGGAGGGAGGGGAGGGAAGAGGGGGACGGAGGGGAGAGGGGGAGGAGGAAAGGGGAGAGATTGGGGAAGGAGAGGAGATCAGGGTGGGTGAGAGGGAGGGTGAGGAGAGTTTGGAGTGGGAGGAGGGCGGGGAGGGGATGAGGGGGGAGGGGATGAGGGGATGAGGGGAAGGGGAGAGGAGTAGGGGGAAGAGAGGGAGAGAGGGAGGGTGGAGGGAGAGAGGTGGGGAGGGAGAGGGGAAGAGTGGGGAGTGCAGACCAAGTGCAGACCCGTTGGGTCTGGACACCGAACGTGCGTTTGGGGCGGGGGGCTGTGACGTCACACTAACCACCCGTTGGGTCTGTACCTCCAAAGCAGGGTTGCGGGGTGTGAATCTGGCACCCACAAACACACACACTCATCACACCCCTTGATATTATATTAATATTTTAAAGACAGAGAGACTGTTGGCGGGCTGTTTTCCCAACGCGCGTTTGCGGGAGGGGGGGGTGGGCTGCGGCATCACACTCACACTAACCACCCCCCAAACACAGGCGGGGAGGGTGGAGAGGAAGACGTGGTGGGGAGAGAAGAGGGGAGAGGGAGATGGGGTGGGGAGAGAAGAGGAGAGGGGGAGGGAGGGGAGAGGGGGAAGAGGAAAGGGGAGAGATTGGGGAGGGAGAGGAGATCAGGGTGGGTGAGAGGGAGGGGGAGGAGAGTGGGGAGTGGGAGGAGAGCAGGGAGGGCAGGGAGGGGGGGAGGGGATGAGGGGAAGGGGAGAGGAGTAGGGGGAAGAGAGGGAGAGAGGGAGGGGGAGGGAGAGGGGTACAGTGGGGAGTGAGGGGCAGAGGGGTAACGGGGAGTGGTGCAAGAGAGAGGGGAAGGGGGTAGGGGGGAGATGGGGGTGAAGAGGGGTGGTGGAGGGGGAAGAGAGGGTGTGGGAGGGGAGGGAGGGGTAGAGCAGAGAGGGGGAAGAGTGGGGAGGGAGAGTTGAAGTAGGAGGGGTAGGGACAGTCCATCTGTTTCCCATTCCCTATCACCCCCAATCCTCTTTCTCTATTGCCACACACGTGACGACGCCCTTCAACACAGGCTGTGGGGGTGGGGGGGAGGGGCTGGGGCTGGTGCTGCAGGCATATGTAAACGGATTCATTCTGATTGGACATCTTTGAGCATTGGGCATTGTGACATCACAAAACGGAACCTTCATTAACATTCTATTGCTGAGAGCTGTTTTTTTTAAACATTTTGAAATGTCCCCATTCCCTATCCCCCCCACACACGTGGCGACGCCCTTCGACACAGGCTTTGGGGTTGGGGGGGAGGGGCTTGGGCTGTGGGTGCTGCCAAGGCATATGTAAACGGATTCATTTCGATTTGTCACACGTGTCGCTGGGCGTCGCCACGTGTGTGGGGGGGATAGGGAATGGGGACATTGCAAAATGTTAAACAAACAGCTCTCAGCAATAGAATGTTAATGAAGGTTCCGTTTTGTGATGTCACAATGCCCAATGCTGCGGGGGTTGGGGGGGAGGGGCCGGGGCTTGGGTCGCCGCAAAGGCATATGTAAATGGATCCATTCCGATTGGACATCTGTGACCATTGTGCATTGTGACATCACACACGGAATCTTTAGTAACATTCTATGGCTGAGCTGTTTTTTTAAACATTTTGAAGTATTTGGTTTGGGGGGGGGAGAGGTATTTTATTTTAAAAACGTGTACATAAACAGGTCAGAATTTAATCAGGAGTGGGTTTATGTAAAGATAAACGTAACCTCTTTAGAAACGGTAAAAAATATCGGCCTTTCCGCGCGCCGCGTGGGCCAGGGGCCGTATCAAAGGCCGCGCGGCAAAGTCAAGCAGGCCGTCGGACGTACAGACGGACGACACACACAGAGTTTTATATAATAATAGATAGACTAGACCAAGTGCAGACCCGTTGGGTCTGGTCCCCGAAAGTGCTTGACACCCCGGGGTGTTGTTCCCGAACGTGCTTCAGACCCCAGGGTGAAAATCGTGGAAAGAAAAGATGGCGTCGTTTTCGGAAAAAATCGGAGAAAATCGGCGGAAAAAAGATGGCGTCGTTTTCGGAGAAAATCGGAGACAATCGGAGAAAATTACATGGGGTGGGGGGGGGGGATTTTATATAAAAACGTGTACATAAACAGGACCGAATTTAATCAGGAGTGGCTATTCGTAAAGATAAATGTCATCTCTTTGGAAATGGTAAAAAATATTGGCCTTTCCGCGCGCTGTGTGGGCCAGGGGCGGTATCAAAGGCGGCGTACGGACTGACAGACGTACAGACGTACAGACGTACAGACGGACGGCAGCCAGAGAGTTTTAAAAGTATACTAGACCAAGTGCAGACCCGTTGGGTCTGGTCCCCGAAAGTGCTTGACACCCCTGGGTGTTTTTCCCGAACGTGCTTCAGACCCCTGGGTGAAAATCGGGGGAAAAAAGATGGCGTCGTTTTCGTGAAAAATCGGAGAAAATCGGCGAAAAAAAGATGGCGTCGTTTTTTGAGAAAATGGGAGAAAATCAAATTGGGGTTGGTGGGGGGATGGATGACACCCCGGGGTGTTGTTCCCGAACGTGCTTCAGACCCCTGGGTGAAAATCGGCGAAAAAAAGATGGCGTTGTTTTTGGAAAAAATCGGAGACAATCGGAGAAAATCACATTGGGGTTGGGGGGGGATGGATTTTATTAAAAAACGTGTACATAAACAGGACAGAATTTAATCAGGAGTGGCTTTTTGTAAAGATAAATGTAATCTCTTTGGAAATGGTCAAAAATATGGGCCTTTCCGCGCGCTGTGTGGGCGCGGGCGGTGTCAAAGGCCGCGCGGCAAGCAGAACGTTGGACGTACAGCCGCACAGACGGACGATAGCCACAGAGTTTTAAAAGTATACTAGACCAAGTGCAGATCCATTGGGTCTGATCCCCGAAAGTGCTTGACACCCCGGGGTGTTGTTCCCGAACGTGCTTCAGACCCCGGGGTGAAAATCTGCTGAAAAAAAGATGGCGTCGTTTTCGGGAAAAAATCGGAGAAAATCGGCGAAAAAAAGATGGCGTCGTTTTCGGAGAAAATCGGGGAAATAAAGATGGCGTCGTTTTCGGAGAAAATCGGAGACAATCGGAGAAAATCACATTGGGTTGGGGGGGGATGGATTTTATTAAAAAACGTGTAGATAAACAGGACCGAATTTAATCAGGAGTGGCTATTCGTAAAGATAAATGTCATCTCTTTGGAAATGGCGAAAAACGTGGCCCTTTCCGCGCGCCGCGTGGGCCAGGGGCCGTATCAAAGGCCGCGCGGCAAAGTCAAGCAGGCCGTCGGACGTACAGACGGACGACAGCCAGAGAGTTTTAAAAGTATACTAGACCAAGTGCAGACCCGTTGGGTCTGGACACCGAACGTGCGTTTGCGGGTGGGGGGGGGGGGTGCTGTGGCGTCACAGTAACCACCCCCCTTTGCTCCAAAGAACGGTTGCGGGGTGGGAATCTGGCACCCACGAACACACACACTCATAACAACCCTTGATATTATCTTCATTTTTTAATTTGCTTCTTTTATCCCATCTCCACCTTATCCACTGACGAATAGCCCTCACCTCTCAGGTGCGTCTAGAGGGGGGGGGGGGCAGAGAGTGAAAATTTAATGTTAGAATTAAAAAAATTTGAAGAATGGGAGGAGGGTGGAGAGGAAGGGGGGAGGAAGGGGTGCGAGGAAGGGGGATAGAGAGGTGGGTGTGGAGAGAGGAAGGAGAGGATGTTGGAGATAGGTGAAGGGGGGTGTTTTGAGCTGGTGTTCATGAGTTAAGCTGCGGGCTGTGAAGAGAGAAGGGCAGAGAGAGAGAGAGAGGGGAGAGACAGAGAGACTGGTACACTCAAAAAAGGTGGTGAAATTCAGCGGGTGCAGCCGCGTCTATGGAGCGAAGGAAATAGGCAATGTTTGTGTCTGAAACCCATCTTCAGACGTGTTTTGTTATGAAACATTGCCTATTTCCTTCGATCCAAAGATGCTGCTGCACCCGCTGAGTTTATACTTCATTTTTTTGTTTACCTTGCGTTTGGGGGGGGGGGGGGCTGCGGCTGCAGCATCACACTCACACTAACCACCCCCCAAACACACAGGCGGGGGGAGTGGGGGAGAGGGAGACGGGGTTGGGGAGAGGAGGGGAGGGGGGAGAGAAGGAGACGGGGTGGGGAGAGAAGAGGGGAGGGAGGGGGGGAAGAGGGGGACGGAGGGGAGAGGGGGAGGAGGAAAGGGGAGAGATTGGGGAAGGAGAGGAGATCAGGGTGGGTGAGAGGGAGGGTGAGGAGAGTTTGGAGTGGGAGGAGGGCGGGGAGGGCAGGAAGGGGGGAGAGGGGGGAGGGGATGAGGGGGGAGGGGATGAGGGGATGAGGGGAAGGGGAGAGGAGTAGGGGGAAGAGAGGGAGAGAGGGAGGGTGGAGGGAGAGAGGTGGGGAGGGAGAGGGGAAGAGTGGGGAGTGCAGACCAAGTGCAGACCCGTTGGGTCTGGACACCGAACGTGCGTTTGGGGCGGGGGGCTGTGACGTCACACTAACCACCCGTTGGGTCTGTACCTCCAAAGCAGGGTTGCGGGGTGTGAATCTGGCACCCACAAACACACACACTCATCACACCCCTTGATATTATATTAATATTTTAAAGACAGAGAGACTGTTGGCGGGCTGTTTTCCCAACGCGCGTTTGCGGGAGGGGGGGTGGGCTGCGGCATCACACTCACACTAACCACCCCCCAAACACAGGCGGGGGAGGGTGGAGAGGAAGACGTGGTGGGGAGAGAAGAGGGGAGAGGGAGATGGGGTGGGGAGAGAAGAGGAGAGGGGGAGGGAGGGGAGAGGGGGAAGAGGAAAGGGGAGAGATTGGGGAGGGAGAGGAGATCAGGGTGGGTGAGAGGGAGGGGGAGGAGAGTGGGGAGTGGGAGGAGAGCAGGGAGGGCAGGGAGGGGGGAGTGGATGAGGGGAAGGGGAGAGGAGTAGGGGGAAGAGAGGGAGAGAGGGAGGGGGAGGGAGAGGGGTACAGTGGGGAGTGAGGGGCAGAGGGGTAACGGGGAGTGGTGCAAGAGAGAGGGGAAGGGGGGTAGGGGAGGGAGGGGTAGAGCAGAGAGGGGGAAGAGTGGGGAGGGAGAGTTGAAGTAGGAGGGGTAGGGACAGTCCATCTGTTTCCCATTCCCTATCACCCCCAATCCTCTTTCTCTATTGCCACACACGTGACGACGCCCTTCAACACAGGCTGTGGGGGTGGGGGGGAGGGGCTGGGGCTGGTGCTGCAGGCATATGTAAACGGATTCATTCTGATTGGACATCTTTGAGCATTGGGCATTGTGACATCACAAAACGGAACCTTCATTAACATTCTATTGCTGAGAGCTGTTTTTTAAAACATTTTGAAATGTCCCCATTCCCTATCCCCCCCACACACGTGGCGACGCCCTTCGACACAGGCTTTGGGGTTGGGGGGGAGGGGCTTGGGCTGTGGGTGCTGCCAAGGCATATGTAAACGGATTCATTTCGATTTGTCACACGTGTCGCAGGGCGTCGCCACGTGTGTGGGGGGGATAGGGAATGGGGACATTGCAAAATGTTAAACAAACAGCTCTCAGCAATAGAATGTAAATGAAGGTTCCGTTTTGTGATGTCACAATGCCCAATGCTGCGGGGGTTGGGGGGGAGGGGCCGGGGCTTGGGTCGCCGCAAAGGCATATGTAAATGGATCCATTCCGATTGGACATCTGTGACCATTGTGCATTGTGACATCACACACGGAATCTTTAGTAACATTCTATGGCTGAGCTGTTTTTTTAAACATTTTGAAGTATTTGGTTTGGGGGGGGGAGAGGTATTTTATTTTAAAAACGTGTACATAAACAGGTCAGAATTTAATCAGGAGTGGGTTTATGTAAAGATAAACGTAACCTCTTTAGAAACGGTAAAAAATATCGGCCTTTCCGCGCGCCGCGTGGGCCAGGGGCCGTATCAAAGGCCGCGCGGCAAAGTCAAGCAGGCCGTCGGACGTACAGACGGACGACACACACAGAGTTTTATATAATAATAGATAGACTAGACCAAGTGCAGACCCGTTGGGTCTGGTCCCCGAAAGTGCTTGACACCCCGGGGTGTTGTTCCCGAACGTGCTTCAGACCCCGGGGTGAAAATCGTGGAAAGAAAAGATGGCGTCGTTTTCGGAAAAAATCGGAGAAAATCGGCGAAAAAAAGATGGCGTCGTTTTCGGAGAAAATCGGAGACAATCGGAGAAAATTACATGGGGTGGGGGGGGGGATTTTATATAAAAACGTGTACATAAACAGGACCGAATTTAATCAGGAGTGGCTATTCGTAAAGATAAATGTCATCTCTTTGGAAATGGTAAAAAATATTGGCCTTTCCGCGCGCTGTGTGGGCCAGGGGCGGTATCAAAGGCGGCGTACGGACGGACAGACGTACAGACGTACAGACGTACAGACGGACGGCAGCCAGAGAGTTTTAAAAGTATACTAGACCAAGTGCAGACCCGTTGGGTCTGGTCCCCGAAAGTGCTTGACACCCCTGGGTGTTTTTCCCGAACGTGCTTCAGACCCCTGGGTGAAAATCGGGGGAAAAAAGATGGCGTCGTTTTTTGAGAAAATGGGAGAAAATCAAATTGGGGTTGGTCGGGGGATGGATGACACCCCGGGGTGTTGTTCCCGAACGTGCTTCAGACCCCTGGGTGAAAATCGGCGAAAAAAAGATGGCGTTGTTTTTGGAAAAAATCGGAGACAATCGGAGAAAATCACATTGGGGTTGGGGGGGGGATGGATTTTATTAAAAAACGTGTACATAAACAGGACAGAATTTAATCAGGAGTGGCTTTTTGTAAAGATAAATGTAATCTCTTTGGAAATGGTCAAAAATATGGGCCTTTCCGCGCGCTGTGTGGGCGCGGGGCGGTGTCAAAGGCCGCGCGGCAAGCAGAACGTTGGACGTACAGCCGCACAGACGGACGACAGCCACAGAGTTTTAAAAGTATACTAGACCAAGTGCAGATCCGTTGGGTCTGGTCCCCGAAAGTGCTTGACACCCCGGGGTGTTGTTCCCGAACGTGCTTCAGACCCCGGGGTGAAAATCTGCTGAAAAAAAGATGGCGTCGTTTTCAGAAAAAATCGGAGAAAATCGGCGAAAAAAAGATGGCGTCGTTTTCGGTGAAAATCGGGGAAATAAAGATGGCGTCGTTTTCGGAGAAAATCGGAGACAATCGGAGAAAATCACATTGGGTTGGGGGGGGATGGATTTTATTAAAAAACGTGTAGATAAACAGGACCGAATTTAATCAGGAGTGGCTATTCGTAAAGATAAATGTCATCTCTTTGGAAATGGCGAAAAACGTGGGCCTTTCCGCGCGCCGCGTGGGCCAGGGGCCGTATCAAAGGCCGCGCGGCAACGTCAAGCAGGCCGTCGGACGTACAGACGGACGACAGCCAGAGAGTTTTAAAAGTATACTAGACCAAGTGCAGACCCGTTGGGTCTGGACACCGAACGTGCGTTTGCGGGTGGGGGGGGGGTGCTGTGGCGTCACAGTAACCACCCCCTTTGCTCCAAAGAACGGTTGCGGGGTTGGAATCTGGCACCCACGAACACACACACTCATAACAACCCTTGATATTATCTTCATTTTTTAATTTGCTTCTTTTATCCCATCTCCACCCTATCCACTGACGAATAGCCCTCACCTCTCAGGTGCGTCTAGAGGGGGGGGGGGGCAGAGAGTGAAAATTTAATGTTAGAATTAAAAAAAATTGAAGAATGGGAGGAGGAGGGTGGAGAGGAAGGGGGAAGAAGGGGTGCGAGGAAGGGGGATAGAGAGGTGGGTGTGGAGAGAGGAAGGAGAGGATGTTGGAGATAGGTGAAGGGGGGTGTTTTGAGCTGGTGTTCATGAGTTAAGCTGCGGGCTGTGAAGAGAGAAGGGCAGAGAGAGAGAGAGAGGGGAGAGACAGAGAGACTGGTACACTCAAAAAAGGTGGTGAAATTCAGCGGGTGCAGCCGCGTCTATGGAGCGAAGGAAATAGGCAATGTTTGTGGCTGAAACCCATCTTCAGACGTGTTTTGTTATGAAACATTGCCTATTTCCTTCGATCCAAAGATGCTGCTGCATCCGCTGAGTTTATACTTCATTTTTTTGTTTACCTTGCGTTTGGGGGGGGGGGGGGGCTGCGGCTGCAGCATCACACTCACACTAACCACCCCCCAAACACAAAGGCGGGGGGAGTGGGGGAGAGGGAGACGGGGTTGGGGAGAGGAGGGGAGGGGGAGAGAAGGAGACGGGGTGGGGAGAGAAGAGGGGAGGGAGGGGAGGGAAGAGGGGGACGGAGGGGAGAGGGGGAGGAGGAAAGGGGAGAGATTGGGGAAGGAGAGGAGATCAGGGTGGGTGAGAGGGAGGGTGAGGAGAGTTTGGAGTGGGAGGAGGGCGGGGAGGGCAGGAAGGGGGAGAGGGGGGGAGGGGATGAGGGGGGAGGGGATGAGGGGATGAGGGGAAGGGGAGAGGAGTAGGGGGAAGAGAGGGAGAGAGGGAGGGTGGAGGGAGAGAGGTGGGGAGGAAGAGGGGAAGAGTGGGGAGTGCAGACCAAGTGCAGACCCGTTGGGTCTGGACACCGAACGTGCGTTTGGGGCGGGGGGCTGTGACGTCACACTAACCACCCGTTGGGTCTGTACCTCCAAAGCAGGGTTGCGGGGTGTGAATCTGGCACCCACAAACACACACACTCATCACACCCCTTGATATTATATTAATATTTTAAAGACAGAGAGACTGTTGGCGGGCTGTTTTCCCAACGCGCGTTTGCGGGAGGGGGGGGTGGGCTGCGGCATCACACTCACACTAACCACCCCCAAACACAGGCGGGGGAGGGTGGAGAGGAAGACGTGGTGGGGAGAGAAGAGGGGAGAGGGAGATGGGGTGGGGAGAGAAGAGGAGAGGGGGAGGGAGGGGAGAGGGGGAAGAGGAAAGGGGAGAGATTGGGGAGGGAGAGGAGATCAGGGTGGGTGAGAGGGAGGGGGAGGAGAGTGGGGAGTGGGAGGAGAGCAGGGAGGGCAGGGAGGGGGGGAGTGGATGAGGGGAAGGGGAGAGGAGTAGGGGGAAGAGAGGGAGAGAGGGAGGGGGAGGGAGAGGGGTACAGTGGGGAGTGAGGGGCAGAGGGGTAACGGGGAGTGGTGCAAGAGAGAGGGGAAGGGGGTAGGGGGGAGATGGGGGTGAAGAGGGGTGGTGGAGGGGGAAGAGAGGGTGTGGGAGGGGAGGGAGGGGTAGAGCAGAGAGGGGGAAGAGTGGGGAGGGAGAGTTGAAGTAGGAGGGGTAGGGACAGTCCATCTGTTTCCCATTCCCTATCACCCCCAATCCTCTTTCTCTATTGCCACACACGTGACGACGCCCTTCAACACAGGTTGTGGGGGTGGGGGGGGTGGCTGGGGCTGGTGCTGCAGGCATATGTAAACGGATTCATTCTGATTGGACATCTTTGAGCATTGGGCATTGTGACATCACAAAACGGAACCTTCATTAACATTCTATTGCTGAGAGCTGTTTTTTTAAAACATTTTGAAATGTCCCCATTCCCTATCCCCCCCACACACGTGGCGACGCCCTTCGACACAGGCTTTGGGGTTGGGGGGGAGGGGCTTGGGCTGTGGGTGCTGCCAAGGCATATGTAAACGGATTCATTTCGATTTGTCACACGTGTCGCAGGGCGTCGCCACGTGTGTGGGGGTGATAGGGAATGGGGACATTTCAAAATGTTAAACAAACAGCTCTCAGCAATAGAATGTTAATGAAGGTTCCGTTTTGTGATGTCACAATGCCCAATGCTGCGGGGGTTAGGGGGAGGGGCCGGGGCTTGGGTCGCCGCAAAGGCATATGTAAATGGATCCATTCCGATTGGACATCTGTGTCCATTGTGCATTGTGACATCACACACGGAATCTTTAGTAACATTCTATGGCTGAGCTGTTTTTTTAAACATTTTGAAGTATTTGGTTTTGGGGGGGGGAGTGGTATTTTATTTAAAAAACGTGTACATAAACAGGTCAGAATTTAATCAGGAGTGGGTATATGTAAAGATAAACGTAACCTCTTTAGAAACGGTAAAAAATATCGGCCTTTCCGCGCGCCGCGTGGGCGTCGGGCCGTATCAAAGGCCGCGCGGGACAAGTCAAGCAGGCCGTCGGACGTACAGACGGACGACACACACAGAGTTTTATATAATAACTAGACCAAGTGCAGACCCGTTGGGTCTGGACACCGGACGTGCGTTTGCGGGTGGGGGGGGGGGTGCTGTGGCGTCACAGTAACCACCCCCTTTGCTCAAAAGCACGGTTGCGGGGTGGGAATCTGGCACCCACGAACACACACACTCATAACAACCCTTGATATTATCTTAATTTTTTAATTTGCTTCTTTTATCCCATCTCCACCCTATCCACTGACGAATAGCCTTCGCCTCTCAGGTGCGTCTAGAGGGGGGGGGCAGAGAGTGAAAATTTAATGTTAGAATTAAAAAAAATTGAAGAATGGGAGGAGGAGGGTGGAGAGGAAGGGGGAGGAAGGGGTGCGAGGAAGGGGGATAGAGAGGTGGGTGTGGAGAGAGGAAGGAGAGGATGTTGGAGATAGGTGAAGGGGGGTGTTTTGAGCTGGTGTTCATGAGTTAAGCTGCGGGCTGTGAAGAGAGAAGGGCAGAGAGAGAGAGAGGGGAGAGACAGAGAGACTGGTACACTCAAAAAAGGTGGTGAAATTCAGCGGGTGCAGCCGCGTCTATGGAGCGAAGGAAATAGGCAATGTTTGTGGCTGAAACCCATCTTCAGACGTGTTTTGTTATGAAACATTGCCTATTTCCTTCGATCCAAAGATGCTGCTGCACCCGCTGAGTTTATACTTCATTTTTTTGTTTACCTTGCGTTTGGGGGGGGGGCTGCGGCTGCAGCATCACACTCACACTAACCACCCCCCAAACACACAGGCGGGGGGAGTGGGGGAGAGGGAGACGGGGTTGGGGAGAGGAGGGGAGGGGGAGAGAAGGAGACGGGGTGGGGAGAGAAGAGGGGAGGGAGGGGAGGGAAGAGGGGGACTGAGGGGAGAGGGGGAGGAGGAAAGGGGAGAGATTGGGGAAGGAGAGGAGATCAGGGTGGGTGAGAGGGAGGGTGAGGAGAGTTTGGAGTGGGAGGAGGGCGGGGAGGGCAGGAAGGGGGGAGAGGGGGGAGGGGATGAGGGGGGAAGGGGATGAGGGGATGAGGGGAAGGGGAGAGGAGTAGGGGGAAGAGAGGGAGAGAGGGAGGGTGGAGGGACAGAGGTGGGGAGGGAGAGGGGAAAAGTGGGGAGTGCAGACCAAGTGCAGACCCGTTGGGTCTGGACACCGAACGTGCGTTTGGGGCGGGGGGCTGTGACGTCACACTAACCACCCGTTGGGTCTGTACCTCCAAAGCAGGGTTGCGGGGTGTGAATCTGGCACCCACAAACACACACACTCATCACACCCCTTGATATTATATTAATATTTTAAAGACAGAGAGACTGTTGGCGGGCTGTTTTCCCAACGCGCGTTTGCGGGAGGGGGTGGTGGGCTGCGGCATCACACTCACACTAACCACCCCCCAAACACAGGCGGGGGAGGGTGGAGAGGAAGACGTGGTGGGGAGAGAAGAGGGGAGAGGGAGACGGGGTGGGGAGAGAAGAGGAGAGGGGGAGGGAGGGGAGAGGGGGAAGAGGAAAGGGGAGAGATTGGGGAGGGAGAGGAGATCAGGGTGGGTGAGAGGGAGGGGGAGGAGAGTGGGGAGTGGGAGGAGAGCAGGGAGGGCAGGGAGGGGGGGAGGGGATGAGGGGAAGGGGAGAGGAGTAGGGGGAAGAGAGGGAGAGAGGGAGGGGGAGGGAGAGGGGTACAGTGGGGAGTGAGGGGCAGAGGGGTAACGGGGAGTGGTGCAAGAGAGAGGGGAAGGGGGTAGGGGGGAGATGGGGGTGAAGAGGGGTGGTGGAGGGGGAAGAGAGGGTGTGGGAGGGGAGGGAGGGGTAGAGCAGAGAGGGGGAAGAGTGGGGAGGGAGAGTTGAAGTAGGAGGGGTAGGGACAGTCCATCTGTTACCCATTCCCTATCACCCCCAATCCTCTTTCTCTATTGCCACACACGTGGCGACGCCCTTCGACACAGGCTTTGGGGTTGGGGGGGAGGGGCTTGGGCTGTGGGTGCTGCCAAGGCATATGTAAACGGATTCATTTCGATTTGTCACACGTGTCGCAGGGCGTCGCCACGTGTGTGGGGGTGATAGGGAATGGGGACATTTCAAAATGTTAAACAAACAGCTCTCAGCAATAGAATGTTAATGAAGGTTCCGTTTTGTGATGTCACAATGCCCAATGCTGCGGGGGTTGGGGGGGAGGGGCCGGGGCTTGGGTCGCCGCAAAGGCATATGTAAATGGATCCATTCCGATTGGACATCTGTGACCATTGTGCATTGTGACATCACACACGGAATCTTTAGTAACATTCTATGGCTGAGCTGTTTTTTTAAACATTTTGAAGTATTTGGTTTGGGGGGGGGGAGAGGTATTTTATTTAAAAAACGTGTACATAAACAGGTCAGAATTTAATCAGGAGTGGGTTTATGTAAAGATAAACGTAACCTCTTTAGAAACGGTAAAAAATATCGGCCTTTCCGCGCGCCGCGTGGGCCAGGGGCCGTATCAAAGGCCGCGCGGCAAAGTCAAGCAGGCCGTCGGACGTACAGACGGACGACACACACAGAGTTTTATATAATAATAGATAGATAGATAGATAGATAGATAGATATAGATAGATAGATAGATAGATAGATAGATAGATAGATAGATAGATAGATAGATAGATAGATAGATAGATAGATAGATGTAGCTTAGATCTGTTTGGTCCATTAACTCACAGCCACTTTTTAAGCGCAAATTTTGATTACTTTCCGTTCTACCATAGAGACATAAAGTCTATAATACTTTATTTGTATTTCTATGGTTCTACAGACCTTGGCTGGGAACGTGGGGCTCACAAAAATTGTTCCCAATTGGGCCCCGCAGTTCCTAAGGCCGGCCCTGGAGGGGGGGGGAAGGATGGCTTGAGTGGGTGCAGGATTAACTGGAGCTCCTTCCAAATGGCAATATTTTGTATGCTCAAAGTTAAAAAGGACTAGGCAGGAATATCAAAATGATCACCTGTAGCTGAGAAAAAAAAGATGATTTGTGCATGAAGAAGCCATGACCAAATCGAAGATACTAGAGCGGAGACGGAAGCCGGTTACGGAAATGGTGCTGAAGATTACCCATGACCCTACTACGGCTTTTTCGTCGAGTGGACTATCTTGCTCCGTCCGCTATAGGATCTTTAGTTTCCAGTCTCCATGAGATGGAGAGTGTGGAGGAAAGTGGCGCTGCAAGGGCAGTCCACGTCTTTCACCAGCTCATTGGAACTTTTCCCAATTCCATAATGACTGTCTAAGAACTTGGCCCTCATCAGACCTGGCGGTCTCCCCGCCGTAAACGGAGTTCACCTCCTGGACGCTCAACTGGTAGACCACCAGCTCCTTCCTGAAGCAGATATCAAACAGCTGTAAACCGCTGGCGGGACTGTGGCGGAACGCAAACTCCCAGTCAAAGTTGCGAACGTGGTTGTTTACAACATGGTATCTTGGTCCACGTGGCTCGAACTTGAGGGGGCCGTAGTTTTAAAACTTCTTGCGAGGTCTCGGCGAGGCCTAGTTGGGATCCGAATCTGTCCTTTGGATCTCTCTCGCTCTCTCACTCCCTCTCTCTCACCCTCTCGCCTCGGCATTCCCGGAATTATTTGGCGATTAACGGGGACGGCTGCATCTGCGGTTCCTTCCTGTTGGGAGGTGGGGGGGGAACCTGGCCCGTGGCGGATCCTGGTCCGTTCCCTCTGCGGGTGCCGCCTGGCTGGGGTGGCTCAGCGGGACGGGCAGCGGCTCTGGGGAGTGGGTGGCGTGTCGGGTCGAGACCCTTCTGCAGACAATCACAAGTACTCTCACCAACGAGAGTTCAGTTCAGTCTGAAGAAGGGTCTTCTCTCCAGAGTTGCTGCCTGTCCTGCTGCTCCAGCTTTATGTCTAACTTCAATTTCAAGAGTTAAATAAAAAACACAGAGTGCTGGAGGAACTTGGCGGGCTAGGCGGCATCTGTGGAGGGAATGGATTAGGAGTTGTTTCGGGCCAGGGTTCTTCAATAGGAAGAAATGCAGATCAAAGATACTAGAGCGGATATTAGTACCTTTACTGCAGATCAGGCATGATATTCTTCCGATTTAAATCGTAATTCCGATTTTATTATTTTCCTATTTTCTATTTTTTGTGCTCGATTATTTGGCGGCCAATCAGCCGCTGTCTCTAAGGGGGTTGCGTCCAATCACCGACCAGTTTCCCATAAAATTCCCGTCCAATCAACAAATCGGTCTCCTCCCATCCAATCAGTCGCTGTCTCCAAGGGCATTGTGTCCAATCATATAATGCGCTGGTCACTTGGCGGCCAGTCAGACACAGTCTTCTAGGGGCCTTTTGATCAATCACCGACCTGCTTCCCTCACCGAAGCAGACGATGGCTGCAGCCAACACACAGAGAGAGAGAGAGAGAGAGATATGCAAGAAAGGAGCTATGACATATAATACACAGTAAACTATCTTATAAATACATAATAAGCAAGTTATGCATTCTCGTACTCTTACATGGGTATGACCGCACATAAAAAAAGCCCCCCCCTCCCTTCCCAACCTCAGCCTCACGGACCTTAGGGTACCCCTAGTTCCTAAAACCCATTTCCATCACTGTCCTCTACCCTCTATCCTCAGTCCCACTCCCCTACTTCTGCCTCAAACAGACACCTCCCTCCTACATTTCATCGTGCTGAATCATCATGGATCCCCCCTATTGCCTGCTGACCGACGTCTCTCTCGTCCAATCGGCGTCCTCGGTCATCAGCCCCACCCCCACTGTCTCGCGGAAAGCGGAGATTTCACAGAGTTTTAAAATCCGGATTACAAAATATGGGGGGGGGGTGTCCCCTGGCCCCCCCGGGATTTCCGCCCCTGCATATATTGGCCCAACTGCTCTTCACATTGTATTCAATTTCAATTTAAAAAGCTTTATTGGCATGATAAAATACATTGCCAAAGTATAAAACATAACATACATATTTAAATGCACTAGACCAAGTGCAGACCCGTTGGGTCTGTTCCCTCAACCTATATTGATTGCTACACGTTCTTGCAGCTGTAAGCACTGCAACAGAATAGCAAGTTTAACAATTCAATATTAATTTCTTAGTGTCAGTTAATGTCAATTAGTGTGTGCGTGCATGTTGGCATGTTGGTCATTCACCGTCTCTCAGGTTATGGCATGCTGTTACGTATTGTGCACCAAGATGTGCCGTATTTCCTTCACCGAGGATTATTCTTAGTTATGATATATCATCTAGATTGAGTTTGTCAAAGTATGTTTTCCTTGTTTTGTCAAATTTTTTGCATTTTAGGAGGAAGTGCACCTCTGTTTCAACCTTATCTGTCAAACAGTGGCCGCATATTCTATTTTATCTTGGTTGCCAAAATCTCTTCTGACTTCCTTTTGCAACTGGCAAATGGTGGCCACTTAACCTGTATTTGGTGAGGGTCTGTCTCTGCTTTATGTCTCTAACAGTTGAGAGATAGTCTACCAATTTATAATCTCTTTTTAGGGCACGGTAACATTCTAATCTGCTTTGGCTTTTGGTTTCTTTATCCCAATGTTCCAAATAAGTGTCTTTACATTGTTTGATAACTTGGTTCACTGACTGGTGATTGGGGATCAGTATTGATCTGAGGCTGGTCAGGGTTTAACTGGATAGGGTTTAACTGAATAGGGGTAGCCAGTCTCAGTACCAACTGACACAGGGAACTCTTTTCTGGGTTCCCCTCTTGGGTTTGAAGAGCTTTAAATTGGAGGGTATCTGGGGGGCTATATTTAATGTGATTTCAAAAATTTAGTGCTCGTTTCTGGATATTTATTTTCAGTGGGTGTCTGCCTATTGGTACATATACGTACCAATGACATAGGCAGAAGAAGAGAAGAGGTCCTGAAAGGAGAATTTAGGGAGTTGGGAGGAGAGTTAAGGAGAAGGACCGCAAAGGTAACAATCTCAGGATTACTGCCTGTGCCATGCGACAGTGAGAGCAGGAATGGAATGAGGTGGAGAATAAATGCGTGGCTGAGGAACTGGTGCAGCGGGCAGGGATTCAAATTTCTGGATCATTGGGACCGCTTTTGGGGAAGGTGTGACCTGTACAGAAAGGATGGGTTGCACTTGAAACCGAGGGGGACCAATATCCTGGCGGGGAGATTTGCAAAGGCTACTGGGGAGACTTTAAACTAGAACGGTTGGGGGGAGGGACTCAAATAGAGAAAGCTAGTAGAAAATGTGGGAGGCAGGAGGCAGAGAAGGGAAGCACTCGGACCCAAAATGTAGGGGAGAAAGAAGAAAAAGATAATAAACAGAGAATAAGTGGTGGTGGGTTTCTTAAATGTGTATATTTTCATGCTAGGAGCATTGAAAGAAAGGTGGATGAGCTTAGAGCCTGGATTGACACCTGGAAGTATGATGTTGTGGCGATCAGTGGTTGCAGGAGGGCTGTGATTGGAAACTAAATATTCCAGGATTTTGTTGCTTCAGGGGTGAGAGAATTGGAGGGGCAAGAGGTGGGGGTGTTGCATTGCTTGTCAAGGAAGATATTACAGCAGTGCTTTGGCAGGATAGATTAGAGGGCTCGTCTTGGGAGGCTATTTGGGTGGAACTGAGAAATGGGAAAGGTGTAGCAACACTTATACGGCTGTATTATAGACCGCCAAATGGGGAGCGAGAATTGGAAGAGCAAATATGTAAGGAGATAGCAGATATTAGTAGTAAGCACAAGGTAGTGATTGTGGGAGATTGCAATTTTCCACACATAGACTGGGAAACACATTCTGTAAAAGGGCTGGATGGTTTGGAGTTTGTAAAATGTGTGCAGGATAGTTTTTTGCAGCAATACATAGAGGTACCTACTAGAGAAGGGGCAGTGCTGGACCTCCTGTTAGGAAATGAGACAGGGCAGGTGGCGGAGTTATGCGTTGGGGAGCACTTCGGGTCCAGTGATCACAATACCATTAGTTTCAATATAATTATGGAGAGGGTCAGAACTGGACCTAGGGTTGAGATTTTTGATTGGAGAAAGGCTAACTTTGAGGAGATGCGAAAGGATTTAAAAGGAGTGAATTGGGACATGTTGTTTTATGGGAAGGATGTAGAAGAGGAATGGAGGACATTTAAAGGTGAAATTTTAAGAGTACAGAATCTTTATGTCCCTGTTCGGTTGAAAGGAAATAGTAAAAATTGGAAAGAGCCATGGTTTCCAAGGGAAATTGTACACTTGGTTTGGAAAAAGAGAGAGATCTACAATAATTATAGGCAGCATGGAGTAAATGAGGTGCTTGAGGAGTATAAAGAATGTAAAAAGAATATTAAGAAAGAAATTAGAAAAGCTAAAAGAAGATATGAGGTTGCTTTGGCAAGTAAGGTGAAAGTAAATCCAAAGGGTTTCTACAGCTATATTAATAGCAAAAGGATAACAAGGAATACAATTGGTCCATTAGAGAGTCAGAGTGGACAGCTATCTGCAGAGCCAAAAGAGATGGGGGAGATATTGAACAATTTCTTTTCTTCGGTATTCACCAAGGAGAAGGATATTGAATTATGTGAGGTAAGGGAAACAAGCAGAGTAGCAATGGAAACTATGAGATTCAACGAAGAGGAGGTGCGGACACTTTTGAAAAATATGAAAACGGATAAGTCTCCAGGTCCTGACAGGATATTCCCTAGGACATTGAGGGAAGTTAGTGTAGGAATAGCAGGGGCTATGACAGAAATATTTCAAATGTCATTAGAAACGGGAATAGTGCCGGAGGATTGGCGTACTGCGCATGTTGTTCCGTTGTTTAAAAAGGGTTCTAAGAGTAAACCTAGCAATTATAGACCTGTTAGTTTGACGTCAGTGGTGGGCAAATTAATGGAAAGGATACTTAGAGATAATATATATAAGCATCTGGATAAGCAGGGTCTGATTAGGAACAGTCAACATGGATTTGTGCCTGGAAGGTCATGTTTGACTAAACTTCTTGAATTTTTCGAAGAGGTTACTAGGGAAATTGATGAGGGTAAAGCAGTGGATGTTGTCTATATGGACTTCAGTAAGGCCTTTGACAAGGTTCCTCATGGAAGGTTGGTTCAGAAGATTCAATTGTTGGGTATTAATGGTGGAGTAGCAAGATGGATTCAACAGTGGCTGAATGGGAGATGCCAGAGAGTAATGGTGGATGGCTGTTTGTCAGGTTGGAGGCCGGTGACTAGTGGGGTGGCTCAGGGGTCTGTGTTGGGTCCACTGTTGTTTGTCATGTACATCAATGATCTGGATGATGGTGTGGAAAATTGGATTAGTAAGTATGCAGATGATACTAAGAGGTGGTGTTGTGGATAATGAAGTAGATTTTCAAAGTCTACAGAGAGATTTAGGCCATTTGGAAGAGTGGGCTGAAAGATGGAAGATGGAGTTTAATGCTGATAAATGTGAGGTGCTACATCTCGGCAGGACAAATCAAAATAGGACGTACATGGTAAATGGTAGCAAATTGAGGAATGCAGTTGAACAGAGGGATCTAGGAATAACTGTGCATAGTTCCCTGAAGGTGGAATCTCATGTAGATAGGGTGGTAAAGAAAGCTTTTGGTGTGCTGGCCTTTATAAATCAGAGCATTGAATATAGAAGTTGGGATGTAATGTTAAAATTGTACAAGGCATTGGTGAGGCCAATTCTGGAGTATGGAGTACGATTTTGGTCGCCTAATTATAGGAAGGATGTCAACGAAATAGAGAGAGTACAGAGGAGATTTACTAGAATGTTGCCTGGGTTTCAGCAACTAAGTTACAGAGAAAGGTTGAACAAGTTAGGTCTTTATTCTTTGGAGCGCAGAAGGTTAAGAGGGGACTTGATAGAGGTCTTTAAAATGATGAGCGGGTTAGACAGAGTTGACGTGGATAAGCTTTTTCCCATTGAGAGTAGGGAAGATTCAAACAAGGGGACATGACTTGCGAATTAAGTGACAGAAGTTTAGGGGTAATATTAGGGGGAACTTCTTTACTCGGAGAGTGGTAGCTGTGTGGAATGAGCTTCCAGTGGAAGTGGTGGAGGCAGGTTCGATTTTATCCTTTAAAAATAGATTGGATGGGTATATGGACGGGAAAGGAATGGAGGGTTATGGTCTGAGTGCAGGTAGATGGGACTAGGGGGAAGTTTTAAAAAAAGTGTTCGGCATGGACTTGCAGGGCCGAGATGGCCTGTTTCCCTGCTGTAATGGTGATATGGTTATATGGTAATTCCGCCCTACATGAATTTGTTGGTGTTTTCCTTTGGATACGGAGAATGTTCGAACATAATTCCACATGCAGGGCCTCTGTTGTATGTTTTTCCCATTTAATATAGCTGTGGTGACCCCATACTTCACTACCATAAAGTGCAATAGGCTGGATTACACTGTCAAATATTTTAAGCCAGATTTTAATTGTAATTTGAATGTTGTAGAATCTTCTTTTTATTGCAAAGAGAGCTCTTCGAGCTTTCTCTTTTAGTGCATTCACTGCCATATTGAAGCTTCTTGATGCTGCAACAGTTAGATCAAGATATGTATAGCTCATAGTGTGTTCAATAATCATATCATTGAGAGTAAATTGGTATTTATCTTCCTGACATCTGGGTCTTTCTGGAAAATCATGATGTGGGTTTGCTTTAGATTTACTGCCGGTAAATTTTGGCAGTACTCATCAAGTAGGTCCAACTGTTGCTGCAGTCCCTATTCTATGGGGGACAGCAGAACCAAGTCATCCGCATAAAACAGGGAGTTTACCTCTCTGGTCCAACTTTACTGCCAAATCGTTTATATATACATTAAACAGTGTCGGGCTCAGATTGCACCCTTGCCGGACGCCTCTTCTCTGGGCGAAGAGATCAGTGCATTTGTCCCCAATTTTAACGCCACATTTATTATTCAGATACATTGATTTGATAAGGTCATATACCTTTCCTCCTATACCATAACAGAGAAGTTTGTAATAGAGCCCTTCGTGCCAAAAAGAGTCAAATGCTTTCTCAAAGTCAATAAAACAGGCAAATATTTTTCCATTTTTTGCTTGGTGTATATGTTTTCGAATGAGAGTGTGGAGGGTATAAATATGGTCAGTGGTACAGTGTTTGGGGAGGAAGCCAATTTGGTTTTTACTGAGAATGTTGTATTTGTTAAGGAAATCCTGCATTCTGTTATTTATGATACTGCAGAATAACTACCCGAGGCAGCTACTGACACATTTGGGTCTAATTTGTTTTCCACTCTTATAAATGGGCAAAATAAGCCCTTGACACCAAATATCAGGGAAATAACCTGAACGTAGTATGATGTTGAACAGCCTAAGCACTATGTCCTGCATCTCCGGAGTGCTGTACTTGAGCATTTCATTTTTAATGCTGTCTGGACCACAGGCTTTCTTTGAGTGAAGAGATTTTATTTTTATGGTCAATTCTTCCAAAGTAATTGGGAAATCAAGAGGGGTTTGATAATCTTTAATTATTGTTTCTAATGTTTGGAGTTTTTCTTTGATATGAGAATAATTTAAGTTTATTTTATTTATTGGGATGTCTATGTAGATTTTTGAAATGTGCTCTGTCTTGAATTGGTAATGTTTGTAGTTTTGTTGTGCTCAGGTTATTCCACATATCCCAAAATTGGTTTTGATTTATGGAATTTTCAATTTCTTCAAGTCTTTTATGAGTGTAATTTTGTGTTTTGTTCCTAATAGTATGTTTATATCTTTTAAGAGTTTCATTATATATAATACGTAAGTCTGGATTGTTTAGTTGACAGTGTTTTTGGTTCGATATTTTCCTCAGTTCTTTTCTAGCACTTTTACACTCATGGTCGAACCATTTTTCATGGTTGTGTTTTTTGATAATTTTTCTCTTCTGTTTCACAAGGTCAGCTTTGATAGCTGCCTTGTGAAAGGTCATATTAATTTCATATATGGCCATGTTTACACCATCTCTAGATCAAGTGAATTCAGGGCCATGATGAATTTATCTCCACTATCTGAAGCCCATCTATACATCTGATTTAGTTTATAAGGCTTACTGGGCTCCTTTTTTACGTCTTTAGTTTGAACAGGAAATTTTAGGTACACGTTGATTTGATTATGGTCTGAAAGAGGGGATTGCTGCGTAACAGTGAATGCACTGATAGTGCAGGGGTCCATATGAGTAATTGCGTAGTCCACCACGCTAGACCCAAGAGCTGAGGAATATGTAAACCTTCCCAGCGAGTCCCCTCTGAACCTACCATTAACTATGTACAGGCCCAAGGCTCGACAGAGATGCACTACCTCTCTACCACTTTTATTTATTTCACAGTCAAGGTTGTTTCAGTTAATGATAGTTGGTGTGACATACAAGGGGGTTTGACCGGACACATGGTTATTGCCCTGTGGGTCTATGGAATCTGGTTCACATCCGGTCCTTGCATTCAGGTCTCCACATAGTAGCACATTTCCCTAGGCCTGGAAATGATTGATTTCCATGTGGAGAGTTTCAAATTTATCCTCTTCAAAATATGGCAATTCTATTGGGGGTATGTAGATGGCACAGAGATATGTATCTTTTCCAGTTATTCCAATTTTTAAAATCTAGTTTCAACCATATATGTGATACCCCTGTTTTATTGATGTAATGTGACTGTCTAATTCTTCTTTGTGCCACGCCAGGACCCCCCCCCCCCCCGGAGGTTCTGCCCTTATGTATATCATTAGTTTTTACTGAGGGCACCATGACTTCATGGTACTCTGAAGGGCAGCGAATGAACGTATCCTTTCGGTACCATGTTTCTGTTAATATCATTATATCAGTATCTTCTATAGACCTTAGGAACTCAGGTCTTCATCCCGAAGGTTGAAGGGTAGAGACCCTAGATATTCCAGCAGCCTATATGAAATGAACTCATTTATTTTTATTTATATTCTTTAAAAAAAAAACTATTTTGTGGGACAGGTGCGAAAACACAAGTTTTTTCTATAAATGGGGATTGTTAGGTAAAGTTTGGTACGCCGTAGTAAGGCAGACTCGTACTGCCACCTAGTAATAATAACTATATTAATAATAGCAGTATTAATAGTAATATCAACAGTACTAATTCAGTGCAATCATATGCTGTTTTTATCAGTCACTCGGAAGGGACTGTTTACATATATGTATTCTTTGTTACCACAGAAGTTGGGAACATAGGGCGTGCAGCAGCTTCCTGATCTCTCCCATCTCTGAGGTGGTCGGCAGCTGTGGCTGAAATGATGAGCCAGGGGCAATTGCGGCACAAGCTGGGCTGTTATGTCTCCTTGCAGTTTGGAAGGTGGTCCTGAGATGGTGGGGAGGAAGGGAGTCCAGATTGGGCTCCCATTGATCGAGGGCGTGGGAAGGTTACGTCCCAGGGCAGTATCTTTGAGGTTCTTTGCGAAGACCCACACCCCCTGTCTGTTTAGATGTATTCCGTCATGGAGGTCCCATGTACCGATGGTCGGGTGGTGGGCCAATTGGACATTAGGAAGGGCGGCACATCCTCTGCTGATCTCCATGTGGGTATTGTGAATCACATGGGGTGGGGTATCCGTCCTGGGCAGCAGGGTAGAGATCACGATCCTTGAATCAGGGAATTCCTTGCTGACCTTTTCCCATCCTCTTTATTGCCCCAGCAGTACCATGGCGTAAGGTGCGAAGATCATTCGTGCCTGTATGGATCACAAGGTATTGAGGGCTCCCGATGGTGTCTTTGCTCAGGACCCTCATTGCATGGTCTGTGGTGCTGCACGTTTTAACCAATACCTGGTGACCTGGGAACAGCTTCCGGGAGTGCAGAAACTTCCCGTTGGAATCAGTCAGTCGAACTACCTGGAGGTTTTGCTCTTCAGACTGGGGGGCAGGGGTTTGGGTGAAGCTAAGGTGAGGGTTGCCTGTTGACTGCATTCCTGGGGAAAGCTGTGTGACAGAAGGGGTGTCCAATAATGGTGTATTGGTGAGCAGAGTGCAGATCAGAGAGGTTGGAGCAGCCATAGGAAAGTGAGCAGCAGCTGGGCTCTGTGTTTTTTCATGTGTCCTTTTTGGAACTTCTGGGTGATTGTCCCTGACACTCTGGAGCTGCTTGTCAAATTCTTTTCCCTGCTTATTTATGTCCTCCTTCATTTTGGCTATTTGGGCACGGAGTGCACTGTTTTCTTGTCTCAGCTCTTCCAGGGTTCTCTTCATCTCAGAGGTCTCATATTTCGTCATCAGCTGTTTGAAATCGTCTTTCAGCTGGTAGAGTTGCTTCGCCTCTGCTTGTTTGAGTTCCGTGAATTCGAGTTCTGGCTGGGCCAGATTCTCTCTCAGCTGGCGGCTTAAGTTAGGAGGTGTAGGAGAGGTAGAGATGGCCAAGGCGGCAATTGTCTCTAGTGGACTCTCATCTTCATAATTATCCTGGTGGTTATTGGTCCTTATTTCATTCATCTTCTCTTTCAGCAGGGGAAAAACCTCTTCAAGAGTCCAAGTTTTCTGTGTTTCCCTGTATCACGATCTTGCCTCTATTATAGTAGGAAATAGTCAGGAGAGGGTCAACTTTATCCAAGCTTTGATCTTTACATACTTTCAGTCTGCCCCCATGTCCAATACCCTCCCTATGGACATGTGGGTAGTTTTCGAGCAGAGTGTCTCTCCAGGAATAGATGTAGTTAGTGAAGAATATTAGATTTTTCTTCTTCCTATTCCCTCGATGTCGGGTGTAATCAACGTAAAGGAGCTCTGGGTTTTCCTGGAGGATTTTCTCCTTATGTTTTTCTTTTGCGCGTGAACTCTTACATTTATGCGGATATGCTATTTCCCAGCTCTTTACTCTGCATGTAATGCTGCTGTGATCTTCCCTTTTAAAGTTTTTGTGTTTGACACTGTCCCACTTGAGGAACAGTTTTGAGGGGTTGATCCTAGATAGGGAGTCCCCCTCTCTCCCTCTCTAATTATGTATAATGATATTATATAAAAATAATATAATGAGTAACATTGCGAGTTGTTTTTTTAATGATACCGCCACAGAGGTCTGGCTCCTGAACCAGCCTAATTAATGGGCGAGGACAGATCCTGTGGGTACCCCCTTTTACTGAACCCCACTGACTGCCAGTGTGCAGAGTTGGGATCACGGCTAAAGTGGGACTGGGGCAGTGCCAGGCTGGCGGAAGGCTAAGGCATTTTCCACTGACAGAAAAATCCCTAACCCTAACTCAACCCCCTTCCAGAGCTGCCCACAGCTGGAGCTGGAGCCACTTTGGGACTGGCTGCAGGCTCCGTACGTGTGGCCCCGCAGCGCGTCCACCTCGGCCAGCATGCCATTCTGGTGGAGATGATGGTGAGGAGCAGCACTTGCCTGCACGTCGCCCGGGTAGCCTTCAACACCCCCATAGCGCCGGCTTCGTCAGACCGCCCGCACGCTTGCTGCAGCCTGACAACCCGACCGACCGTTCTCACCGCCCACCGGAGGCCTGGCGCAATGCTCACCACCCGCCGGCGGCTTGACGGCCCGACCGATCCACCACAACATCCATCGGCCTTCCGACAAGCCAGACTGACCGACAGACCTACTGACTGACCTTAATCCTAACTCTACATTTGTTATTCATCATTTTCATTTAACAGTTCACATCCTAACTTTATAAAGATAAAGCAATTGAAAAACAAAATAATCAGCAAGGTTAGTATTACCTTTATTCCTTGGAAACCTTGTAATTGCTTTGATGTACTGAGGAGGATTCATGATCCCAGGGTCCTCGCTGCCTAGCGACCATGAAACAAAGCGCCGGATTGATCAATTTGCGTCCGACCTGAATGTCAAATGTGCATTGATTGGGCAATTACTTCTCTGAAAAATTTTCTCATATTTCTTAAAAATGTGCAGGTTTTGGTCTTGACGAGTTTCAGGTATGATTTATATATTTTTACACAATATGCTAAAAATGTAGGTCGTTCCGTGAGTTGGGTCACGAACCTGAATGAAAAAGCTTCTCGGCCCACAGCCTATCAGTGCTGTGTTTTCTTTTGACATTTTTCAAATCTGCCTCGTGCCTTTCCATCAGATCTCGGGCCTGGGTTCTCATGACATGCTTTTCAGCAAGAAGCTTGTCCTTGAGATTTTCGTTTTCTAACTCAACCACCCGCAAATCTTCAACCACCTCCTAAAAAATTTAAAATAGCCAAATTAAACTAAAGAGACTTTCGTGCGCCTTATGGGCCTGTCCCACTGAGGCGATTTGTCAGACGACTGTCAAGTTGCCAGCAGCTGCCTGAAAAACCGGCAACTGGAACAGCAACTGTCAGAGTGGAGAACAGACAGACACACACACAGACACACACACAGACACACACACAGACACAGACACAGACACAGACACACACACAAACACACATCAAAATTAGTCATCAAAACTAAAACAGTTATCATAAGGTCATAAGTGATAGAAGCAGAGTTAGGCCATTTGGCCCATCAAGTCTACTGCGCCATTCAATCATGGCTGATCTATCTCTCCCTCCTATTCTCCATTCATCTGTAACCGTATTAATCATGAATCTATCTATCTCTGCCTTAAAAATATTCACTGACGTCCTCCACTGCTGCCTGTGGCAATGAATTCCACAGATTCACCACCCTCTGACTAAATAAATTCCTCCTCATCTTCTTCACAAAGGAACGTCCTTTACTTCTGAGGCTAAGACCTCTAGTCCTAGACTATCCCACTAGTGGATCAGAAAATGAAGAACAATATAATCAGTAGTGACGCTGTTGCATTATAATCAAGAGTTCATGTGTTGTTGGCATCTTAAATAGCAGATCTCTCCTAATCTTGGTCATGGCTGAAGAAAATTTGTGGCATGAATCAGCAATGCTGACTCGAAGGGCCGCATGGCCTCTTCCTGCACCTATTTTCTATGTTTCCATTTTCTATGCCAACAACCTGTCATACCCAGAATGAAAATGCTGCAAGGCTGCACATGCACTGTGATTCTGCTCTTTCACAGATCACAAAAGGGTTGATGGGCTGATTTAGAAAAAAAAGAATGGGAAGGTTTATACAAAAGAAAATATTCAATTTTTTTCATATTTACAGATTTATTCCAAGAGGCTCCCTGCTTCTTTAATTTAATTGCCGGTTTCAACGTAATCCCTTAGCTGGTTGCAGAGATCTTTCCCTGTATTAGAGATTCACACAGCAGCAAACAATGATTTCATAGAAACATAGAAAATAGATGCAGGAGTAGGCCATTTGGCCCTTAGAGCCTGCACCACCATTCAATATGATCATTGGCTGATCATCCAACTCAGTATCCTGTACCTGGTTTCTCTCCATACCCCCTGATCCCTTTAGCCACAAGGGCCACATCTAACTCCCTCTTAAATATAGCCAATGAACTGGCCTCAACTACATTCTGTGGCAGAGAATTCCAGAGATTCACCACTCTCTGTGTAAAAAATGTTTTTCTCATCTCAGTCCTAAAAGATTTCCCCTTTATCCTTAAACTGTGACCCCTTGTTCTGGACTTCCCCAACATCGGGAACAATCTTCCTGCATCTAGCCTGTCCAACCCCTTAAGAATTTTGTAAGTTTCAATAAGAACCCCCCTCAATCTTCTAAATTCCAGCGAGTACAAGCCGAGTCTATCCAGTCTTTCCTCATATGAAAGTCCTGACATCCCAGGAATCAGTCTGGTGAACCTTCTCTGTACTCCCTCTATGGCAAGAATGTCCTTCCTCAGATTAGGAGGCCAAAACTGTACGCAAAACTGAATTTCCTTACCGTTAGCTCCTGATTCTTCCCATCGAGCTCTTTCTGCAGCACATCCACAACTTGTGTCCTTCCCAACAGTACCTCTTCCTTTTCATGGAGTTTTTCCTTCAGCTCTTTCAACCAGAGCCATCATCTCCTCAGATTTCCAGGCGCGGCACCAGGCCCACAACCTCCACCATGCAGACAGCACGTGGTCTGACTCTGCTGGGCCCTAGTGCTCCCTTCCTCCTACAGGGAAGCCCCAATAGTAGTGATGACTCTGCTGGGTCCTAGTGCTCTCATCCTCCAACAGGGAAGACCCATCACTAGTGATGGGTCTTCCCCTTCCCTCTCTTTTAATTAAGTTACCGCGACCACACACCCACCAGTTAAAATTCCCCCGCTTTATTATGCATCACAATTTGTATGAATTACGATATATTAAAATATGTAGGCTCACACAAAATGTGAATGCTAGTCTTCCCAAAATAAATGCAAACATTTTCTGAGATTTCTGGAAATTACCGGCCCCCTACCTTTGGCTCCCGGGCCCCCTTTTGAACTCCGGGCCTGGGTACGATGTACCCCCTGCACCCCCCTCTCATAGACCCTGCTTGAACATCAGTCATTGAAAATAAGCATGCAGGTACAGCAGGCAGTGAAGAAAGCCAATGGCATGTTGGCCTTCATTGAGAGAGGTTTTGAGATTAGGAGCAAGGTCCCACTGCAGTTGTACACGACCCTGGTGAGACCACACCTGGAGTATTGTGTGCAATTTTGGTCTCCTAATTTGAGGAAGGATATTATTACTATTGAGGGAGTGCAACGTCGGTTCACCAGGTTAATTCCCGGAATGGCAGGACTGACATATGATGAAAGAATGGCTCAACTGAGCTTGTACACATTGGAATTTAGAAGGATGAGAGGCGATCTTATAGAAAACCTATAAAATTCTTAAAGGATTGGACAGGCTCCATGCAGGTAAAATGTTCCCGATGTTGGAAGAGTCCAGAACTAGAGGTCACAGTTTAAGAATAAGGGCTAGGCC
Organism: Malacoraja senta; assembly: GCA_038087875.1. NCBI lineage: Eukaryota > Metazoa > Chordata > Chondrichthyes > Rajiformes > Rajidae > Malacoraja > Malacoraja senta. The sequence continues at coordinate 9,542,153 of CM075981.1, read as the reverse complement.
ATTTAAGAATGAGATGAGGAAAATGTTCTTCATCCAGAGAGTTGTGAATCTATGGAATTCTCTGCCACAGAAGGCAGTGGAGGCCAATTCACTGGATGTTTTCCAGAAAGTGTTAGATTAGAGTGTTAGATAGGGCTACAGGAATCAAGGGATGTGGGGGAAAAAAGCAGGAACAGGATACTGATTTTAGATAATCAACCATGATCATATTGAATGGCTGTGCTGGCTCAAAGGGCCATACGGCCTACACCTGCACCTATTTTTCTATGTTTCTATGTTGCCATCCCTAGCAAAGCCAGTATAAACGGCGGTACACAAAAAAATGCTGGAGAAACTCAGCGGGTGTAGCAGCATCTATGGAGCGAAGGAAATAGGCAACGTTTCGGGCCGAAACCCTTCTTCAGACTGATAGGGGGTGCAGAGAAGAAAGGAAAAAAGGAAAAAAAGGTAGAGGAGGAGCCCGAGGGCTGGGGGATTGGAGGAAACAACCAGAGGGCTGATGAAGGGGAGGGGACAGCATAAAGGGGAGGGGACAGTATAAACGGCCTTCACTGTTCCTAAAACAAAGACTTTGTCAGCTAGCAAATAACTAATCGCATTGTCATCGATCTGATGTTGCAAACAGATCAGAGGAAGTAAGAACAAAGTTCATTCCTAAAGACCCGTGAACCAAGCAAAGCTTTAAAAAAAAAGTATAGCATAAAAGCAGGCAATTCGGCCCACGAAGTCCATCGATCCCACATTCATACTAATTCTACGTTATCCCACTTCCGTGTCCAAAACAGTTCTTCCCTCAACAACAACAAAACAATTTTTACCTTTCATTTAACCTAGCAAAAGCATTAAAAAAACAGAGTTCCATTGGGGTGGTTTTGGACTCTTCTTTCTGTGACCGACTCACTGGAGACTGCAAGCTGGAATGTATAAATAATAGTAATAATAGTAATAATAGTAATTTTATTGTCAATTCAAATAATGTAACAAGTAGTTACACAGAGGATTGAAATTGCGTTTCTCCATACTCCAATGTGCAAGTAATATTTATAACACAGACAGACAGTGTACCAATAAAAATAGACAATGGACATATACATTATATAAAATATTCATTAATAAAAGGTGCAATATAGCATAATGTGCAAGTAGCATACTGCAGACATTGGGTTAAAGTCAATTTGGCAGTCAGTTGGTCTTTGTGTAATGTTCATGGAATTTTCTTGAGTGTGTTGAGTAGTCTGATGGCCTGAGGGAAAAAGCTGTTTTTGAATCTTGTGGTTTTGCTCCGCATGCTGCGGTAGCGCTTGCCGGATGGTAGGAGGGTGAACAGTTTGTGTGCTGGGTGGGTGGTGTCTTTGATGATATTAGTTGCTCTCTTGCGACAGCGAGATGTGTATAAGTCTTGAATTGCTGGTTGGGGTGATCTAGTGATCTTCTCCGCTGTCCTCACCACTCTCTGTAGGGCCTTCTGGTCAGCAGCAGAGCAACTGCCATACCAGACTGAGAGACTGCTGGTAAGAATGCTCTCAATGGCACCCCTGTAAAAAGTTGTGAGGGCAGAAGGGGGGAGGTCGGCTCTCCTCATCCGTCGAAGAAAGTGGAGGCGTTGCTGTGCTTTCTTGACTAGGGAGATGGTGTTGGTGGACCATGTCTGATCATAAAAAGCTGCAGGGGGAATCTACAGATGTTCGTTTAAACTGCAGACAGACACAAAAAGCTGGAGTAACTCAGTGGGTCAAGACTCAAAATGTCAGCTATTCATTTTCTCCATAGTTGCTGCCTGACCTGCTGAGTTTCTCCAGCTTTTAGTGTCTATGTTAGGTATAAAAAGATCTTCATTTATCACAAGCAGGGCTATTGGAGAGTCTATTTTTCCTCACGTGCCACACAACAGCAATGTTTTATACTTTCTAAACACAAGGGCAACAATAACTGACTAACTACAGTTTCAATGGACATTATTCCCGACTTAACTTTAACATTCTGAGTGTAGACAGGTAATATTTGCAAAGTTACATATTCACAATGGAAGGACATCCCAATCTGCAAAACCTCTTTGAATATTCAAATACAGTTGGCTCTTCTGAGCAATTCGAGCATATCACCAGACACCCAAAAATATACGGCTTTTTATATAGTGCAAGGATGATCTGCAGATGCTGGTAAAATCGAAGATAGACAAACAATGCTGGAGTAACTCTGGGGGTGAAGCAGCATCTATGGAGAGAAAGAATGGGCAACTTTTTGGATCGAGACCATTCTTCAGAAGAAGGGTCTGAAGAATGGTCTCGACCCGAAACGTCGCCCATGCCTTCTCTCCATAGAGGCTTTTTATATAGTGTTGAGGGATGGCTCACTGGAGACACAAAGAGCAGAATGTTGAGTGTCAAGATTTGTAGGTCTTTACGTGTGGTTTAAGTGGCAGGAGGATGTGTCTTTCAACGATGTGTTCATGCAGGAGGTGCCACTTGATGCTTCCCCTGACCTCATCACAACGGTTTCGATGAGGGTCGATTGGCACAAACATTCATTTGTCACCATCCCTGCATCGTCACCATGGTACAGAATCAGAATGTCCCACACCCAATATGGAATAAAAATGAAGAAACAAAGCACTGCTGGCTTATAACAAAGATATGACACAAAGTGCTGGAGAAACTCAGTAAGTCAAGCAGCATCTCTGGGGAAAAAAGGATAGGTTCATAAGGTGATGAAGCGTCCCGACCAAAAACGTCACCTATCCTTTTTCTTTTGAGATGATGCCTGACCCACTGAATAATTCCAGCACTTTGTGGTCCATGTAATAAGGAGGAATTACAGATGCTGGTTTATACCAAAGATATCGTTCTTGAGTAACTCAGTCTAAGAAAGGGTCCCGACCTGAAACATCACCTATCCATTTTCTCTAGAGTTGCCACCTGACCCGCTGAGTTACTCTACGCTTTTAGTCTATCTTTGTCCCACTCTCAATTATTGTTTTAAACAGCTTTTAAGTTTCAGTAAAGTTACATTGTGAACAGGGTTTTGTTTTTGAAGACTGGTTCTCACTTTAATTAAACATTCCACATAACCATCCACATAATTCTGTAAACTCCTGGATAATCTCCAAATCCAATGGCTAATTGATATCCCAAGTTCCATGTGTCAACTTGTTCTGGAAACCAGAGGAAATATTTTCTTTGTCAGCTTATTCCAATTCTCAAGGATGGCTGATCCCTAGAATCCTTCTGTTTCTTTTTAAGGGCTACAAGTTTTCTCCATGTAACCTGTGCTTACAATTTATAATCAAAGATTAGGCACCAAATGCTGGAGTAACTCAGCGGGTCAGGCAGCATCTCTGGAGAAGGAATGGGTGACCTTTCGGGTCAAGACCCTTCATCATACTTCTTCAAAAATATAACCATTTTGATGAATATGGAACACTCGCTCCGAATGTAAAACAAATCTCCCCACAATGCTAAGCACATACTGAACAGTACACTGAACAATGGCAAACCAAGCTTTGTTAATGGTAACCTTTCGCTCTGCTTTAGATGACTTGAGATAAAAGAACAATATTCCATTAACATTTTAAAATATTCTCTGTAACCATTCATTTAGTGCTGTCTGTCCTCACAAACACTCGTTGTTTTGCTTCCCCACATACTAACCTTCTTTCCGCTGACTGATTAGCATGCAACAATAGCTTTTCACTGTACCTGTCACACACGCGACAATAATCTAAACTCTTCACACCTTATGCCATACATTCAGAGTTTCAGCCATTTACTTAATCCACCAACAATTGTTAAGTAAACGGTGATGATGAACTCTTAAAAAATATCTTGGTGGTATTTCCTAGATCAAGTTAATGTCTTTCCTAATTCAATGATCCCTGTCATGACTGTTTCCCCTCTCAAAGATACTAAAACTGCATCTTTCCTTTTCTTTCTGTCTATTGTCATTTATAGACCCTGCTTTAATTACATTTTGCAGAGGTAACCAACTTCACACAAAGAATCTTAAATCATTATAGCAAGTGCAAAATAAAAAGTATCCAACATGTGTGCATTCACTTCAACCAACAGTTTGGTAAGTGCTACCTGAACCACTCTACTTAATGAAATATTTACTTTGGATTATTCTTGAAGTTGAATCGCAAGATCAAGTGTTGTCGGAAATCTGAGGCTTACAGAGTGCATGGTACCACTAAAAAGGAAGGTAGTCTTTCCGATGAAAGTTGCTCCCAATGGGAAGTAATAGTAAGATTAAACGAGAACTTACCTAAGTTTGAAGTTTGATCTTTATTTTATGAGCAGTTACGTAGGTGATTACGTGAAGAACCCCGCCAGTGCGCCTGCGCGTCAATCTTCAAAGCAGCGGTGTGAAATCACAAAAAACAACAACCGAAGTAATATAGTCTCATACTAAAACGAGTAAGACAAGAACTTCCATCTGACCTTTATGATAGAGGGTAGGGTCGTGGTGGGCACGTAATCACCTACGTAACTCCTCATAAAATAAAGATCAAACTTCAAACTTAGGTAAGTTCTCGTTTAATCTTACTATTTTACTTCGGAGTCACGTGAGTGACTACGTGAAGATTTTAAAGCTTTGTGATTTCATGCCGTGGATCAATCCCGGCTTCTCACTGCATAGATTGACTCGGAACGAGAATAATCAATCATGCATTCATAATAACATTTGTACCACAAATGCAGTAATTCATTTCAAGAATGAAATGAATCAGATCCCCTTTAAACCAGAGGAATTTACACAGAACTTAAAACAGTTTCTGCAAACAACCCCGCATTAACAATAGGCCGATGGTAAAAATGTTGAAACATCAACTCATTGGACCACCCGGCGGCTGCGAGGATAATAATAATAATAATAATAATGGATTGGATTTATATAGCGCCTTTCTAATACTCAAGGCGCTTTACATCGCATTATTCATTCACTCCTCAGTCACACTCGGTGGTGGTAAGCTACTTCTGTAGCCACAGCTGCCCTGGGGCAGACTGACGGAAGCGTGGCTGCTAATCTGCGCCTACGGCCCCTCCGACCACCACCAATCACACACATTCACACACATTCACACACACATTCACACGCAGGCAAATGTGGGTGAAGTGTCTTGCCCAAGGACACAACGACAGTATGCACTCCAAGCGGGATTCGAACCGGCTACCTTCCGGTTGCCAGCCGAACACTTAGCCCATTGCGCCATCTGTCGTCCTGAGGATATGGTCGACGGGGCCGTCTTTTGCCCTGGCCGCCGACATTTCTGCTGCCCTAGCCGAGTGAGACGTAAAAACATAAATGTTAATACCAGCAGCTGTTAAGACTTCTTTTATCCATCTGGAAATAGTCTGTATTGAAACTCTATTGTGTGGTTTCTTGTGTGTGATCAAAAACCCAGTTTCCGTATTCTCAAATTCTTTGTGACCTCAATGTATTGTAATAAATATGTCTTAATACAAAGACATGGATCATTTGGATATGCTGCCAGCATAATTTTAAATCCTGTCACACCTGGCCTAATTTGCTTTATTAGGTCAAAGATATAGAATGTAACCTTGTCTTCAGTTACTTCCATACTGTCTATTTGTAATTTTCCAAGTGTTTGCACTCGTTGTGCTGTCACTCATGCCATAAACATGAATACTTTCATACTGACACACTTGATAACCATCACGAAGTAGTTTCAGTACCACACTTACATCCCAGATTGTCACGTACCTAGGTTTCGGTGGTTTGGAATTAAAGATTCCTTTCATTAGTCTGGAAACAATTGGGTGTGACCCAATTGAGTTTCTTTCTGAATCCAGAACCAAATATGAGGACAATGCACTTCTGGCTGAATTAATTGCACTACAACTCAGACCTTCATCATAATAAAGTTTTGACAGAAATTCTAAACATTTGAAATATCTGCAGTACTTTATTGCACATTCTTTTGTACCCAGAACTTTTCCCATTTCTTAATATAAGAAAGGTACTGTTTTTGAGTGCTCTTCCTCCAGGCTGCCGTAAGCATGTCCACAGTATGCTCAGACAGTCCTCGTCCCAGAAAAGGCATTCTTAAAACCTGCAAATCAACAAATCCAAACGATCATATAATGGATGTTGTTCCCCTGTACAGGGAGCAGCAATAAATTACTCTTTTTTGGGACTTTCATCAACATCTGTGTTGTTAATTCTAATATCAACGGATACCATGGCTGTGTAGGCCAATCTGGTACTACCAATACCCTTGAAGCAGCATCTTGCCTGATTTTAAGCAAACATTGGCTTATGAGGCAGAAAGGTGGAAATATATATATGAAAACATACCACCCCAATGTAGCGAGAAAGCATCAATCACCACTGCTCCTGGATCTGGTTTCCATGAGACATATCTCGATAGCTGATGATTCAAGCCGATGTCGGTCATTCCAAATCTGATGACTATATCATTGAATACCTCTTGATTCAACATCCATTCTTTATTATCATGGAACTTTTCGTGACCTGGTGTCTGCTATCGTTCATTCTACCTGGTAGATAGATAGCTGAAATCCAAATGTTCTTTTCAATACACCAAGCCCAAAGTTGATTAACCATTTTGTCACAAGACACCGACTTAATTCCATATCATTAATATCAACAACTACTGTTGTGTTATCAATTTGAACTTGAACATGCTTATTAGTTGTGTTAGAACAATAAGCTTGGAGCCCATAGAAACATCCTAGAAGCTCCAAATAGTTAATTCCCCATGTCTGCAGTAACAATGACTCTTCCTGATTCCATCTGCCTCCTCAGCTAGATGTTAAGTCAGTTGCACCCCATCCTGGTGCACTGGCATCAGTTTGTAATATCATGGAAGGTTGTTCAATCAGCACTTTGCTGGAACTGCTTGAGACATGTAGAATCCACCACTGCAGATCAGAAACAGCATTTGTTGTTAGTTGCATGGTTCTATCAAAATGACCAACATGCATTCTCGGTGCCTGTTCTTTAAGTCTCTGCAGCTGTTGATAATGTAATGGTCCAAATTGGACTGCTGGGAATGCTGCTACTAATTTTCCCAGTACACGAGCCACCTGTCTAATTGAAGGTTTTTGCTCGTTTAGGAGATTACTGCAATCTTTAATCAAATCCACCCTTTTCCCTGGGCAAAGTGATATTCATTTGGACTGAATCAATTGTGAACCCCAAATAATTAATAGAGGTACATGGTGTTAACCTAGATTTCTGTGGATGAATTAGAAACCCCAACTTTTCAAAAGTTGATTTCACAACTGCAACAGATACTTCTGTTGACTGTTTTGTCTTTCCTATAATCAAGACATCATCCAAATATGCCATTAGTACATGCCCCTGGCTACTCAGCAAGCCCAGAATTGGATTTCACAATTTTTGTGAATATTCTGGGTGCAGATATTAACCCATTAGGCAGAGCTTTGAACTGCCACAACTGGTTCATCCATTTAAATTTAAGATACTTCCTATCTTCTGAATGAACAGACACTGAATAATATGCATCTTTCAAGTCTATAGTTGCCATATAACATGCTTCTGAAATAAGCTTTGGCAGTCATAAAAGTTTCCATTTTAAAATGTCTAAATTGCACAAAAGGATTCAGATTTATCAAATCTACAAGAATCCTACATCCTCCATCCTTTTTTGATCGAGGGAATATTTTTGACACAAATTGGAGACTTTGGTAGACTGATTTTTCAATAACCCCTTTTTTTATATAGGGTTTCAATTGCAACCTGAACCTCCATCACTTCTTTTTGTACAAAGTGCAGAGTTCGGCTAGGAACATGCTGAACAGGCAAATCATAATTTGGATTGAATTCAATTCGAAATCCTTGTATATTATTCAGGATTACCACATCTGAAGTAATTTTCTTCCAATTATTATAGAAGAAATGTAACCTGCCTCCAATTTTTGGACTTAATCCAGTTAGTATGTTCCCATGAGAACCAGGTCCACCTACCTCTTGAGTCATTTGAGTACCCTGAGATTCCTGGGTTCTCCAGGAAGCACGCCCACTGGTTCTTGCTCCCGCTGCAGGCCGCCAACTACGTCCCTGCGTTGATGAGCGACTTGGTCCAGGATCCGTATGACGTCTGAAAGGATACTTCCTCTTTACAGACTTCACAACCATTGATGTCTTCATCAATCCTGTTTTCGCTTCATCTTCCAACTCTTTAATACGTCTCCCGAGATCTCTCCAAAGAGTAAGTTGGGTAATTTGTATATTACTTGGTTTGCAGAGTGCTGCGAATTTCGGATTCATAGTAGACCGTATAGCACTTCTCGAAGTGGGTGCTGCATAGCAACCCCAGTGCTTGCTGATGCAACTTCGTCATCTTTTGGTTGTTACCTGCTATTCTGGTAAAAGCAGTTATTCCAGAACCCAGCAGCTTTAATATTCTCTGCAACTGTTTCCAGATACTCTTGCAGTCTCATCCATTTCATGCTGTTCCAGCTAATGGTAAACCAAGTAATTTATTAAGGAGGCCAGTTCTTCCTAATGGCTCTCCTGACCCTGACGGGGCAGCGAATCCTACTACCAGGGGTGGAACATCTGGCAGCTGCCTTTCATCGCCTTGTACAGCCTCACCGTCAGAGTCGGGGTCTGAAATCTCATGACCCGTAGCACGCTCCTCATTCCTGAGGGTGCATTCCATCAGCCCTGAGCCAGGTGCTGTTAAGCTGCTCCTGCAGCTTGGATTACAGTACACTCCTTCCTGAGTGAACTTTTGCTCCAACAACCTATGAAAAAGGCTTCTATTTGGGCAATACGCTCGAAAGCAGTATCTAGCCCTGTACCAGGAGCTGTTTGAGCTGTTTCCAGCAGCTTGGCTTTCAGAACACTCCTCCCTGAGTGAACGTTGCTCCAACAGCCTGTGTAAAAGGCTTTCTATTTGGGCAATACGCTCTAAAGCAGTATCTAGCCCTGGAGCTTCTTCATTGCCTGGGACTCCCTCCGTTGGGATTTAAACTTTGTCTTTTGCCCGACAGGCGCTGACTGTGTTTTCACCAGCCCCAGGTCCACAGTCGCTATGCTCACCGCTGGCGACTGTACAGGGGTTTAGAGGCGGTTGGTCTCTAACCGCGGACTCCCGACTTTCCCGACTTCTGTCGGCTATGTCGCTCGCCTCTTCCCCCTGTCCGTTTTTTTTCCCATGGCGTCTGTGGAAAAAATCGCGATAGACCCACAGTAAACGGACCTGGAAAACCTGTAAAAAAGTTTTTACTTACCTTGTAGTTGAAAAACTACAAACCACTCGAGGAGCACTACTCCTCACGTCCGTTTGCGTCAAGGCGTCTGACGTAATGACGCGCAGGCGCACTGGCGGGGTTCTTCACGTAGTCACTCACGTGACTCCGAAGTAAAATCATAGAGTTAAAGGGACACACAATAAGGAAGTAGGGCACTGAGGAATAGTACCAGTGATCATCAGCCAATCATTTACACAAACCCCATCTTTTATACTCCCGACATGCATATTAACCCATTCACCTATCAACCAACTAACCTAAGATACACACAAAAAAACTGGAGTAACTCAGCGGGTCAGACAGTATCTCTGGAGAAAGGGAATAGGGGACTTTTCAGGTCAAGACCCAAAATGTTAATATTCCTTCTCTCCAGCAACATTTGGGAGTCACTGATAACAGTAAATAAGTAAGTAATTAAATAAATAATTGTGGGGAGGGGGGGATTAAGGGGAAAGCAGCTGCTGTAGAGCAAAACAATGGTGGAGAACACCCAGTCCTCTTCCGAGTCCGGGGACAAGTTGAGAGAGTTAACAAGTTCAAAGAAAGGGTTCCATGTATCTAGGAATGTCTTGGTAGAGCCTTTGAGAGAGAACCTAAGTTTTTCAAGCTTTAAATTGTAAAGCACCTCCTTAGTCCAACGGGCGTGTGTCGGGGGACAGGTGAGCCTCCAGTTAAGCAAGATCAGTCTCCGGGCTAACAAGGTTGTAAAAGCTAGGACCCGTTTCACCGCAACAGAGAGGTTGGTGTTGGGAGGGGTAACGAAAATGGCTGACATTGGGTTTGGAGGAATATTCTGGTCGTAGGCTCTGCTTATCAATTCGAAAGCACTCCTCCAAAAGGCTGCTAGCTTAGGGCAAGACCAAAACATATGGCTATGGTTGGCAGGGGATTGATTACATCTGTTGCAGGTGTCCCTAACAGCGGGATACATTCTAGATAATCTTGCATTTGTGTAGTGGACTTTGTAAAGGACTTTGCATTGGATTAGGCCATGACGGGCACATATGGAGGAAGAATGGATCAAATCCAAGGCAGAGTCCCATTGCTGGTCTGTTAGTTTCGTATTCATCTCTCCCTCCCATGCAGCTTTCAATGAGGTATGAGGTTTCAATAAAACCGACCCTAGCAAATTATACAAAATAGAGATGCATTTCTTCCGGTCAGGGGGGGGGATTTGGGAAATAGGGGAATGTCTTCTTCACAAAATCCCTAATCTGCAAAAACCGAATAAGGTGGGAGTTTGGGAGGCTGTAGTTGGACGAGAGCTCCGCGAAGGACGAAAATATGCCATCCTTGTATAGGTTTTTGATACTACTGATACCGTTGCTATGCCAGGTTTTGAATGCGTGGTCTGTACTTGAAGGTTTAAAGATGTGATTTTTAAGCAGTGGGGTCAAGATGGAAAGGCCTTGTAAACCGAAGTTTTTCCTGAGTTGACTCCATATCTTGAGCGAGAGAGACGCAATTGGGCCTGCACCCACAGATGTTATAGGAAGGGGGAGTTGGGAGCATAGGACAGACCGCAACGGGAGACGTGAACTCGCCTTTTCCATGTATACCCAGGTCGGTAGGTGGTCGCAATCATCATTCATCCAATACAGGAGTTTTTGCAAGTTAGCTGCCCAATAGTATCGCCTAAAGTCAGGAAGTGCCAAACCGCCGTCACTCTTAGGAGACTGCAGTATCGCCTTTCGGATTCTAGCCGGTTTGCTACCCCATAAAAATTTAGATATTGTCCTTTCTAATTGATCAAAAAAAGATTTAGTGATAAGTATAGGGACGTGCTGGAAAAGATACAGGAATTTGGGTAGGACGACCATCTTGACCAGATTTATCCGGCCCACGAGGGATAGCGGTAAAACTGACCAGCGGTCAAAATCTCTTTTGGCTTTCTCATCCAGAGGCAGAATGTTTGTGCGGAACATATCAGATAAGGGTATTGTGATAAAAACGCCCTTTACAATATTATAATGTTTAAGTTTCTAAAATTAAAAATTATTTATAGTTGAGGCAGGTACGATCACAACATTTGAGAAATATTTAGACAGGTTCATGGATAGGACAGGTTCAAAGGGATATGGGCAAAATGCAGGCAGGTTGGCCGGTGTGGACAGGATGGGCCAAAGAGAGTTTCTCCGCTGACTCTAGTTAAAAGGCACTTTCCCTTTCACAGAAATAGTTACGGCTAATGAAATACTTCTGAAATATTACCGTTTTGTGTAGGAATGTCCAGAAATAGCAATGAGAAAAATAAACAGGTAATGTCTCCCAGAATTAGACATCAGGAAGAATGTCCCCAATCATACTCATTTTTAAATTTCAACAAAAATCGTACAAAAATTAGACTTCTCATTAGCTATTGAAAGTTGAACCTTCTCACAAAATGTAACAATGAGTTTACAGCCAGCATCTCGGCTGGTAGCTGCAAATGAAACTAATTAACCTTCGATTAAACCCTTGAAACCCGATTCCAATTAAACAATTATTCAAATTTTCCAATAAAAGTTAAAATGGCCACACCCATCTGATGATGCAACTTTTTTCATTAATAGTGGTTTTTATTTCGTAATCAAAAGAATCTTGCCATTTTTAAGTGTTACTCACCTCATTCTTTCAATAGTCCAGGCGAACCTTTCTGTGTTTTCACTAAAACATACTGAAAGACAAGTGACCTTTATTAAGTGTCCACTCGATTTAGTTGCAGTATTCTTGCCTTTGATTAGGAAGAGTTGGTTGCTGCTCCCAGTATTGTCGTGCAGTGCCGAGAGTGCTGTATTATGGTATCCCGATTGCCTGTTCAGAGAGATGTGAAAATTTTTGTTTTGCCCCCTTATCAAACAAAGCAGTAATTATACTCAGTAACTAGGGTAATATTCACCGAATCAATCAGTGAAACAGTTTAGCTGCCCAATAGTCTTCTATGTTCAGAGGGTGATGGGTTCATGGAATGAGCTGCCAGAGGAGGTAATTGAGGCAGGTACAATAACAACATTTAAAAGGCACTTGGACAGGTACATGGATAGGACAGGTTTGGAGGGCTATTACCAAATAGGACAAGTTTAGTTGGGACATCTTGGTCAGAGTTGGGCCAAGGAGCATGTTCATTGATAACTGAGCTTCACAGTTAGACCTTGGGAAATGTTGATCATTTCTTGTATCTCAGGAGCAATCGCTCAGAAAATCAGACAGCTCTGATGAAATTTACCATCGTCTTCAATGTACTAGCTCAGCCTTTGGTCAATTGTGAAGGTTCTTTGTGATCAAGCCCTTAGACCTGGAAAAAGCTACCACACCGCAGTGATCCCTTGCATATTTTTCAAACTGGGATATAGATCATCAGATGTTTAAGATGTATCAGGTTTCAGACTCATTAACCTATGCAATACCTTTTATTAACACCCTCCTCTTACTTCCTCATTTTCATTGGCCTCTTGGTTCTTCAGCATGCCAAGGATTTTGGTGCCCTCTGTGAATATAGCTTGCTACACATTCACATTCACAAGGATTTGTACACAAGGATACATTCACAAGGATCTGTACACCAATAATGGGATTTCAAACTGAAACGTCACCTATGCATGTTCTGCAATGATGCTGCCTGACCTGCTGAGTTACTCCAGCACTTTGTCCTTTTGTGTATTAACCAGCATCCACAGTTCTTTGTTTCTACAATCAAAGGCATGATTGACTCCAAGACACAAAGCTGGAGTAACTCAAGGGGTCAGGCAGCATCTCTGGGGGAAAGCAATACACGACATTTCAGGTTAAGACCATTCTTCAGACTCATTTCTCATTTGCAGTGTTGTCTACAGTTCTAGTTGTCCCATTACAAGAAGGATTTGGAGGCTTTGGAAAGGGTGCGGAGGCGGCTTACGAGAATAATGCCTGGATTAGAGGCTACAGCGAAAGGTTGGACAGACTTGGAGTGTTTTCTTTGGAAAGTCAGAGGATAGGATTAAATAAAATTATGTGAGAGACATAGATGAGGTAGACAGTCCTACTTCCCAGGGTGAAAATATTAAATAAGAGAATGCCTTCTTCAGACTCCTCCTCTCTATCTAACTCATGTTCGGCACAAACAGTGTGTTGAAGAGCCAGGTCCTGTGCTGTAGAGTTCTTTTTTCTATGTAATCAATGCCTTGCCAGCAAAACAATATATTTAATAACTCAGCGGGTCAATAATTAAATGACTGAAATAAAGTGTAGCGCCCACAACTTGCTTGAAACTTATCTTTACCATGATTACATCCATTGTGGAGAGTCAAGTTCCAACTGAATACCAGTTACTTAGTTTAGTTTGTCATGTGTAAAGCTTTTGTTGCGTGCAAACACGTCAGCGGAAAGACAATACATGATTACAATCGAGCCAACCACAGTGTACAGATGCATGTTAAAGGGAATAATGTTTAGTGCAAGATAAAGTCCGATTAAAGATAGTCCGAGAATTTCCAATGAGGTAGATAGTATCTCAGGACAGCTCTCTAGTTGTTGGTACGATGGTTCAGTTGCCTGATAACAGCTGGAAATAAACTGTCCCTCAATCTGGAGGTGTGTGTTTACAAACTTCTACACCTCTTGCCTGATGGGAGACAGGACGAGTGGCTGAGGTGCGACTCATCCTTAATGCTGGTGGCCAGCACACTTGTGCTATATAGAAGTGCAGTGGGTCAAGATACAGCTAAATACCCTTGGTAGCCACTATGGTAGAGACATTATGGCAGTGACATTATGGCAGTAAACAAGTAACACAATTTCAGGCCATCTTTTGGTCCCGATTTTCACTGAAATATAAATACAGATGATAAAACAGTCAAAACGTATGTGATCCATTTTAACTTTTAATAAAACATTGTCAACCAAAATAATTTCCAAAAAGTGCAGTTCTAAATTGCACCCTGATGACAACATAACCAAGATGAGAGTAATAGATACATTATATTCTAATGTACTCAGTGCTTTCCTTAAATCTGCAGCACCACTTTAAATGTACAAATGCATTTACAAGCAGAAATATAATCTGTGTGTGGTTGTGTGTCATCTGGGCAAATCTGCTTGATTCTCATTTCCTTATAAACACAAGGTCACAGCCTTCCCATTTTCACACATGTTACAATGTTACAATGTTACAAAATTTTGAGATTTTAAAAATCAAATCAGATAAAGCATAAAAATAAGTTTAATTTGACACCTAATTCACTTTCATATCTTTAGTATTAAAAACGTTATGGCCATTTTCATACTCGAAAATTATTATCTTGTTTCCTATTGCTTTTCCATTGACTTAACACAAAAGCTGTGATCGAGGACAGTCAAAAGCCCATAACTTTCTTAAAAATCAAGAGAACTGAATGAAATGTTCAGTTATTATAGACTGAAGCATTCTGAAACAAATGTAAAACATCTTACTTGGATGACCTGAAATTAAAGCATATAATTAGTTAATTACCTAATTGTAGTTAATTACAAAATTGACCATTGTGACGGAAATAGTAATAAACACCCAGACTGCCTTGAAAATTCAAAAATGTGATATTCTCTAGATCAGAACTTTAATATTATTGTATTATATGCTGTAAATCTGCAACAGATAGATAAATAAATTACAATTTCTAGCCATAGACCAAGTCTTTATGGAGAAGATCAGTTGCTAGCTGGTACATTGGCATATCATAATCAGTAGCATCATCATACTCCTCAGATTGTAACCAATAAGCAACTCTGTACACCTTGTTTTACCTCAACTTTTCAATTTTGGCATTGTAAACTACAAGTTTTTGCTCTTCAAACCACACATGACATGCCTTTCTGCCCACTACGTTCCCATTAACAATGGCCTGTAGATTCAATTTCTTAAGAAAATGATAATTTTTAAAAATAGCCTAAGTATCCAAATAACAAACTAATCCTATTCACACAAGAATTCACAATATAACATGATTTTTAAATCTCACTGTCATGAATTTATATCCCAGATGGAAAGAATTTAATGTTTAATTCCCATAAATTAATCTAGTAACATCCACCCAAAATATAATCAAATTGGTGTTTTTTGCACGATACATGTGACTCAAACTGTTGTGAATATTTAGTTTAAAAAGAATGATCATGGAGTGGGAGAATAACACAAAATATAGACAATTTAGACGGCTTATCTCCCCAAAAAATGGGCATTTTAATCATCTTGCTTCTTGGTTCTTGGTTCTTGGTTTCTTGGTCCTCCAAAATATTCCAAATGGAATTTAAACTGGAGGTGGTGGAGGGAGGACTTAAGCCAGAAAGGGTTTTTGGGAAGAAAGAGCTACCTTAAATTTAGTTGTATCTGGTTGGGTAACTATAGTAGGGTGGAGATTATTCCATGCTTTAATTGTGCGGGGGAAGAATGAATTGCTGTACACATCTGTCTTGGTAGCTGGAATAACAAATTGGATCGAATGCCCTCGTCAGCTCCTAATTGGTTTGTGTTTGGTGTAGGTCTTGTAATCTATGTCGAGCTGACCATTTAACATTTTGTAAAAACAGGTCAAACGGTGAGCTTCACATCTGTCTTGGAGAAGGTTCCACCCCAGAGGATTCAGAAGTTTGGTAACACTCGCTTCTCTCTCATAGGTGTTAGTAACAAATCGAGCTGCCTGTCTTTGGACACGTTCAATGGAAGAAATGTTTTTATTTGTGTATGGGTCCCATGCTGCAACTGCGTAGTCCAAATGAGGTCTAACGAGGGTGAAGTATAGCTTCTCCTTGACAGAAGTTGAACAATGATGAAAGTTGCGCCTCAGAAAATTTAAGACACCTGTTGCTTTCACCGTTGCATGATGAGTCTGACCATTCCAACGCAGATCATTCTGCAATTTGTTGCCAAGATACTTGGTTTGTTTGGATTCTTCAAGGGTGGTACCAAGTATATTGTACGATGTTTCGCCTGGATTCCTCTTTCTGGTGACACGCATGGTTTCGCATTTGGAAGGGTTGAACTGCATGCCCCATTGGCGTGACCACTCAACCATTGTATCGAGGTCCTTTTGGAGAGCATCTTTTGGAGAACGCGATCGATTGGAACGATGCATTTGCGGTGAATTTGAACCCCATATTGGCAGGAAAAACACTGCCGGTTCGTATGGGGCCCAAATAACATTTTCGCCTGTAGAGGATTGATTAAAGTAATCCCAAGAAGCAAGTTTGTATGTAAAATACACGACTTACATTTTGTTTTGTCCCGCACGTGAGATCTGTCACGTTGTAGGCGTTGACGGCGTTAGAAGTAGCTTTTTATTGTAATATAATCATTAAATTGTCTCGCGAGAAAAATAAAAACAAATCGGGAATGGAAGTCGGAACGATTTTTCTGCAGCAGCTGGCAGCCCGAGGAAATCGGCCTCGGACAGGCGGTAGAAAACTGGATTTTAATCCTGCCCCCCCCCCCCCCCCCTCAAAGGCGCCAAAGTCGCGCACACAGCCAATGGCAGAACTGCAGCGCCGCTGAAGGTAAGTATTGTAACATCGCTACACATTCTACTCACATTTTCACCTCGAGGCGATAAACGTCTTCCCGTCGCATTCCCACCTATATTTCCCAACTTTTGAATCCTTTCAAGTTTTAAAGCCCGAAAACTCACCTATTTAGGAACAAAAACCCAGAGTGACATCACAATGGACTCGCAAGGCAGGACGGGACACTCCGGGAGGGAGGGCCACTCCAGCGCTCATGCGGCAGCTGCCGGTGCCCAACACCTGGTGGAGCCGCGGGCCCTGGCTGGAGCCGAGCCTGGTGCTCCAGCTGGAGTGAGAGCCCAGCCCGGGTCTTGGGATGGGGCCATGACTGTGGCTGATAAAGAAGCCGTCGCTGGAACCAAGGACGAGCCTAGGCCTGCACTGGAGCCCAGGTGTCGGCCGAGCTGAAGGTTGGAGGCTGCTGCTGGAACCAAGCATGAGCCTGGGCCAGGACAAAACTTTTGGATTTTGATAGCAAAGGAAAACAAAAATCACAACTTTGAGCCCAGTTTAAAATGTCACTGAAGAACCATAAACCATTTGGACAACACATTTCATACATTAACTTAATACAAGATTAAATTATACCCCTGTGATCAGTGATTGACTCATTAGCAGCTTTGATAAATACATAGGTGTCACTTCCAACTGCACCCTACCTTTGACAGGAAGGTCAGAGGGTTTGGTGGAAAATCTATTCCCAGACCAATGACCAAATCAAGTCATGTGGAGGACCAGTGTCGGGTATTCCATGTGGATTTCCCCATTGGCATGTCAGCATCAAAATCACTCACTCACCCCTTTACCCCGAGCCGTTGTAGTGTGTCAACAAACATCTCGCCAGGCACATGACAACATGCAAATGTAGTGTAACAAACAACGCCAAAACCAAGTAGCGTGACCCGGGAAGTCATCAGCTTCGAGCAGTACAAACTGCGGCCTCGCAGCCAGTGCTTGAAGAAAAGCACTCTACTCTTCACCTGCAAAACAGAAACAGAGGTCAATAGCTAAATAACATCAACCTAACACAGGTGTCAGAGGTTATGGGGAGAAGGCAGGAGAATGGGATCACGAAGGAGAGATAGGTCAGCCGTGAATGAATAGGAGTTGATGGACCAAACGGCCAAATACCTATCCTATCACTTATGAACCTCAACTAATTAGTTATTTCATAATTAAACTAATTGGTAAAATACCAAGGTACAGATGTGAAGATTTGTATTTACTTATCATGTTACAAAGATCTGCCTTATAATGATTTAAATCTTTTTATTTGAATTTCACAGCAATTTGCATGCATACTATAATAACAGACATTAACAGTCAAGGCATAATTGTACAACAGTATGTAAGCGACCCTCAAAATCCTTACCCTTACCCACCTGCAACCCACCCAAGTCAGGTCGGAGCCAAACGGGGACAAACAACACTCACATACGTACACATCCACACACAAATGGTAGAATAAACGAAACAAAATGTGCTATATAAAAAAAAGAAAAAAACGTAAAAAAGAAAAAAAATATATATATATATATATATATATATATATATATACATATATATTTAAATAAATAATTGTAGGGAGGGGGGGATGAAGGGGGAAGCAGCTGCTGTAGAACAAAACGATGATGGAGAACACTCAGTCCTCTTCCGAGTCCGGGGACAAGTTAAGAGAGTTAACCAGTTCAAAGAAAGGGTTCCATGTATCTAGGAATGTCTTGGTAGAGCCTTTGAGGGAGAACTTAAGTTTTTCAAGTTTCAGATTGTAAAGCACCTCCTTAATCCAACGGGCGTGTGTCGGGGGACAGGTAATCCTCCAACTAAGCAAGATCAGTCTCCGGGCTAACAAGGTTGTAAAAGCTAGGACACGTTTCACCGCCACGGAGAGGTTGGTATTGGGAGGGGTATCGAAAATGGCTGACATTGGATTTGGAAGAATAGTCTGGTCGTAAGCTCTGCTTATCAATTCGAAAACACTCCTCCAAAAGGCTGCTAGCTTAGGGCAAGACCAAAACATATGGCTATGGTTGGCGGGAGATTGATTACATCTGTTGCAGGTGTCATTAACAGCTGGGTACATTCTAGCTAATCTTGCATTTGTGTAGTGGACTTTGTAAAGGACTTTGCATTGGATTAGGCCACGACGAGCACATATGGAAGAAGAATGGATCAAATCCAAGGCAGAGTCCCATTGCTGGTCTGTTAATTTCGTATTCAGCTCTCCCTCCCACGCAGCTTTGAATGAGGTATGAGGTTTCAATAAAACCGACCCTAGCAAATTATACAAAATAGAGATGCATTTCTTCCGGTTGGGGTCTAAAGCTAAGATGATATCAGTCAGGGTTTCAGGAGGGCGATTTGGGAAGTAGGGAAATGTCTTCTTCACAAAATCCCTAATCTGGAAAAACCGAAAAAGGTGGGAGTTTGGGAGGTTGTAGTTAGACGAGAGCTCCGCGAAAGACGAGAAGATGCCATCCTTGTATAGGTTTTTGATACTACTGATGCCGTTGCTATGCCAAGTTTTAAATGCGTGGTCTATACTTGAAGGTTTAAAAATGTGATTTTTAAGCAGTGGGGTCAAGATAGAAGGACCCTGTAAACCGAGGTTTTTCCTAAATTGACTCCATATCTTGAGCGAAAGGGACACAATTGGGCCTGCACCCACAGATGTTATAGAAAGGGGGAGTTGGGAGCATAGGACAGACCGCAACGGGAGACGTGAACTCGCCTTTTCCATATATACCCAGATCGGTGGGTGGTCGCAATCATCATTCATCCAATACAGGAGTTTTTGCAAGTTAGCTGCCCAATAGTATCGCCTAAAATCAGGGAGGGCCAAACCGCCATCACTCTTAGGCGACTGCAGTATCGCCTTTCGGATTCTGACCGGCTTGCTACCCCATAAAAATTTAGATATTTTCCTTTCTAATTTATCAAAAAAAGATTTAGTGATAAGTATGGGGACATGCTGGAAAAGATACAGGAATTTGGGTAGGACAACCATCTTAACCAGATTTATCCGGCCCACGAGGGATGGCGGTAAAACTGACCAGCGGTCAAAATCTTTTTCGGCTTTCTCAACCAGAGGCAAAAAGTTTGTGCGGAACATATCAGATAAGGGTATTGTGATAAAAATGCCAAGAAAGCGGAACCCATCCTCTGCCCATTTGAATGAGGTTAAAGAGCGAGGGAGCTGCTTAGCCGGTAAGTTAATCGGTAATAGCTCACTCTTTTGGTAGTTGAGTTTATAACCAGAATATGCACCAAACCGTTCTAAAATATTCATAATCACAGGGAGAGAACTGACTGGGTTCGAGATGTACAGGAGCAGGTCATCCGCATACAATGAGACTTTATGAGTTGTGTCAAACCGTGTAATACCTTTAAAGTCCTTCTCTGCGCGTAACCAGACCGCCAGGGGTTCTATCGCGACATCAAACAAGAGTGGAGATAACGGGCAACCCTGGCTGGTACCTCTCTGAAGTGTGAAGTGGGGCGACAGTATGTCGTTTGTTTGTACTGAGGCCACCGGGGATGAATATACTAGGCTGACCGAGAGAATAAAACTGTTACCGAGGCCAAACCTATCCATCGCCTCATATAGGTACCTCCACTCGACCCTGTCGAAGGCCTTTTCGGCATCGAGGGAGACCACCATCTCCGGGGTCTCATTACTCGAAGAGTGAATGATGTTAAGGAGACGCCTAGTATTATGGGAAGACTGTCGGCCAGGTATAAACCCTGTTTGATCTGACGAGATAATAGAGGGCATCACTCGTTGAAGACGAAGCGCAAGGGTTTTAGAAAGGATTTTGAGGTCCACATTCAGGAGTGAGATTGGTCTATAGCTACTACAAAGCAGGGGATCTTTCTCCTTTTTAAGAATTAGGGAGATAGTAGCCCTAGGTTGGAGACAAAGAAGACTCATGTCCTTTGTCTCCAACCTGAAAAGAACCGAGACGTTCCAAACGGCAGATCTGTTACAAAAAATAAAGGACATTGTTGACAAATATGCATCTGATCCAAACCCCAATCTCTATAGAGAACGCCTTAGGCTACAAACAGACTTTGACCTCATATCCATTAATAAAGCCAAACTACGACTGCTTAAATCTAGGCAAAACTTTTTTGAATCTGGGGATAAAGCTGGGAAGCTTTTGGCCCATCAGGCCAGAACAGAGGCGACTTCACGGCTAATTCCAGCCATTAGATCCAGCTCAGGGGAGATTCATACTGATCCTCTCAGAATTAATGAAGCATTTGCTAAATTCTACACTGAACTATACACTTCCCACTGTCCCTCCACTGCAGGTGACATGTTCAGTAGTATGACGTTTCCCCGAATTGACGAAGAAGCCATGAGAGACTTGGGTGGTCCCATAACTGTAGCTGAGGTCCAAGCAGCCATCACATCGCTGCAAATCGGAAAGTCACCCGGCCCTGACGGCTTCTCTGTAGAATATTACAAAGCTTTCTCTGATCTCCTCGCACCAGTCCTGAGAGATATGTACAATGAGGCGTTTTTACATCGTCGCCTACCGCCCACCTTGTCGTGGGCTACTATCTCCCTAATTCTTAAAAAGGAGATCTGCCTTATAATGTACGAATGGGTGGTAGCGGCTTCAATACTATGATCCAAAAAAATGCACTATTCTATGAGCAAATAAGCAATGTAGATTCCTTGGTGAACTATTGGACAGGAGGTCTAGATTCTAAACAATCCACTGTCGCAGTCAATCAGAAAGTGACAGTGCTCGATTCCTTGGTGATGGGTGAAGTATCCATTCTTACACTATACAGCATGATGAAGGTGGTGAAAGATGAACCTTCATCAGCTGTTTTTTCTTGCTCCCCGTATTCCCAGAAAGGTGTCTTCTACATTTAAGATCTTCTCTAGGTTAAGATGAGATAACTAAATTGATCACATTTATTTCGAGATTTGGCGTAGACCTTGGCTTGTATTCACTGCGCTGTTTCATCATGGAAACAGAGAGATTAGAGATATGCATTTGACTTTTGGTGTCACGGAAAGTTGAAAATCTGGTCACAAAGTTTGAATTTTACTTCGGAGTCACGTGAGTGACTACGTGAAGAAGACCCGTCAGGGCGCATGCGCGTCATTACGTCTGACGCATTGGCGAGAACGGCAGCAGGAGGACGGACCTCCTTCTGCAGGTGAGTAATTACAGCTCCACCAAAGTCGGGGAGTCTTTGGAGGAGTTAGGAAAAAGTAAAAAATTGTTTCTGTGTGTTTTTCCCCCACATACAGGAACAAGGAAAAGGTGCAGGTCTGCTGCCGACAAGGAGAGAGAGAGCTGCGGGAGCGCAGTCTCTGAAAGGCAGCCTGTCACCTCGGGGGAGTCGCAAGCCGGTAGCGGTGCGGTGACAGACTTGGCAAAGTGCCCAGCCGGGTACACAGCCAACGCCAGTCGGGCGGTCGGCATAAGCCAAGTCTGTAAGGGCTATAGACTCCGCAGAGTCGGGCCACGAGAATCCCGTCGGGGACAGGATACCGTTCCCCAGCGGTTATCCCAAAGGAGCAGCTCATACAGGGGCTGCTCCACAGAGACGCTCCAGGAGGAGTAGTGCAGGAGGGAAGCCTTAGGGAAGGCTCCGCTGGCAGTGGTCGGGAGAGGTCTGCTTCATAAAGCCATAATCCAGGAGGAGTTGTGCAGGCGGGAGGCCGTGGGGACGTCTCCGCTGGCAGTGCCTAGGAGAGGCCTGCTTCACAAAGCCACACTCCAGGAGGAGTTGTGCAGGCAGGAAGCCTTAGGGAAGGCTCCGCTGGCAGTGCCTAGTAGAGGCGTGCTTGAAAGCACCCTCTTTGCAAGAGGTGAGTGCAGAAGGGCAGATACGCTCTGACCCTGAGTCCGACGACGACTTCCAAAGGGAGGGCAGGCAGCTGCCAGAGCTGACACCGTGTGCAGCACGGTTTGCCATGTCGTCGGACGCTGGTGAGCCTCTGGGTGAGGAACTTGCCACCAGCATAAATTACCAAGTCTCACATCGGCTACAGGAGCTGACAATGGATGAGACAGTAAGGAAGCATGAAGCCCCAATCAACTATGGACTGTTAAACGTTCCTGTTGGGAACAGGAAGAATTGGGGCAAGATGGGCATACTAATGAGAGCCCAGGAGCATGTCAAGCTCCAGCATATTTTTAAAGTTGCTGGCATCTGGTATAATGAGCTTTGCCAGGATGGTGGATGGAGAGGCCATGACAAATTACAACAAAAGGCGCTATTGTGGAGTGCCCACGTTGAGATCAACTGCCTTCGCAAGACTGCGATTAGACCAACCATCAATTCTAAATATGCTTCACTCTGCCAGCCTGGCACAGTGCAACCGGCACAGCTGTTTGGCGAGGATTTCGCACAGCAGGTGAAGGAGCTGGAGGAGAAGTATCCCTATAAGCGAGGAGACTGGTCCGGGCAAGGGACGAGTCCAGCTACGACGCAGCGCAGTAGGCGTTTGGCTGTAGCACCGCCAGGGAAGGTGAGATATCCAGCTCGAGACCGGGGAAGAATGCCAGGTGGTAAGGAGGTAAGTGCGTCTGGTTCACATGTAGACAGATCTAATGTGATACCTCAGATATGTTTATACTGAAGGTTATAGAAGGATATCGAACAAAGCTTAATGCAAATTCTGATTTACCCATGCAACATGTCCAAAAAGGAGTTTGACTTCAGTATCACTGAACAATTGGAAGTTCAGTTGGAACTTGCAAGCTTATGTAATAAAGGTGTAATTGCTAAGGCAGTTTACCAAAGCCATCAGTTTGTGTCCAATATCTTTCCCAGACCAAGCAAGGATGGGGGATGCAGAATTATATTGGACCTGAATAGTCTTAACCCTTTTGTAGGGTATAGACATTTTAAGATGGAAATGTTTGTGAAGGAAATTGACTAGTTGGGTTCACAATAGACTTAATCAACATCGTTGTGACCTTGCCCAGGCAAAAAAGGGTAGAGCTAATTAAGAGCTGTATCAAGTTAATTGCTGACACACAGCCTTCAATTAGCCAGGTGACAAGTCTGCTGTGGTAATGGCTGGCAGCATTTCCAGCAGTTCAATATGGCCACTTTATTATCTACAATTACAAAGGTCAAAGGAACAAGCACTGAGGATACATTGGGGTCGTTATAATAGACCTATGCTTCTATCAATAGAGGCTGTTGCTGATGTACAATGGTGGATTCAGCATGTGTCCACTAGTAGTTCCAAAGTGTTATTGGACCAAGCTTCCATGATTTGCAGACAGATGACAGAGCACTTGGGTAGGGTGCTACTGATACAAGATCCAGCTGTGGAGACAGATGAACATTGCTTCTGCAAACATGGGGAATTAACCAAGAGTATTTTATGGACTCAAGGCTTATGGCACTAACTAAACTAGTTCGCATGTGCAGTGCAAAATAGACAACACTACAGCAGTTGCTGATATGAATCACATGGGTGGAATCAAATCGTTATCATGTGACAGGTTGGCAAATACAATTGGACCTGCAGTAGGGATAGAGAGATTTGGATTGGAGCTATCTATCTGCCAGGGAAACTTCATGTAGTACCAGATGGCAGCTCACGAAAATTCCATCATAACACGGAGTGGATGTGGAACCAGGATGTGTTCAAGAACATAGTACTTCTATATGGAAGGCCAAAATATGTTTCATATGCACCAGATCCAGGAACAGTGGCAATTGATGTTTTTTCACTAAATTGGGATGATATATTTGTGTACATTTTCCCACCATTCTGCCTCATAGGTCGGTGTTTGAGAAAATCAAGCAGGATGCCGCTTCAGGGGTTTTGGTGATACCAAATTACCTGATTCAACCATGGTTCCCTTTGAAGTTACAGATAGCGATCCAACCTCTTTTTGCTGATTCCAAACAGTAGGAATTTGCTGGAGCATCCAGTAACGCATTAAGTTCATCCGTTATGTGATCGTATGGATCTGTTAATTTGCAGGTTTTAAGAATGCCTTACATTGGTCGAGGACTTTCTAGGCCAACGGTGGATATACTCACTGCAGCCTGGAGAAAGAGTACTCAAAAACAGTATATGACTTATGAAAAAAAAAAAAAAAATGGGAACAATATTGTGTTCAAAAGAATATTCAATATGATAC
The DNA here is from genome assembly GCA_038087875.1 of Malacoraja senta. NCBI lineage: Eukaryota > Metazoa > Chordata > Chondrichthyes > Rajiformes > Rajidae > Malacoraja > Malacoraja senta. The sequence continues at coordinate 9,517,267 of CM075981.1, read as the reverse complement.
TGTAGTTATTGAAAATGTGTTAGAGTTTTATCTACACTTTATTATGATGAGGGTCATAGCTATAGTGCTATCAATACAGCTAGAAGTGCTTTGTCGGCATATCTTGTAATAGGTACACGGACACAAAGTATAGGATCTCACCCTCTCATATCTAGGTTGATGAAAGGAATCTTTAATTCCAAAACGCCTAAGCCTACGTATATGGTAATCTGCGATGTAAGCGTTGTTCTTAACATGCTTCGTCACTGGGTCCCTGTCAAATCTATAACTTTGCTGAATTGGCTATGCTAATGGCATTGGTGTCAGTGCAGAGAGTGCAGACTTTGCAAAAACTTCAGTTCGAGAGAATGGAAGTAAATACAGAGAATGTTCTGCTTTATATTTCTGACCTGCTCAAACAAAGCAGGCCAGGTGTGACAGGATTTAAGATTGTGTTCTCAGCATATCCTACAGCTCCATGTTTATGTGTAAGGACACATTTGTTACATTACATTGAAGCCACAAGGGCTTTAAGACAAGAAGAAACAGGATTATTTGTCAGTTACAAGAAGCCAACATAAAAGAGTGGCAGTTCAGACTATTTCAACGTGGTTAAAGCAAGAGTTGGTTCAGGCAGGAATGAACATTTATGTGTTTACATCTCATTCCACTAGCGCAGTAGCAACATCCGCGGCCAGGGGGATGGACGTTCCCATCGACCATATATTAAAAGCCGCAGGTTGGAAAAATGAACTTGTGTTTCAGCAATACTACCATCGGCCGAGTGCCGATGGAGGGCTGTTTGCCAACTCAATATTGAGTGTTGCTATTGTTTAAAGTCTGTTTTCAATTCTGTTTCATTCTGTTTCGTTTGTTGCCCCTACATTAAGAGGGTTTATTGGTTGTTTTATGACCAAAAATAAAACTGTTTGTTTTTGCATGATATGCAATGTCATGTTTACAGCATTATTGATGATACTCAGAGTCAATCGATGCAGTGAGAAGCCGGGATTTGATCTGCGGCATAAAAATCACAGAGCTTTAAAATCTTCACGTAGTCACTCACGTGACTCCGAAGTAAAATAGTAAGATTAAATGAGAACTTACCAGTTTGAAGTTTGATCTTTATTTTATGAGGAGTTACGTTGGTGAATACGTGAAAAAAGGTCATAATGGTAGTTCTCATGTTGATCATCTTAATATGTTACGTCAATTATGGTGTTGTCTGTGATTTCATACCGCTGCTTTGAAGATTGACGCGCATGCGCCCTGACGGGTCTTCACGTAATCACCAACGTAACTCCTCATAAAATAAAGATCAAACTTCAAACTGGTAAGTTCTCATTTAATCTTACTATTCTGTGAGACTGTTACAAAATCCAAAATGTCGGTGCCCAGTGGGTACATCAGACGATTGGATGAGTTCCTGCACAACCAGGAAATGTTCAATGCGTACATCGAACATTTAGAGATTTTATTTGCTACGAATTACAATACTGAACGAGAAGCTTCTGATGCAGAATCAAGACATTTGAATGAAGCATTCAAGCTGGGAAAAGAGCAATTTTTCTCACTGAAATTGGTCCCGATGTTTATGATACAGTAAAGAATTTGTTAGCTCCAGCCAAACCAAAGGTCACACCACTGAAGGATATTCTTAAGAAGTTAACAGAACATTATGACCCTAACCCCTTAGAAATAGCTGAAAGCTTTTGATTTGGAATAAGATGCCAACTTCCAGAGGTGGACATTAGTCATTTTAACGTGGTACTCAAGAGGTTATGAATTCATTGTAATTTTGGAAATTTCCAAGACCGGGCATTAAGAGACCGTTTCGTGTGTGGACTGAGAAGTGAGCAGATCCGAAGTAAGCTGGTGACGGTGTATGACGTGACCTTTGAAACAGCTTGTAAAACTGCTTTGTCAATTGATATGGCAGAGAGGGGTTCTAGAGAAGTCAGGACAACTTCTAGACAACCTGCGGAAGAGTTGAACAAGCTGCAGTCCAGCAAACCAAAGACGGATAAGTCGACAAAGACGTCAGAGAATCGTTATCCATGGAAGGGTAGGAAGTCTACTGTAAAGTCATGCTATCGCTGTTTGGGCTCACATCTAGCACACTCTTGTCCGTTCTTCAAGGCGGAGTGTTACTCGTGTCACAAGATGGGACATCTAGTGAAGACTTGTCGCAAGGCTACGCTGGGAAAAGATTCAGCAACAAGTAAGCATCTTCATTCTGTGGATCAACTGCAGGCAGAGGAAGAGCCTCTCGACATGTACACCATCTGCAGCAAAGAGCTAGTGAACCGCAAGAAAAAGAATAGGTAGAAATTGGTTGCAGATCTTGAAGCTAAACTGGAACGAGATATTCCTCGTTCGTGAAGAATTCAAGTGTGCGGAGGACGCAATCGAGCAACATCTGAAGGTGTTTAGCGACCAGGAAGAGCCAATCAAGGGGTACAATGCGAAAGTACGCATGAAGCAGGATGCTACACCAGTCCATTGCAAACGGTATGTCCATACGGTATGTCCGTATGCACTTATGGACAAGTTTGAGAAAGAACTGAAAAGACTTGAAGCTGAGAACATTATCAGTAAGGTAGCAAGTAGTAAAAGAGCAACACCCATTGTAGTTGTGCCTAAACCTGATGGTAGTGTTAGACTTTGTGGGGATTATAAGGTAAGCGTAAACCTGGTACTTGAAGGTAGCATACCAAATACCCTACCAACGGCAGAGGATTTGTTTAGCACCCTCACAGGCAGCCAAGTCTTCACAAAAATGGACTTGACAAATGCCTACTTGCAGTTCGGTGTAGATGACAAATCTAAATCCAAGCTGACTTTCAACACGCATTTGGGATTGTTTCAGTTCAATAGGCTCCCATTTGGCATATCATCAGCCCCAGGGATTTTTCAAGGGGTGATGACACAAATTCTAGAGGGAATTGAAGGTGTGGTGTGTTATTTGGATGACATACTCATCTCAGCCCCTGACAGGCAGACACATGATGAAAGGTTGGAAGTGGTACTCAAACGCCTTGAAACACGCAGTGTAAGAGTGAAGGCACAAAAGTGTGAGTTCTTTCAGAACTCGGTAGAGTACTTGGGTCATAAGATAGACAAGGATGGTCTACACCCCACCAAGGGTAAAGTTGATGTGATCAAGAACGCGCCCACTCCCAGAAACATATCTGGGATACGATCCTTTTAGGATTAGTACATTATTATGGGAAGTTCGTGCCAAATCTGTCCACCTGTTTCCATCCCTTGAACGAGCTCTTGAGAAAAGATGTACCATGGAAGTGGACACATGAATGTGACCAAGCTTTCAATTCATGTAAAGCTCAATTGGCAGAGAGTACAATGCTTGTTCATTACGATGTATATAAACCAGTGAAGTTAGCATGCGATGCTTCACCATACGGTGTTGGTACTGTGATCTCTCATGTGCTAGAAAATTTAGAGGAGAGGCCAATAGCATTTGCGTCTAGAACACTCAGTGCCAGTGAGAGAAAGTATGCGCAAATAGAGCAAGTGGCTCTTGCATTGATTTTTGCCGTTAGGAGGTTTCACAAATACTTGTATGGTAGAAGGTTTGTAACCAAGACAGATCGCAAGCCATTGACAGTGATCCTAAATCCAAAAGCACACATACCAAGTCTGGCAGCATTTTCATTTGTCTCATCCTGCAACACAGACAGAGACCAAGTTAAAACTTTAATTCATCCTTGGGTTAAGCCTGCATTGATTTGTTTGTTTGTTCCGGTTAAGGTTCAGTGCACACGGCAGCCAGCGAACAGGTGCTTGCCTTTTTCTTTTTTTTTCACTTTTTATTTAATTTTAATTTCAAATGTTCATGTACCTTGTTGTGTGTTGTGACTGTTGACAAACCAATTTCCCTCGGGGGATGAATAATGTTCTATTGTATCGTATTTGTAAAGTCACAATCGCCTTTCAAATCTGGGCTGATTCTGAACATAGTCAAATACAGCGTGGAAACAGGCCCTTTGGCCCAACTTCCCAGCGCCGATCAACATGCTCCATCCACACTAGTCCAACCTGCCTGTGTTTGCCCCATATCCCTCTAAACCTATCCTATCCATCTACCTCAAGACAAAAGTGTTTTATTGTCATATGTTCCAGATAGAACAATGAAATTCTTACTTGCTGCAGCACAACAGAATATGTAATCATAAAAAATAATATAACAAAAACTCAGAACAAAATAATAATAGTCTATTGTAGTTCAGAGCTTATGAGGTTGTAGTGTTTAATAGCCTGATGGCTGAAGGGAAGTAGCTGTTCCTGAACCTGGACGTTACAGATGAGTGTGTGGCCAGGATGGTGTGGGTCTTTGATGATGTTGGCTGCCTATTTAAGGCAGTGACTACAATATATCCCTTCGATGGTTGTGAGGTCAGAGCTGGTTATGGCCTGGGCATCTTTTGCAACTTTTTGCAGTCTTTTCCGCTCCTCGACATTCAAGTTTCCGAGCCAGGCCACGATGCAACCAGTCAGTATGCTCTCTACTGTGCACCTGTAAGAGTTCAAGAGAATCCTCTTTGACACACCGAATTTCCGTAATCTTCTCAGGAAGTAGAGGTGCTGATGTGCTTTCTTTCTGATTGCATCAGTGTGCTGGGTCCAGGAAAGATCGTCGGAAATATGCACGCCCAGGAAATGTTTCTTAAACATTGCATAGTACTTGCCTCAACTACCTTCTCTGGCAGCTCATTCGATACACCCGCTGCCCTTTGTATAAAAAGGTCACACCTCTGGTTCCTATTTTACTTCGGAGTCACGTTTGAAAAATTGATTCATGTTTAATGACGATAACATACTTCCTCCCTTGGATAACTTCGGCAGTGAGTGAAGTTCCACGGTATGAAAGCACAGATCTTTAAAATCTTCACGTTTATAGCAAAATATATTCCATATCAGACCAGTTGTTTCCTGAATTCATGTCCAGTGCAGTCTACACTATAAGAAGGATGTGATGACGATAGAGATGGTGTTGAAAAGATTTACAAGGATATTGCCAGGATTTGGGGGAGGGGCTTTATTTATGAGACACTAGATAGTCTAGGATGGTTATCTTTGGAACGTAGGCCATGGGGTGTCGTTAGAAGTTTATAAAAACATGAGGGGCACATATTAGGTGTGTGGTCACAGTCTTTTTGCTAGGGTAGGAGAGTAAAACCAGAGGCATAGGTTTATGGTGAGAGGAAAGATTTAAAGGGGAATTGAGGGATTTTCATGTAGGGTGGTTGGTATATGGAACAGAGAAAGCAATGGACCCGATACAATTATAACATTTAAAATACATTTTTTCTGAGATCTTCTGTGTCCTCCCACACTCCAAAGGCGTACAGATTTGTAGGTTAATTGTGTTGGTACAAATGTAAAATTATCCCTGGGGTGTGTAGAATAGTGTCAGTGTGCGGGATCGCAGGTCGGTGCGGCCTCGGTGGGCCGTAGGGCCTCTTTCTGCACTGTATCTCTAAATTAATCTTGACCTGAAGGCTGACCATACATGCTTGTTCATTATGCTAAAAGGATGAGCGCAGTGTTTGGTGTTGCCTTTTCAGACTGTTGTAGTGATACTGTAGGTCCTCATAACGCAACTGTGCCAGTTCACCACGACACGCTTCTTGGTTCATTTTCTTCAGCTCTTCAATCTCTGTTGCAAGATACTGCTCTTTCATGGCTCTGCACTCTGAAAGCAGCAAATTCTTCTCTGACCTAAACCCACAGAGCCACATTTATTTTTTAATCTTTCAAATCATGTGCAATGGTTAACTAATTACACATTTTAGTTAAGAAGAACATAAATTGATGGACTCGAAAGAAAATAAAAACTACACAGCGTTAAATGTAAAAACACACAGTTCATTTAAGACTCCAAACTCAACACAATTGATTCTTAATTTTTTTCTGAAGTGGTGTAGCAATCACTAGTTGCTGTCACGGCATACTCAAGGGCACCAAGTGCACATCTCTCTTACTTCTCTTGAAAGAGTAAACTAGCAGATAAATTGAGAATAGCACATTATATATTTTCTTAAGAGACAGGAGGTACGGTGGTGCAGTGTTAGAGTTGCTGCCTAACAGCACCAGAGGCCTGGGTTTGATCCTGACTATGGGTTGTGCATGTGGTATATACGGAATTTGTATGTTCTCCCGTGACCTGCGTGGATTTTCTCCGGGATCTCCGATTTCATCCCACAATCAAACGACGTACAGGTTTGTAGATGAATTGGCTTTGATAAAATTGTAAATCGTCCCTAGTGTGTGCAGGATACAGTTGGTGTACGGAGATCACTGGCCGGTGCGGACTTCGTGGGCCGAAGGGCCTGTTTCTGCGCTTTCTCTAAACTAAACTAAACGATGCCGTTCAGCCATTCGAAACTGAATGTTCTCCTTTAACCAGACGGATTCTCTTCGTCGAGGAGTTGAATCATTTGTGGCTTCACGTCACCATCCAACGAAAATTGACTGCCGTGTTTGCTACCATCACCAACACTTCAAACGTAGTTTGCTGGCAAAAACATCAAGGGATATTCCCATTTGATCATAAGGCACAATAGAAATGCAACTGATATCCCAGTCCAAGTAGAACCAAACCTTAGCTCAGTCAATTCATTCTTGCAGGAGGACGGATCTTGCTCTGTGCGCTCTTGCTGTTTTGCTTGCTGAAGAAGTTTTTCCAGTTCTTGAACCATATTTGTGAACCATGTTAACTCTGCCCCCTTTTCCTGCAAAATGAAAATAGTGCTCAATCTATATACACACATGAATGCAAAACAAGATTACAACATATCTTTGCTGTGTCCATCTTGGGATCGTTTAAATTAAAAAATAAACAAAAACACAAATATTTAGTCATCGTATGCATCGAGAGGAACAAGTTCCATCAACGAGCAATGTCATGGCTTCATCTTTAGCACCTTGAGATTTATAATTCTGCTCAATTTATTAATTGATGCAAGGGCTAGTTTCCGTGCATGTCATTAGCATTTGCGTCTAGGACAGTGCCAGTGAGAGAAAGTATGCGCAAATAGAGCAAGTGGCTCTTGCATTGATTTTTGCCGTTAGGAGGTTTCACAAATACTTGTAGGGTAGAAGGTTTGTAATCAAGACAGATCGCAAGCCATTGACAGTGATCCTAAATCCAAAAGCACACATACCAAGTCTGGCAGCATTTTCATTTGTCTCGTCCTGCAACACAGACAGAGACCAAGTTAAAACTTTAATTCATCCTTGGGTTAAGCCTGCATTGATTTGTTTGTTTGTTCCGGTTAAGGTTCAGTGCACACGGCAGCCAGCCAACAGGTGCTTGCCTTTTTCTTTTTTTTTCACTTTTTATTTAATTTTAATTTCAAATTTTCATGTACCTTGTTGTGTGTTGTGACTGTTGACAAACCAATTTCCCTCGGGGGATGAATAATGTTCTATCGTATCGTATTTGTAAAGTCACAATCGCCTTTCAAATCTGGGCTGATTCTGAACATAGTCAAATACAGCGTGGAAACAGGCCCTTTGGCCCAACTTCCCAGCGCCGATCAACATGCTCCATCCACACTAGTCCCACCTGCCTGTGTTTGCCCCATATCCCTCTAAACCTATCCTATCCATCTACCTCAAGACAAAAGTGTTTTATTGTCATATGTTCCAGATACAACAATGAAATTCTTACTTGCTGCAGCACAACAGAATATGTAATCATAAAAAATAATATAACAAAAACTCAGGAAAAAAAAATAATAGTCTATTGTAGTTCAGAGCTTATGAGGTTGTAGTGTTTAATAGCCTGATGGTTGAAGGGAAGTAGCTGTTCCTGAACTTGGACGTTACAGATGAGTGTGTGGCCAGGATGGTGTGGGTCTTTGATGATGTTGGCTGCCTATTTAAGGCAGTGACTACAATAGATTCCTTCGATGGTGGTGAGGTCAGAGTTGGTTATGGCCTGGGCATCTTTTGCAACTTTTTGCAGTCTTTTCCGCTCCTCGACATTCAAGTTTCCGAGCCAGGCCACGATGCAACCAGTCAGTATGCTCTCTACTGTGCACCTGTAAGAGTTCAAGAGAATCCTCTTTGACACACCGAATTTCCGTAATCTTCTCAGGAAGTAGAGGTGCGGATGTGCTTTCTTTCTGATTGCATCAGTGTGCTGGGTCCAGGAAAGATCGTCGGAAATATGCACGCCCAGGAAATGTTTCTTAAACATTGCATAGTACTTGCCTCAACTACCTTCTCTGGCAGCTCATTCAATACACCCGCTGCCCTTTGTATAAAAAGGTCACACCTCTGGTTCCTATTTTACTTCGGAGTCACGTGAGTGACTACGTGAAGACCCCGCCAGCAAGCATGCGGGACTTGGGACTTATGAGGGCAGCTGCAGGAACGAGCAAAACCACACACCCCAGGCGGCAGCACCCCTATGTATCCACCAGAAGGCATCAACACCAGGGTGCTGGTGAAAGCGTGAGGGCCGCACATCAACCACAAAGGTCTTTTTTAGGCCAAGGCCCAGAGCGGCCCTCATGGAAGATGCGCCTCCCCCACACTTCGGCGCCTCAACCAGTGAAGAGACAGAGGTGGAAGAAATGAACTTACGACCGGTAACCATGGAGGTAGGTGGGTCTGGTTCCTTCCAGAACATAAAAGGTGTAGGTCCTGTACTAACAGGGGGAAGGTTTCACTTGTTTTGGGAAGCATGGAGGAATATTACATTTGATAAATATATACTACAAAGTATTCAGGGATACAAAATTGATTTCATCCAAAAAAGTATGCCACCAGTTCAACATGTACCTGACAGGGAGTTTGTACTCTCACAAGGGGAAAATTCAAAGGACATGCAGAACTGGTGAGGTTACATGCTAAAGGAGTTATAGAGAGAACGGAGCATGACTCTCTGGAATTTGTATCGAACATATTTACAAAAACTAAGAAAGATGGTGCATGTTGCATCATCATTGACTTAACTAAACTGAATACTTTTGTTAACTATATACATTTCAAAATGGAAACATTTGTTACTGCCAAACAATTAGTTTCCGAAGGATACTTCATGACATGCATCGATTTAAAAGATGCATACTATTCAGTACTCATTCATAAGGATCATCGTAGATACCTAAAATTTAACTGGATGGGGCAACTATGGCAGTATAAAGCGTTGCCTAATGGGTAACATCCGCCCCAAGACTATTTACCAAGATATTGAAACCAGCCTTGGCAATACTAAGGAAACAAAAACATATTGTTATGGCATAGCTTGATGATATTTTGATTGTGGGGAAAACCCTGGAATTAGCTAAATCAGCGGTTTTAGCTACCAAACATCTGTTTGAAACACTGGGGTTTATCATACATCCAGATGAATCTAAGTTGACACCATCCACAACTATGGACTATCTGGGATTCACAATTAACTCTGTCCACATGTCTGTAACATTGCCAAAGGACAAAGCAGCAGATTTGGTGGAAGTCTGCAACAAATTGATTGTTACTAATCAACCATCTATTCGACAGGTGGCAAAAGTGATAAGATAAGATAAGATAAGTCCTTATTAATCCCCTTATTCAGGGGAAATTCAGATGTCCTTGCAGCACACTAATAAAAATACAACATAGTGTTCAAAAAGAAGTTCAACACAAAAACATCCCCCCACAATGGTTCCCACTGTGGGGGAAGGCACAAAGTCCAGTCCCCATCCTCTTGTCCACCCAGAGTCGGGCCCACTGAGGCCTCCACAGTCCCGCCACGGCGCCCGATATTCTCGCCGAGGCTCCGAGATGTAACGTTCAGCATCGCAGCTGGCCGCTCCACAGAACCGCGGCTCCACGATGTTCCCATCGGCGGTCCCAGCATACTGGAGTCCCAGCGCGGCGACCCAGGAGAGGCATCGCCCGCTCCACGACAGCACTCCAGCGCTGCACCGCCGCCAAAGCCGATGTTCTGCACCGCCGCCAAAGCCGGTGTTCTGGCCAGGTCCCCTCAGGGAAACGTCTGTGACGCCGCCAAAGCCGGTGTTCTGGCCAGGTCCCCTCAGGGAAACGTCTGCGCCGCCGCCAAAGCCGGTGTTCTGGCCAGGTCCCCTCAGGGAAACGTCTGCGCCGCTGCCAAAGCCGGTGTTCTGGCCAGGTCCCCCAGGGAAACGCCGCTCCAGGACCCGCTGGTAGGCCGCAAGGACAGGTCGAAGGCGCTGCTCGGAGGAAGGCAACCCCTCCGACCAGGTAGGGACTAGAAAAACAGTTTCCCCCTTCCCCCCCACCACCCCCACACATAAAAAGATTAGGCCCCCTGACTACACACTAAACGTACTAAAAATAATTTAAAAAAAGGGAAAAAGACGGACAGCTGCAGGACAGGCAGCCGTTCAGGACAGCGCCTCCTCCGTATTGGGAAACCAGTAGCAGCATTTCCAGCAACTCAGTTTGGACCTTTGCATTACCAAAATTTACAAAGGGCAAAGGTGCAAGCGCTAAAACAACATAAAGGTAATTTTGATCGGGCAATGCAATTACCAGCCAAAGCAATTTCGGAGTTACAATGCTGGAGAGAAAACATTTGGCATAGTTCCAGCCCCATTGTTAATAGTAACCCATCATTCACATTACAAACGGATGCCAGTGCTCAGGGCTGGGGAGCAACTAACACTATATCTAGTACTGGTGGTAGATGGATCATACAAGAGTCATCACTACTACAGACACCGGGTATAAATTACTTAGAAATGTTGGGTGCGTTTTATGGGCTAAAAGCTTACTGTTCAGCTATGCACCATTTGCATGTCCGCCTACAAATTGACAATACCACAGTGGTGGCTTATATTAATCATATGGGTGGAATAAAATCGATATCGTGTGACGATTTGGTCAGCACAATTTGGGAATGGTGTGTCGACAGACATATTTGGCTATCAGCAACTTACCTACCAGGTAAGCTCAATACAGTGGCAGACACCAGGTCACGAAAGTTTAATGACAACACCGAATGGATGTTGAACCACAAAGTATTTGCTGATATTACAATGCGGTATGGTACACCTGATATCGATCTCTTTGCATCCAGACTGAATCACCAGTTACCAACATATGTCGCTTGGGAACCAGACCCTGAGGCAGTAGCGATGGACGCGTTTTCGCTGAATTGGGGAAAATTGTTTTTCTATGCCTTTCCCCCCTTCTGCCTCAGCAGTCGGGTCCTACGCAAAATACAAATGGACTCAGCTTCAGGTATTTTGGTAGTACCCGATTGGCCTACACAGCCATGGTTCCCTGTGGTCCTTGACATGGTCTCTGAACCACTCAAAAGACCAGATCTCTTGGTCCATCCTGTTACGGGCGAAAGTCATCCATGCCATGACAGGATAAATCTTTTGGCTTGCAGAATTTAAAAAGACCTCTTTTGGATCTGGGATTGTCGGACAGGACCATGAACATGATGACGGCGGCCTACCGAGAATCCACTAAGAAGCAGTACCTCTCCAGCATTCGGAAGTGGGAAGTGTACTGCTCAAGGACTGGGGTAGCATAGAAATCAGCTACAGTTACCAATATCCTGGAGTTCCTATCCAGCCTTCACTTTGATGAAGGACTGAGTTACAGCACAATCAACAGTGCCAGGAGTGCTCTGTCAGCATATTTATGGCAGGCACTGGGACAGCAGTCCATGGGATCCCACCCTCTAGTTGCCAAACTAATGAGGGGTATCTACAACACCAATCCCCCCAGACCAAGGTACACCCAGATCTGGGACGTCAGTGTTGTACTTACATTGCTTAGGGGTTGGTCACCAGCAATGTCCCTGTCCCTGGAACAGCTCACACTGAAAACAGTAATGCTGATGGCTTTCGTCTCAGCTCAAAGGGTCCAGTCCCTATACAAATTAAGATTGGACAATATGAAATCATCAACTGACAAGATAACCTTCCGGATCTTGGAGTTGGTCAAACAGAATAGACCAGGAACTTCGGGACTGACTTTGGAATTCCGGGCATACCCATCTGACCCCCGTTTGTGTGTCATGACACATCTACTGCTTTATCTTAGGACAACAAAATCCTTAAGAGGAAGCGAAATGGCATTATGGGTTAGTTTCAAACAGCCTCATGGACGGGTGTCAGTACAGACCATCTCAAGATGGCTCAGACAGATTCTGGGCTGCTGGGGTGGATACTGACATTTTAAAATCTCACTCCACCAGGGCAGCAACAACATCGGCGGCAAGAAATATGGAGGTACCAATGGACCATATCCTGGGGACAGCAGGATGGTCTACGGAAATGACTTTCCAAATATTTTATAATAAGCAGATCGCCAAACCTGCAGTGTTTGCAGAGAGAATTTTAAGTGCTGCAATATAATTTAGCCCGAGGGAGCATTATTTTCTTTGTTAAAAATTTCATAAATAAATCGTTATTGTTTGAAAAATTGATTCATGTTTAATGACGATAACATACTTCCTCCCTTGGATAACTTCGGCAGTGAGTGAAGCATGGACTTGTTCCACGGTATGAAAGCACAGATCTTTAAAATCTTCACGTAGTCACTCACGTGACTCCGAAGTAAAATAGTAAGATTAAACAAGAACTTACCAGTTTGAAGTTTGATCTTTATTTTATGAGGAGTTACGTCGAGGGATTACGTGCCCTCCACGCCCACCCTCTTGTAAAGGTCAACTGGTATCCTAGTTCTTCTTATCTTACTATGTTTATTTCATTACTATTACTGTGATTCCACTCCGCTGCTTTGAAGAATGTCGCGCATGCGTGTTGGCGGGGTCTTCACGTAATCCCTCGACGTAACTCCTCATAAAATAAAGATCAAACTTCAAACTGGTAAGTTCTCATTTAATCTTACTATTATATATATTTTCCCCTCACCTTAATCCTATGTGCTCTGGTTCTCGATGCCCCTTCTCTAGGCAAAAGACTATGCATTTACCCGATCACTTCCTCTCATGATTGTGTACACCTCTATAAGATCACCTCTCATTCTCCTAATTTTTTTAATTCCATCTTCAAAGGAATATCAAACAGACAAGGTTAACATTTGATGCAGAGAAATTACAGTGGCGCAAAACACATTAATTAAGTGGAAATGTACAGGATGAACGTTAATAGTACAGCTGCGTGCAGCACTGAGGAGGAATTAAAAGGTCACTTTCGAAGAAGAAATAAGGGACACTCATGACAGCTGTTTCATTCACAGCTTGAAAGTGGCACATATTTAAACAGCATATACAGAGCATTGCATTGAAAAGAGTTTATAGCAAAATATATTCCATATCAGACCAGTTGTTTCCTGAATTCATGTCCAGTGCAGTCTACACTATAAGAAGGATGTGATGACGATAGAGATGGTGTTGAAAAGATTTACAAGGATATTGCCAGGATTTGGGGGAGGGGCTTTATTTATGAGACACAAGATAGTCTAGGATGGTTATCTTTGGAACGTAGGCCATGGGGTGTCGTTAGAAGTTTATAAAAACATGAGGGGCACATATTAGGTGTGTGGTCACAGTCTTTTTGCTAGGGTAGGAGAGTAAAACCAGAGGCATAGGTTTATGGTGAGAGGAAAGATTTAAAGGGGAATTGAGGGATTTTCATGTAGTGTGGTTGGTATATGGAACAGAGAAAGCAATGGACCCGATACAATTATAACATTTAAAATACATTTTTTCTGAGATCTTCTGTGTCCTCCCACACTCCAAAGGCGTACAGATTTGTAGATTAATTGTGTTGGTACAAATGTAAAATTATCCCTGGGGTGTGTAGAATAGTGTCAGTGTGCGGGATCGCAGGTCGGTGCGGCCTCGGTGGGCCGTAGGGCCTGTTTCTGCACTGTATCTCTAAATTAATCTTGACCTGAAGGCTGACCATACATGCTTGTTCATTATGCTAAAAGGATGAGCGCAGTGTTTGGTGTTGCCTTTTCAGACTGTTGTAGTGATACTGTAGGTCCTCATAAAGCAACTGTGCCAGTTCACCACGACACGCTTCTTGGTTCATTTTCTTCAGCTCTTCAATCTCTGTTGCAAGATACTGCTCTTTCTTGGCTCTGCACTCTGAAAGCAGCAAATTCTTCTCTGACCTAAACCCACAGAGCCACATTTATTTTTTAATCTTTCAAATCATGTGCAATGGTTAACTAATTACACATTTTAGTTAAGAAGAACATGAATTGATGGACTCGAAAGAAAATAAAAACTACACAGCATTAAATGTAAAAACACACAGTTCATTTTAGACTCCAAACTCAACACAATTGATTCTTAATTTTTTTCTGAAATGGTGTAGCAATCACTAGTTGCTGTCACGTCATACTCAAGGGCACCAAGTGCACATCTCTCTTACTTCTCTTGAAAGAGTAAACTAGCAGATAAATTGAGAATAGCACATTATATATTTTCTTAAGAGACAGGTACGGTGGTGCAGTGTTAGAGTTGCTGCCTAACAGCACCAGAGGCCTGGGTTTGATCCTGACTATGGGTTGTGCATGTGGTATATACGGAATTTGTATGTTCTCCCCGTGACCTGCGTGGATTTTCTCCGTTATCTCTGATTTCATTCCACAATCAAACGACGTACAGGTTTGTAGATGAATTGGCTTTGATAAAATTGTAAATCGTCCCTAGTGTGTACAGGATACTGTTGGTGTACGGAGATCACTGGCCGGTGCGGACTTGGTGGGCCGAAGGGCCTGTTTCTGCGCTTTCTTTAAACTAAACTAAACGATGCCGTTCAGCCATTCGAAACTGAATGTTCTCCTTTAACCAGACGGATTCTCTTCGTCGAGGAGTTGAATCATTTGTGGCTCCACGTCACCATCCAACGAAAATTGACTGCCGTGTTTGCTACCATCACCAACACTTCAAACGTAGTTTGCTGGCAAAAACATCAAGGGATATTCCCATTTGATCATAAGGCACAATAGAAATGCAACTGATATCCCAGTCCAAGTAGAACCAAACCTTAGCTCAGTCAATTCATTCTTGCAGGAGGACGGATCTTGCTCTGTGTGCTCTTGCTGTTTTGCTTGCTGAAGAAGTTTTTCCAGTTCTTCAACCATATTTGTGAACCATGTTAACTCTGCCCCCTTTTCCTGCAAAATGAAAATAGTGCTCAATCTATATACACACATGAATGCAAAACAAGATTACAACATATCTTTGCTGTGTCCATCTTGGAATCGTTTAAATTAAAAAATAAATAAAAACACAAATATTTAGTCATCGTATGCATCCAGAGGAACAAGTTCCATCAACGAGCAATGTCATGGCTTCATCTTTAGCACCTTGAGATTTATAATTCTGCTCAATTTATTAATTGATGCAAGGGCTAGTTTCCGTGCATGTCATTAGCAAATGAAAGTGCTATTTTGAAAAGTCCCGTCTAAGATGTGTGCTTTAAAAACATTGATTTCTACCATGAGATAATGTTTCCCACCAAATATTCTTCAGGTTTCTCCTGCGCTATTCCATCAGCACTTTCAGACATTTAACTCCTACCTTTACTTGAGCCAGATTTTCAAATTCAGTTAATATATTTTCAAGTTCTTTTAAGTCAACTCTTCTAATATTGGTTTCCTTTTTGAGTTCTTCGCATTCCAGAGTTTTAGTTTTAAGTTGTTGGTGAAGCTCTTGAATTAATTGCCTCTCATTTGTTTCATATTTATTTTCTTCTTTTTGGAAACCAATAACCTTGAGCTCTGTAAGCTGCTCCAAATTTCGCTCATTTTCTTCTTGTATGGACTTTAGGCTTTCATTACTTTGTTTAAGGGATCCTTGTGCAACTTTCCATTGCTCTTTGAAGATCGATTTCTCATTCTCAAGATTCTTAATTTACTGTTGTTACTTTTGCAACAACTCCTTCGACGTATTATCCTTCAAAGGCAGGACCTGGTTTAGCTCCTCCCTGTACTGAACCAAGTGTGCTTTTAGCAGCACGTTTTCAGAATTAAGGTCATCCATCCGGTTGAGAAAATTTCTGATCTCTTGCTTCAGTTCATTGTTTTCAGCTGCACTCTCCAAAATAACCATATAACCATTACAGCACGGAAATGATGCTATCTTTCTGGCAATGCATGTCGAGATGCCGTTGTTCCAGCTCCGTGTATTCTGATAAGATGCAGTCTCGGTCATCTTGCAAGGAGGCCATCGATTTTGTGAAGATACCCGTCTGGCTAACAGTTTTGTCTTTTTCTTCCCTAACTCCAGCTCTTTCATGGCTCTGGCTCCCTTCTGGTTATCTTGTTGGAGAATCCTCAAATTCTTTTCGTAGTCATCTATTTGGTTTCTATGTTGCTGCTGGATTTGCACTAGATAGTCATAAATTTCACTGTCTTTTGAGGAGACAAGCTTTGAGAACTCTGCATCTTTACTGCTCAACATTAGCTTCAGCTGCTGGGAAATGGCTCTCAGCTTCTGAAGATCAGCCTGCAATTCAGTCTGATGTTGGTGATTATCCGACCGTTTTTCCGCAAGATCTTTTATCAGGGTTTGCCCTGCCATGTTCAACTCATTCACAGATTGGCTTACGTTGGATTGCTGTGTGCTAAAATAACAATGTTCCTGTGATAAACTAGATAATACTGCCTCCTTGTCTTTGAATAACCCCTCCATCTCTTCAATTTTTTCTGACTATTTGCAAATAACTTTGTTCACCGTTTCACTTTGATGCTTGGCTTAAGCATCCTTACTACCCAAACTAAGTTGTATAAATGCCTGCTTCATCTTTGAAGTTCTGACTTGGAGTTCTTGAAGGTTGACTGACTTGACCTTTATCTCTTCGAAGCTTTTGTAACATTTCTTCTTTTACTTGCAGTTCATTTTCCTTACTTTGGAATCTAGCTTCCCATGTTTTGGTCTCTTCAATAATCCTGTCTCTGTCACCCTGAATCGAGGACATAGAGCTTGTGAATAGTGCCAGTTTAGCCAAATTGAGGTTCAACTCGTCACACAGTTTTTTAAAATCATAAAGTCTTGGCCATTTATTTCCTTGCATTTCTAAGTTTGCTGCAATCATTCTGTCTTTGTCCCGTTCCAGCAAATCCAGTTCATCCTGATATCTCAATATTTCTTTTTGATGAATTGTTTTCTGTTGATCTAAAATCTCAAGTAGTTCCCTCTTCTTCTGAGTAATTTGAGCTTTTGTCTTCTTTTCGTTCTTCCGAAGACCTTCTGTTAGCCCTAAGCACTTTATTCAAGCACATTCAGTTTCAGTTCTGGTGACTTGGAGCAAGACTTTATAAGATGCAAGTTCTTCTTGAACAAGTTTGACTTGCCTTTCAGACTCGGAAGCTTTGTCAGTCATAGACACTAATCTCTTGCTCATTTCATCACAGGTAGATTCCGATGTTTTGACAAATCGCTCTAAGTCCAAAATGAGCTCCTGGTACTTGATGCAGACCAACAGGTCTCGAAGCACCTTGGTCTCACCTTTGGACGAGGTACTAACCCTCTGAGCAGACCAAAGCCGTCCATCAAATTATTTCACCAGCTTTAATTCCTGTACCTCTTTTTCTTTGAGATGACGTTTCTCTTCTCTGAAGCAGTCCTGTTCATTGACAAGTGAATTATTTTGCATATGAAGTGCCTTCCATGGTGCAGTTAACTGATCTATCTTGTCGACGTTTTTAAGTCATTCTGCCTCCAAATACTCTCCCATTTTTTACCTCTTCTGACATTTCCTGGAAATTTTCAAGTTCTTCCAGGAGAAGAGATTTGTCATCCTCTGAAATGTTGACTTTTTCATTTAAGTTCATTGTCTCCTGCCGGCAAGCTTTTATTTCTTGTTCAAGCTGTGAAATTATATTGTTTTTTTCATGTGTCTCGGCAACTCTAATTGTCTAAGCCTCTGAGACAACTATGGTCCTACTTGCCCTGTAGTGTGAACCTTTCCTTCCTTCAGCACAGGCTTGTCCTTCAGGGATTGGGATTCTAATGACAGTGGTTCATGAAAATCAGCCTGATAAGAATCATCCTCACTCTGCAACTCCTCTATGATGGATATGGATGAATTAAGTTAATTCAGCAGTAGCTCCCCCTCTTTTGGGGTTTTGTCAAACTCTGCTTTAAGATCGTGATAAGTTTGCTTCAGTGATTTGCTTTCCTCCAGGAGCTAATTGTACTGGGTAGAAAATTTGCTTGCGTGACTCTGCTTTGCGGTAATAGTTTGTAACTCGCTGCTAAATCTTTCAATCTCTTCCTCAAGCTCCTGAACTCGCTTCTGCTTGTATTTTGTAAACTTTCTCATTTTGTCCTTTATTTTTTCATTTTCGGCAAGCTGCCTTTCCATGCTTTGTCGTTTGGCTTCTACATCGCGGAGCTTGAACATCACCTCCTGCTTCTCTTTTCTTGCCGTCTCAACTATTTGCCTCATCTTATCCATCTCATTGCCGATATTTTCGTAGGATTGCAAAATGGATTCATATTTGTGCTTTAATTTGTCGTGCTTTGTCTTCTACTCTGACAACTCTGCCATCTGGGAGTTTTTTAGTGAATCCAACTGTTGAGAATATTGTTGCTTCTCATGAGTTAGGATGTCCAGTGTATGCTTCAGACTTTTACAGGTAACGTTTAGGTTCTGTTTCTCTGTGGATATACGATCAGCTTCAGCTTCTGATCCTGCCATATCCCACAACTAACTCTCACTGCCTGCTACGCAAAAAATGAGCCATTCATTTCTACTCTTTGTTTCGTTTGTTAAATCAATTTTCAATCCATACCAGTGGATTAGCCCAAATCGAATGTACACTAATCTCTTATGTGAATCTTAAGCAGTGGCTTTCCGAAAAATCAAGCTTTGTTAACTGAAAATACCAAAACAACAAACTGAGATAACTGAAATGAAAATCTTACCTTATATTTTAACTCTGAGTCTATTTCGCGAACCTGCGACCAACTCCGCGATCTTTTTCCTCAACATCATGATTTAACCGCAGATTAGCGGCATGTTCCAGGTCACCATTGGGGGATTGCTGCATAGAAGTCATACAAATGGTAAAACTATCTGGTCTCATTGTAATAATACATATTCATTCTTGACTATTTAATGGGGACTTCTATGAAATACTGTAAAAAGCACAATATCTATTTCAGGTCAACTTTGAGTAATTACCGTCCAGTTCTCCAATCTTCTGTTCAGTGTAATAATCAAAAGAACTAGTTGCCTGTTCTGCAAGTGGTGCACAGACCTTGGCGTGAGGTCGTAAAAGTTGCAGTTCTTTCTGAAGTTGTAAATGGCATTGATCCTTCTGCGATATTTCTTGTTCATGTTTCTCCATGATTTGATGGAACTTAGTGCTGTGTTTTCTTTTGATATTTTTCAAATCTGCCTCGTGCTTTTCCATCAGATCTCAGACCTGGGTTCTCATGACATGCTTTTCAGCAAGAAGCTTGTCCTTGACATTTTCGTTTTCTAACTCAACCACCCTCAATCTTCAACCACCTCCTAAAAAATTAAAAATAGCCAAATTAAACCAAAGAGACTTTCGTGAGCCTTATGGGCCTCTCCCACTGAGGCAATTTGTCAGGCGATTGTCAAGTTGCCAGCAGTCGCCTGGAAAACCGGTAACTGGAACAGCAACTGTCAGAGTGGAACAGACACACACACACACAGTCATCTCAATTAGTCATCAAAATTAAAACAGTTATCATAAGGTCATACGTGAAAGAAGCAGAGTTAGGACATTTGGCCCATCAAGTCTACTGCGCCATTCAATCATAGCTGATCAATCTCTCCCTCCTATTCTCCTCCATTTATCTCTGTCACTGTACTAATTATGAATCCATCTATCTCTGCCTTAAAAATATCCACTGACGTCCTCCACAGCCACCTGTGGCAATGAATTCCACAGATTCACCACCCTCTGACTAAAGAAATTCATCCTCATCTACTTCACAAAGGAACGTCCTTTAATTCTGATGCTATGACCTCTAGTCCTAGACTCTCCCACTAGTGGGTTGGACAATGAAGAACAATATAATCAGTAGTGACGCTGTTGCGTTATAATCAAGAGTTAATGTGTTGTTGGCATCTTAAATAGCAGACTAGGGGGCGCCGTCCTGTGTGGTATGGCTGCCCAGCCTGCAGCTGTCCGTTTTCATCTTTTTTTATTTTTAGTTAGTTACTTGTTTAGTTTTTAGGAGCTATTCTTTTTTATGGGGGTGGGGGTGGGTGGGGGAAACTACTTTCTAGGGTCCATACCTGGTCGGAGAGGCAGCTTTTCTCCGGGCTGCACTTTCGACCTGTCCTCGCGGCCTACCAGCGGGCCTGGAGCGGTGTTTCCTGAGGGGACCGCCCAGAACCTCGGCTTCGGCGGCGGCGCAGCGCTGGAGCGCTATCGCGGAGCGGAGCGGGCGATGCCTTGCCCGGGTCGCCGCGCTGGAACTCCGGTGAGCTGGGACCGCCGGTGAACATAGCGGAGTTGTGGGACTGTGGGGCCGTTCCAGGTGTCCCAAGCTGCTGAGAGGGTTCTCCCGACGCCGGCGAAGAAGGACCTGTAACATCGGCCCCCGTAGCGGCGACTGTGGAGGCCTATATAGGCCAGACTATGGGTGGACAAGGGGATATGGACTGGACTTTGTGCCTTCCCCCACAGTGGGATCCATTGTGGGGGGATGTTTTTATGTTTTATGTTAAATTTCTTTAATGTTGTGTCTATTTGTGCTGCATGGCAAGAACAAATTTCACTACACCATTTGGTGTATGTGACAATAAATGTCCTTTGTCCTTTGTCCTTTGTCCTTTGTAGATCTCTCCTGATCTTGGTCATGGCTGAAATTAATTGGTGGCACGGATCAGCAATGCCAACAACCTGTCATAACCAGTATGACAATGCTGCAAGGCACCATATACACTGTGATTCTGCACTAAAACAGATCATAAAAGGGTTGATGGGCTGATTTAGAATAAAAGAATGGGAAGATTTATACAAAAGAATATACTCAAATGTTTTCTTATTTAGAGATTTATTCCAAGAGGCTCCCTGCTACTTTAATTTAATTGCCAGTTACAACAGAATCCCTTAGCTGGTTGCAGAGATCTTTCCCTGTAATAGAGATTCACACAGCAGCAAACAATGATTTCCTTACCGTTAGCTCCCGATTCTTCCCATCGAGCTCTTTCTGCAGCATATCCACAACTTGTGTCCGTCCCAACAGTACCTCTTCCTTATCATGGAGTTTTTGCTTGAGCTCTTTCAACAACTGAGGAAGTTAACAAGTGATTAACAAGTGATAAAAACTGGGCAACTTAGAATGGAAATCACACATGCGCAACATTTGTAATTCAAGTGCACCAATAGTTAGGTCTTCAATTCCGCCTTGGTATTAAGACATTCAAATTAAAATTATCATGAATGAAATCAGGGGATGAAATCATTAATTTGCATTCAATGGTTTAATGGGCCTTTATTGTCACGTGTACCGAGGTACAGTGAAATTTGATTTACCACACAGTCATTCCAAAAAAGCAACAAGATACAAAACTACTTAAAGATGAAACATAAACAGCCACCACAGCGGCGTGTGAGAATCCCTAGGGCACACAGCATAAGCGGAGACCCACAGCCTTCAGTTCAGTGTCCGGGCCACACAGACACTCCTTCACGGACCACTGTATGCTCTCTGCAGTCCCTGTCAGCCGAAAGTCAGAAAGCCGTCCACACTCGCACAAGACTCCAGGATCACTGCCACCAGGGCAGGCAGCTCGTCCGTCAATTTTTTTGGCGACCTCATATTCTCCACTGTGATGGAAGGCAAATAACTTTTACCATCTTCCTTCTTTTTTCCCGTGGTCGGGGCAATCGAAACACCCGCTGTCAGGGCGATCGAAGCTCCCGCAGTCGGCGATCAAAGCCCTCACAACGGAGCGATTGAGACTCCAGCAATCGGCGAGGTCGAAGCTCCTGCGCTTGGAGCTCCCGACGTTGATCCCTAACAAAGGTACCTCCAGCTCCACAATATTAGGCCACAGTGCCGGCGGAGATGCAATACGGAAAAAGTCGCACCTCCGTCGGGGAAAGAGATTTAAAAAAAGTTTCCCGTTTCCCCAGTTAATATATTTTCAATTTCTTTTAAGTCAGCTCTTCTAATGTTGGTTTCCTTTTTCGTTCTTCATTTTCCAGAGTTTTAGTTTTAAGTTGTTGGTGAAGCTCTTGAATTAATTGCCTCATTTGTTTCATATTTATCCTCTTCTTTTTGGAAACCAATAGCCTTGAGCTCTGTAAGCTGCTCCAAAATTTGCTCATTTTCTTCTTGTAAGGAGTTTAGGCTTTCATTACTTTGTTTAAAGGATCCTTATGCAACTTTCCATTGCTCTTTGAAGATGGATTTCTCATTCTCAAGATTATTAATTTGCTGTTGTTGCCTTTGCAACAACTCCTTTGACTGATTATCCTTCAAAGACAGGACCTGGTATAGCTCCTCCCTGTACTGAACCAACTGTGCTTTTAGCAGCGCCTTTTCAGAAATAAGGTCATCCAGCTGGTTGAGAAAAATTCTGATCTCTTGCTTCAGTTCAATGTTTTCAGCTGCACTCTCCTGAATGATGCTATCTTTCTGGCAATGCTTGTCGAGATGCCGTTGTTCCAGCTCCGTGTATTCTGATAAGATGCAGTCTCGGTCATTTTGCAAGGATGCCATCGATTTTGTGAAGGCACCCGTCTGGCTCACAGCTTTGTCTTTTTCTTCCCTAACCTTAACAAGTTGGACCTCCAGCATTCATGGCTCTGGCTCCCTTCTGGTTATCTTGTTGGAAAATCCTCAAATTCGTTTCGTAGACATCTATTTGCTTTCTCTGGTGTTGCTGGATTTGCACTAAATAGTCAGAAATGTCATTGTCTTTTGATGAGACAAGCTTTGAGAACTCTGCATCTTTACTGCTCTACATTAGCTTCAGCTGCTGGGAAATGGCTCTCAGCTTCTGAAGATCAGCCTGCAATTCAGTCTGATGTTGATGATTCTCTGACTGTTTTCACGCAAGATCTTTTATCAGGGTTTGCTCTGCCATTTTAAACTCATTCACAGATTGGCTTATTTTGGATTGCTGTGTGCTTAAATAACTATTTTCCTGTGATAAACTAGATAAGGCTGCCTCCTTGTCTTTTAATATCCCCGCCTTCTCCTCAATTGTTTTGCAAATAACTTTGTTCACCGTTTCACTTTGATGCTTGGCTTCAGCATCCTTACTACCCAAACTAAGTTGTGTAAATGCCTGCTTCATCTTTGAAGTTCTGAATTGGAGCTCTTGAAGGTTGACTGACTTGACCTTTATCTCCTCTTGAAGCTTTTGCAACATTTCTTCTTTTACTTGCAGTTCATTTTCCTTACTTTGGAATCTAGCTTCCCATTTTTTGGTCTCTTCAATAATCTTATCTCTGTCATCCTGAAGAGAGGACATAGAGTTTGTGAATACTGCCAGTTTAGCCTAATTGTTGTTCAACTCGTCACGCAGTTTATTTTAATCATAAAATTTCGGCCATTTATTTCAACTTGCATTTCCAAGGTTGCTGCAACCACTCTGTCTTTGTCCCGTTCCAGCAAATCCAGTTTATCCTGATATCTCAATATTTCTTTCTCATGAATTGTTTTCTGTTGATCTAAAATCTCAAGTAGTTCCTTCTCCTTCTGAGTATTTTGAGCTTCTGTCTTCTTTTCGTTTTTTACGAAGATCTTCTGTTAACCCTAAGCACTGCATTCAAGCACGTTCAGTTTCAGTTCTGGTGTCTTGGAGCAAGACTTTATAAGATGCAAGTTCTTCTTGAACAACTTTGACTTGCCTTTCAGACTCAGAAGTTTTTGCAGTCATAGACTTGTCTCTTGCTCATTTCATCACAGGTAGATTCCTATATTTTGACACATCGCTCTATGTCCAAAATGAGCTCCTGGTACTTGATGCAGACCTTCCGCAAAATAATTATTTCCTGGTGCTTCTCCTTTAACACTCGAAGCTCCTTGGTCGCACCTTTGGACGAAGTATTACCCCTCTGAGCAGACCGAAGCCGCCCTTCAAATTCATTCAACAGTTTTACTTCCTGTGGTGATGGGGGATTTCAATATGCAGGTAGACTGGGAAAATCAGGGTGGTTTAGGACCCCAAGAAAGAGAGTTTGTAGAATGCCTCCGAGATGGATTCTTAGAGCAGCTTGTAATGGAGCCGACCGGAGAAAAGGCAATTCCGGTTTTAGTGTTGTCTAATGAACCAGATTTGATAAGAGAACTCAAGGTAAAGGAACCGCTTGGAGGTAGTGATCATAATATGATTAGTTTTAATCAGAAATTTGAGAAGGAGAAGGTTAAATCGGAAGTGGCAGTGATGCAGTTGAACAAAGGGGACTATGAAGGAATGAGAGAGGAGTTGGCCAAGGTAGACTGAAAAGGGATCCTAGCAGGAATGAATGTGGAACAGCAATGGCAGGAATTTCTGGGCATAATCCGGAAGACGCAGGATCATTTCATTCCATAAAAGAAGAAATATTCTAAGGGGAGTAGGAGGCAACTGTGGCTAACAAGAGAAGTTAGGGATAGAATAAAACTAAAAGAAAAGATGTATAACACAGCAAAGAGTAGCCGGAAGCCAGAGGATTGGGAAACATTCATAGGACAACAGAAGGAAATAAAACGGGCAATACGGGTCCCTTGTGTGTCCCTTGAAGGGAGACAAGGGTGGAATTATTATGGGTAACAAGGAAATGGCAGAAGAGTTGAACAGGTACTTTAGATCTGTCTTCACTAAGGAAGACACAAACAATCTCCCAGATGTACTGGATGACCGAGGATCTAAGGGGGTAGAGGAACTGAAATAAATTTTCATTAGGCGAGAAATAGTATTGGGTAAGCTAATGGAATTAAAGGATAATAAATCCCCTGGGCCAGATGGTCTGCATCCCAGGGTCCTCAGGGAGGTGGCTCTAGAAATAGTGGACGCATTGGTGATCATTTTCCAACGTTCAATAGATTCAGGATCAGTTCCTGTGGATTGGAGGATAGCTAGTGTTATCCCACTTTTCAAGATAGGAGCGAGAGAGAAATCGGGGAATTACAGACCAGTTAGCCTGACTTCGGTGGTGGGAAATTTGCTCGAGTCAATTATTAAAGAGGTAATAATGGGGCATTTCGATAGCAGTAAAATGATTAGTCCAAGTCAACATAGATTTATGAAAGGGAAATCATGCTTGACTAATCTTCTGGAATTTTTTGAAGATGTGACAAGTAAAATGGATGAAGGGGAGCCAGTGGATGTAGTGTATCTAGACTTTCAGAAAGCCTTTGATAAGGTCCCGCACGGGAGACTGGTGACTAAAATTAGAGTACATGGTATTGGGGGTAGGGTGTTGACATGGATAGAAAATTGGTTGGCAGACAGGAAGCAAAGAGTAGGAGTGAACGGGTTCTTTTCAGAATGGCAGGCAGTGGCGAGTGGAGTGCCGCAAGGCTCGGTGTTGGGGCCGCAACTGTTTACCATATATATTAATGATTTGGAAGAGGGAATTAGGAGCAACACTAGCAAGTTTGTGGATGACACAAAGCTGGGTGGCAATGTGAACTGTGAAGTGGATGTTAGGAGGTTGCAGGGTGACCTGGACAGGTTGAGTGAGTGGGCAGATGTGTGGCAGATGCAGTATCTATATTACTAAAAGTAAGATCTTGACCACTTTTGGCTCGCTGCACTGTAATTTCCGAGAGAACGCTGCAACCTACGGCCACCTCATTCAGAACCCCCCTCCGCCTGCCGGGACTGGAGGATTTTTCCCATCGATGAACAATCAGAGATATATTAATGTTTTAAAAAATGATGCCATTCTCTCTGCTGCCCCTGCTGGTGGGAGGGGGGAGGGACTATAAAACCCGGAAGTGTTGTGCCTCACTCAGTCTCTGCAAGATGGAGGAACTGAGAGGTTCACGTCTCTCTGAGCTCTGAATCACATTGAACACATGTTTACTCAACTGTGAGTGCCCTTAATGTGGTTTGAAAATAAAAATATGGTTAGTTTGAAGTTAAAAGGCAGTGCAAATGGTTGTTTGGGGGGGGGGTTGGGTTGAAGTAAAAAGGCAGTGCAAATGGTTGTTTTTTTTTTTTTGGGTTGAAGTAAAAAGGCAATGCAAATCGTTGTTTGAGGGGGGAGGTTTGGGTTGAAGTAAAAAGGCAGTGCAAATGGTTGTTTGGGGGGGTTTTGGGTTGAAGTAAAAAGGCAGTTCAAATGGATGTTTGTTGGCTTTTGGGGATTGAAGTAAAAAGGCAGTGCTAATGGTTGTTTTGGGGGGGGGTTGGGGTTGAAGTAAAAAGGCAGTGCAAATGGTTGTTTGGGGAGGGGTTTGGGGTTGAAGTGAAAAGGCAGTGCAAATGGTTGTTTGGTTTTTTTGGGGGTTGAAGTAAAAAGGCAGTGCAAATGGTTGTTGGGGGGGGGTGGGTTGAAGTAAAAAGGCAGTGCAAATGGTTGTTTGATTTTTTTTGGGGTTGAAGTAAAAAGGCAGTGCAAATGGTTGTTTGGGGAGTGGTTGTTGGGTTGAAGTAATAAGGCAGTGCAAATGTTTGTTTGACATTGATTTTAGATGAACCTGAATTTGGTGGCCTTGCACCCTGCTTGCATCGGTATGAAACTGCACTTGAATTTTGTGGCCTTGCACCCTGCTTGAAATGGTAGGAAAATGGATTTGAATTTGGTGGCCTAGCACTCTGCTTGAAATGGTATTTCAAGGAATAGCCGTGAGTGAACTGCCAGCCCACCAGCCGTGAGTGAGCTGTCAGCACATCAGGCTTGAGGGACTGAGCTGCCACCCCAAGAATCCATTTGGCCCACAATGTCCATACTAACCCTATGGAGACCAGTAGTCTCTGCAGCCAACAACACCCATACCAGCACTCCAGAAAGTCCCCCCCCCTCACTGGCCACCAATATTGGAATTGGTGGAGAGGTGGAATATTGCGTTGGGGGACCAGCCCTCCCGTGTGAACATGGGACCCGACGGGTCCCACTTAGTCTAGAAATATAGATAAATGTGAGGTTATCCACTTTGGCAGCAAAACAAGGGGGCAGATTATTATCTCAATGGGGTTAGGTTAGGTAAGGGGGAGGTGCAGCGAGACCTGGGTGTCCTTGTACACCAGTCACTAAATGTTGGCATGCAGGTACAGCAGGCAGTGAAGAAAGCTAATGGAGTGTTGGCCTTCTTAACAAGAGGATTTCAGTAGAGGAGTAAAGAGGTTCTTCTGCAGTTGTACAGGGTTCTGGTAAGACCACATCTGGAGTATTGTGTACAGTTTTGGTCTCCTAATTTGAGGAAGGACATCCTTGTGATTGAGGTAGTGCAGCGTAGGTTCACAAGATTGATCCCTGGGATGGCGGGATTGTCATATGAGGAAAGATTGAAAAGGCTAGGCTTGTATTCACTGGAGTGTAGAAGGATGAGGGGGATCTTATAGAAACATAAAAAAATTATAAAAGGACTGGACAAGCTAGATGCAGGAAATATTTTCCCAATGTTGGGCGAGTCCAGAACCAGGGGCTACAGACTTAGAATAAAGGGAAGGCCATTTAAGAATGAGGTGCGAAAAAACTTTTTCACCCAGAGAGTTGTGAATTTGTGGAATTCCCTGCCATAGAGGGCAGTGGAGGTCAAATCATTGGATGGATTTAAGAGAGAGTTAGATAGAGCTCTCGGGGCTAGTGGAATCAAGGGATATGGGGAGAAGGCAGGCACGGGTTATTGATTTGGGACGATCAGCCATGAGCACAATGAATGGCGGTGCTGGCTCGAAGGGCCGAATGGCTTCCTCCTGTAACTATTTTCTAGGTTTCTATGTTCCTGTATCTCTTTTTCTTTGATCAGATGACGTTTCTCTCTGAAGCAGTCCAATTCATTGACAAGTCAATTATTTTGCATATGAAGTGCCTTCCATGCTTCAGTTAACTGATCTATCTTGTCGACATTTTAAAGTAATTCTGCCTCCAAATACTCTCTCTCATTTTTGACCTTTTCTGACATTTCCTGGAAATTTTCATGTTCTTCCAGGAGAAGAGATTTGTCATCCTCTAAAATTTTGACTTTTTCATTTAAGTTCATAGTCTCCTGCCGGCAAGCTTTTATTTCTTGTTCAAGCTGTGAAATTATATTGTTTTTTTCATGTGTTTCGGCAGTGCGGCGCAACTCTAATTGTCTAAGCCTCTGAGACAACAATGGTCCTACTTGCCCTGTAGTGTGAACCTTTCCTTCCTTCAGCCCAGGGTTGTCCTTCAGGGATTGGGATTCCAATGACAGTGGTTCATTAAAATCAGCCTGATAAGAATCATACAAATGGTAAAACTATCCAGTTTCATTGTAATAATATATATTCATTCTTGACTATTTACTGGGGACCTATGAAATACTGTATATAGCACAAAATCTATTTCAGATCAACTTTGAGTAATTACCTTCCAGTTCTCCAATCTTCCGTTCAGTGTAATAATCTAAAGAACCAGTTGCCTGTTCTGCAAGTGGTGCACAGACCTTGGCGTGAGGCCGTAAAAGTTGCAGTTCTTTCTGAAGTTGTAAACGGCATTGGTCCTTCTGCGATATCTCTTGTTCATGTTGCTCCCTGCTTTTATGCAACTCAGTGTTGTGTTTTCTTTAGACATTTTTCAAATCTGCCTCGTGCCTTTCCATCAGATCTCGGACCTGCGTTCTCATGACGTGCTTTTCAGCAAGAAGCTTGTCCTTGAGATTTTTGTTTCTTCTCATGAGTTTGGATGTCCAGTGTATGCTTCAGACTTTCACAGGCAACGGTTAGGTTCTGTTTTTTTCTGTGGATATACCATCAGCTTCGGAGAGAAGCCTCTGCCTCTCCTCCTCTTTGCAAGCTGCTGTGTGATCCCTCATTTGAGAGAGAGAAAATTGCATTTCCTTAATAACACATTTCAACCTCTCAGCTTCAGAACTGGCAGCAACTAGTAGCGCACTAAGTTGTGAAACAGTGCCGTCCATTTCAGAATGAACTGTCTTGAGTTTGACACATTCTTCCACTTTGCAGGCCAGCAGCAAGTCTCTCTCCTAGATGGTGTGCTTCAGTCCGTGAGTTTTCAAGGTCATGTCTTGGATTTGACTTTGAAGTTTGGAAATGGTTTCCATGATTTGCATGGATTGCATTTCCAGGGCATGAAGCTTTCTTCTGAAGATGTCCAAGCTCATCTCCCTGCTGTTGCAGGGATTTATCTTTCTCTTGCAGAGTCTGCTTGAGCTGACCTGCTTCACACACCAGAACTTCCTCCTGATGTTGCAATCCTGAAATCATCTGCATATATTAGCCCAACTGCTCTTCACATTGTAAAGT
Source organism: Malacoraja senta (assembly GCA_038087875.1). Classification (NCBI taxonomy): domain Eukaryota; kingdom Metazoa; phylum Chordata; class Chondrichthyes; order Rajiformes; family Rajidae; genus Malacoraja; species Malacoraja senta. Next base: position 9,487,964 of record CM075981.1, on the reverse strand, counting down.
TTTGGCTTGGAGTAAATTTGCTTGCTGATTCAATGACATCTGTTTCTCTTCTAGTTCCAATGTAAGCTTTGCAGTGGCAGCATTTAATCAATTACGTCTTTGTTTAATGAGGTTATCATCCCCTCTTTTAGTGACAGTCGATCCTGATGGCTTGTAAATGTTTTGTCATAAAATGCACTCCATTCCTCTAATGTGAAAATATTTTAAGGCAAACCTACTCCCTGCCACATGACGACAGATGTATAAATCTGCAGTAGGAACATTTATGGCCTACCAAAAATATTAACAGGTCAACTTTGAGTAATTAACTTCCAGTTTTCCAATCTTCCGTTCAGTGTAATAATCTAAAGAACCAGTTGCCTGTTCTGCAATTGGTGCACAGACCTTGGCGTGCGGTCGTAAAAGTTGCAGTTCTTTCTGAAGTTGTAAACGGCTTTGATCCTTCTGCGATATTTCTTGTCCATGTTTCTCCCTGATTTTATGGAACTCAGTGCTGTGTTTTCTTTTGACATTTTTCAAATCTGCCTCGTGCCTTTCCATCAGATCTCGGACCTGGATTCTCATGACGTGCTTTTCAGCAAGAAGCTTGACCTTGAGATTTTCGTTTTGTGACTCAACCACCCTCAATCCTCAACCACCTACTAAAAAAATAAAAATAGCCAAATTAAACTAAAGAGACTTTCGTGAGCCTTAGGGGCCTGCCCCACTTAGGCAATTTGTCAGGCGACTGTCAAGTTGTCAGCATTCGCCTGAAAAACCTGCAACTGGAACAGCGACTGTCAGATTGACACACACACACACACACACACGCACGCACGCACGCACGCACGCACGCACGCACGCACGCACGCACGCACGCACACACACACACACACACACACACACACACACACACACACACACACACACACACACCTTGTGGTCATCAAAATTAGTCATCAAAATTAAAAAAGTTAACAAGGTCATAGGTGATAGAAGCAGAATTAGGCCATTTGGCCCATTAAGTCTACTGTTTCATTCAATTATGGCTGATCTATCTCTCCATTCTATTCTCCTCCATTCATCTCTGTCACCGTACTAATCATGAATCTATCTATATCTGCCTTAAAAATATCCACTGATGTCCTCCACAGCAGCCTGTGGCAATGAATTCCACAGATTCACCACCCTCTGACTAAAGAAATTCCTCCTCATCTCCTTCCCAAAGGACGTCCTTTAATTCTGAGGCTATGAACTCTGGTCCTAGACTCTCCCACTAGTGGATTGGAAAATGAAGAACAATATAATCAGTAGTGACACTGTGGCATTATAATCAAGAGTTCATGTGTTGTTGGCATCTTAAATATCCGATCTCTCATGTTGTTGGTCACGGCTGAAAAAAATGGTGGCACGGATCAGCAATGCCAACAACCTGTCATAACCAGAATGACAATGCTGCAAGGCTCCACACACACTGATTCTGCCCTATAACAGATCATAAAATGGTTGATGGGCTGATTTAGAAAAAAAGAATGGGATGATTGATATAAAAGAAAATATTTAAATGTTTTCATATTTACAGATTTATTCCAAGAGGCTCCCTGCTACTTTAATTTAATTGCCAGTTACAACAGAATTCCTTAGCTGGTTGCAGAGATCTTTCTCTGTAATAGAAATTCACACAGCAGCAAACAATTATTTCCTTACCGTTAGCTCCCGATTCTTCCCATCGAGCTCTTTCTGCAGCACATCCACAACTTGTGTCCTTCACAACAGTACCTCTTCCTTTTCAAAGTAAGATCTTGACCGCTTTTGGCTCGCTGCGCTGTGATTTCCGAGAGAACGCCGCAACCTATCGCCACCTCATTCAGAACCCCCCTCCGCCTGCCGGGACTGGAGGATTTTTCCCATCGATGAACAATCAGAGATATATTAATGTTTAAAAAAATGTTGCCATTCTCTCTGCTGCCCCTGCTGGTGGGAGAGGGGAGGGACTATAAAACCCGGAAGTGGTGTGCCTCACTCAGTCTCTGCAAGATGGAGGAACTGAGAGGTTCACGTCTCTCTGAGCTCTGAATAACACTAAACACATGTTTACTCAACTGTGAGTGCCCTTAATGTGGTTTGAAAATAAAAATATGGTTAGTTTGAAGTAAAAAGGCAGTGCAAATGGTTGTTTGGGGGGGTTTTGGGTTGAAGTAAAAAAGGCAGTGCAAATGGTTGTTTGGGTTTTTTTTGGGGTTGAAGTAAAAAGGCAATGCAAATGGTTGTTTGAGGGGGGGGTTTCGGTTGAAGTAAAAAGGCAGTGCAAATGGTTGTTTGGGAGGGGTTTGGGTTGAAGTAAAAAGGCAATGCAAATGTTGTTTGAGGGGTTTTGGGGTTGAAGTAAAAAGGCAGTGCTAATGGTTGTTTGGGGGAGGTTTGGGGTTGAAGTAAAAAGGCAGTGCAAATGGTTGTTTGGGGAGGGGTTTGGGGTTGAAGTAAAAAGGCAGTGCAAATGGTTGTTTGGTTTTTTTGGGGGTTGAAGTAAAAAGGCAGTGCAAATGGTTGTTTGGGGGGTTTTGGGGTTGAAGTTAAAAGGCAGTGCAAATGGTTGTTTGTTTTTTTTGGAGATTAAAGTAAAAAGGCATTGCAAATGGTTGTTGGGGGGGGTGGGTTGAAGTAAAAAGGCAGTGCAAATGTTTTTTTTTTTTTTTGGGGGGGTTGAAGTAAAAAGGCAGTGCAAATGGTTGTTTGGGGGGGGGTTGTTGGGTTGAAGTAAAATGGCAGTGCAAATGGTTGTTTGACATTGATTTTAGATGAACCTGAATTTGGTGGCTTTGCACCCTGCTTGAATCGGTATGAAACTGCACTTGAATTTTGTGGCCTTGCACCCTGCTTGAAATGGTAGGAAATGGATTTGAATTTGGTGGCCTAGCACTCTGCTTGAAATGGAATTTCAAGGAATAGCCGTGAGTGAACTGCCAGCCCACCAGCCGTGAGTGAGCTGTGAGCACATCAGGCTTGAGGGACTGAGCTGCCACCCCAAGAATCCATTTGGCCCACAATGTCCATACTAACCCTCTGGAGACCAGTAGTCTCTGCAGCCAACAACACCCATACCAGCACTCCAGAAAGCCCCCCCCCCTCACTGGCCACCAATATTGGAATTGGTGGAGAGGTGGAATATTGCATTGGGGGACCAGCCCTCCCGTGTGAACATGTGACCCAACGGGTCCCACTTAGTCTAGAAAAAATAGATAAATGTGAGGTTATCCACTTTGGCAGCAAAACAAGGGGGCAGATTATTATCTCAATGGGGTTAGGTTAGGTAAGGGGGAGGTGCAGCGAGACATGGGTGTCCTTGTACACCAGTCACTAAATGTTGGCATGCAGGTACAGCAGGCAGTGAAGATAGCTAATGGAGTGTTGGCCTTCTTAACAAGAGGATTTCAGTAGAGGAGTAAAGAGGTTCTTCTGCAGTTGTACAGGGTTCTGGTAAGACCACATCTGGAGTATTGTGTACAGTTTTGGTCTCCTAATTTGAGGAAGGACATCCTTGTGATTGAGGTAGTGCAGCGTAGGTTCACAAGATTGATCCCTGGGATGGCGGGATTGTCATATGAGGAAAGATTGAAACGGCTATGCTTGTATTCACTGGAGTGTAGAAGGATGAGGGGGTTCTTATAGAAACATAAAAAAATTATAAAAGGACTGGACAAGCTAGATGCCACAAATATTTTCCCAATGTTGGGCGTGTCCAGAACCAGGGGCCACAGTCTTAGAATAAAGGGAAGGCCATTTAAGAATGAGGTGCGAAAAAACTTTTTCACCCAGAGAGTTGTGAATTTGTGGAATTCCCTGCCACAGAGGGCAGTGGAGGTCAAATCATTGGATGGATTTAAGAGAGAGTTAGATAGAGCTCTCGGGGCTAGTGGAATCAAGGGATATGGGGAGAAGGCAGGCACGGGTTATTGATTTGGGACGATCAGCCATGGGCACAATGAATGGCGGTGCTGGCTCGAAGGGCCGAATGGCTTCCTCCTGCAACTATTTTCTAGGTTTCTTTGTTCCTGTATCTCTTTTTCTTTGATCAGATGACGTTTCTGTTCTCTGAAGCCGTCCAATTCATTGACAAGTGAATTATTTTGCATATGAAGTGCCTTCCATGCTTCAGTTAACTGATCTATCATGTCGACATTTTTAAGTAATTCTGCCTCCAAATACTCTCTCTCATTTTTGACCTTTTCTGACATTTCCTGGAAATTTTCATGTTCTTCCAGGAGAAGAGATTTGTCATCCTCCAAAATTTTGACTTTTTCATTTAAGTTCATAGTCTCCTGCCGGCAAGCTTTTATTTCTTGTTCAAGCTGTGAAATTATATTGTTTTTTTCATGTGTTTCGGCAGTGCGGCGCAACTCTAATTGTCTAAGCCTCTGAGACAACAATGATCCTACTTGCCCTGTAGTGTGAACCTTTCCTTCCTTCAGCACAGGGTTGTCCTTCAGGGATTGGGATTCTAATGACAGTAGTTCATTAAAATCAGCCTGATAAGAATCATACAAATGGTAAAACTATCCGGTTTCATTGTAATAATATATATTCATTCTTGACTATTTACTGGGGACCTATGAAATACTGTATATAGCACAAAATCTATTTCAGGTCAACTTTGAGTAATTACCTTCCAGTTCTCCAATCTTCCGTTCAGTGTAATAATCTAAAGAACCAGTTGCCTGTTCTGCAAGTGGTGCACAGACCTTGGCGTGAGGCCGTAAAAGTTGCAGTTCTTTCTGAAGTTGTAAACGGCATTGATCGTTCTGCGATATCTCTTGTTCATGTTGCTCCCTGCTTTTATGCAACTCAGTGTTGTGTTTTCTTTCGACATTTTTCAAATCTGCCTCGTGCCTTTCCATCAGATCTCGGACCTGCGTTCTCATGACGTGCTTTTCAGCAAGAAGCTTGTCCTTGAGATTTTTGTTTCTTCTCATGAGTTTGGATTTCCAGTGTATGCATCAGACTTTCACAGGCAACGGTTAGGTTCTGTTTTTTTCTGTGGATATACCATCAGCTTCGGAGAGAAGCCTCTGCCTCTCCTCCTCTTTGCAAGCTGCTGTGTGATCCCTTATTTGAGAGAGAGAACATTCCCTTTCCTTAATAACACATTTCAACCTCTCAGCTTCAGAACTGGCAGCTGCTAGTTGCGCACTAAGTTGTGAAACAATGCCGTCCATTTCAGAATGAACTGTCTTGAGTTTGACACATTCTTCCACTTTGCAGGCCAGCAGCAAGTCTCTCTCCTCGATGGTGTGCTTCAGTCCGTGAGTTTTCAAGGTCATGTCTTGGATTTGACTTTGAAGTTTGGAAATGGTTTCCATGATTTGCATGGATTGCATTTCCAGGGCATGAAGCTTTCTTCTGAAGATGTCCAAGCTCATCTCCCTGCTGTTGCAGGGATTTATCTTTCTCTTGCAGAGTCTGCTTGAGCTGACCTGCTTCACACACCAGAACTTCCTCCTGATGTTGCAATCCTGAAATCATCTGCATATATTGGCCCAACTGCTCTTCACATTGTAAAGTTTTGGCTTGGAGTAAATTTGCTTGCTGATTCAATGACATCTGTTTCTCTTCTAGTTCCAATGTAAGCTTTGCAGTGGCAGCATTTAATCAATTACGTCTTTGTTTAATGAGGTTATCATCCCCTCTTTTAGTGACAATCGATCCTGATGGCTTGTAAATGTTTTGTCATAAAATGCACTCCATTCCTCTAATGCGAAAATATTTTAAGGCAAACCTACTCCCTGCCACATGACGACAGATGTATAAATCTGCAGTAGGAACATTTATGGCCTACCAAAAATATTAACAGGTGAACTTTGAGTAAATAACTTCCAGTTTTCCAATCTTCCGTTCAGTGTAATAATCTAAAGAACCAGTTGCCTGTTCTGCAAGAGGTGCACAGACCTTGGCGTGCGGTCGTAAAAGTTGCAGTTCTTTCTGAAGTCGTAAACGGCTTTGATCCTTCTGCGATATTTCTTGTCCATGTTTCTCCCTGATTTTATGGAACTCAGTGCTGTGTTTTCTTTTGACATTTTTCAAATCTGCCTCGTGCCTTTCCATCAGATCTCGGACCTGGATTCTCATGACGTGCTTTTCAGCAAGAAGCTTGACCTTGAGATTTTCGTTTTCTGACTCAACCACCCTCAATCCTCAACCACCTACTAAAAAATTAAAAATAGCCAAATTAAACTAAAGAGACTTTCGTGAGCCTTAGGGGCCTGTCCCACTTAGGCAATTTGTCAGGCGACTGTCAAGTTGTCAGCATTCGCCTGAAAAACCTGCAACTGGAACAGCGACTGTCAGATTGGCACGCACACGCACACACACACGCACGCACGCACGCACGCACGCGCGCGCGCGCGCACACACACACACACACACACACCCACACACACACACACACACACACACACACACACACACACACGCGCACACGCCATCAAAATTAGTCATCAAAATTAAGACAGTTAACATAAGTGATAGAAGCAGAATTAGGCCATTTGGCCCATCAAGTCTACTGTTCCATTCAATTATGGCTGATCTATCTCTCCATTTTATTATCCTCCATTCATCTCTGTCACCGTACTAATCATGAATCTATCTATATCTGCCTTAAAAATATCCACTGATGTCCTCCACAGCAGCCTGTGGCAATGAATTCCACAGATTCACCACCCTCTGACTAAAGAAATTCCTCCTCATCTCCTTCCCAAAGGACGTCCTTTAATTCTGAGGCTATGAACTCTAGTCCTAGACTCTCCCACTAGTGGATTGGAAAATGAAGAACAATATAATCAGTAGTGACACTGTGGCATTATAATCAAGAGTTCATGTGTTGTTGGCATCTTAAATAGCCGATCTCTCCTGATCTTGGTCTCGGCTGAAAAAAATTGGTGGCACGGATCAGCAATGCCAACAACCTGTCATAACCAGAATGACAATGCTGCAAGGCTCCACACACTGTGATTCTGCCCTATAACAGATCATAAAATGGTTGATGTGCTGATTTAGAAAAAAAGAATGGGATGATTGATATAAAAGAAAATATTTAAATGTTTTCATATTCACAGATTTATTCCAAGAGGCTCCCTGCTACTTTAATTTAATTGCCAGTTACAACAGAATTCCTTAGCTGGTTGCAGAGATCTTTCTCTGTAATAGAGATTCACACAGCAGCAAACAATGATTTCCTTACCGTTAGCTCCCGATTCTTCCCATCGAGCTCTTTCTGCAGCACATCCACAACTTGTGTCCTTCACAACAGTACCTCTTCCTTTTCATGGAGTTTTTGCTTGAGCTCTTTCAACAACTGAGGAAGTTAACAAGTGATTAATACCTCCTAACAGTGATAAAAACTGGACAACATAGAATGGATATCGCACATGCGCAACATTTGTAATTCAAGTGCACCGTTAGGTCTTCAATTCCGCCTTGGTATTCAGACATTAAAATTTTAAATTCTCATTAATGAAATCAGGGGATGAAATCATTAATTTGCATTCAATGGTTTAATGGTCCTTTATTGTCATGTGTACCGATGTACAGTATACCAAAAAAGCAACAAGATACAAAACTACATAAAGATTAAACATAAACAGCCACCACAGCGGCGTGTGAGGATCCCTAGGGCACACAGCACAAGCAGAGACCCACAGTTCAGTGTCCTGGCCACACAGACGCTCTTTCACTGACCGCTGTACGCTCTCTGCTGTCCCTGTCCGCCCAAAGTCAGAAAGCCGTCCACACTCGTACCAGACTCCAGGATCACTACACTCACGGCAATCCCTCCGAGTCCCCACTCGGGCAGGCAGCTCGTCCATCGTGTTTTTCGGCGACCTCATATTCTCTACTGTGATGGAAGGCAAATAACTTTTACCATCTTCCTTCTTTTCTCCTGGCAATCGAAACACCCGCTGTCAGGGCGATCGAATCTCCTGCAGTCGGGGATCAAAGCCCCCATAATGGAGCGATTGAGTCTCCCGCAATCGGGGCGGTCAAAGCTCCTGCAGTTGGAGCTCCCGACGTTGACCCTAACAAAGGTACCTCCAGCTCCATGATATTAGGCCACAGTGCCGGCGGATATGAATTATGTGCAGGTAGATAAGGATATGTCTTGGCATCATGTTCGGCACAGATGGTGGGCTGAAGAGCCAGGTCCTGTGCTGTAGTGTTCTTTGTTCTATGTAATCAATGCCTTGCCAGCAAAACCATATATTTAATAACTCAGCGGGACAATAATTAAAAGGGCAGCGCCCACAACTTGCTTGAAACTTATCTGTGCCAAAATTACATCCATTGTGGAGAGTCAAGTTCCAACTGAATACCAGTTAGTTAGTTTAGTTTGTCATGTGTAAAGCTTTTGTTGCGTGCAAACCCGTCAGCGGAAATACATGATTACAATCGAGCCAACCACAGTGTACAGATGCATGTTAAAGGGAATAATGTGAATAATGTTTAGTGCAAGATAAAGTCCGATTAAAGATAGTCCGAGAATCTCCAATGAGGTAGATAGTATCTCAGGACTACTCTCCAGTTGTTGGTAGGATGGTTCAGTAGCCTGATAACAGCTGAAAAGAAACTGTCCCTCAATCTGGAGGTGTGTGTTTACAAACTTCTACACCTCTTGCCTGATGGGAGACGGGAGGAGTGGCTGGGGTGCGACTCGTCCTTAATGCTGGTGGCCAGCACACTTGTGCTAACATTGAAGTGAAGCGGGTCAAGATGCAGCTAAATACCCTTGGTAGCCACTATGGTAGAGACATTATGGCAGGGACATTATGGCAGTAAACAAGTAACATAATTTCAGGCCATCTTTTGGTCCCGATTTTCACTCAAATATAAATACAGGTGATAAAACAGTCAAAACGTATGTGATCCATTTAAACTTTTAATAAAACTTTGTCAAACAAAATAATTTCCAAAAAGTGCAGTTCTAAATTGCAACCTGATGAGAACGTAACCAAGATGAGAGTAATAGATAAATTATATTCTGTACTCAGTGCTTTCCTTAAATCTGCAGCACCACTTTAAATGTACAAATGCAAGCCGAATTTCACTACACCAATTGGTGTATGTGACAATAAATGTCCTTTGTCCTTTGTCCTTGTCCCTTGTCCATTTCTAAGCAGAAATATAAACTCTCAACCCTTGCCTGACATCCTAATTCCTAAGGAGCAGAGTTAAATAACATTGCTTAACACCTCAAAAATATACCTAATTTTGCATTTAAAGCATTTATATCTATATAACTAAAACTCTCATCTTGTTTGTGTGTGTGCGTGTGTGTGTGCGTGTGCGCGTGTGTGCGTGCGTGCATGCGTGTGTGTGTGCATGGTTGTGTGTGGTTGTGTGTGTGTGTGTGTGGTTGTGTGTGTGTGTGTGTGGTTGTGTGTGTGTGTGTGTATGTGTGGATGTGTGTGTGTGTGTGTGTGTGTGTGGTTGTGTGGTTGTGTGTGTGTGTGTGTGTGGTTGTGTGTGTGTGTGTGTGTGGTTGTGTGTGTGTGGTTGTGTGTCATCTGGGCACAATCTGCTTGATTCTCATTTCCTTATAAACGCAAGGACACAACTTTCCCATCTTCACACGTTCTACTCACATATTCCCCCCGAGGCGATAAACATCTTCCCGTCGCATTCCCACCTATATTACCCAAATTTTGAATACAGTTTTAAAGCCCGAAAACTCACCTATTTAGGTAAAAAAAAACCTGAGTGACATCACAATGGACTCGCAAGGCAGGATGGGACACTCCGGGAGGGAGGGCCACTCCAGCGCTCATGCGGAAGCTGCCGGCGCCCAACACCTGGTGGATCCGCGGGCCCTGGCTGGAGCCGAGCCTGGTGGTCCAGCTGGAGTGAGAGCCGAGCCCGGGTCTTGGGATGGGGCCATGACTGGGGCTGATAAAGAAACCGTCGCTGGAACCAAGGACGAGCCTAGGTCCAGGGTCAGGGACGTGCACTGGAGCCCAGGCGGCGGCCGAGCTGAAGGTTGGAGGCTGCCGCTGGAACCAAGGATGAGCCTGGGCCAGGACAAAATCTTTGGATTTAGATAGCAGATGAAAACAAAAATCACAACTTTGAGCCCAGTTTAAAATGTCACTGAATAACCATAAACAATTTGGGCAACACATTTCATACAAGGACAAAGGGCAAAGGACAAAGGACATTTATTGTCACATACATCAATTGTTGTAGTGAAATTTCAGTTGCCATTTGCAGCACACCAATAAAAATGCAACACAACAGGAAAGAATTTAACATTAAACATATAGGCTCAGGGCCGAGCATCGAGAATGTGTCTAGAAATCAACTTTCGTGACCCATGTCTCGGAACTACATGAAATTTTGCACAGAATTAGATAAAATACAATTGTGAAGGAAGTCATAACTCGTCAGCGCCAAATATTGCACATTAATTAGTTAAACTAATTAGAAAATGAGATCGAAAAGGTAATCGCCATCTAGTGTCCAATACCCATATTACACCATGGGGAGTCTATTTCCATGTTGCAGTCTATTTAAACCAGATATATATATGTGAATATGATTGTAATCATGTATAATTATGTATAATTATATTAAATATAAATAATATAATGAATATAATTGTGAGTGTGTATTTTGAATGAGACTGCCGCAGAGGTCCCGAGTTTTACTAGCTCATGAACCAGCCTAATTAATGGGTGAGGGCAGTTCCTCTGGGTTCCCCCGTTTACTGAACACCACTGACCGCCAGTGTGCAGAGTGGGGCGTCACGGCCATAGTGGGACTAGGGCAATGCCAGGCTGGGGGACAGACCTGTAAGAGTAAAAACTCTTATTTCTGATGTAAATGTCATGTCCTGACCAAGAATCGAATGCTCTGATGTTTACTCAATGAGTATTTATTTTCAGTTACAATGAGCCTATATTTAATTAGAGACCCCCCCCCCATTGTGCCTTTGCAAATGAGGGCTATTACCGTTAACCTAAAAACACCCCAAAAGTGTTGCATTGTTTGTGTATGTGTAGTTTGTGTGTGTGTCTGTGTGTACCTGTTAAACGTGTATCTGTAGATGTGTGTGCGTTTTTGTGGATGGATGTGTGTGTGTGTGGATGTGTGTGTGTGTGTGGATGTGTGTAAGGATGGATGTGGATATATGTGGATGTGTGGATGTGTGGATGTGTGGATGGATGGATGGATGTGTGGATGGGTGTGTGGATGGGTGTGTGGATGGGTGTGTGGATGTGTGTGTGGATGGATGGATGTGTGTATGGATGGATGTGTGTGTGGATGTGTGTGTGGATGGATAGATGTGTGTGTGGATCTGTGGATGGATGTATTATGTGGATGTATGTAAGTGGATGTATGTATGTGGATGGATGTATGCGTGGATGGATGTGTGTATGTGTGGATGGATGTGTGTGTGTGTATGTGTGGATGGATGTGTGTGTGTATGTGTGGATGGATGTGTGGGTGGATGTATGTGTGGATGTGTGGGAGGACAGTCGCAGTCATTCACCAGCACGCCATAATCATAAGTCATTCACTCATTGTTTCAATAATTCGACACAATAAACAGTAAAACACTCCACATTTAAAGACTTTATATACTCATTTATTTCTCCAATCTTTTGGTTTACATTCCATCTAATCTTCATCTGAATATTCGTCATCAGATTCCAAATCATTTGTAGTAAGAGAGTTTCTGCAGTCAACACACTTGCATAAATCTGTACATGGCACACCATGCTGTTAACATGAGCATCTTCCTTTCCCTGTACTTGTCTTCTCACAGCTTATTTTCTTGCATGAACAGTATGTTAATTCTAGCAACATGCTTGGGGCTGGAGGCAGATCAGCCCAGTCAATGTCCAATTCACAACCTCCAATTTTCCACCCATGTCCCTTTGGACTGGGAATATGTGGAAGCTGTTCCAGACATTTTGAATTTACAGCAGCCTGGTAAAGGAATGAAAAGTAAAATAAATCAACATCCTCAAATATATCTTTTCATTGTTCAAAGTAACATATGACCAGAAATACAAAGAATTGTTGTTTGAGTCCTATCATTACCTTTCTTCCTTCGAGACCTTGCTGGATTTATTGTTGTTATGTTGCAGAAGTGCCGATAGCACACGGCATTGTAACCCGGGATACACTGCTGCCTCCTAATAATAGAATATAAAATGTGTCAAGGAATATTTTACATGTAATATATGTTTAAGAAACATAGAAAATAGGTGCAGGTGGAGCCCATTTGGCCCTTAGACCCAGCACCGCCATTCATTGTGATCATGGCTGATCGTCCCCAATCAATAATCCGTGCCTGCCTGCTCCCCATATCCCTTGATTCCACTAGCCCCTAGAGCTCCATCTAACTCTCTCTTAAATCCATCCAGTGAATTGGCCTCCACTGCCCTCTGTGGCAGGGAATTCCACAAATTCACAACTCTCTGGGTGAAAAAGTTTTTTCTCACCTTAGTCTTAAATGGCTTCCCCTTTATTCTAAGACTGTGGCCCCAGGTTCTGGACTCGCCCCACATTGGGAACATTTTTCCTGCATCTAGCTTGTCCAGTCCTTTTATAATTGTATATGCTTCTATAAGATCCCCCTCATCCTTCTAAACTCCAGTGAATACAAGCCTAGTCTTTTCAATCTTTCCTCATATGACAGTCTCGCCATCCCAGGGATCAATCTCGTGAACCTACGCTGCACTGCCTCAATCACAAGGATGTCCTGCCTCAAATTAGGAGACCAAAACTGGACACAATACTCCAGATGTGGTCTCACCAGAGCCCTATACAACTGCAGAAGAACCTCTTTACTCCTATACTGAAATCCTATTGTTATGAAGGCCAACATTCCATTAGCTTTCTTCACTGCCTGCTGTACCTGCACGGCAGCTTTCAGTGACTGGTGTACAAGAACGCCCAGGTCTCACTGCACCTCCCCCTTGCCTAACCTAACCCCATTGAGATAATAATCTGCGTCCTTATTTTTGCAGCCAAAGTGGATAACCTCACATTTATCTATATTATACTGCATCTGCCACACATCTGCCCACTCACTCAACCTGTCGAGGTCACCCTGCAACCTCCAAACATCCTCTTCACAGTTCACACTACCACCCAGCTTTGTGTCATCTGCAAACTTGCTAGTGTTGCTCCTATTTCCCTCTTCCAAATCATTAATATATATGGTAAACAGTTGCGGCTCCAACACCGATCCTTGCGGCACTCCACTCGCCACTGCCTACCATTCTGAAAAGGACCCGTTCACTCCTACTCTTTGCTTACTGTCTGCCAGGCAATTTTCTAACCATGTCAACACCCTACCCCCAATACCATGTGCTCTAATTTTAGTCACCAGTCTCCCGTGCGGGACCTTATCAAAGGCTTTCTGAAAGTCTAGATACACTACATCCACTGGCACCCCTTCATCCATTTTACTTGTCGCATCCTCAAAAAATTCCAGAAGATTAGTCAAGCATGATTTCCCTTTGCATAAATCCATGTTGACTTGGACTAATCCTTTTACTGCTATCCAAATGCCCCATTATTACCTCATTAATAATTGACTCCAGCATCATTCCCACCGCCGAAGTCAGGCTAACTGGTCTGTAATTCCCCGTTTTCTCTCTCGCTCCTTTCTTGAAAAGTGGGATAACGTTAGCTATCCTCCAATCCACAGGAACTGATCCTGAATCTATAGAATATTGGAAAATAATTACCATTGCGTCCATTATTTCTAGAGCCATCTCCCTGAGGACCCTGGGAGGCAGACCATCAGGCCCAGGGGATTTATCATCCTTCAGTCCCATTAGCCTACCCAATACTATTTCTCGCCTAATGACAATTTCTTTCAGTTCCTCTACCCCCTTAGATCCTCTGTCCTCCAGTACATCTGGAAGATTGTTTGTGTCTTCCTTAGTGAAGACAGATCCGAAGTACCTGTTCAACTCTTCTGCCATTTCCTTGTTAACCATAATAATTTCACCCGTGTCTGCCTTCAAGGGACCCACATTTGACTTTGCTACTCTTTTTCCCTTAACATATCTAAAGAAGCTTTTACTGTCCTTCCTTTACATTCCTGGCCAGCTTCCCTTCGTACTTCATCTTTTCAGCCCGTATTGCCCGTTTTGTTTCCTTCTGCTGTCCTATGAACGTTTCCCAATCCTCTGGCTTCCGGCTACTCTTTGCTGTATTATACATCTTTTCTTTTAGTTTTATTCTATCCCTAACTTCTCTTGTCAGCCACGGTTGCCTCCTACTCCCCTTAGAATCTTTCTTCCTTTTTGGAATGAAATGATCCTGCATCTTCTGGGTTATGCCCAGAAATTCCTCCCATTGCTGTTCCACCATCATTCCTGCTAGGATCCCTTTCCAGTCTACCTTGACCAGCTCCTCTCTCATGCCTTCATATCCCCTTTGTTCAACTGCATCACTGACATTTACGATCTAACCTTCTCCTTCTCAAATTGCAGATTAAAACTAATCATATTATGATCACTACCTCCAAGCGGTTCCTTTACCTCGAGTTCTCTTATCATATCTGGTTCATTGGACAACACTAAATCCAGAAATGTCTTTTCTCTGGTCGGCTCCATTACAAGCTGCTGTAAGAATCCATCTCGGAGGCACTCTACAAGCTCTCTTTCTTGGGGTCCTGAACCAACCTGATTTTCCCAGTCTACCTGCATATTGAAATCCCCTATCACTACAGTGGCATTACCTTTGTTACATGCCAGTTTTAACTCCTGCTGCAACTTACACCATACATCCGTGCTACTATTTGGGGGTCTGTAGATAACACCAATTCGTGTCTTCTTGTCTTTACAATTCCTCAACTCAATCCGCAGTGACTCTACCTCGTCAGTCCCCATGTCTTCCCTCGCAAGTGACTGAATTCCGTCCCTCACCAGCAGAGCTACCCCCCCTCCTGTCCTTTCTATAGGATGTATAACCCTGAATATTATGTTCCCAGGCCCGATCCTCCTGCACCCATGCCTCAGAAATCCCCACAATGTCGTATCTACGAACCTCTACCTGAGCCTCAAGCTCATCCACCTTACTTCTTATACTTCGCGCATTCATATACAATACTTTTAATTCCTTACGCATCTCACCGTTCACATCGATCGCTATTACACTTGGCCATACTCTCCTATCCCTTTGTGAGCTTTCTTTCATTATGTAAGATAATATCAACATATCAATGGGGGAAATATACATGTACGCATGTCCAGGTAGCTGGAATGTGAAGTCAGCAAATTTGTGTTCATTACATGGCACAGTGCCTACAATGCATTTCCACACAAAACACTATTGTGTGTGAATGTGCATGGGGCTCTGAAGAGTGGAGGGGCAGAAGCTACAGAAAAGAAACATCTCATAATACTTAAGTTTGCATGGACTTCACTTCATAAAACGTCAACCTCTTCTTAATGTTAATGAGACTTACACTGTAATTTACTACCATAGATAAGTTAGTTCAAGGTCAAGTGGAGGGGCTAAGGCCATAGAATAGCTACAGAAAACCCCCCATCTCATAGTACTTAAGTCTGTATGGAATTCAATTCATAAAATGTCAACCTCTTCTTAATGTTAATGAGACTTGCCCTAAGTTACTCCATAGATAAATTAGTTAAATTTCAAGTTCACATACACCAATTGATTTCAACATAAACATCCACCATTTCTGATCATTTCTCACTGCGATGGAAGCCAATAACATGCAGTCAATCTTCCTCCTGTGTTCTCCCATGGTCAGTGCCTGGAAACCTCTGCAGTCGCCACTATGGACGGCACTATGTAAACCCCCCCCCCCCCCCACGCGCGGAGATGATCCAAACACACTCCGCGGCTCCGAGTTCCCGAATCGGCCGCTTCTTACTGGAGACCGCGGCTTCACTAGTAAAGTCCATAGGCCCCGCGGTGGGAGCACTTTTTCTCGGTAAGTGATCGCAGGCAGCTCCGTGATTAGATGTTAAAGAAGACTTCTTTGACTTCAACAAGTTGGAATTAGTGACAACTTTTAATTTGTTATGGATAGACATAGTTTAGGCCCTCAACTTCAGCCTCCAGATCTAATTTTTCACATTATAAGAGGTTGAAATTAAATTATTTAAAGTCCATACAGATTAATTTTCATAAATTCAGACTTTAGATCTTACATTTCAGTTCCAGTTCCATCTTAATGTTTCACTGGTTCACGACTTGGCTGTCCTCTATGTGTTGCAGCACCTTTGCTTTCAAGACTTTCTTCTACTTCTATCCACTTAGCTGCACATTCCTCAGACTTCTTAATGCTTTTCTCACCAAATTCAATTACCTTGCTGTGAGATTCCATGACATGTATTCCACAGAACAACAAACAACCTTCATCAGAGTCTTCAGTAACACTGGCATCAGTAGAAATACTCTCCGCCATGATGTGTGCTCCCTGCCTAGCTAGCTTGAAACAAAGCGCGTGGTTGGCCAATTGGCGTCTGGCTCAATGTTAAAAGCGCTTTGATTGGAAAAAGCTACTAGAACAATTTGAGGTTTTTCTCAA
Organism: Malacoraja senta; assembly: GCA_038087875.1. Lineage (NCBI taxonomy): Eukaryota > Metazoa > Chordata > Chondrichthyes > Rajiformes > Rajidae > Malacoraja > Malacoraja senta. Next base: position 9,471,415 of record CM075981.1, on the reverse strand, counting down.
ATTTTAAAAATTTGTGCAGGTTTTGTTCTTGACGAGTTTCAGATATGATTTATATAATATTTTTACACAATGTTAAAAATTCAGGTAGTTCCGTGAGTTGGGTCACGAACTTGAACAAAAAAGCTCCTCGGCCCACAGGATAATAAAAACATTCCCCGCACAATGGTTCCCACTGTGAGGAAAAGCAACGAAGTCCAGTCCTCTTCCTCTTGTTCACCCATGGTCGAGCCTATTGAGTCCTCCGCAGTCACCGCGATGGCGGCCCGATGTTTCAGGCCCTCTCGCTGGATGATGGAGCTCCGGCGTCGGAAGAACACTCTCAGTGGCTTGTTGTTTCTGGAACAGCCGCTTCCTCCCCGGAGATCATGGCTCCCGAAGTCCACTGGTCGGAGCTCCAACACTGGCGATCAAGGCGAAAGATCCCAGGCTCCACGTTTTTTAAACTCAGCGCCGCCCACAGCTGGACGCTCCGCAACCACAACTCCGCGATGTTGGAGGCGGTGGAGGGGGGGGGGGGGTTGGAGGTCGCATTCCTCGTCTGATTCCAGTTGAATGGTGTACTCCTTGAGCGGTAGTTTGACAGGAAGAGGTTCAAGCCTAGAAAGAAAACAGCAGCATAAACGATAACACAGGAATCCCACGTCCTCAATGAAATGTCATAGCTACTAAGGGCTGGGAAGAACACACGGCTTTCAAGAAATCTTCTCCAAGGACTTTGAAGCAGCTGCTTTCCGCAGTCAGTGGATTTCTCTACAAGGGGTTTAATGGAGCAGAACAGGAAAGACAATTTCTTGAATTGGAGGAAGCAAGGGTATAGAAACTGGCAAAAATGCCAGGGGAAGAGAAGAAATTATTTTTCACTCAGCAAATTATGACCTAGGTTATATTGCCTTAAAAAGTGGTAAAAAAGACTCAATAATAATATGCTTTTTTAAAAACAATTCAAAGGCGCATGTGAAAGAGGGAAGGGGGAAGCACTAAGTGGATGTCTTTCAGTGCTACTACAAGCAGAATTCTGTAATTCCACCCACATTGTGTACACATGGTTCTTCAGATTCTATCAAGTACCAGTAGGGGCAGAATTGCTGCCTTACAGCGCCAGAGACCCAGGTTCAATCCTGCCTGTAGGTGCTATTTGTGTACCTTCTCCCTGGAACTCCATTGGTTTCCTCCAGGTATTCTGGTTTACTCCCACATCCTAAAGACGTGAGGGTTCAAGTTCAAGTGAGTTTATTGTCATGTGTCCCTGATAGGACAATGAAATTCTTGCTTTGCTTCAGCACAGCAGAACATAGTAGGCATTGACTACAAAGCAGATCAGTGTGTCCATATACCATTCTATAAATATAAACACACATGAATCAATATACTGATAAAGTGCAAATAACAGTTAATTGGCTAATAAAGTTCAGTGTTTTTTCCGAGCCAGGTTTAATCGCCTGATGGCTGTGGGGAAGTAGCTATTCCTGAACCTGTTCGTTGCAGTCTTCAGGCTCCTGTACCTTCTACGTGAAGGTAATAGGGAGATGAGTGTGTGGCCAGGATGGTGGGTGCCTTGATGATACTGCCAGCCTTTTTGAGGCAGCGACTGTGTTAGATCCCCTCGATGGAAGGGAGGTCAGAGCCGATGATGGACTGGGCAGTGTTTACTACTTTTTGTAGTCGTTTCCTCTCCAGGGCGCTCAAGTTGCCGGTCAGCATGCTCTCTACTGTACACCTGTAGAAGTTAGAGAGAGTCCACCTTGACAAACCGACTCTCCGTAATCTTCTCAGGAAGTAGAGGCACTGATGTGCTTTCTTAATAATCGCATCAGTGTTCTCGGACCAGGAAAGATCTTCAGAGATGTGCACGCCCAGGAATTTGAAGCTCTTGACCCTTTCAACCATCGACCCTTTGATATAAACGGGACTGTGGGTCCCCATCCTAATCCTTCCAAAGTCCACAATCAGTTCCTTGGTTTTGCTGGTGTTGAGGGCCAGGTTATTGTGCTGGCACCATATGGAAAGTTGCTCGATCTCTCTTCTATACTCTTGTATTATTGTTTAATAAATCTTGAGTATTGTGAGAATCAACCTACCCCCCCCCCCAAAACATCTTCCCGGTACATTTAATGTTCTCCTGAGCAGACAGGTGGAATTTTAGTTTAACGCCTCTTTTAAAGGTCAGCACTTCAACAGTGAAGCACTCCCTGAGTAGACTATCATCAATGCATATCATGTGTCCAGGCCCTGAAGTGTGTTGGAATCCAACGGCTTTTGACTGAAACAAAATAATGCGATCAATTGAGTCATGAGAATTTAATGAAACTATACACAATTGATACTCATGACTTGAACTTGGGATGAATCATAAGGGAACATTGGCACAAAGCAATTTGCTGTTAAACTACTGAAAATTCTGTAACATGTTAAATTCACTTAGAATTGCATCTTTGCAACTAGATAGTAGCTTATCTGAGGATCAGTGATATCCTTGGAATTCCTGCCGATTTGCCAGGTGAACGAGTTTTAAAAACATAAAAAATTACAATCCTCCGACCAAAGGTGGCGCTATTACGGTGTAATATTACGGGGAAATAGCGCCACCTTTGGTCGGAGTATTGTAAATGATTGAATAAACCACAGACAGTTGATTTCCGGTCATCAGTGAGTCAACTTGTATTCTGTGTCAGAACACAAGATATCACAGGATGGGATCGTGGATTCCCCAGCTTTAATTGTTCGTGTAGATAAGGAATTCTACAGAGGCACGGAGAAGGTTGTATAACTTTTGGTGTCACGGAAAGCTGAAAATCTGGTCACAAAGTTTGAATTCTGTGAGACTGTTAAAAATCCAAAATGGCGGTGCCCAGTGGGTACATTGGACGGTTGGATGAGTTCCAGCAAAGCCGGGAAATGTACATCGAACGTTTAGAGGGTTTTTTTGCTGCAAAGAATGAGAAGCTTCTGATGCGGAATCAAGACGTTTGAATGAAGCAACTCAAGCCAGGAAAAGAGCTATTTTTCTCACTGAAATTGGTCCCGATGTTTATGATACAGTAAAGAATTTGTTAGCTCCAGCCAAACCAAAGGACACGCCCCTGAAGGATATTCTTAAGAAGTTAACAGAACATTATGACCCTAAGCCCGTAGAAATAGCTGAAAGCTTTCGATTTGAAATGAGATGCCAACTTCCAGAGGTGGACATTAGTCATTTTAATGTGGCACTCAAGAGGTTATGAATTCATTGTAATTTTGGAAATTTCCAGGACCGGGCATCAAGAGACGGTTTCGTGTGTGGACTGAGAAGTGATCAGATCTGAAGTAAGCTGATGACGGTGTATGACGTGACCTTTGAAACAGCTTGTAAAACTGCTTTGTCAATGGATATGGCGGATAGGGGTTCTAGAGAAGTCAGGACAACTTCTAGACAACCAGCGGAAGAGTTGAACAAGCTGCAGTCCAGCAAACCAAAGATGGAGGTCGACAAAGACGTTATTGAATCGTTATCCATGGAAGGGTAGGAAGTCTACTGCAAAGTCATGCTATCGCTGTTTGGGCTCACATCTAGCACACTCTTGTCCGTTCTTCAAGGCGGAGTGTTACACGTGTCACAAGATGGGACATCTAGTGAAGACTTGTCACAAGGCTAAGCTGAGAAAAGGTTCAACAACCAGTAAGCATCTTCATTCTGTGGATCAACTGCAGGCAGAGGAAGAGCCTCTCGACATGTACACCATCTGCAGCAATGAGCTAGTGAACCGTAAGACAAAGAATGTGTTCGTGCAAGTCCAGTTGAATGGAGCTCAGGTTAGCATGGAAGATGACACAGGAGCATCTGTGAGTGTGATTCCAGAATTTGCGTATCGGGAGAAGACGAGTCAAATTCCTTTGGAAGCGAAGCGAATCGAGCTACGTGGTTACTCTGGAGAGAAGATTCCAGTGTTAGGATGCTTACAGGTACCAGTTAGGTATAAGGAACAACAGGTGAATTTGCCTCTCGTAGTTATAAAGAGAGATAAGCCTGCTTTCCCCAGTAGAAATTGGTTGGAGATCTTGAAACTAAACTGGAACGAGATATTCCTCGATCACGAAGAATTCAAGTGTCCGGAGGACGTAATCGGGCAACATCCGAAGGTGTTCAGTGACCAGGGAGAGCCAATCAAGGGGTACAAGGCGAAAGTACGCATGAAGCAGGATGCGACACCAGTGCATTGCAAACCATGGGCCATGCCGTATGCACTTAAAGACAAGGTTGAGAAAAACTGAAAAGACATGAAGCTGAGAACATTATCTGTAAGGTAGAAAGTAGTAAAAGGGCAACACCCATTGTAGTTGTACCTAAACCTGATGGTAGTGTTAGACTTTGTGGGGATTATAAGGATCCGTAAACCTGGTACTTGAAGGTAGCATACCAGATACCCTACTGACGGCAGAGGATTTGTTTAGAATCCTCACAGGCGGCCAAGTCTTTACAAAAATGGACTTGACAAATGCCTATGTGCAGTTAGGTGTAGATGACGAATCTAAATCCAAGCTGACTTTCAACACGCATTTGGGATTGTTTCAGTTCAATAGGCTCCCATTTGGCATATCATCATCCCTAGGAATTTTTCAAGGGGTGATGACACAAATTCTAGAGGGAATTGAAGGTGTGGTGTGTTATTTGGATGACATCCTCATCTCAGCCCCTGATAGGCAGACACATGATGAAAGGTTGGAAGTGGTACTCAAACGCCTTGAAACACGCAGTGACTTGGCCTCCACTGCCCTCTGTGGCAGGGAATTCCATAAATTCACAACTCTCTGGGTGAAAAAGTTGTTTGTATCGGGAGAAGTTTGTATCAGTTTTAAATGACCTCCCCTTTATTCTAAGACTGTGGCCCCTGGTTCTGGACTCGCCCAACATTGGGAACATTTTTCCAGCATCTAGCTTGTCCAGTCCTTTTATAATTTTATATGTTTCTATGAGATCCCACCTCATCCTTCTAAACTCCAGTGAATACAAGCCTAGTCTTTTCAATCTTTCCTCATATGACAGTCCCGCCATCCCAGGGATCAATCTCGTGAACCTACGCTGCACTGCTTCAATCACAAGGATGTCCTTCCTCAAATTAGGAGACCAAAACTGTACACAATACTCCAGATGTGGTCTCACCAGAGCCCCATACAACTGCAGAAGAACCTCTTTACTCCTATACTGAAATCCTCTTGTTATGAGTACTTGGGTCATAAGATAGACAAGGATGGTCTACACCCCACCAAGGGTAAAGTTGATGCGATCAAGAACGCGCCCAATCCGAGAAACATATCTGATATACGATCCTTTTTAGGATTAGTGCATTATTATCGGAAGTTCGTGCCAAATGTGTCCACCTGTTTACATCCCTTGAACGAGCTCTTGAGAAAAGATGTACCATGGAAGTGGACATGTGAATGTGACCAAGCTTACAAGTCATGTAAAGCTCAGTTGGCAGAGAGCGCAATGCTTGTTCATTATGATGTAAATAAGCCAATGAAGTTAGCATGTGATGCTTCACCATACGGTGTTGGTACTGTGATCTCTCATGTGCTAGAAAATGGAGAGGAGAGGCCAATAGCATTTGCGTCTAGAACACTCAGTGCCAGTGAGAGAAAGTATGCGCAAATAGAGGGAGATGCTCTTGCATTGATTTTTGGTGTTAGGAGGTTTCACAAATACTTGTATGGTAGAAGGTTTGTATACAAGACAGATCACAAGCCATTGACAGTGATCCTAAATCCAAAAGCACACATACCAAGTCTGGCAGCATTTTCACTTCTCATTCTGCAACACAGACAAGAGACCAAGCTGAAACTTTAATTCGTCCTTGGGTTAAGCCTGCATTGATTTGTTTGTTTGTTCCGGTTAAGGTTCAGTGCACACGGCAGCCAGCCAACAGGTGCTTGCCTTTTTCTTCTTGTTTCACTTTTTATTTAATTTTAAGTTCAAGTTTTCATGTACCTTGTTGTGTGTTGTGACTGTTGACAAACCAATTTCCCTCCGGGGATGAATAATGTTCTATCGTATCGTATTTGTCAAGTCACAATCACCTTTCAAATCTGGGCTGATTCTGAACATAGTCAAATACAGCGTGGAAACAGGCCCTTTGGCCCAACTTCCCAGCGCCGATCAACATGCCCCATCCACACTATTCCCACCTGCCTGTTTTTGCCCCATATCCCTCTAAACCTATCATATCCATCTTCCTCAAGACAATAGTGTTTTATTGTCATGTGTTCCAGATAGAACAATGAAATTCTTACTTGCTGCAGCACAACAGAATATGTAATCATAAAAAATAATATAACCAAAACTTACAAAAAAAGAACAATAACAGTACAATAATAATAATAATAATAATAATAGTCTATTGTTGTTCAGAGCTTATGAGGTTGTACTGTTTAATAGCCTGATGGCTGAAGGGAAGAAGCTGTTCCTGAACCTGGACGTTACAATTCTCAGGCTCCTGTATCTTCTTCCCGATGGCAGTGGTGAGATGAGTGTGTGGCCAGGATGGTGTGGGTCTTTGATAATGTTGGCTGCCTATTTAAGGCAGTGACTACAATAGATCCCTTCGATGGTGGTGAGGTCAGAGCCGGTGATGGCCTGGGCAGTGTTTACAACTTTTTGCAGTCTTTACCGCTCCTTGACATTCAAGTTTCCAAACCAGGTCATGATGCAACCAGTCAGTATGCTCTCTACTGTGCACCTGTAAGAGTTCAAGAGAATCCTCTTTGACATGCTGAATTTCCATAATCTTCTCAGGAAGTAGAGGCGCTGATTGCATCAGTGTGCTGGGTCCAGGAAAGATCGTCGGAAATATGCACGCCCAGGAAATCTTTCTTAAACATTGCATAGTACCTGCCTCAACTACCTTCTCTGGCAGCTCATTCAATACACCCACCGCCCTTTGTGTAAAAAGTTTACACCTCTGGTTCCTATTAAATATTTCCCCCTCACATTAATCCTATATGCTCTGGTTCTCGATGCCCCTTTTCGAGGCAAATGACTATGCATTTACCCAATCACTTCCTCTCATGATTGTGTACACCTCTATAAGATCAACTCTCATTCTCCTCATTTTTTTAATTCCTTCAAAGGAATATCAAACAGACAAGGTTAACATTTGATGCAGAGAAATTACAGCGGAGCAAAACATAATAATTAAGTGGAAATGTACAGGATGAACATCAATAGTACAGGTGCAGCGCTGAGGAGGAATTAAAAGGTCACTTTGGAAGAAGAAATAAGGGACACTCATGACAGCTGTTTCATTCACAGCTTGAAAGCGGCACATATTTAAACAGCATATACAGAGCATTGCATTGAAAAGTGTTTATAGCAAAATATATTCCATATCAGACCAGTTGTTTCCTGAATTCTCTATCATGTGCAGTGCAGTCTACACTATAAGAAGGATGTGATGACGATAGAGATAGTGTTGAAAAGATTTACAAGGATATTGCCAGGATGGGGGGGGGGGGGGCTTTATTTATGAGACACTAGATAGTCTAGGATGGTTACCTCTGGAACGAAGGCCATGGGGTTTCGTTAGAAGTTCATAAATACATGAGGGGCACATATTAGGTGTGTGGTCACAGTCTTTTTGCGAGGGTAGGAGAGTAAAACTAGAGGCATAGGTTTAAGATGAGAGGAAAGATTTAAAGGGGAATTGAGGGATTTTCACATGTAGAGTGGTTTGTATACGGAACAGAGGAAACAATGGACCGGGTACAATTATAACATTTAAAATATATTTTCTCTTGAGATCTTTGGTTTCCTCCCACACTCCAAAGACGTACAGATTTGTAGGTTAATTGTGTTGGTACAAATGTAAAATTATTCCTGGGGTGTGTAGAATAGTGTTAGTGTGCGTGATAGCAGGTCAGTGCGGCCTCGGTGGGCCGAAGGGCCTGTTTCTGCACTGTATCTCTAAATTAAACTTGACCTGAAGGCTGACCATACATACTTGTTCATTATGCTAAAAGGATGAGCGCAGTGTTTGGTGTTGCCTTTACAGACTGTTGTAGCGATGCTGTAGGTCCTCATAACGCAACTGTGCCAGTTCACTACGCCACGCTTCTGGTTAGTTTTCCTCAGCTCTTCAATCCGTCTGTCTCTGTCTGTCTCCGTTGCAAGATACTGCTCTTTCATGGCTCTGCACTCTGATAGCAGCAAATTTTTCTCTGACCTAAACCCACAGAGCCACATTTATTTTTTAATCTTTCAAATCATGTGCAATGGTTTACTAATTTCACATTTTAGTTAAGAAGAACATGAATTGATGGACTCGAAAGAAAATAAATACTACACAGCGTTAAATGTAAAAACACACAGTTCATTTGAGACTCCAAACTCAACACAATTGATTCTTAATTTTTTTCTGAAATGGTTTAGCAATCACTAGTTGCTGTCACGGCATTCTCAAGGGCACCAAGTGCACATCTCTTTCACATCTCTTGAAAGAGTAAACTAGAAGATAAATTGAGAATAGCGCATTTTATATTTTCTTAAGAGACAGGAGGTACGGTGGTGCAGTGTTAGATTTACTGCCTAACAGCACCAGAGGCCTGGGTTCGATCCTGTGTACGGGTTGTGTATGTGGTCTATACGGAATTTGTATGTTCTGCCCGTGACCTGCGTGGATTTTCTCCGGGATCTCCAATTTCCTCCCACACTCCAACGACGTACAGGTTTGTGGATGAATTGGCTTTGATAAAATTGTAAATCGTCCCTAGTGTGTGCAGGATAGTGTTGGTGTATGGAGATCGCTGACCGGTGCGCACTTGGCAGGCCAAAGGGCCTGTTTCCGCGCTTTCTTTCTAAACTAAACTAAGACAAACTAAAAGAAGCCGTTCAGCCATTCGAAACTGAATGTCCTCCTTTAACCAGACGGATTCTCCTTCGTCGAGGAGTTGAATCATTTGTGGCTCTACGACACCACCCAACGAAAATTGACTGCTGTGTTTGCTACCATCACCAACACTTCAAACGTAGTTTGCTGGCCAAAGCAGGAGGACGGATCTTGCTCTGTGCGCTCTTGCTGTTTTGCTTGCTGAAGAAATTTTTCCAGTTCTTCAACCATATTTGTGAACCATGTTAACTCCCCCTTTTCCTGCAAAATGTAAATAGTGCTCAATCTGTATACACACATGAATGCAAAACAAGTCCTTTTAAAAAGTCCCTTCTAAGATGTGTGCTTTCTACCTTGAGATCATGTTTACCTTATTTGAAGTTTCCGAATATGCTCCAGACATCTGTCTCTCTCCATCTGTACTGCCAGCAACATTTTCTCAAAAGATTCTGCCCGAGAAGCAAGTTCCTTGTTCTCGTTAATAACATCAAAAAGTCTTTGGTTCATCACTGACAACCCCACCAAATATTCTTCAGGTTTTTCCTGCGCTATTCCATCAGCACTTTCAGACATTTTAACTCCCGCCTTTACTTGAGCCAGATTTTCAAAATCAGTGAATATATTTTCAAGTTCTTTTAAGTCAACTCTTCTAATATTGGTTTCCTTTTTGAGTTCTTCGCATTCCAGAGTTTTAGTTTTAAGTTGTTGGTGAAGCTCTCGAATTAATTGCCTCATTTGTTTCATATTTATCCTTTTTTGGAAACCTATAGTCTTGAGCTCTGTAAGCTGCTCCCAAATTTGCTCATTTTCTTCTTGTAAGGACTTTAGGCTTTCATTACTTTGTTTAAGGGATCCTTGTGCAACTTTCCATTGCTCTTTGAAGATGGATTTCTCATTCTCAAGTTTCTTAATTTGCTGTTGTTGCTTTTGCAACAACACCTTCGACGTATTATCCTTCAAAGGCAGGACCTGGTTTAGCTCATCCCTGTAATGAACCAACTGTGCTTATAGCAGGATTATTTTCAGAATTAAGGTCATCCATCTGGTTGAGAAAGTTTCTGATCTCTTGCTTCAGTTCAATGTTTTCAGCTGCACTCTCCTGAATGATGCTATCTTTCTGGCGATGCATGTCGAGATGCCGTTGTTCCAGCTCCATGTATTCTGATAAGATGCAGTCTCGGTCATCTTGCAAGGAGGCCATCGATTTTGTGAAGGCACCCGCCTGGCTAACAGCTTTGTCTTTTTCTCCCAAACCTTAACAAGTTGGAACCAGCTCTTTCATGGCTCTGGCTCCCTTCTGGTTATATTGTTGCAGAATCCTCAAATTCTTTTCGTAGTCATTTATTTGCTTTCTATGTTGCTGCTGGATTTGCACTAGAGTGTCATAAATGTCACTGTCTTTTGAGGAGACAAGCTTTGAGAACTCTGCATCTTTACTGCTCAACATTAGCTTCAGCTCCTGGAAAATGGCTCTCAGCTTCTGAAGATCAGCCTGCAATTCAGTCTCATGTTGGTGATTCTCCGACTTTTTTTCCGCAAGATCTTTTATCAGCGTTTGCTCTGCCATTTTCAACTCATTCACAGATTGGCTTACGTCGGATTGCTGTGTGCTTAAATAACAATTTTCCTGTGATAAACTAGATAAGGCTGCCTTCTTGTCTTTTAATAACCCCTCCATCTCCTCAATTTTTTCTGACTGTTTGCAAATAACTTTGTTCACCATTTCACTGTGATGCTTGGCTTCAGCATCCTTACTACCCAAACTAAGTTGTGCAAATGCCTGCTTCATCTTCGAAGTTCTGAATTGGTTCTTGAAGGTTGACTGACTTGACCTTTATCTCTACTTGAAGCTTTTGCAACATTTCTTCTTTTACTTGCAGTTCATTTTCCTTACTTTGGAATCTAGCTTCCTATTTTTTGGTCTCTTCAATAATCCTGTCTCTGTCACCCTGAATCGAGGACATAGAGTTTGTGAATACAGCCAGTTTAGTCAAATTGTGGTTCAACTCGTCACACAGTTTTTTTTCATCATAAAATCTCGGCCATTTATTTCAACTTGCATTTCTAAGTTTGCTGCAATCATTCTGTCTTTGTCCCGTTCCAGCAAATCCAGTTTATCCTGATATCTCAATATTTCTTTCTGATGAATTGTTTTCTGTTGATCTAAAATCTCAAGTCGTTCCTTCTTCTTCTGAGTAATTTGAGCTTTTGTCTTCTCTTCGTTCTTCCGAAGACCTTCTGTTAGCCCTAAGCACTGCATTCAATCACATTTAGTTTCAGTTCTAGTGACTTGGAGCAAGACTTTGCAAGATTCAAGTTCTTCTTGAACAAGTTTGACTTGCCTTTCAGACTCGGAAGCTTTGTCAGTCATAGACGCTAATCTCTTGCTCATTTGATCACATGTAGATTCCGATATTTTGACACATCGCTCTAAGTCCAAAATGAGCTCCTGGTACTTGATGCAGACCTTCTGCAAAATAATTATTTCCTGGTGCTTCCCTTTTAACAGGTCTCGAAGCTCCTTGGTCTCACCTTTGGACGAGGTATTACCCCTCTGAGCAGACCAAAGCCGTCCATCAAATTCTTTCACCAGCTTTACTTCCTGTGCCTTTTTTTCTTTGATCAGATGACGTTTCTCTTCTCTGAAGCAGTCCAATTCATTGACAAGTGAATTATTTTGCATATGAAGTGCCTTCCATGGTGCAGTTAACTGATCTAACTTGTCGACATTTTTAAGTCATTCTGCCTCCAAATACTCTCCCATTTTTTACCTCTTCTGACATTTCCTGGAAATTTTCAAGTTCTTCCAGGAGAAGAGATTTGTAATCCTCTAAAATTTTGACTTTTTCATTTAAGTTCATAGTCTCCTGCCGTCAAGCTTTTATTTCTTGTTCAAGCTGTGAAATTATATTGTTTTTTTCATGTATCTTGGCAACTCTGATTGTCTAAGCCTCTGAGACAACAATGGTCCTACTTGCCCTGTAGTGTGAACCTTTCCTTCCTTCAGCACAGGCTTGTCCTTCAGGGATTGGAATTCTAATGACAGTGGTTCATTAAAATCAGCCTGATAAGAATGATCCTCACTCTGCAACTCCTCTATGATAGATATGGATGAATTTAATTAATTCAGCAGAAGCTCCCCCTCTTTTTGGGTTTTGTCAAACTCTGCTTTAAGTTCATGATAAGTTTAATTCAGTGATTTGCTTTCCTCCTGGAGCTGATTGTACTTGGTAGACAATTTGCTTGCGTGACTCTGCTTTGCGGTAGTAGTTTCTAATTTCTCATTTTGTCCTTTATGTTTTCATTTTCGACTCCAGCTTCCTCAAGCTGCCTCTCCATGCTTTGTCGTTTGGCTTCTACATCGCGGAGCTTGAACATCACTTCCTGTTTCTCTTTTCTTGCCGTCTCAACTATTTGCCTCATCTTATCCATCTCGTTGCCGATATTTTTGTTGGATTGCAAAATGGATTCATATTTGTGCTTTAATTCGTCGTGCTTTGTCTTCCACTGACAACTCTGCCATCTGGGAGTTTTTCAGTGAATCCAACTGTTGAGAATATCATAGAAACATAGCAAATAGGTGCAGGAAGAGGCCATTCGGCCCTTCGAGCCAGCATTGCCATTCATTATGATCATGGCTGATCGTCCCCTATCAATAACCCATGCCTGCCTTCTCCCCATATCACTTGATTCCACTAGCCCCTAGAGCTCTAACTCTCTCTTAAATCCATCCAGTGACGGCCTCCACTGCTCTCTGTGGCAGGGAATTCCATAAATTCACAACTCTCTGGGTGAAAAAGTTTTTTCTCACCTCAGTCTTAAATGACCTCCCCTTTAATCTAAGACTGTGGCTCCTGGTACTGGACCTGCCCAATAACTTACATTATTGTCAATACAATTATAGTGTTGATATCTTTCCCATTTTCTGTTAAACTCGTCTTATTTCACTATTAGAGAATATGTCATTTTCTCCATCACAAATATTTCCTGTACGATGTCTAACCATTGTCTAAGTCTGGGTGTGTCTGCTGCAAGCCAGTTTCTTGTAATGGCTTTTCTGCCAACTGTTAGTAGGATTTTAACCAAGTAATGATCTTCCTTCAGCACCACTGTGGTGAACAATGGTCTTACTTGCCCTGTAGTGTGAACCTTTCCTTCCTTCATCACAGGCTTGTCCTTCAGGGGGATTGGGATTCTAATGACAGTAAATGACTGTTCATTAAAATCAACCTGATAAGAATCATTCTCACTCTGGAACTCCTCTATGATGGATCAAGATGACAGTAATAGATACATTATATTCTGTACTCGGTGCTTTCTTTAAATCTGTAACACCACTTTAAATGTACAAATGCATTTCCAAGCAGAAATATAATCACTCAACCCTTGCCTGACATCTTAATTCCTAAGGAGCAGAGTTCAATAACATTGCTTAACACCTCAAAAATATACCTAATTTTGCATTTAAAGCTTTTATATCTATATAACTAAAACTCTCATCTTGTTTGTTTGTGTGTGTGTGTGTGTGTGGTTGTGTGTCATCTGGGCACAATCTGCTTGATTCTCATTTCCTTATAAACGCAAGGCCACAGCCTTCCCATTTTCCACGTTCTACTCACATTTCCCCCCTTGAGGCGATAAACGTCTTCCCGTCGCATTCCCACCTATATTTCCCATCTTTTGAATCCTTTAATGTTTTAAAGCCCGAAAACTCACCTATTTAGGAAAAAAAACACAATGGACTCGCAAGGCAAGACGGGACACTCCGGGAGAGATGGCCACTCCAGCGCTCATGCGGCAGCTGCCGGCGCCCAACACCTGGTGGCGAGGGTGGAGCCGCGGGCCCTGGCTGGAGCCGAGCCTGGTGCTCGAGCTTGAGTGAGAGCCGAGCCTGGGTCTTGGGATGGGGCCATGACTGGGGCTGATAAAGAAGCCGTCGCTGGAACCAAGGACTAGCCTGGGTCCAGGGTCAGGGACGGTGAAGTTGGAACCTGCACTGGAGCCTAGGCGGCGGCCGAGCTGCAAGTTGGAGGCGGCCGCTGGAACCAAGGATGAGCCTGGGCCAGGACAAAATCTTTGGATTTTGATAGCAGATGAAAACAAAAATCACAACTTTGAGCCCAGATTAAAATGCCACTGAACAACCATCAAAAATTTGGACAACACATTTCATACAAGGACAAAGGCCATTTATTGTCACATACACCAATAGGTGTAGTGAAATTTGAGTTCCCATTTGCAGCACACCAATAAAGATAAAACGTAACATTAAAGAATTTAACATTAAAGATAAAAACATCTTTAATAAAAATATTTTTAAACTTCTAATAAAATAAAAATATTATTATTTTTTTTTTTTTTTAAAGAAAAGATAAAAACAACCCCCCACAATGGTTCCCACTGTGAGGGAAGGCAACAAAGTCCAGTCCTCTTCCTCTTGTTCACCTACGGTCGGGCCTATTGAGGCCTCCGCAGTCGCCGCGGCCTGATGTTTCAGGCCCTCTCAGCGGATGATGGAGCTCCGGCACCGGAGACCGCGGCTCCCGAAGTCCACAGGCCGCACTGGTCGGAGCTCCAACACTGGCGATCACGGCGAAAGATCCCAGGCTCCGCGGTGTTTAAACTCAGCGCCGCCCGCAGCTGGACGCTCCGCAACCACAGCTCCGCGATGTTGGAGTCAGCACTCTGGAGCTGACCACACGGCGACCCGGGTAAGGCATCGCCCGCTCCGTGATGGTGCTTCAGCGCTGTGCCGCCGCCGAAGCTGAGGTTCTGGCCGGTCCTGGCAGGAAACGCCGCTCCAGTCCCATTGGTAGGCCGCGAGGAAGGGGCGAATATGCGGCTCGGAGGAAAGCCGCATATCCGACCAGGTAGGGACTGAGAAATACAGTTTTCCCCTTCTCCCCACCCACCACATAAAAAGACTAGACCTCCAAAACAAAAATTTTTAACACACTAAAAATTAAAAAAAAGGCGAAAGGGCAAACAGCTACAGGCAGGGCAGCCATACTCGATGGCGCCCCCACTTGTTACATTACTTTAATACAAGATTAATTTATACACCTGTGATCAGTGTTTGACTCATTAGCAGATTTCATAAACACATAGGAGTCACTTCCAACTGTACCCTATCTTTGACAGGAAGGTCAGAGGATTTGGTGGAAAATCTATTCCCAGATCGATGACCAAATCTAGTTATGTGGAGAACCAGTGCCGGGTATTTCATGTGGATTTTCCCATTGGCATGTCAGGATTAAAATCACTCCCTCATCCCTTTACCCCGAGCCGTTGTAGTGTGTCTACAAACGTCTCGCCAGGCACATGACAACATGCAAATGTAGTGTCACAAACTACGCCAAAACCAAGTAGCGTGACCTGGTCCGGGAAGTCATCTGCTTCGATCAGTACAAACTGCGGCCTCGCAGCCAGTGCTTGAAGAAAAGCACTCTACTCTTCACTTGCAAAACAGAAACAGAGGTCAATAGCTAACTAACATCAACCTAATACAGGTGTCAGAGGTTATGGGGAGAAGGCAGGAGAATGGGGTCACGAAGGAGAGATAGGTCAACGGTGAATGAATAGGAGTTGAAGGGCCATACGGCCTAATTCTTATCCTATCACTTATGATCCTCAACTAATTAGTTCTTTCAGAATTAAACTAATTGGTAAAATACCATGGTACAGATGTGAAGATTTGTATTTACTTATCATGTTACAAAGATCTGCATTATAATGTACGAATGGGTGGTAGCGGCTTCAATACTATGATCCAAATAAATGCACTATTCTATGAGCAAACAAGCAATGTAGATTCCTGGGTGAACTATTGGACAGGAGGTCTAGATTCTAAACAATCCACTGTCGCAGTCAATCGGAAAGTGACAGTGCTTCCATGGTTAGCGCTCGATTCCTTGGTGATGGGTGAAGTATCCATTCTTACACTATACAGCATGATGAAGGTGGTGAAAGATGAACCTTCATCAGCTGTTTTCTCTTGCTCTCCGTATTCCCAGAAAGGTGTCTTCTACATTTAAGATCTTCTTTTGGTTAAGATGAGATAACTAAATGTATTACATTTATTTCGAGATTTGACGTAGACCTTGGCTTGTATTCACTGTGCTCTTTCATCACGGAAACAGAGAGATTAGAGATATGCATTTGAAAACCAATTTGCGTGAGTGCGACATGAGCCACAAGACTAATTCAAACACCTCATGCCTCCCAGGAGAGGAGGAGTTGCTGGGCGAGGGGAGGGGAGGGGAAGCAAGTGCAGACCTCGAGGCTGGACAAAGAAACCAGGCCAGGTTTTCTGTGTTGTCTGCCTGAATCACCCACTCCAGAACAATGCACTATGTATCCTATTTATTAGTTCGTAAGTACATGGAAGCAGGTTTTCCAGAGTTGCCCTGTTCACTGGGGTGTTGGGGGGGGGGAGAGAGGGGGCGATTAGGGGCAAGATACAGTGTAAAAGCTCAGAAAATTAGATCAAAGCCTCGCATTCCTTGTCTGATTCCAGTTGAATGTTGTACCCCTGGATGGTAGTTTGACAGGAAGAGGTTCAAGCCTAGAGAGAAAACAGCAGCATAAATGATAACACAGTAATCCCACCTCAATTAAATCCTCCATTCCACAGGAACAGATCCAGAGTTAATAGAACATTGGAAAATTATCACCAATGCATCCACGATTTCTAGAGCCACTTCCTTAAGTACCCTGGGATGCAGACCATCAGGCCCTGGGGATTTATCAGACTTCAGTCCCATCAGTCTATCCAACACCATTTCCTGCCTAATGTGGATTTCCTTCAGTTCCTCCGTCACCCCAGATCCTCTGGCCACTACTATATCAGGAAGATTGTTTGTGTCCTCCTTAGTGAAGACAGATCCAAAGTACCTGTTCAACTCATCTGCCATTTCCTTGTTCCCCATAATAAATTCACCTTTTTCAGTCTTCAAGGGTTCAACTTTGGTCTTAACTAATTTTTTCCTCTTCACATACCTAAAGAAGCTTTTACTATCCTGCTTTATATTCTTGGCTAGCTTACCTTCGTACCTCATCTTTTCTCCCTATTTGTCATTTTTGGTTATCTTCTGTTGTTCTTTAAACATTACCCAATCCTCTTGCTTCCCGCTCATCTTTGCAATGAGCAAACCTGCCTGCCAGAATGTCGGTCGCCCTCCAGTTAAGGTGTAACCCGTCCCCAGAGGAGATTCTAGTGGTCTATAAATCTAAATCCTTGCTCCCTGCACCAGCCCTTCAGCCACACATTCAGATCCCCTATCTCCCTGTTCCTGTCCTCACTAGCACGAGGTACCGGAAGCAATCCAGAGATAGCACCCTAGAAGTCCGGCATTTCAGTCTACTTCCCAACTCTCTGAACTCATGTTGGAGAACCTTCTTCTTCTTCTTCCCGATGTCGTTTGTGCCCACGTGCACAACTACTGCCGGCTGTTCACCTCTCTCAAGAATGTTCCGAATTTGGCTCGTGACATCCTGAACCCTGGCACCAGGGAGGCAACAGACCATCCTCGCATCTCGTCTGCCGCCTCAGAATCTCCTGTCCACTCCTCGGACAATGGAGTCACCCACCACTAGGGCTCTGCCTGATGTCGGTCTCGCCGGTCGAGTCCCATCTCTAGGATTGGAGCCACCGACATGTCCGCCACTCGGACTGGAAACATCATCTCCCCGGACAGTTCCTAAGAGGGCGTATCTGTTTTCATTAGGCACAGCCACCCGAGTCTTCTGCACTCCACGATTTCCACCCTTTCTCTCCGTCACACACCTTGGTTCTTCCCGTATCCTCGGCGTGACTACCTCACGAAACTCATTTTCCCGGATGGCCCTGAGGTCATCCAGCTGCTTCTGCAGTGCCCCAACACGATCCTTTAGGAGCTGAAGCTGGACACACTTGCCACAGTTGTAGCAGCCAGAGGCTCCATCTGTGTCCCTGGGGTCCCAAATTCTGCAAGCCTCACACTGTCTCTTCTGCCCCGACATGTGTTCACCACGCTCCGTCCTCTCAAGCTTTATGTGTAGCCTCCTCCCCTCAGATCCTCACCGAAGACTCTCGAGCCAAAGACTCACAGTTTTCTCACAAGGCCGCTCCCTCACTGCCTAAGAGCCGTCTTGCTTATATTGACTGATAAATTTCCTCAGTTAAGTCTGCCTGTGCTTTGCCTCTCTTTTTAATCTGTTTCCCCCCTCTGACTCAATTCTAACTCTCCTCCCACTCGGGTTAGAGCCAATCAGTACTTTTCCCTGCTTCTCTTTGCTGCTGTTTCTTCAAAATCCACGGGAGTTCTGAGATAAGCTTGGAGCTGTTGCAGTAAATTTGCTTGCTGATTCAATGTCATCTGTTTCTCTTCTAGTTCCAATGTAAGCTTTGCAGTGGCAGCATTTAAATAATTTACGTCTTTGTTTAATGAGGTTAGTGACAATCGATCCTGAAGGCTTGTAAATGTTTTGTCATAAATTGCACTTCATTCCTCTAATGCTTGAATATTTTAAGGCAAACCTACTTCCTGCCTCGTGACGACAGATGTACAAATCTGCGGTAGGAACATTTATGGCCTACCAAAAATATTAACAGGTCAATTTTGAGTAATTACCTTCCAGTTCTCCAATCTTCTGTTCAGTGTAATAATCTAAAGAATTAGTTGCCTGTTCTGCAAGTGGTGCACAGTCCTTGCCGTGAGGTCGTAAATGTTGCAGTTCTTTCGGAAGTTGTAAACAGCATTGATCCTTCAGCGATATTTCTTGTTCATGTATTTATTGTCTTTATGCACACACAATTAAAACACAAATATAACAACGAAACATACAACAATGCAATGAACCATACAAGAGTGCAGCTTAACAATTAATGATGCAGTATAGAGAACCTTTTTCTTATTAAAAACATTTCCAATAACTTACATTATTGTCAATAAAATTATACAGTGTTGATGTCTTTATTTCCATATCTAATCAATTTTCTGTTAAACTCGTCTTCTTTCACTCTTAGAGAATATGGCATTTTCTCCATCACAAATATTTCCTGGACGATGTCTAATCATTGTCTACGTCTGGGTGTGTCCGCTGCAAGCCAGTTTCTTGTAATGGTTTTTCTGCCAACTGTTAGTAGGATTTTAACCAAGTAATCATCTTCCTTCAGCACCACTGTATTTATGTTACCCAGGTATAAAATGGAACAATTCTTGGAGATATATATATATTAATTCTTCCTTTAATACTGAATTCACTCTGTCCTAAAATGGTTCTATTTTTGGGCAATTGCAGAAGATATGTGCATGATTTGCGTTTGTTTGGCCACCTTGCCTCCAGCATGTTTGCTGCCTTAGAATTTGCTTGCGTTTAATGTTAGGCGTAATAAAGAAACAAATCTAATTTTTCCAATTAAATTCTCTCCATTTTTGTGAATTAGTGGGTGTCCGTAGTTACACACATATGATACAATTCTTCTTCTGAGATTGTGATGTTCAATTCCTTTTCCCACTTAAATGTTACATACATAGCGACTTTGAGTCCTGAAAAGCGCTATATAAATAAATTCTATTATTATTATTATACAATGTAGTTTGAGCTTGACATTCCATTAAACTATGATAACGTTTAGAAATAATCCTTGATGTTTTTTGATGATACGCATTAGCTATCTCTTCTACCACTGGATTATTTTCTTCTATTGCCTCCCTTTTTACTTTTTATTGTAATAATCTCTCAGTTGGAGGTATCTAAACATGTCTTGGTTCCGAAGTGCAAATCTATCCTTCAAATCTTGAAAACTTCTTAGGTCTCCCTTTTCATTAACAGGACAAAATGCAGTCATTCCTTTCTTCCTCCACTCTTTAAATGTTGAGTCATACATCCCTGGTTTAAATTCACTATCCAAAGCTATCCATCTTAATACTTTTTGTCCTTTATTCAGTTTAAGTTGTCTGGTACGAGTGAACCAGGTTTCTAAAGTAGATATCGTTATTGGATGGATTATACTCCTGATATGTCCAGGAAGCGCTTTTTCTCCCAAGAGTGTTTGGATGTGGAAGTTAGGGATATATGTCTCAATCTTTTTCCACCTAGCTATATCGCTATCCAATTAATTAGTGGTCGAAGTTGGGCTGCATAGAAATATATCCTAAATTTTGGAAGTGCCATTCCACCTTTGTCCTTTGGCAACTGGAGTGTAGTGTATCGAACTCTGGCCTTCTTTCCTCCACAAATAAATCTAGATATTAATTTATCCCATTCCGTGAATTGTTTTAATGGTACCTCTATTGGCAGAGATTGAAACAAGTACAATAGCCTTGGCAAAATATTCATGTTCACCACAATTATCTTACTACTAAAATCCATTGGGTAGGTGGACCATCTTTCTATATCCTTTCTTATGTTTTGGTTGATGTGAATATAATTGGCCCCATACAACATTAATATAGTTTTTGTTATATATGCCCCTAGGTATTTGATTGATTTTGAATCCCATTTAATATTATACTTTTGCTTGATTTCTTCTGGAGCACAATTAATTAGGATGGTTTGAGTTTTTGAAATATTCAATTTATATCCTAAATAAAAATTAAATTTCTCTATAATCCCCATCATCCTTGGAAAGGTGTTTACTTCCTTCATTACGTCATCTGCAAAAAGGCCAATTTTATGTTCTCTGTCCCTTATAGTTACTCCCCTCAGTTCCCTATCTTGACGAATCGCTTGAGCCAATGGTTCAATATATATATATCAAACAAGATAGGGCTAAGACAACATCCCTGTCTCGTTCCTCTTCCTATCACAAATCTCTCATGTTAAGGACCCATTCACCTTTACTCTTGCAGTAGGTTGCTGGTAAATTGCTTTAATAACTTGAATTGAATCTTCGGTAAAGCCAAATCTTTCTAGTGTTTGGTATAAGAATTCCCAATTAACCCCATCGAAAGCATTTTCCGCATCTAGGCTTATCAGGACAGCGCTCGTACTTTCCTTTTGAATCTTATGTATTTTTGTAGGGTTCTTCTAATTCTGTCCTGTGTTTGCCTGCCTATTATAAAACCAGTCTGGTCTTCATCTATTAAATCTGGCAGAAGGTGGCTGCAGTATATAGGTAGCAGTTCAGTGCAATAATTCTTTGTGAAGTCTCTCGTTTCTAAAGCTTCTAACTCTCTTGTGTTCTATCCTTTACACATAATATCAATAAAATGGATGGTTTAGAGTGTAGATAGGTTTGTGTTATGTGTCAATATTCTTCTGTACAAGAAATTACATAAATGTTTACCAGATTTTTTTAAACTGGTTGACTTTAGAACATATTCTTTCTAAATTCTGGAATTGGGAGCTGTTGTTTTTTTCTATGACATGAGCAGTAGTTTCTTTGCCGTAATGAGACAGTCGGAGAGGAATTGTCGTTGAGCAGTTGTGAGTTTTCTTGATGTTTCAGATACCGCAAAAATGATTAATAAGGGCTTTGGGTTTAATGGGATGGTAAGAATGTCTGAGATATTCTTAAATATATCAGACCAGAAAGAGGTGAGTTTAGGGCATGATACAAAGTTATGAAAAAGAGTAGCATCTGAGGAGTGACATTTATCACATGTAGGAGAAGCATTTGGATATATACTGTGTATATTTGCCTTGGAGTAGTGAAGTCTATGTATAATTTTGAACTGTATGAGGCAGTGTCTAACATTGTTTGAGCACCTATGTATAAGTTTGAGGCTTTTCTCCCATATTTCATCTGATATTTGCACATTTATGTCTTTTTCCCAATTGATCTTATACATGCTAGAGGGTGGAGAGGTTATTGATAGAAGGACATCATACATATCGGAGATGAATTTGTCTTTATATGGTGATGTTTTCAGGCAGTCATCTATTTGAGACTGCCTCTCAACTTCAAATCCCGACAGATGCTTTCGCATATAATCCCTGTTTTGCAAGTATCTGAAGAAGTTACTACTTGGGAGTTCAAATTTCTTTCGTGGCGGTGTAAAGGTGGCAAACGTACCATTGATATATGGGTCTCTGACACTGTGGATTCCTAATTCACTCCATGTAGAGAAAGTCTTATCTAAAATAGATGGTTTGAATGTGGGGTTGTTTGCTATGGGCAAAGCGAGAAATATAGGTTTAAGTTCAAAATAGGTTCTGATTTGCTTCCATATACGTATCAAATTGTGTATAACAGGATTAAATCCATAATATGATTTATCAATTGAAGTAGGAGCTAGTAGGATGGTACCTATTGAGTATGGGTGACAATCTTCTTGTTCTATTTTTAGCCAATTCAGAGGGATGTTTGAGGTGTCAAGCCAGAAAGCAAAAGACTTGATAGCAGAGGCCCAGTAATATAATCTGAAATTTGGAAGAGTAAAACTTTTGATTTATAGAGCTGATTTTTGTTTATCCTATGAGTTTTGTAATTCCACAAGAAAGGTATTATTATCGAATCTAATCTCTTAAATATTTTTGTAAGAGAAATAGGAATGTTCTGAATTAGATATAGTAGCTGGGGTAAGAAGATCATTTTAATGGTATTGGAAGAGTATTTTTGTTTTTTAGGTTTCCTAATTGGGGAAGGAAATTGGCCTGTAGAAGGGAAGAGTAATGTTTTGTAACCTCAATCCCTAGATAGGTAAATTTATCTGTTGTTACTCTGAAAGGAAAATTCTCCAATGTATCTGAGGGGATGGTATGAACTGGCCACAGTATACTTTTATTCCAGTTAATACTGTAGCCTGAAAATGTACCAAACAGGTTAATTTTTTTCAGTATCGCTGGAATAGTGGTTTGAGGTTCTGTTATGTACAGGAGGATATCATCCGCGTACAAAGATATTTTATTTGTAGTCTCTTTCCTGTCGTAACCATGAATACGGGGATCTAATCTAATACTCTGAGCAAGAGTTTCTATAGCAAGGGCAAATATTAATGCTGATAGGGGGCAGCCCTGTCTTGTTCCCCTGAACAAATTAAAGGGAGATGAGAGCGTTTGGTTTGTGAGAATACGTGCTGTCGGATTTTTATACAGAAGCTTAATCCATTTTATACAAAAGCTTAATCCATTGGATACAAAAAGTTGTATCCAAAGTTAAATCTCTTGAGGAGCTCGAATAAGTATGGCCATTCAATCTGGTCAAATGCTTTTTCCGCGTCAAGCGTTAGTATAGCCAAGTCGTGGTTTCCTTCTCTTTTTGTGTATTGTTCGGTCAGTCTCCATTTTTCTTAGCTGCCATGCCAATAATTTGTGCGGTCTGTCTCCGAATTCGAAGTATTTTGTTTGGAGTATAAAAACGCCTTGCTTATTTTTGCAGAGTGTAATTGATTATATTGATATTTCAGATTTGCTATTTTCCTATGTAAATCAGGGGAGGGAGAGAGTGCGTTATCCCTGTCCAATCTGTTTTTCTAATTCTATTTTTATTTTATTGGGTGTTTTTTTCTTGCAATTTCGAATGAGATTACACATTCCCTCAAATAGGCTTTAAAGGCCTCCCACAATGTGGCAGGGGTGGTTTCTGGGATATCATTTGTTTCAAAATAAATATTAATTTGGGTTTTCTAAATATTCACAAAACTCTTTTTCAGTTAGTAGCTGTGAGTTCAGTCTCCAGGTTCTATATGATGAGGTCATGTTTTCCAAGTACAGCAAAAAAGTGATAGGACTGTGATCTGAGATCCCAATATTGTGATATTTAATAATTGTTGTAAAGGGTATTAATTTTGTATCTACCAGGAAGTAATCAATTCTACTGTATGAGTTATGTACTGAGGAGTAAAAAGAGTAGTCTCTACCAGCAGGGTTCTCGATCCGCCATACATCTGAAAGATTCATATTTTTGAGGAATGTATTTAGGAGTTCACTTGAATTGTTTCTTGGGATCTTTTTGGTGGATGATCTGTCATGATATGGATCCAAAACAGTGTTAAAGTCTCCTCCTTTAATTAGGTTTGTTTGAGATATATCAGGTATAAGGGCAAAGATCTTTTTGAAGAATGAAGGGTTGTCTATATTGGGTGCATATATATTAACTGGAGTTAAGGATGTATTGTGTATTTCCCCTGTCATGACCAGATACCGTCCTTCCTTGTCAACAATTGTTTTGTTATGAATGAAGGGTATCCCTTTTCTTATTAATATTGCTGTTCCTATTGCCTTTGTGGCAAAGGTTGAATGATATATGTCTTTTATCCATTTTGCCCTGAGTCTATTGTGAGTGTCATTCTGTAGATGTGTTTCTTGCAAAAACATTATATCTGAATTCAGTGATTTCAAACGAGCCAGTACTTTGCCTCTTTTGACTGGGTTGTTTACTCCTCTGGTATTCCAACTTGTGAATGTCAAACCTTTTTTCGTGCCAGTCTCATTACTTACGTTACTTTGCATCCCAATTGTGTATCATATGGGGTGTCTTTATCTACATGAGTTCGGTCTTCCTGAATAGATCTATCCCTGTCTGATTTGCTCTGTGTTTTCTGCATTAGAACTAGAAACATACCTAACAACAATAACAAAAATAAAATATTTCTAGCCTTTATCAAAATAGTTATGGCGCGAGTTAACTATGGGAAAAAACAGAAACAAAAGAAATAATAATTTTAAAAAACTAAATATCAAACCTAAGAAGCTTCTCTACTAAGTAACAGTAAACCTTGTTTACCTCCGATACTTCTTACCTTAAAAATAGCTCGACAACTTTCCAAAAATATAAGATACAAAAACAACTGGTTATAACGTAGTATCAATGAATTGTCAACAACAGTTAGAGAACTTGCGAAACACAAACATATATAATAGAGAGAGGCTGGACCATCCAGTGTATTATATGTTTTTTGTTGTGTCTGACCGTGTTCTGAGGAAGTGTTCCACATATTCCTGGGCTATTTGGGGATCGGTGAATGAAGTTTCTCGCCGTTGTGGGTCACCAGGAGTCTCGCTGGGTAGATCAGGCCATATCTGATGCCGGGTTGGTCCCATAGCATTTCTCTTGTTTTAGTGAAGAGTGCTCTCCATTTCGCGAAGGTTGGTGGGTAGTCGGGGAATATCTGGATCTTTTTACCTTGGTATTGGATGTTTCTTGTCGATGACGCTTTGCGTAGGATATCTTCCAGGGTATGGTAGTAGTGTAGACGTATTACAAAGGGCCGGGGACGTTCAGAGGGTGAGGGTCACTGCCGGAGCTCTGTCGATAAGTCGTTTCTCCTCCAACGAGAGTGTCTCCTGCAGGAGTTGGGCAATAATATCTCTCGGTTTGGGCCCTTCTTTCCCCTCGGGAATCCCGATGATGCTGACATTGTGTCTTCTCGATCTGCCTTCTAAGTCCTCACATTTTAGAGTAATCGTTTCCAGCTCCGAGTTGAGACGAGCCACTTATTGATGTAGCATGCTAACACTATCCGAGTGGAACGAGGCAGACTTTTCCATCTCCTTAATAATAATAATAATAATGCATTTTATTTATGGGTGCCTTTCAGGACTCTCAAGGACACCTTACAGTTAAAACAAGCATGAAACAAAAACAACATATACAGCAACAATACACAATTCGGAGAGAGAGAACAGTGGCAGCCAATCACGCCAGCGTTAACTCTCACCTCCAGCAGCCATGTTTTCCGAACCAGCTACAGCACACCAACAAAACACAACATCAAAGAATTTAACACTAAACATAAATACACCCCCCCACAATGGTTCCCACTGTGAGGGAAGGCAACAAAGTCCAGTTCTCTTCCTCATTGTTCACCCATGGTCAGGGCCTAATGAGGCCTTCACAGTCGCCGTAACGGCGACCCGATGTTACAGACCCTCTTGCCGGATCATGGAGCCCCAGCGTCGAGAGAACACTCTCAGCGGCTTGGGGTGTCTGGAACGGCCGCTTCCTCCCCGGAGAGCTCTTGAAGTCCACAGGCCGCGCTGGTCGGAGCTCCGACACTGGCGATCTCGGCGAGAAATCTCAGGCTCCGTGGTGTTAAAAGTCAGCTTCGCTCGCAGCTGGACGCTCCGCAACCACAGCTCCGCGGTTGGATTCGGCGGTCTCAGCACTCCGGAGCTTACCAAACGGCGATCCTCGGTAAGGCATTGCCCGCTCCGCGATGGTGCTTCAGTGCTGTGCCGCAGCCGAAGCTGAGGTTCTGGCCGGTCCCGGCAGGAAACGCCGCTCCAGTCCCGTTGGTAGGACGCGAGGAAGGGACGAAGATGCGCCTCGGAGGAACGCCGCAACTCCGACCAGGTAGGGACCGTGAAATACAGTTTCCCCCTTCCCCCCTTCCCCCCCTCCCCGCTCCTCCCCCCTCCTCCCTCCTCCCTCCTTGGTAGTGTTGTTGTGTGAGGTCGACGTCGTCTCAAGCTTAGAGATGGAAGTTTGTAAATCTCTTTTAGCCGTGGTTATTGCCTCTCTTAAGTCCATGTAAAAATTCTTGATACGGTTATTGATGGTTGTGCATATGTCGCTCTTAATTTGGACTATCTCAGTCCTTAACACAGCGATAGCAGCTAGCACAGCCTTGTTGGATGGGTCTTCCTCCTCCTCGTTCATCTCATCCGGCATCAGCATGTCAGGCATAGGTGGTGCTTGGTCCAGGCCTAGTTTGCTTGAATCGTTTTTCTTGGTTTTGATCTTCCTCATGTCAACTTTGTCACTCCTGTTTGCGTAAATTTTGTTCTCTTGATAATAACATGTCAATAAAAGACTTAATGTGGTTGTATCAGCAGTTTTGTGTATTTAAAAAGATTAAATTGTCGGAGCTATCAGGAAACGCTGTCACTCTTTCTTCGCTCAACAGCGCCCCCCGGCATTGATCGTTCTGCGATATTTCTTGTTCATGTTTCTACCTGATTTTATGGAACTGTGCTGTGTTTTCTTTTGACATTTTTCAAATCTGCCTCGTGCCTTTCCATCAGATCTCGTACCTGGGTTCTCATGACGTGCTTTTCAGCAAGAAACTTGTCCTTGAGATTTTCGTTTTCTAACTCAACCATCGTCAAATCTTCAATCACCTCGTCACGGCTGAAAAAAATTGGTACTAAAAAAAACTGAGGTCAGGTAAGGGGGGATGAAAGCTGGAGAGTTGGTATGTCCCATTTGCGTGATGCTTACAAAAAAGTATTTGTTTTTCTCTTTTCCCTCTTTCTCTTTTTTCTTCTTTTTTAGGGTCTATTTCTTAACTCTTTCTTTTTGTTTTTAATTTCTTTCTTATAGGGTTTTTGTTTTTTGTTTCGTTTTGTTGCCACGTTTTTTACACTTTCACTTTTTTCCTTCACTTTCTTCTTTCTCTCAATCTCATCCTTTCCCTTTATTAGTGTAAAAAATAAATGGAGTACATTAATTGTAATAAGATATATGTGATGAGTACTAATGTAATTGGTTGTAATGTAATGTACTTCTAATAAATAAAAATAAAAATAAATAAAAAAATTTAAAAAAACATTCAAATGTTTTCATATTTACAGATTTATTCCAAGAGGCTCCCTGCTACTTTAATTTAATTGCCAGTTACAACAGAATTCTTTAGCTGGTTCCAGAGATATTTCTCTGTAATAGAGATTCACACAGCAGCAAACAATGATTTCCTTACCGTTAGCTCCCGATTCTTCCCATCGAGCTCTTTCTGCAGCGCATCCACAGCTTGTGTCCTTCCCAACAGTACCTCTTCCTTTTCATGGAGTTTTTACTTGAGCTCTTTCAACAACTGAGGAAGTTAACAAGTGATTAATATCTCCTAAGTGATAAAAACTGGACAACATAGAATGGAAATCACACATGCGCAACATTTGTAATTCAAGTGCACCAATAGTCAGGTCTTCAACTCCGCCTTGGTTTGAAGACATTCAAATTAAAATGATCATTAATGAAATCCGGGGATGAAATCATTAATTTGCATTCAATGGTTTACTGGTCCTTTATTGTCACGTGCACTGAGGTACAGTGAAATTTGATTTATCATACAGTCATCCAAAAAAGCAACAAGATACAAAATTACATAAAGATGAAACATAAACAGCCACCACAGTGTGAGAATCCCTAGGACACACAGCATAAGCGGAGACCCACATCCATCAGTTCAATATCCGGGCCACACAGACGCTCCTTCACCGAACGCTGTACTCTCTCTGCAGTCCCTGTATACCCAAAGTCAGAAAGCCGTCCACACTCGCACCAGACTCCAAGACCACTACACTCACAGCAATCCCTCCGAGTCCCCACCAGGGCAGGCAGCTCGTCCATCATGTTTTTTGGCGACCTCACATTCCCCACTGAGATGGAAGGCAAATAACGTTTAACATCATCCTTCTTTTTTCCCGCGGTCGGGGCAATCAAAACACCCGTAGTCGGGGCGATCGAAGCTCCCGCAGTCGGCAATCAAAGCCCCCATAAGAGAGCGATTGAGGCTCCCGCCTGGCTCACAGCTTGGTCTTTTTCTTCCCTAACCTTAACGAGTTGGACCTCCAGCTCTTTCATGGGTCTGGCTCCCTTCTGGTTATATTGTTGGAGAATCCTTAAATTCTTTTCATAGTCATCTATTTGCTTTCTCTGGTGTTGTTGGATTTGCACTAGATAGTCAGATATTTCATGGTCTTTTGATGAGACAAGCTTTGAGAACTCTGCATCTTTACTAATCAACATTAGCTTCAGCTGCTGGGAAATGGCTCTCAGCGTCTGAAGATCAGCCTGCATTTCAGTCTGATGTTGGTGATTCTCCGACTGTTTTTCTGCAAGATCTTTTATCAGGGTTTGCTCTGCCATTTTAAACTCATTCACAGATTGGCTTACTTCAGATTGCTGTGTGCTTAAATAACTATTTTCCTGTGATAAACTAGATAAGGCTGCCTCCTTGTCTTTTAATAACCCATCTATCTCCTCAATTTTTTCTGTTTGCAAATAACTTTGTTCACCGTTTCACTTTGATGCTTGGCTTCAGCATCCTTACTACCCAAACTAAGTTGTATATATGCCTGCTTCATCTGAAGTTCTGAAATGGAGTTCTTGAAGGTTGACTGACTTGACCTTTATCTCCTCTTGAAGCTTTTGTAACATTTATTCTTTTACTTGCAGACCATTTTCCTTACTTTGGAATCTAGCTTCCCATTTTTTGGTCTCTTCAATAATCCTATCTCTGTCATCCTGAAGAGAGGACATAGAGTTTGTGATTGCTGCCAGTTTAGCCAAATTGTTGTTCAACTCGTCACGCAGTTTTTTTAAATCATAAAATCTCAGCCATTTATTTCAACTTGCATTTCCAAGGTTGCTGCCACCACTCTGTCTTTGTTCCGATCCAGCAAATCTAGTTTATCCTGATATCTCAATATTTCTTTCTGATGAAATTGTTTTCTGTTGATCTAAAATCGCAAGTAGTTCCTTCTTCTTCTGAGTAATTTGAGCTTCTATCTTCTTTTCGTTTTTCCGAAAATCTTCTGTTAACCCTAAGCACTGCATTCAAGCACGTTCAGTTTCAGTTCTGGTGTCTTGGAGCAAGACTTTATAAGATGCAAGTTCTTCTTGAACAAGTTTGACTTACCTTTGAGACTCGGAAGCTTTTGCAGTCATAGACTTGTCTCTTGCTCATTTCATTACAGGTAGATTCCGATATTTTGACACATCGCTCTATGTCCAATATGAGCTCCTGGTACTTGATGCAGACCGTCTGCAAAATAATTATTTCCCAGTGCTTCTCTTTTAACAGTTCTCGATCGCACCTTTAGATGAAGTATTACCCCTCCGAGCAGACCGACGGCGCCCTTCAAATTCTTTCACCAGTTTTACTTCCTGTGGTGATAGGGAATTTCAATATGCAGGTAGACTGGGAAAATCAGGTTGGTTCAGGACCCCAAGAAAGAGAGTTTGTAGAGTGCCTCCGAGATAGGCAATAGGTGCAGGAGCAGGCCATTTGGCCCTTCGAGCCAGCACCGCCATCCAATGTGATCATGGCTGATCATCCACAATCAGTACCCCGTTCCGGCCTTCTCCCCATATCCCCTGACTCTGCTATTTTTAAGTGCCCCATCTAGCTCTCTCTTGAAAGCATCCAGAGAACCTGCCTCCACCGCCCTCTGAGGCAGAGAATTCTACAAACTCACCACTGTGAAAAAAAGTGTTTCCTCGTCTATGTTCTAAATGGCTTACTCCTTGTTCTTAAACTGTGGCCCCTGGTTCTGGACTCCCCCATGTTTCCTGCCTCTAGCATGTCCAACCCCTTAACAATCTTATATGTTTCAATGAGAGTACCTCTCATCCTTCTAAACACCAGAGTGTACAAGCCCAGCCGCTCCATTCTCTCAGCATATGACAGTCCCGCCATCCCGGGAATTAACCGTGTATACCTATGTTACACTCCCTCAATAGCACGAATGTCCTTCCTCAAATTAGGGGACCAAAACTGTACACAATACTCCAGGTGTGGTCTCACTAGGGCTCTGTACAACTGCAGAAGGACCTCTTTGCTCCTATATTCGATTCCTCTTGTTATAAAGGCCAACATGCCATTCGCTTTCTTCACTGCCTGCTGGACCTGCATGCTTACTTTCATAGACTGATGTACAACGACCCCCAGATCCCGTTGTACTTCCCCATTTCCCAATTTGACGCCATATAGATAGTAATCTGCCTTCCTGTTTTTGCTACCAAAGTGGATAACCTCACATTGATCCGCATTAAACTTCATCTGCCATGCATCTGCCCACTCCCCCACCCTGCATGAAGGATGGGAGTGGGGATGGATTTGAGGTAAGGGGGGAGTTTATTTATGGAGAGAGGGGGTAGTAGAAATGAGTCCCACTAGGTAGCACGAGAGGGGGTGGAAACATCGACACCATGGGTAGAGGAGTGGGGATGAATTTATGGGATGGGGCATTGCGGCGAGATGTGGATCAGCCATGATCACATTGAATGGCGGTGCTGGCTCGAAGGGCCGAATGGCCTAATCCTGCACCTATTGTCTATTGTCTGTCCAAGTCACCCTGCATTCTCATAGCATCCTCCTCACAGTTCACACTGCCACCCAGCTTTGTATCATCTGCAAATTTGCTAATGTTACTTTGAATCCCTTCATCCAAATCCTTGATGTATATTGTAAATAGCTGCGGTCCCAGCACCGAGCCTTGCGGTACCCCACTGCCTGCCATTCTGAAAGGGACCCGTTAATCGCTACTCTTTGTTTCCTGTCTGCCAACCACTTCTCTATCCATGTCAGCACTCTACCCCCAATACCATGTGCCCTAATTTTGCCCACTAATCTCCTTTGTGGGATCTTATCAAATGCTTTCTGAAAGTCCAGGTGGATGGATTCTTAGAGCAGCTTGTAATGCAGCCAACCAGAGAAAAGGCAATTCTGAATTTGGTGTTGTCTAATGAACCAGATTTGATAAGAGAACTCAAGGTAAAGGAACCGCTTGGAGGTAGTGAATATAATATGATTAGTTTTCATTTGAAATTTGAGAAGGAGAAGGTTAAATCGGAAGTGGCAGTGATGCAGTTGAAGAAAGAGGACGATGAAGGCATGAGAGAGGAGCTGGCCAAGGGAAAGGGATCCTAGCAGGAATGACGGGAATGGCAGGAATTTCTGGGCATAATCCGGAAGACACAGGATCATTTCATTCCAACAAGGAAGAAAGATTCTAAGGGGAGTAGGAGGCAACCGTGGCTGACAAGAGAGGTTAGGGATAGAATAAAACTAAAAGAAAAGATGCATAACACAGCAAAGAGTAGCCGGAAGCCAGAGGATTGGGAAACTTTCATAGGACAACAGAAGGAAACAAAACGCTAATGCGGGCTGAAAAGATGAAGTACGAGGGGAAGCTGCTGGCGAGGAATATAAAGAAGAACAGTAAAAACTTCTTTAGATATGTTAAGGGAAAAAGAGTAGCAAAGTCAAATGTGGGTCCCTTGAAGGCAGACACGGGTGGAATTATTATGGGTAACAAGGAAATGGCAGAAGAGTTGAACAGGTACTTCGGATCTGTCTTCACTAAGGAAGACACAAACAATCTCCCAGGTACTGGAGGACAGAGGATCTAAGGGGGTAGAGGAACTGAAATACATTTTCATTAGGCGAGGAATAGTATTAGGTAAGCTAATGGGACTGAAGGATAATATATCCCCTGGGCCGGATGGTCTGCATCCCAGGGTCCTCAGGGAGGTGGCTCGAAAAATAGTGGACGCATTGGTGATAATTTTCCAATGTTCAATAGATTCCGGATCAGTTCCTGTGGATTGGAGGATAGCTAATGTTATCCCACTTTTCCAGATAGGAGCGAGAGAGAAAACGGGGAATTACAGACCAGTTAGCCTGACTTCGGTGGTGGGAAAGTTGCTGGAGTCAATTATTAAAGAGGTAATAATGGGGCATTTGGATAGCAGTAAAAGGATTAGTCCTAGTCAACATGAATTTTTTATGAAAGTGAAGTCAAGCTTGACTAATCTTCTGGAATTTTTGAAGATGTGACAAGTAAAATGGATGAAGGGGTGCCAGTGGATGTAGTGTATCTAGACTTTCAGAAAGCCTTTGATAAGGTCCCGCACGTGAGACTGATGACTAAAATTAGAGCACATGGTATTGAGGGTAGGGTGTTGACATGGGTAGAAAATTGGTTGGCAGACAGGAAGCAAAGTGTAGGAGTGAACGGGTTATTTTCAGAATGGCAGGCAGTTGCGAATGGAGTGGTTTTGGGCCGCAACTGTTTACCATATATATTAATGATTTGGAAGAGGGAATTAGGAGCAACACTAGCAAGTTTGTGGATGACGCAAAGCTGGGTGGTAGTGTGAACTGTGAAGAGGATGTTAGGAGGTTGCACGGTGACCTGGACAGGTTGAGTGAGTGGGCAGATGCGTGGCGGATGCAGTATAATATAAATAAATGTGAGGTTATCAACTTTGGCGGCAAAAACAAGGGGGCAGATTATTATCTCAATGGTGTTAGGTTAGGTAAGGGGGAGGTGCAGCGAGACCTGGGCATCCTTATACACCAATCACTGAAATTGGCGTGCAGGTACAGCAGGCAGTGAAGATAACTAATGGAATGTTGGCCTTTATAACAAGAGGATTTCAGTATAGGAGTAAAGAGGTTCTTCTGCAGTAGTATTGGGCTCTGGTAAGACCACAACTTGAGTATTGTGTACAGTTTTGGTCTCCTAATTTGTGGAAGGACATCCTTGTGATTGAGGCTGTGCAGCGTAGGTTCACGAAATTGATCCCTGGGATGGCGCCATATGAGGAAAGATTGAAAAGACTAGGCTTGTATTCACTGGAATGTAGAAGAATGTGGGGGGATCTTATAGAAACATAAAAAATTATAAAAGGACAGGACAAGCTTGATGCAGGAAAAACATTCCCAATGTTGGGCGAGTCCAGAACCAGGGGCCACAGTCTTAGAATAAATATTTAAGACTGAGGTGAGAAAAACTTTTTCACCCAGAGAGTTGTGAACTTGTGGAATTCCCTGCCACAGAGGGCAGTGGAGGCCAAATCACTGGATGGATTTAAGAGAGAGTTAGATAGAGCTCTAGGTGCTAGTGGAATCATGGGATATGGGGAGAAGGCAGGCATGGGTTATTGACAATCAGCCATGATCACAATGAAGGCTTGAAGGGCCGAATGGCTTCCTTTCTGCACCTATTTTCTATGTTACTAAGTTCCTGTATCTCTTTTTTTCTTTGTTGACGTTTCTCTTCTCTGAAGCAGTCCAATTCATTGACAAGTGAATTATTTTGCCTATGAAGTGCCTTCCATGCCAGTTAACTGATCTATCTTGTCGACATTTTAAAGTAAT
Source organism: Malacoraja senta (assembly GCA_038087875.1). Classification (NCBI taxonomy): domain Eukaryota; kingdom Metazoa; phylum Chordata; class Chondrichthyes; order Rajiformes; family Rajidae; genus Malacoraja; species Malacoraja senta. Next base: position 9,437,805 of record CM075981.1, on the reverse strand, counting down.
TCTGCCTCCAAATACTCTCTCTCATTTTTGACCATTTCTGATATTTCTGGAAATTTTCAAGTTCTTCCAGAAGAGATTTGTCATACTCTAAAATTTTGACATTTTCATTTAAGTTCATAATGTCCTGCCGGCAAGCTTTTGTTTCTTGTTCAAGCTGTGAAATTGTATTGTTTTTTTTATGTGTCTCGGCAGTGCGGCGCAACTCTAATTGTCTAAGCCTCTGAGACAACAATGATCCTACTTGCCCTGTAGTGTGAACCTTTCCTTCCTTCAGCACAGGCTTGTCCTTCAGGGATTGGGATTCTAATGACAGTGGTTCATTAAAATTAGCCTGATAAGAATCATCCTCACTCTGCAACTCCTCTATGATGGATATGGATGAATTAAATGAATTCAGCAGAAGCTCCCCCTCTTTTGGGGTTTTGTCAAACACCGCTTTAAGATCGTGATAAGTTTGCTTCAGTGATTTGCTTTCCTCCAGGAGCTGATTGTACTGGGTAGACAATTCGCTTGCGTGACTCTGCTTTGCGGTAGTAGTTTGTAACTCGCTGCTAATTCTTTCAATCTCTCCCTCAAGCTCCTGAACTCGCTGCTGCTTGGATTTTGTAAACTTTCTAATTTTGTCCTTTATTTTTTTATTTTCGGCACCAGCTTCCTCAAGCTGCCTCTCCATGCTTTGTCGTTTGGCTTCTACATCGCGGAGCTTGAACATCACCTCCTGTTTCTCTTTTCTTGCCGTCTCAACTATTTGCCGATATTTTTGTAGGATTGCAGAAGGGATTCATATTCGTGCTTTAATTCGTTGTGCTTTGTCTTCCACTCTGACCACTCTGCCATATGGGAGTTTTTTAGTGAATCCAACTCTTGAGAATATCGTTGCTTCTCATGAGTTTGGATGTCCAGTGTATGCTTCAGACTTTCACAGGCAACATTTAGGTTCTGTTTCTCTGTGGATATACCATCAGCTTCGGAGAGAAGCCTCTGCCTCTCCTCTTTGCAAGCTGCTGTGTGATCCCTTGTTTGAGAAAGAGACAATTGCTTTTCCTTAATAACACATTTCAACCTCTCAGCTTCAGAACTGGCAGCTGCCAGTTGCGCACTAAAAGCCCTGTCCCACGGTACAAGTTCATTCCAAGAGCTCTCCCGAGTTTGCCCTGATTCGATCTCGGAGATTTACGGTAGTGGCCACTCGTCGGTACTCGGGGCTCTCGTGGACATTTTTCATTATGTTGAAAAATCTTTACGAGTCTTCCCGTGCTTGCCTGCCGTTAGCGAGTCTTCCCGAGTACCTGCTGTTAGCGTTACAAGCCGCTAAGAGACATCCCTGAGCTCCGACTAACCCGCTACGTTCATTCTCCGTGCTTACCACGAGCTCGATTTTTTTTTAAACTCCGGAGAGCTCTTGGAATGAACTCGTACCGTGGGACAGGGCAATGAGTTGTGAAACATTGTCGTCCATTTCAAAATGATCCGTCTTGAATTTGACACAATCTTCCACTTTGCAGGCCAGCAGCAAGTCTCTCTCCTCGATGGTGTGCTTTAGTCCGTGAGTTTTCAAGGTCATGTCTTGCATTTGACTTTGAAGTTTGAAAATGGTTTCCATGTTTTACATGGATTGCATTTCCAGGGAGATGTCCAAGCTCATCTCCCTCCTGTTGCAGGGATTTATATTTCTCTTGCTTGAGCTGACCTGCTTCACACACCAGAACTTCCTCCTGATGTTGCAACCCTGAAATCATCTGCATATATTGGCCCACCTGCTCTTCCCATTGTAAAGTTTTGGCTTGGAGCTGCTGCAGTAAATTTGTTTGCTGATTCAATGACATATGTTTCTCTTCTAGTTCCAATGTAAGCTTTGCAGTGGCAGCATTTAAATCAATTATGTCTTTGTTTAATGAGGTTATCATCCCCTCATAGCAACAATCGATCCTGATGGCTTGTAAATGTTTTGTCATAAAATGCACGCCATTCCTCTAATGCGAGAATAATTTAAGGCAAACCTACTCCCTGCCACGTGACGACAGATGTACAAATCTGCAGTAGGAACATTTATGGCCTACCAAAAATATTGACAGGACAACCATGAGTAATTACCTTCCAGTTCTCCAATCTTCTATTCAGTGTAATAATCTAAAGAACCAGTTGCCTGTTCTGCAAGTGGTGCACAGACCTTGGCGTGAGGTCGTAAAAGTTGCAGTTTTTTCTGAAGTAGTAAACGGCATTGATCCTTCTGCGATATTTCTTGTTCATGTTTCTCCCTGATTTGATGGAACTCAGTGCTGTGTTTTCTTTTCAAATTTTTCAAATCTGCCTCGTGCGTTTCCATCAGATCTCAGACCTGGGTCCTCATCACCTCCGGGATGCGGGTCTACGGAGCAACCAGCCGCGGGCGGCGGCGCCGACTTTAACATCGGGAGCCTCGTGGCTCCAAATCGGCGCGGCCCTGTCGGCTTCAGGTGCCATCGACTCCGCTGGGAAACCGGCCGTTCCAGCCGCTGCGAGGATTCTCCCGACGGCCAGGAACATCGGGCCTCCGTAGAGGCAACTATGGCGGCCTCGATGGGCCTGACTCTGGGGAGAACTGGGTTGGGGACTGGACATTGTGCATTCCCCACAGTGGTAACCATTGTGGGGGGATGATTTTGTGTGTAATGTTAAGTGTCTGTGTTAGTCTGTGTTAGTCTACGTCCAACATGGCGGTCGGAAGGGAAAGTGTACTCTGGCGCGGTTTGGCTGCCGCTGCTCTCCCTTAATGTTGTGTTTTCTGAATTTTGTTGTTGTCTTTTTTGGATCAAATTTCTGTTTTTAATATATGTATTGGTGTTGTCTTTATGACTTATTTTACTGATTATATGTTTATATGTTTCTTAAATTGTAAGGTGTCCTAGAGACCTCGGTATTAGGCGCCCTTAAAATAAAATCTATTATTATTATTATTATTTCAGGACTGGGATCAAAAGATTTCTGCTCTAAATTCTGTTATCAAAGTGTTTTATTGAATGTTTTTGTTACGTTTGTGTGGTTTAATTTTACATATAGCGATTTATATTTTTGCTTAAGTTTGCTTATCCTTTTGTTTAAGTTTGTGTGATTTTGCTTTAAAATTGAAGTAGTGAGGAGGATACAACATTTTTCTGATTATGGCATTCCTTTGCTGATAAGAATTCTGCTGCAGTCCAGTGCTTTCACTTAAAGCGGTACACTCAGATTCTTCAGATTTAGTATTGAAATCAAATACTTTTATTAGAGTTTGTTGATTTTGTTATTGCATTATTAACTTTTGTTGTTCTAAAAAACTCTGAGTTTTGTGGAGGGGTATTGTGGAATTCATTTTATTGTGGAATTTTATGTGTAAATTTTGTGTTGTGGGAATCTAATTGTTTTGTGTGAAATTTGTGGCCAAAATGACTCACAAGGCATGAAAGAGCTATTTGTTATTGCATTGCTTACTGAGATACTTGACTGGATCTCGTGGCTTTGTACTTCTCTCAGACAGGCATTCTCTAGTGGAGCAGATAAGAGGGAGCAGTTAAAGAGCTAGAACTAATAAGCCACGAGATGGCACAGAAAAACAAGTCCTTGGCTGATGCTTCTTGGGACATCACTTAATGCCATTGGTATTCTGCATTGTTAATTTGAATGGACCTGTATTTCTATGGAAGTTTGTTTCATATATGTGGTGAAAAAATAAACGCTGTTTCTCCATGTTTAGTTCTGACTGGTGACAGAAAGCACCTGTCCCAGATGACCTCAGAGGTCTGGATTGTTTATAATGTGGCAGAAGATCAGAAATGTATTTTTGCCCTTGACCATTCAGTGCTTTATAAACCAACAGTAATATTTTGAAATCATTTATTTGACAGACTGAAAGCCAGTGTAAAGAACTAAAAACTGAAGTGATGTGATCCACTTTCTTTGACTTAAGGAGGACTCGGGCAGCAGCTTGCGTGATCTAATGGTTGGCTTTGGTTTGATAGAGAGAGACTACGAGGATTGATTTGGATGAGTGGGAGAGTAGAATCTGTACTAATGCTCATGTGCTGTGGCAACCGTCACCATTCGTACAGCCACCAACCTACGGTAATATCCATTTTGCAGCTCAGAGGCAATAAAACTAACAATATGGACTGGACTGACAATTCTCAAATGGTCTGTGCAGTTAAATTATACTTTAATTGTATCCAGCAAGGCCATTGGAGTAAGGATTGCCCATGGCGGAGACAAGCGTGAGGGGGTTATCATAAGAGAACAAAGGGGAGGTTGACAAGGAGATCGAGGGCAAGGGAGGCACACAGACATCTCCCAGGCTGATCCATTTCCTTAATGCTGACTAGCCAACTTAGTGGTGAACGGGTGTTACACTGACAAGGAACCTGTTCTGGTATTACAAGTTGCGGGGAAACAGTGTACCGTGGATACAGGAATACAGAGGCATCCATTCAGTCCACTAACAACCTCCCCAAATCTGACAAGACTCGAGATTATATGGATACCAAGGACAGATCTATCAATACCCCATCTCTATGCCAGTCGAAGTAACATACCGGAATGAGACAGTGCAGCATCAGTTTGTGATCACCCCAGGGCTAGACTGTAATCTGCTGGGCCGAGATTTGTTATGTATATTTCAGTTAAAGATGGTATGTGGAGATACTGGAATAACTGTGACCCCATAGACAGTGTTAGTCATCAGTAATGCCCCAATGGTGGTCCCTAACACTAGAACATGAGCCCCTGCTCCATATCACCTTAGCCTAAGTGGCGGGAATAAAGAGCTAGAAACATTTTTTTTAATCCCGTGAAGGAACTAGATGGGATGTAAACCTTTTGGCATTAGTAACCGGACCACAGGGAACAGCAAAGTATGCTGAGGTGCTTTCGGAATTGTGGAAGCAGGACCATGAGGTTGCCCCACATATGACAAAGAAAGTGAACTTTCCATCTCATGCAAAGGATTTAGCAGCTATGGTTATGCACGCGATTGGTCTGGCGAATCCAAACACAAGCCAGGAACAAGAACTGTCTAATAATTGTACTGTTCAATTTTATCAGTCACCAAGGACGGTTACTACACAGCTACGCTATCATCTGGGGAGTGAGGTAACAGAGTATGTGGACCCACAGGTGTGGGCAGAAGACCCGACTCAGGTAGGATGCGTCCAGATTAACCCCATCCAAGTAGCAGAAAACGCTGGTGGGTGTTGTGTACAGGACACCTAGCAGTAGTGAAGTTGGGGATGGCATCAAACAGGAAATTAGAAATGCGTGCAACAAAGGCAAAACAGTTATAATGTGTGACTTCAATCTACATATAGATTGGGTGAATCAAATTGGCAGGGGTGCTGAGGAAGAGGATTTCTTGGAATGTATGAGGGATAGTTATCTAAACCAACATGTAGAGGAACCAATGAGAGAGCAGGCTATTCTAGACTGGGTATTGAGTAATGAGGAAGGGTTAGTTAGCAGTCTTGTTGTGCGTGCCCCCTTGGGCAAGAGTGACCATAATATGGTTGAGTTCTTCATTAGGATGGAGAGTGACATTGTTAATTCAGAAACAACGGTTCTGAACTTAAAGAAAGGTAACTTTGAGGGTATGAGACGTGAATTGACCAAGATTGATGGCAATTAGTTCTAAAAGGGTTGACGGTGGATATGCAATGGAAGGCATTTAAAGACTGCATGGATGAACTACAAAAATTGTTCATCCCAGTTTGGCAAAAGAATAAATCAGGGAAGGTAGTGCATCCGTGGATAACAAGGGAAATCAGGGATAGAATCAAAGCAAAAGATGGTGCGTACAAATTAGCCAGAAAAAGCAGCATACCAGAGGACTGGGAGAAATTCAGAGACCAGCAGAGGTGGACAAAGGGCTTAATTAGGAAAGGGAAAATAGATTATGAAAGGAAACTGGCAGGGGACATAAAAACTGACTGCAAAAGTTTTTATAGATATGTGAAGAGAAAGAGATTAGTTAAAACAAATGTAGGTCCCTTGCAGTCAGAAACCGGTGAATTGATCATGGGGAACAAGGATATGGCGGACCAATTGAATAACTACTTCGGTTCCGTCTTCACTAAGGAAGACATAAATAATCTGCCGGAAATAGCAGGGGGCCGCGGGTCAAAGGAGATGGAGGAACTGAGTGAAATCCAGGTTAGTCGGGAAGTGGTGTTGGGTAAATTGAATGGATTAAAGGCCGATAAATCACCAGGGCCAGATAGGCTGCAACGCAGAGTACTTAAGGATGTAGCTCCAGAAATAGTGGATGCATTAGTGATAATTTTTCAAAACTCTTTAGATTCTCGAGTAGTTCCTGAGGATTGGAGGGTAGCAAACGTAACCCCACTTTCTAAGAAGGGAGGGAGAGAGAAAACGGGGAATTACAGACCAGTTCGTCTAACATCGGTAGTGGGGAAACTGCTAGAGTCAGTTATTAAAGATGGGATAGCAGCACATTTGGAAAGTGGTGAAATCATTGGACAAAGTCAGCATGGATTTACGAAAGGTAAATCGTGTCTGACGAATCTTATAGAATTTTTCGAGGATGTAACTAGTAGAGTGGATAGGGGAGAACCAGTGGATGTGTTGTATCTGGACTTTCAGAAGGCTTTCGACAAGGTACCACATTAGAGATTAGGATACAAACTTAAATCATACGGTATTGGGGGTTCAGTATTGATGTGGATAGAGAACTGGCTGGCAAACAGGAAGCAAAGAGTAGGAGTAAACGGGTCCTTTTCACAATGGCAGGCAGTGACTAGTGAGGTACCGCAAGGCTCAGTGCTGGGACCCCAGCTATTTACAATTTATATTAATGATCTGGACGAGGGAATTGAAAGCAACATCTCCAAGTTTGCAGATGACACTAAGCTGGGGGGCAGTGTTAGCTGTGAGGAGGATGCTAGGAGACTGCAAGGTGACTTGGATAGGCTGGGTGAGTGGGCAAATGTTTGGCAGATGCAGTATAATGTGGATAAATGTGAGGTTATCGACTTTGGTGGCAAAAACGGGAAGGCAGACTATTATCTAAATGGTAGCCGATTAGGAAATGTGGAGATGCAGCGAGACCTGGGTGTCATGGTACACCAGTCATTGAAAGTAGGCATGCAGGTGCAGCAGGCAGTGAAGAAAGCGAATGGTATGTTGGCCTTCATAGCAAGAGGATTTGAGTATAGGAGCAGGGAGGTTCTACTGCAGTTGTACAGGGTCTTGGTGAGACCACACCTGGAGTATTGCGTACAGTTTTGGTCTCCAAATCTGAGGAAGGACATTATAGCCATAGAGGGAGTGCAAAGAAGGTTCACCAGACTGATTCCTGGGATGTCAGGACTTTCATATGAAGAAAGACTGGATAGACTTGGCTTATACTCGCTAGAATTTAGGAGATTGAGAGGGGATCTTATAGAAACGTACAAAATTCTTATGGGGTTGGACAGGCTAGATGCAGGAAGATTGTTCCCGATGTTGGGGAAGTCCAGGACAAGGGGTCACAGCTTAAGGATAAGGGGGAAATCCTTTAAGACCGAGATGAGGAAAAACTTGTTCACACAGAGAGTGGTGAATCTCTGGAACTCTCTGCCACAGAGGGTAGTTGAGGCCAGTTCATTGGCTATATTTAAAAGGGAGTTAGATGTGGCCCTTGTGGCTAAAGGGATCAGGGGGTATGGAGAGAAGGCAGGTACGGGATACTGAGTTGGATGATCAGCCATGATCATATTGAATGGCGGTGCAGGCTCGAAGGGCCGAATGTCCTACTCCTGCACCTATTTTCTATGTATCTATGTAAGTAGCTCCCCAGAAAATTTAACACTGCTCTCTATATGGCAGTACCTTCTGAAGCAGCAGGCAAGGTTGCAATTTAAGTATTGTACCACCATCAATCCGGCACCCTTTCTCGCCAAACCACCGGAGCAACAAGCTGAGTCAGGGCACGACTGCCTATTTGTGATTTAAGAAGATACCTCTGTTCGGGAAGATTTGACAGATATTCCCATGACAAACCCAGACTTAACTCTGTATGTAGATGGGAGTGCATCAATTGGACCTCTAGGTGAAAGACTTTCAGGATATGCAATTATAGATCAGGATGGCAATGATGTGGAGGCGGCGGCCTTTGAAACACCATTCTCTACCAAACAAGCGGAACTGTTTGCCCTGATAAGAGTCTGCATCTTAGGGAAGGACTTGGGAATCAAAGTTTATACTCACTTCAGATATGCTTTTGGAGTGATCCGTGACTTTGGACAACTTGTGGAAAAATAGGGGATTCTTGACTTCAGCAGGAACGCAGACATCCCACCAGAAATTGATATCAGACCTGTTATAAGCCCTTATGTTGCCAAAACAAATTTCCAAAAAGCTAAGGAAATGTCCCAAGGGCCCGGGGTGGTGGTATCTAAAATGATGAGGCAGACTAAAAGCATTGACAAAGACAAGTCTCCCTCGGAAAAACCAATGCCAACCATCCAAGATCTCGTTAGATTACAGGAGGATGCTCTTGGCCAAGATATAGAAATGTGGAAACAGCTCGGTTGTAAAGTTGATTGCATGTCAGGATTATGGGTTACCTCGGTAGGACAAACATGTATGTCAGATGGACTAGCGATGTGGGTTATTGAATGTATACACTTTTCAACTCACTGTGGTGCCTGAGCAACTGGTGATATGATTTTAGATACATGGTGGCATCCAATGTTGTAGACTCTGGCTCAGAGGATTAGTAGTCATTGTCTGATCTGCCAGCAATATAACCCCGGGAAGGGTATAACCTAAAGAAAAGGGAGAACCTCCTTGCCCATGGGTCCCTTTGAGACCCGACAGATGGACTACATTGAGTTGGAAAGATGTCAGTGTTATAAATATGTATTGGTTATTGTAGATGTCTTTAGTAAATGGATTGAAGCTTATCCTACCATGGACAATAACGCTTTTATGGTGGTTAAAGTACTTATGAAATAAATTATATCCAGGTATGGAATTCCAACTGGGCTGAGTTCGGATAATGGCCCTCATTTTGTGGGCAAGGTGACCAAAGAATTCTGCGTTCAGCGTTCAACAGTAATAACATTGTGCCTTTCGTACATAGGCTGCTGGACTCGTTGAACGAGCCAATCAAACTTTGAAAAATAAACTTGCCAAATTACAAATTGAAACAGGGACCATTCGGCTCAATCTACTTCCTGTGGCGCTATTCCAGATGTTCACCACCCCAGCAGTGGAGGCTCAGTTGAGTCCAGCAGAGATTGTATATGGCCATCCACTGAGAACCCCATGGAACCAGAATACTACAAAGGCTGTTCACTTTCATCACAACACAATGGAAATGACTAACTATATTTTATCATTGAGAGATCTACATTCTAACCACTCAGTCTAAAATTGGACCTGGTACTTATGTAATGATCAATAATTGGATGAGGAAGAGACTGGACATTCAGTGGCAAGGACCTTGCCAGGCCCTTCTAACAACCCCTACCCAGGAGGGGAGGGATGCGTGGGTTCACTTTCGCCACTGTAACATTATCAGTATGGTGCCTAAGACATAAAACGTTAACCTCTTCTTTCTTTCAAGAAATCCCTTTCGAGGATAAATCACGATGGACATACCGCTGTTGTTCGCCTATCTTGGGACATTGATAGCCATTGGGTCTGCGAAAGACAGAGTATGCCAATGTAATCTATCACCTATGTGAAGTAGGTGCACTGCAATGTGATGGCGATAGCAAGGAAGGAAAATATAATTATGGAGTATTGCCATGTTACCATGCTCCTTGTAAATTTGATTATGCATGTCAAAAGGAAGGAGTAAAAGTCCCTGTGCCTGTTTAGATGAAGGGATTACAAGTAACTATCAGATTTGCAGATAAGACAAAGCTGGTTGGCAGTGATAACTGAGGAGAATGCTATGAGAATGCAGGGGGACTTGGATAGATTGGGTGAATGGGCAGATGCATGGCAGATACTGTGTAATGTAGATAAATGTGAGGTTATTCACTTTGGTGGCAAGAACAGAAAGGCAGATTATTATCTGAATGGTGTCAGATTAGGAAAAGGGGAGGTGCAATGGGACCTGGTGTGCTTGTAACTGAAAGTAAGCATGCAGGTACAGCAGGCAGTAAATAAAGCTAATGGCATGTTGGCCTTAATTGTGAGAGGATTTGAGTTTAGGAGCAAAGAGGTCCTTCTGCAGCTGTACATGGCCCTAGTGAGACCACACCTGGAGTATTGTGTGCAGTTTTGGAGAGCTGGGCTTGTATACTATGGAGTTTGGAAGGATGAGAGGGAATCTTATTGAAACGCATAGGACTGTTAAGGGTTTGGACACGCTAGAGGCAGTAACGAGGTACTGATTGTGGATGATCAGCCATGATAACATTGAATGGCGGTGCTAATAAGAGACCAGTTGGATAACATGAAGGAAGCAAGTGACTGGGGTAATTGGGGCTTTGGAAACTGGCCAGACTGGCTAATCAACATGGTTATGTACCTAGCTATTGCGATTATTTGTATTTTTGTAGGATTAGCAGTTGTAGAAAGTGTATTGGGGAGAATGCAGACAACACTGGAAAGCATAGGTGCTCCGAGAATGTTATTGGTAGGACAAGATGAAGTGTGTGACGAAGCAAAGACTGAGTACGTTGATAAGGTGCAGGATGAGTTTGAACGACTGGGAAGGACAGAAATAAGTAGGAACAAGGGGAGGTATCATGGCAAGGATAAAAGGGAGGAATAAGAATATGCAGAACTGGGGATACTTTAGGATTAAAGGGTTAAGTATTCTGTTTTTTGAGGATCAAGGGCTGATTGAAGTTAGAAGTTAAGTTTCACTTTCCTTTGACATTTTTCCTGGAAAACATGTGATGTTTATGTGATGTTTAATGTTATTGTAATTGGCTAAGATGTATTATGCTGTGTATGATTGTAATTGGGTGGAAAGATTGTTCCAACCTGTATAACCATGTAATACTGTATTTATCGGTCTACAATTACCACCACTGTATTAATTACCTCCTGCTGTATTAATCATATATATGCTAATTTCTTTGTTTGAACACACATGTGTTTCTCCGTGATCCACTGGGAGAGGTTCCCAGGGCAGTACAGAGAAACCTGGTCACCATGGTGAAATAAAGGATGATTTGAAAGTATTCTAGTCGGTGTTTTCACTGAACGGACAAAGGGATATAAATACCAGAATTATCAAGGTGATACAGACACACACCGTGGTGAACAGGTAGGTTGGCGCTGTGAGTAAGATGGCTAAAGCACAGTGTATGGTAAGTTCTTTAAAAGAGGGGGGGAGAAGGAGTGGAGACAAATTTAAGAAGCCAATGAAACACCAATGAAACAATGAAGCTCAGTGGACATTAACATTAACATTACTGGTCGGTTATCATTGGTTCTAAAAACTACTTACATTTTTTTTTCCCAATGAGCCAATGAAATTCACCGGTCAGCACCAGCTATAATGTACGACTGATGTACCGGCTATTAAGGAGATAAAACATTACTCTGTCCCGGGAAGGTCAGGTCTAATGAATTTGATCAATATTTTAAGGAGTTCACGAAGGCCATTCTTGACGGGTTGCACTTGAACCCGAGGGGGACCAATATCCTGGCGAAGAGATTTGCAAAGGCTACCGGGGAGACTTTAAACTAAAACGGTTGGGGGGAGGGACTCAAATAGAGAAAGCTAGTAGACAGTGTGTGAGGCAGGAAGCAGAGAAGGGAAGCACTCAGACCCAACATGTAGGGGGAAAGAAGTAAAAGATAATAAACAGAATAAGAGGTGGTGAGTTTCTTAAATGTGTGAGCAGAGAGACAGAGGGGTGGAAAATGAGGATAGAAGCAATAGGTAGCAAGGTGAAAAGTAAAAGTGGTAGGCAGACAAATCCAGGGCAAAAATCAAAAAGGGCCATTTTTCAACATAATTGTATAAGTGGTAAGAGTGTTGTAAAAAACAAGCCTGAAGGCTTGTGTCTCAATGCAAGGAGCATTCGTAATAAGGTGGATGAGTTGAATGTGCAGATAGCTATTAATGACTATGATATAGTTGGGATCACGGAGACATGGCTACAGGGTGACCAAGGCTGGGAGCTGAATTTCCAGGGATATTCAATATTCAGGAGGGATAGACAGAAAGGAAAAGGAGGTGTGGTAGCGTTGCTGGTTAGAGGAGATTAACGCAATAGAAAGGAAGGACATTAGCTTGGAGGATGTGGAATCGATATGGGTAGAGCTGCGAAACATTAAGGGGCAGAAAACGCTAGTGGGAGTTGAGTACAGGTCACCTAACAGTAATAGTGGAGTTGAGGATGGCATCAAACAGGAGATTAGAAATGCGTGCAACAAAGGTAAAACAGTTATAATGGGTGACTTCAATCTACATATAGATAGGATGAATCAAATTGGCAGGGGTGCTGAGGAAGAGGAGTTCTTGGAATGTATGCGGGATAGTAATCTAAACCAACATGTAGAGGAACCAACGAGAGAGTAGGCTATTCTAGACTGGGTATTGAGTAATGAGGAAGGGTTAGTTAGCAGTCTTGTTGTGCGTGGCCCCTTGGGCAAGAGTGACCATAATATGGTGGAGTTCTTCATTAGGATGGAGAGTGACATAATTAATTCAGAAACAAGGGTTCTGAACTTAAAGAAAGGTAACTTTGAGGGTATGAGACGTGAATTGGCCAAGATAGACTGGCAATTGATTCTTCAAGGGTTGACGGTGGATATGCAATGGAAGGCATTTAAAGGCTCCATGGATGAACTACAAAAATTGTTCATCCCAGTTTGGCAAAAGAATAAAGCAGGGAAGGTAGTGCATCCGTAGATAACAAGGGAAATCAGGGATAGTATCAAAACAAAAGATGAAGCATACAAATTAGCCAGAAAAAGCAGCCTACCAGAGGAATGGGTCCAGCAGAGGAGAACAAAAGGCTTAATTAGGAAAGGGAAAATAGATTATGAAAGAAAACTGGCAGGGAACATAAAAATTGACTGCAAACGTTTTTATAGATATGTGAAGAGAAAAAGATTAGTTAAAACAAATGTACATCCCTTGCAGTCAGAAACAGGTGAATTGATCATGGGGAACAAGGACATGGCAGACCAATTGAATAACTACTTTGGTTCTGTCTTCACTAAGGAAGACTTAATGAATCTGCCGGAAATAGCAGGGGACCGGGGGTCAAATGAGATGGAGGAACTGAGTGAATTCCAGGTTAGCCGGGAAGTGGTGTTAGGTAAATTGAATGGTTTAAGGGCCGATAAATCCCCAGGGCCAGATAGGCTGCAACCCAGAGTACTTAAGGAAGTAGCCCCAGAAATAGTGGATGCATTAGTGATAATTTTTCAAAAACTCTTTTGTTTCTGGAGTAGTTCCTGAGGATTGGAGGGTAGCTAATGTAACCCCACTTTTTAAAAAGGGAGGGAGAGAGAAAACGGGGAATTACAGACCAGTTAGTCTAACATCGGTAGTGGGGAAACTGCTAGAGTCAGTTATTAAAGATGGGATATCAGCACATTTGGAAAGTGGTGAAATCATTGGACAAAGTCAGCATGGATTTCTGAAAGGTAAATCATGTCTGACGAATCTTATAGAATTTTTCGAGGATGTAACTAGTAGAGTGGATAAGGGAGAACCAGTGGATGTGTTATATCTGGACTTTCAGAAGGATTTTGACAAGGTCCCACATAAGAGATTAGTATGCAAACTTAAAGCATACGGTATTGGGGTTTCAGTATTGATGTGGATAGAGAACTGGCTGGCAGACAGGGAGCAAAGAGTAGGAGTTAACGGGTCCTTTTCAGAATGGCAGGCAGTGACTAGTGGGGTACCGCAAGGCTCAGTGCTGGGACCCCAGCTATTTACAATATATATTAATGATTTGGAGAAGGGAATTGAATGCAACATCTCCAAGTTTGCGGATGACACGAAGCTGGGGGGCAGTGTTAGCTGTGAGGAGGATGCTAGGAGGCTGCAAGATGACGTGGATAGGCTGGGTGAGTGGGCAAATGCATGGCAGATGCTATATAATGTGGATAAATGTGAGGTTATCCACTTTGGTGTCAAAAACAGGAAAGTAGACTATTACCTGAATGGTGGCCGATTAGGAAAAGGGGAGATGCATCGAGACCTGGGTGTCATGGCACACCAGTCATTGAAAGTAGGCATGCAGGTGCAGCAGGCAGTGAAGAAAGTGAATGGTATGTTGGCCTTCATAGCAAGAGGATTTGAGTATAGGAGCAGGGAGGTTCTACTGCAGTTGTACAGGGTCTTGGTGAGACCACAGCTGGAGTATTGCGTATTGTAGATGAGATATGCATGTGCCTTTAATATAGTTACCTCATCACTACTAAACACTCCCCATATCACAAGTATAGTTACAACCTCCCCACCCACATATCGCTCTCTAGTTCCTGTGATAGGCCACGTACAGCTAGTGCCTTCTATATTGCTGCAGTATGAATAAAGGTAGTAAAGTCACGATGTGTTGTTAACGCTTCTTTACATGGTGTCAGCCCTCTTACCCTTGCGCCTCCTGTCTATCGGTTTATCATTTAATTTTGTCTCAGTTTTTGTTTCCCCCCCCCCTCTTATTTCTTCGGCATGGCCACTTCTTGCCGCAAGCCCGATGTGCTCGTTTTCGATTCTGACATTGCCCATCGATGGGATGTTTTCAGACGTGACTTTGACCACTATGTCACAATCGCTCATCCTGCCGCCACCCCAGAGCTCAGAGCCTCTCTGCTTCTCAACTTGGCTGGTCCCGAGGCCCTGGCTCGGTCAGACTTCTTCGTCTACGCTGCGGGTGAATCTGCTCGGGACCCGGTATGTTTGTTGGCTAAGTTTACCGCTATTTGTGACATTCCATCAAACTGCATCTTAGAACATTTAAAACTGTTCGCGCGGCGTCAGCTCCCTGGTGAATCTGCCGAGAACTATGTCGCTGCGCTGCGACACCTGGCCAGGCAGTGCCGCCTTAACACGCTGACCCCCGAGGAGATTACTAGGGACCTTCTGGTTTACGGTCTCCGCGACGATAAGCTTAGGGCTGAACTTTTGCGCAGGCCCGATCTGACTTTTAACGATGCAACGCATGCCTGTCGTTTGGCCGAAGCTGTCACCTCGGCGGTGTCACTGGCTGACCATGATATTAACTTTGCCAGCACTACCAGCCATCGGATGAACACTACCCCGCCACGACCCCCGGGGTCAGGCACTGCTCCGGGGGGACGTGCCCCGGGGTTCGGCACTGCTCCTGGGGGACGGGCCCGGCAAAGGTGCCCCAATTGTAACTTTACCACTCATCAATACAATGTATGCAGGTAAGACTTGCAACAACTGCAAGAAACTCAACCACTTTGCGGCGGCCTGCCGTTCCCGTGGGAAGCCTTTTGCTGCTCCGAGGTGTATTTTAAACAACTTGGTACAAGCTGATAACGAGCTCAGCTCCCAGTGCTATTTCGACGAACACTGTGTCTGAATATGGCTCCTCTCAGGGGGAGACCAGCCTGTTTTCTGTGTTGGATGCACCTGCTGTGATAACAGACCCTTCAGTTCGTGTAACTGTGAACAACTCGACCTTCACTGCTAAGATTGATACTGGGGCGGTTGCAAAAGTTATGTCAACAAGCCTCTTCAATAAGATAAGGACTAATGAGAAGGTTTTTTCTGACAGCTCAACTTTGCATGCTTACGGGGGCGTGCTGCTTATTCCTGTGGGAAAGGCAACTCTGCATTGCAAGATACTGGAGAACTCTCGGCCCCTCACTTTCTATCTCCTCGATCGAAAATGCATTACCCTGTTGGGCATCCAAGCATTCCAGGACTTGGGCCTGGTCTCCTTCCACCGTGACATCCACCAGGTGCAGGCCCTCATGGACCCGTTGACTGAATACCCTGACTGCTTTGATGAAGAGCTGGGCAAGCTGCCCTGCAACTACAAGATTGTAGTTGAGCCAGTGGTCCGTGCGCCACACCGTGTTTCGTTCGCCATGAAGGACAAAGTAGAATCGACGCTACACAGCATGGTAAAAATGGGCATCCTAAAGGCGGGTCTCCACCATGTTGTTGCCGCGAGGTGTTCCAACGGACAATGGAGCAGCTGTTTACCGGTCTTCCGTGCGCCATCATCGTTGACGACATCCTGGTTTACGGTAAGGATGTCGCCGAACACGACCAACCTCCGCCAAGTCCTAGACCTGGCCCGGAAAATCAACTTGAAACTGAACCCCAAGAAGTGCCGATTTCGCGTCCCGGAGGTCACCTATGTTGGGCATGTATTCACCGCCGAGGGTCTGAAACCCGACCCGCAAAAAACGGCTGCCATTTCCGGGATGTCTTCTCCTACTGATGTGCCCAGCCTGCAACGCTTCCTAGGCATGGTAAACTACCTGGGGAAGTTTATCCACGACCTCAGAGAGCTCAGCGCACCCCTGAGGGAGTTGATAAAGAAGGACACTCCTGGGCTTGGTTCCCCCAACACCAGAAAGCCTTCGACATCCTTAAATCCAAGCTAATCAGTACCCCAACACTCAAGTTTTTTGACCTGCAGCGTCCCATTATCCTCACCTGCGACGCCTCTCAGTTCGGGCTCGGTGCCTCTTGTCTACAGCTCCATGACGGCCTGCAGCTTCCTGTCTCCTTCGCGTCCCACACCATGACTGCTGCCGAACAGCACTACGCGCAGATCGTGAAGGAGCTACTGGCCGTGGTGTTTGCCTGCTCCAAATTTAAGGACTACATCCTGGGCAACACTCTCACCATCGAAACTGATCACCAGCCACTTGTCACCATTCTCAACAAATCGATCCATGCTGCCTCATCCCGCCTGCAGCGCATGATGCTGCAGCTCCAGCGCTTCACTTTCAACGTGGTTTATCGTAAGGGCAAGGACATGTTCGTGGCCGACACGTTGTCTCACGCCCCGCTGACCGATCGCCACCCCTATGAGATGTCTGACCTGTTGGTGCTCCATGTGAATATTGTCCCTTCACAGCAGATGGAATCCCTGGTTGAACACACTGCCAATGATCCTGCCCTGCAACAGCTTTCTGCCATCATCCAGCAGGGCTGACCCGACTGTCGTTCCGCTTTGCCGGCTGGCGCCGTGCCCTACTTCCTGGTCCGTGATGAGCTCGTACTACACGACCGCGTGGTGGTGAAGGGTCACAAGGTTGTCGTGCCTGCTGCGCTGCACGACCACTATTTTCAGGTCGCTCACCGCGGTCATCCTGGGGCCGAAGCCACCTTGTCACACGCCCAGAGCCAGTTCTACTGGCCTGGCATGGCTCAATACATCCGGGAGAGGGTCTCCTCGTGTTCCACCTGCAACAGTCTCGCCCCCCACCAGCAGCGACAGCCGCTTCTGCAGCAGCCTGCCCCCGAACTGCCCTGGATGGCGGTTGCCGTTGACATTTTCGAGTGGCGGGGCAAACACTTCCTGGTCGTCGTTGACTCCTACTCCAGCTGGTTTGAGGTCGACCAGCTGCACTCCATCACCTCTTCGGCCGTTGTCGATAAGTTAGGCCATCATTTTTGCACTTTTGGCACCCCGGCCAGCCTGCAGTCGGACAATGGCAGCCAATTCACTAGCTCCGAGTTTAAAGCTTTCGCATCCAGATGGAACTTCCGCCATTTCACCATTACCCCTGAGTGCCCGCAGAGCAACGGTCTGGCCGAGCGCGCCGTCCGCAGTGCAAAGAACTTGCTGGAACAATGTCGCTTGTCCAACTCCGACTTCTATCTGGCCCTCCTCAACCTCCGCAACATCTCCCGCGACCCTGCCATGGGCTCCCCTGCTCAGCGGCTCATGTCTCGCGCTACCAGACCCCCGATCCCGGTGGCCCAGCGCTCCCTCATCCCCTCCGTCCTCAAGCCTGCTGCTGCTCCTTCCATCCCATCCTCCTCCGGCTAGTCCTCACTCGCCTGCCCGCGCGCTGCCCGCAGCTGAAACCGCATCTCCTGCTTTTTTTGCCATTATCTTCTCCGTCCCCTCCGGTTTCCCCCTTTCCAGTTCGTCTGTCCTCACCTGTGCCACTTCTTCCTGCCGGAAGGGAGGATTGCGAGATGCGAACTCGGTCGGGACGTGTTGTCAAACCGCCTGTCTGCTATGGTGATTTTGTTTAACCGTTCTAGCGCATGAGACGTGGTCACCCTGTCACTATTGTATTTGCCTTTCATTTCCAAGGGGAAGGATGTAGATGAGATATGCATGTGCCTTTAATATAGTTACCTCATCACTACTAACCACTCCCCATATCACAAGTATACTTACAACCTCCCCACCTACATATCGCTCTCTAGTTCCTGTGATAGACCACGTACAGCTAGTGCCTTCTATAATGCTGCGGTATGAATAAAGGTGGTAAAGTAACGATGTGTCGTTAACGCTTCTTTACAGTTTTGGTCTCCTAATCTGAGGAAGGACATTCTTGCCATAGAGGGAGTACAGAGAAAGTTCACCAGACTGATTCCTGGGATGTCAGGACTTTCATATGAAGAAAGACTGGATAGACTCTGCTTGTACTCGCTAGAATTTAGATGATTGAGGGGGGATCTTCTAGAAACTTACAAAATTCTTAAGGGGTTGGACAGGCTAGATGCAGGAAGATTGTTCCCGATGTTGGGGAAGTCCAGAACAAGGGGTCACAGTTTAAGGATAAAGGGGAAATCTTTTAGGACTGAGATGAGTAAAACATTTTTTACACAGAGAGTGGTGAATCTCTGGAATTCTCTGCCACAGAATGTAGTTGAGGCCAGTTCATTGGCTATATTTAAGATGGAGTTAGATGTGGCCCTTGTGGCTAAAGGGATTAGGGGGTATGGAGAGAAAGCAGGTAGAGGATACATGATCACATTGAATGGCGGTGCAGGCTCGAAGGGCCAAATGGCCTACTCCTGCACCTATTTTCTATGTTTGAGGGTAGGGTTGTGGGTGTTGCCCATTTGGACCCGAATGAGACACTTGACAAGATAGGCTGATCGAGAAAATTAGAATGTTACATAGTTACATAGAAAATAGATGCAGGAGGAGGCCATTCGGCCCTTCGAGGCAGCACCGCCATTCATTGTGATCATGGCTGATTGTCCCCAATCAATAAGCCATGCCTGCCTTCTCCCGAGATCCCTTGATTCCACTAGCACCTAGAGCTCTATCTAACTCTCTGTTATATCCATCCAGTGATTTTGCCTCCACTGCCCTCTGTGGCAAGGAATTACACAAATTCACAACACTCTGGGTGAAAAAGATTTTTCTCACCTCAGTCTTAAATGGCCTCACCTTTATTTTAAGACCGTGTCCCCTGGTTCTGGACTCGCCCAACATTGGGAACATTTTTCCTGCATCTAGCTTGTCCAGTCCTTTTATAATTTTATATGTTTCTATAAGATTCCCCCTCATCCTTCTAAACTCCAGTGAATACAAATCTAGTCTTTTCAATCTTTCCTCATATGACAGTCCCGCCATCCCAGGGATCAATCTCGTGAACCTAGGCTGCACTGCCTCAATCACAAGGATGTCCTTCCTCAAATTAGGAGACCAAAACTGTACACAATACTCCAGACGTGGTCTCACCAGAGCCCGATACAACTGCAGAAGAACCTCTTTACTTCTATACTGAAATCCTCTTTATATGAAGGCCAACATTCCATTAGCTTTCTTCACTGCCTGCTGTACCTGTAAGCCAACTTTTAGTGACCCGTGTACAAGGACACTCAGGTCTCGCTGCACCTCCCACTTACATAACCTAACCCCATTGAGATAATAATCTGCCCCCTTGTTTTTGCCACCAAAGTGGATAACCTCACATTTATCTATATTATACTGCATCTGCCACGCATCTGCCCACTCACTCAACCTGTCCAGGTCACCCTGCAACCTCCTAACATCCTCTTCACAGTTCACACTGCCACACAGCTTTGTGTCATCCACAAACTTGCTAGTGTTGATCCTAATTCCCTCTTCCAAATCATTTATATATATGGTAAACAGTGGTGGCCCCAACACCGAGCCTTGCGGCACTCCACTCGCCACTGCCTGCCATTCTGAAAAGGACGCGTTCACTCCTACTCTTTGCTTCCTGTCTGCCAACCAATTTTCTATCCATGTCAACACCCTACCCCTATACCATGTGCTCTAATTTTAGTCACCAGTCTCCCGCGCGGGACCTTATCAAAGGCTTTCTGAAAGTCTAGATACACTACATCCACTGGCACCCCTTCATCCATTTTACTTCTCACATCCTCAAAAAATATCAGAAGATTAATCAAGCATGATTTTCCTTTCATAAATCCATGTTGACTTGGACTAATCCTTTTACTGCTATCCAAATGCCCCATTATTACCTCTTTAATAATTGACTCCAGCATCTTTCCCACCACCGAAGTCAGGATAACTGGTCTGTAATTCATGGCTCATCATCCAACTCAATATCCTGTACGTGCTTTCTCTCCATACCCCCTGATCCCTTTAGCCACAAGGGCCACATCTAACTCCCTCTTAAATATAGCCAATGAACTGGCCTCAACTACATTCTGTGGCAGAGAATTCCAGAGATTCACCACTCTGTGTAAAAAAAAAAATTCTCATCTCAGTCTTAATAGATTTCCCCTTTATCCTTAAACTGTGACCCCTTGTTCCGGACTTCCCCAACATCGGGAACAACTTTCCTGCATGTAGCCTGTCCAACCCCTTAAGAATTTTGTAAGTTTCTATAAGATCCCCCCTCAATCTTCTAAATTCTAGCGAGTACAAGCCGAGTCTATCCAGTCTTTCTTCTTATGAAAGTCCTGACATCCCAGGAATCAGTCTGGTGAACCTTCTCTGTACTCCCTCTATGGCAAGAATGTCCTTCCTCAGATTAGGAGACTAAAACTGTAAGCAATACTCCAGGTGTGGGCTCACCAAGACCCTGTACAACTGCAGTAGAACCTCCCTGCTCCTATACTCAAATCATTTCCTCTACCTCAGTTCCTCTACCCCCTTAGATCCTCTGTCCTCCAGTACATCTGGGAGATTGTTTGTGTCTTCCTTAGTGAAGACAGATCCGAAGTACGTATTCAACTCTTCTGCCATTTCCTTGTTGCCCATAATAATTTCACCCGTGTCTGCCTTCAAGGGACCCACATTTGACTTTGCTACTCTTTTTCCCTTAACATATCTAAAGAAGCTTTTACTGTCCTACTTTATATTCCTGGCCAGCTCCCTTCATACTTCATCTTTTCAGCACCTATTGCCCGTTTTGTTTCCTTCTGTTGTCCTATGAATGTTTCCCAATCTTCTGGCTTCCGGCTACTCTTTGCTGTGTTATACATCTTTCCTTTTAGTTTCATTCTACCCCTAACTTCTCTTGTCAGCCACGGTTGCCTCCTACTCCCCTTTGAATCTTTCTTCCTTTTTGGAATGAAATGATCCTGCGTCTCCAGGATAATGCCCAGAAATCCCTGCCATTGCTGTTCCACCGTCATTCCTGCATGGATCCCTTTCCAGTCTACCCTGGCCAGCTCTGACACTTCCGATTTAATGTTCTCCTTCTCAAATTGCAGATTAAAACTAATCATATTATGATCACTACCTCCAAGCGGTTCCTTTACCTCGAGTTCTCTTATCATATCTGGTTCATTGGACAACACTAAATCCAGAATTGCCTTTTCTCTGGTCGGCTCCATTACAAGCTGCTCTAAGAATCCATCTCGGAGGCATTCTACAAACTCTCTTTCTTGAGGTCCTGAACCAACCTGAATTTCCCAGTCTACCTGCATATTGAAATCCCCCATCACCACAGTGGCATTACCTTTGTTACATGCCAGTTTTAACTCCTGCTGCAACTTACACCCTACATCCGGGCTACTATTTGGGGGTCTGTAGATAACACCAATTAGTGTCTTCTTGCCTTTACAATTCCTCAACTCAATCCACAGTGATTCTACCTCATCAGTCCCTATGGCTTCCCTCCCAAGGGACTGAATTCCATCCCTCACCAGCAGAGCTACCCCCCTCCTCTGCCCACCTGACTGTCCTTTCTAAAGGATGTATAACTCTGAATATTAAGTTCCCAGGCCCGATCCTCCTGCAGCCACGTCTCAGTAATCCCCAAAATGTCATATCTACCAACCTCTAACTGAGCCTCAAGCTCATCTACTTTACTTCTTATACTTCATATACAATACTTTTAATTCCTTACGCATCTCACCTTTCACATCGATCCCTATTACACTTGGCCATATTCTCCTATCCCTTTGTGAGCTTCCTTTCCTGTTAATTCTGGGGTCATTAACCATCCCTTTACTCTCTTTCCCTTTAACTCCGTCCTCGACTATCCCATTGGACACCCCACCCCCCTTATTCAGTTTAAAACCACCCGTGTAGCAGTGGCAAACCTGCCTGCCAGAATGCTGCTCCCCCACCTGTTAAGATGCAATCCGTCCCTTTTGTACAGTTCCCCCTTAATCCAAAACAGATCCCAGTGATCTAAGAATCTAAATCCCTGCCCCCTGCACCAGTTCCTCAGCCACACATTCGGGTCCCGTATCTCCCTGTTCCTGCTCTCGCCAGCACGAGGAACTGGAAGCAAACAGGAGATAATAACCCTCGAAGTCCTGCTTTTCAGCATTTTTTCCGAGCTCGCTAAAGTGATGCTGCAGAATATTCACCCCCTTCTTTCCGACATAGTTTGTGCCGACATGCACTACCAATTCCGGCTGTTCACCTTCGCCCTTGGGGATTTTCTGCACTCTGTCCATGACATCCTGGATCCTGGCACCAGGAAGGCAGCACACCATCCTCGAATCCCGCCTGTTCCTGCGTGGGATTAACGGTGGGATTAATTCATGGGATTAACGTTTACTTGGTAGCTTCAGTTCGGAACAGCGTAATCCATGAATCAAAAAGTGTTGTTGTTGGGCGAAATCCGGCTGGAACCCTGTGGCTAGTGGTGTTCGGTACCGGTCAGTTCTGGAAACTCTTTTGTTCGTGAGATATTTCAATGACATTGGCGAACATGATGAGCAAGTCAGCAGACCATACTAAAGTTGCTGGACTTCCAAGCCGTGAAAAAGGCTGTCATAGGATACATCACCGTATATATTACAGAAATAGGGAGAGGGGGTGGCAGAAAGGGTTTACCTCGGGCAAGTATAAGATGCTGAATTTATGGAAGGCAAATGCAAGGGGATTGTCTACAGTTAATGCCAGAACCTTTATCAACATTGATGCACAGATGGAACTTGGGGTACAAATGAACGCTTTCGGTATGTTCTAGAAGATGTTTACAGGGATGCTGCGTCGATCAGTTGTGTTAGCTCTCAGGTGATGTAGGACAAACTGTAACTATTTTATCTGAGGCACTGGGGAAATCGAATCGCTGGGGATATGGAAACCTGATCTAAGTCCAACATTCGTGCCTAAAACCTCTAATTATCCCCCCCACCTAGCCTCGTATCATCCACAAGAGTTAACAAGAGCTGACCTTAAGACATTGAGGGAAGTTAGTGTAGAAATAGCAGGGGCTATGACAGAAATATTTCAAATGTCATTAGAAACGGGAATAGTGCCGGAGGATTGGCGTACTGCGCATGTTGTTCCATTGTTTAAAAAGGGTTCCAAGAGTAAACCTAGCAATTATAGACCTGTTAGTTTGACGTCAGTGGTGGGCAAATTAATGGAAAAGATACTTAGGGTTAATATATATAAGCATCTGGATAAACAGGGTCTGATTAAGAACAGACAACATGGATTTGTGCCTGGGAGGTCATGTTTGACTAATTTTGAATTTTTCGAAGAGGTTACTAGGGAAATTGATGAGGGTAAAGCAGTGGATGTTGTCTATATGGACTTCAGTAAGGCCTTTGACATGGTTCCTCATGGAAGGTTGGTTAAGAAGATTCAATTGTTGGGTATTAATGGTGGAGTAGCAAGATGGATTCAACAGTGGCTGAATGGGAGATGCCAGATAGTAATGGTGGATGGCTGTTTGTCAGGTTGGAGGCCGGTGACTAGTCGGGTGCCTCAGGGGTCTGTGTTGGGTCCACTGTTGTTTGTCATGTACATCAATGATCTGGATGATGGTGTGGAAAATTGGATTAGTAAGTATGCAGATGATACTAAGATAGGTTGGTGTTGTGGATAATGAAGTAGATTTTCAAAGTCTACAGAGAGATTTAGGCCATTTGGAAGAGTGGGCTGAAAGTTGGCAGATGGAGTTTAATGCTGATAAATGTGAGGTGCTACATCTTGGCAGGACAAATCAAAATAGGACGTACATGGTAAATGGTAGCGAATTGAGGAATGCAGTTGAACAGAGGGATCTAGGAATAACTGTGCATAGTTCCCTGAAGGTGGAATCTCATGTAGATAGGGTGGTAAAGAAATATTTTGGTGTGCTGGCCTTTATAAATCAGAGCATTGAATATAGAAGTTGGGATGTAATGTTTAATTTGTACAAGGCATTGCTGAGGCCAATTCTGGTGTATGGAGTACAATTTTGGTCGCCTAATTATAGGAAGGATGTCAACAGAATAGAGAGAATACAGAGGAGATTTACGAGAATGTTGCCTGGGATTCAGCAACTAAATTACAGAGAAAGGCTGAACAAGTTAGGTCTTTATTCTTTGGAGCGCAGAAGGTTAAGGGGGGGACTTGATAGAGGTCTTTAAAATGATGAGAGGGATAGACAGAGTTGACATGGATAAGCTTTTCCCATTGAGAGTAGGGAAGATTCAAACAAGAGGACATGACTTGAGAATTAAGGGACAGAAGTTTAGGGGTAACATTAGGGGGAACTTCTTTACTCAGAGAGTGGTAGCTGTGTGGAATGAGCTTCCAGTGGAAGTGGTGGAGGCAGGTTCGATTTTATCATTTAAAAATAGATTGGATGGGTATATGGACGAGAAAGAAATGGAGGGTTATGGTCTGAGTGCAGGTAGATGGGACTAGGGGCGAAAAAGTTTTCGGCATGGACTTGAAGGGCCGAGATGGCCTGTTTCCATGCTGTAATTGTTATATGGTTATATGGATCCCTGGGGTTATATGGAACACCACTAGTCACCGGTCAAAGTGCCGCCATTATATGTCACAGCTTAGCTAATGCGTTCTGGATAGGCAATCGCACTCAGTTATAGGCCCCGCTCAGTCAACACTGCTTCTATAGCCATGAAAAGAAAGCTGCAATAAATTTGTCAAAGATAGTGCTTCTTTCATAATGCAAACTCGTTCTCTTGACGTGATTATAGTAAGCTTATCTGAATATGACCAAAAGCCATTTCCGCATTGCTTTCCGCATACTCAGGCATCTTCCAGAAACATTAAGCCAACGGGGCTGGAGCACTTTCTTGATATTGGTCAATTTCTCTGTACTTTACCAGAAGAATTGGTAGATGTGTAAAATAATACACCAAGGCATCCGATATCTGCCAACACCATGTTCAAACACGCGACTGTCGTATTTTGCTTCTAGTAACTTGTTATTAACACTTTGGCATGTTATCTTTTGCTAACATGTCCCTTGATATGGAACTGCGAATGCCCTAAATTCAGTTCTGGAATCCAAACACCCTCTGTTCAGGGAGGCTGCCTAGAAAGAACATTGGAAGCGATCGAAAGATTGAAAGAACCAATCACCATGAGAGCAGAATGCGAGCACAATGCCCAGAGCGATGAAAGCAAGCAGAAATTAATGCTCTTTACCACTGTTAGTCAGTGTTGGCCCTTTTTTGAGCAACTGACTAGGATCCGAATATCCACCTGCAGACCAATATTGTTAAGGGTCTTACAATTAACTGTATATGTATATACATGGGAGGGCTGGTCCCCCAACGCAATATTTCACCTCTCCACCAATTCCATTGGTGGCCAGTGGGGGGGGGGTGGCTTTCTGGAGCGCTAGTATGGGTGTTGTGGGCTGAAGGGACTGGTTTCCAGAGGGTTAGTATGGACATTGTGGGCCAAATGGATTCTTGGGGTGGCAGCTCAGTCACTCAAGCCTGATGTGCTGGCAGCTCACTCATAGCTGGTGAGCTGGCAGTTGACTCACGGCTATTCCTTGAAATTCCATTTCAAGCAGGGTGCAAGCCCACCAATGGCAGTTTCCTACCATTTCAATCAGGTTGCAAGG
Organism: Malacoraja senta; assembly: GCA_038087875.1. Classification (NCBI taxonomy): domain Eukaryota; kingdom Metazoa; phylum Chordata; class Chondrichthyes; order Rajiformes; family Rajidae; genus Malacoraja; species Malacoraja senta. The sequence goes on along the minus strand of CM075981.1, from coordinate 9,411,693 downwards.
CCACCAAATATTGTCAAAATTAATTCAGGCAACGCGGAGAATGCTTCAAGAAGTTTAATCTTTTATTTGCAAATAAAAGGGCCACATCATCAATCCACGTGGAGCTCCCTGAGTCTCAAACAAAGGATCATCTCTTTTTGACTCTGTTTATACGTCCAAGACAAGAAGACAATACGTCCAGAACATGTTCAACTCTGCATGCCCCACCCCAGTAACATTTCCATATCCAATCATTTGCTGACATTCCCTCATCATCAGCCAATCACTTGCTCCCACTTATCTCCTCCTTCCCAGTACATTTCCATATGTGCAACTGATGTAGTCACATGACTCCCCCTTGTGGCCCCTCGCCAGTCATGTGCTCTTGACTTCTTTGTTCAGAGTCATTTCATTTTTACAAAGTGAAATCAAAGAAAAGTGGACTCAATTCCCAGAACCCACTTCCCAAAGTATAAGCGATACAGTGGTCACTCAATTTATATAAACAACACATTGTTCCCATTAAACTCTGTACGTCTCGGGGAAGAATGTTATCTCTTAACCTATAAACCTAAATACAGGGTCCTAATGGTTATAATCCTTTCAAACACAACATACCTCATCCCCAGAGCACAGATGGTTTTATTATACATCACATAGTTAGAATATAATTAACTATGTATTATAAACCTAAAAAGAATGAATTTGCTTTATCCTTGCAAAGTTTACAAAGATTTTTTAAGCTGATTCCAATCACACACCTATCTCCAAGCACACAGGGGTCGTATAAATGTCACACTTGATAAATGATAATTGCTTCTTGGCTAGATCAAACACCCTCCCCCTCTCGTTATCTCTAGGGGAAAAGGAGCTTCAATCTTAACCGAGGGCCTCATTTTATGGCTTTCACACTGACAGCATTCCACAAAGGAATGTTTACAGCTGCAGACCACTCACTTATCTCAGATCAAAACAAAGTTACTTTCTTAGATACATATATATAAAAATAAAAGGTACAACCTGCACAAATGTATCATCTCTTATCTCAACATATGTGTAATTAAACGTATCAAACAATACAGAATCCATTATTATTCCAGCCTTGTTGTCTTGGACGTATAAACAGTCATAAATCCTGAGCCATATCATTACAACACTTCACAAGAATGTGACATCGAGAAAGTGCAAATGATCTGTGACCAAATGGCCTGAGAGGCCCACTGCCTAATCAGACTTTTTAAGATATAACTTCTTTTCAATACAAGATTATATAAGATACATTTAATATATAATATACTATATATCCCCCCTTTGAGACCAAAAATGGTCTCACAGAAAAAGAAAACCACATGCTGCACAAATCAGTCGTCAAATTAAACTCAGGGTGCTTAAATTTGTAATGCTCAGCCTTATAGTGTTCTTTCTCTGGAATCCTGTATAAATGGGCCTAAAACCCTCCCCCACTATACTAGGATGGGAAAAAAGATCCAGCTCTCCTCACAATCTATAGTCTAATATTTCTCTGGTATGTCTTGCACATAGAAACATAGAAACATAGAAAGTAGGTGCGAGAGTAGACCACCAGGCCCATCGAGCCCGCACCGCCATTCGCTCATGGCTGAACACTAAACAGACACCCTTACCCACAAACAGTAGACACAAGACACAGAACACAAGACACTACCCTCCCCTTTATATCGCTATCACCCCTCTCCACCCTAAGAACCGCGTGATCTCCTGGGGGAGGCAAAAAAACGGATAAAAACCCAGGTCCAATTCGGGAAAAAAATCCGGGAAATTCCTCTCCGACCCCAATGCAGGCGATCGACACTTGTCCAGGAGATCACTCAGGTCTTACTATACTAACCATACCTAGGTCCATATCCCTGCCCTCTCCCCGTAGCCCCTTATCCCCTTGGCAGCTAAAAAACCATCTATTTTAGACTTAAATATATTTAATGTTTCTGCTTCCACTGCTCCCTGGGGCAGTGAATTCCATAAATTAACCACCCTCTGGGTGAAGAAGTTCTTCCTCATCTCAGTTTTAAAAGAGCCCCCTCTTATTCTACAACTATGTCCCCTAGTTCTAGTTTCCCCGATCATTGGGAACATCCTCGGTGCATCCACCCGATCAAGGCCCCTCACGATCTTATATGTTTCAATGAGATCGCCTCTCATTCATCTTCGTAGTATTCTATCCTCGGGGTCTGCTTCTTTGGGAACCAGATTCACCTTTATCCTGGATCAACGAAAGCTGCTTGGCAGTGGATCTTACTAGACAAAAACTTAACACAGGGTAAGACACAACATAGCACCACAAGAACCCCCAGCAGTGCAGCTCCAATAGTCACCGCCATCTTAATCAGCCATGCTCCCCAACCGCCTAACATATTTTCCAGCCAACTAAAGATGTCATGTCCAAAACCCACATTCTGCTTGTTCTCTTTTCTCAGATTTCTCAACTTATCCTTTGCTTTAGTGAAAGACCCCTCCGGGCTAGTATTATTAGGTATGAAGGTGCAGCATTGTTCCCTAAGCAATACACATATACCCTCTCATTCTGACCTCATTTACACCAGTCTCAGAGTCACTAATGTCTCCAAAAACCTCACTTATTATCTTGTTAAAGCTCTGCTCTTCCCTCACTTTGTCCTCCTGTTCACTTACCTCAGGGCTATTATCGAGTCGTACCTATGGGACAGCCCTCAGTGGGTGTATTTATTGATTTAAAAAAAATCATTCTATACAATTGATCATCATTTGCTAATCAAAAAACTGGAAAAGTATGGAATCAGAGGGGTTGTACCAGAGTGGATGAGAAGCTACATAAGTAAAATACATCAGTTTGTGCAAATAGGGGACTGCAAATCAACATGCTTAGAAATAACTTGTGGAGTCACACAGGGGTCGGTTTTGGGCCCCAAATTATTTATTTTGTATATTAATGATATATGTAGCATGTCAAACCTCTTGAAATTTGTGTTATTTGCAGATGACACTAATATTTTCTGTGATGGGGACGATTTGCAGCAGCTTTTGGAGGTGGTCACAGCAGAAATGAGTAAACTAAAAACATGGTTTGATTTGAATAAATTATCATTAAATTTAAACAAAACCAAACTTATGCTGTTTGGAAAACGCAAAATAAATACACAAGTAAAAGTAATGATAAATAATATTGAAATAGAAAGAGTGTATGAAAATAAATTTCTGGGTGTGATTCTTGATCACAAAATCTGCTGGAAACCCCATATAAAACATGTGAGATCAAAAGTAGCACGGAGTATTGGAGTGATGGGGAAAGCAAGGCATGTTTTGAATGAGAGAGCACTGTATATTCTGTACAGCTCACTTGTGTTACCGTATTTAAATTACTGTGTGGATGTATGGGGCAACACCTACAAAACCTCCTTACAATCACTAAGCACACAACAAAAAAGAGCTATTCGTATAGTAAACAATGTAGGATATCATGAACACACCAATATACTGTATTTTAAATTACACACCTTAAAGATTAAGGATCTGGTAGAATTTAAGACTGCACAAATAATTTATAAAGCACAAAATAAACTGCTACCTGTAAACATACAAAAACTGTTCAGAGACAGAGAGGGGGGTTATAACTTTAGAGGGAAACTAAACTTGAATCAGCATTATGCTCGGACCAATTTAAAAAGTATGTGTATTTCCATTTATGGGGTGGTTTTGTGGAATGGTCTTGACGAAACGATTAAACAAAGTATGAATATAATGCAATTTAAAAAAATGTACAAAAGTTATATCTTTGAAAAGTACAGTAATGAAGAAGGAGAATGTAAATCTCACAGATGTTAATGGTGCTTGTTCTTTTTGTTCTTTTCCTTTTTTGTTCTTTTTTTCTTAATAGCTTGATTGGAGTAGTTTTATTTGAATTGTCTGTTTAGTTTATTTTATTGAATTTTGCATTTGTTAATGGTGAAGAATGGGGGTAGGACTTGACAAGCATACGCTTCTTCCTATCCATTTTCGAACGAGTCTAATGTGTATTATGTTGAAATTGGCTTTTGATTTTTTAATTTATGTATGTACATATATGTTATGTATATGTGTATGTGTGTATATGTGTTTTTGTATGTATGTATATATGTACATGTATATGTATGTATGTGTGTATGTATTTATGTATATATATATGTATATATATAATTTTTCTTTATTTATTATTCATTTTCATCTTTTCTTTTCTTCTTTTTTTAATCGTTCGAAATAAAGATATTATATCATATCATATCATATCATATCATGTAAGGATTGAGATGGTACCAGGTAGATCAACCTTCTACCTGAACAGCTGTGGGTGGTTCGGAAAGCTCATACATCCACCTTGTCTGCGGGTTTAAAGGATCCTTCCTCCAGGTCCACCTCCAACTGCTTTTGCTTTGCCTGTGCATAAATAGACTTGTGTATCATAATCAACTGTTGCATATACTGCTTAAGTTCTACCTCTAACTGTCCCAAACTCGGTCCCTTGTAGGGATCTATCCATTGTGCCACCGGCATGGGTCAGCCAGTAAGCATCTCATGTGGTGTTAGGTGGGTTATTCGGTTGGTTTGCATGCAGCATCTCATCAGTGCCAATAGCAGGGCATCGATCCAATTCAACTTTGCAGTTACACAAATCTTATTTATCTTAGCCTTCAATGTTCCATTTATTCTTTCTTCCATGCCCTGTGACTACAGATGGTACACACCCAAATCTTTGTTTTACTCTAAGGGCTTGTAGCACCAGTTTGACTACTCTGAATGAAAACCAATCCATTGTCAAAGCTGATTTATGTAGGTCTACCAAACCTTGGGATTGCCTCATTCATCAGAAACTTTACCTGCACCTAAATCTTTGGACTGCCTCCACCCACCTGCTAAATCTATCAATCGCTACTAACATATACCTTTTTCCTCTTACCTTCTCTATCATATCCACATAGTCGATCACCAGGTGCCTAAATGGACCTTCAGGCACAGGAATGTGACCTATAGACGTTGTTATTCCATCTCTGACATTGTTTTGAGCACATACCTCAAACTGTGATAAAACGTGGTCTACCGATGTCTGCAATTAAGGTGATCAAACCCCATCCTTTTTTAACTTCCTTATAACTTCCCCCCTTGCGCAATAGTCTAACCCATGTACTTCTGTAATAAGAATGGTCAGCAAAGGTGTGGGTGCTACCAACAATCCTTCAGTAATCCACATGCCCTTCAAGTTCTGCTTAGCTCCCCTTTGTCTCCACATACAGTAGGTTGCTCTGCATTGATTACCTTACCTTAAATTTGATTTATTTCCTCTGTGGGTTCCAGATCCAAGCTTACCTGAGGCGCAATAACAGCTGATCAGCCTTCAGATGCTGTTCTGGCTGCTTAGTCTGCACTTCAATTTATGCTGAAGGTCTGCGGGTCCGTGATGTGCTTTCCCAGCCTCACATGCTTCCTGTCTGTCAGGAAGTTGATGATCCACTGACAGAGGGGTTCAGGCACAGTCAACTGGGAGAATCTGGAGTGTAGTAGCTCTGGCACAATGGTGTTGAATGCAGACAAACAAAATCTTTGCATAGGTCCCCTGGCGGTATAGGTGCTGAAGGATGAAGTGCAGTCCTAGGTTGACTGCGTCATCCACTGATCTATTTGCTCGGAATGCAAACTGCAGAGGGTCCAGCAGGGGGTTTGTGATATTTTTCAGGTGGGCCAGCACAAGTCTTTCAAGGATCTTCATGATTGCAGCGGTCAGTGCGGCAGGCCTGTAGTCATTAAGACCAGTAATCCTTGGCATCTTGGGATTGGGAACAATAGTAGACACTTTGAAGCAGGCAGGGACAGTGCAGGTTTGCAGGGACCGATTGAAAACGTCTGTGTAGACTGGTGCCAGTTGTTCGGCACAGAGCTTTAGGGTAGAGGGGAAACATTGTCCGGGAGATTTCCGACTTTTCTGTCTCCTGAATAGCTTTGCCACCTCCTCAATTGCAATTGTTAGTGATAGAGAAGAGGCCAGTCTGATGTTGGGCAGCAAGGATAGGGTTGGTAGTGGACGACTTTGCAGACTGGAGTCCGACTCTCAGTGGGTGTGCACATTGCACGTGAGGTGGTGCAATTAAAAGCCAGTGAAACTCTACGCAGTGCTATGAATGTCGCTAAATGATAGCATGTACACTCATCTTTGCTTTGTTGTCTTTGTATATTTGACCTAAGGATTTTCATTCAATGGCTGCCGTAGATTGAAATCCCGTTACTGTCTCCCATTCATCAGAGTCCTCCGCCAATCTCGCCTGGCTATCAATTAATGATTGGAACAGCAGCGAGTGGTCTTAATCACCTCCCGGTATAGACATGATCCCGATTTATTTTTACGGAGATGCTGCCTGACCCGCTAAATGTTTCGGGTATATTACGTTTTAAACAAGGAACATAATATGTTCCAGCAATGCAACAGACCGTTCGGCTCATGAAGTCTGTCCGAATATGGTACCAAGTAACCCTGGTCAGTTTTGTCTGCACGGGATTCATATTCCCGCATTCTCTGCTTAATCCGCAGCTGATCTAAAAGTTTATTAAACGCGGATATCGCACCTGTGTGCACCATCATACTGGGAAATGCATTCGAGGCATCTACCACTCTGTGTAAAAATACTTGCCCCGCACCCCTCATTTAATCGTTCCCCTTCTGACATCAAATCTATGTTCTCCAATCTTTGCATTCCCACCCCGTTGTTTAAATTATATGCGTTCAACTCTGCGTTCAAAGTAAGTTCAGTAAATTAAACGAATCCACTGCATCGAAATGAACAGAATATACTACAATGTAATCCTCATTCATATAAATAGTTTGTACCTTGTTGATACAGACCAAACATCTAGCGGGTTTACTGCCGTCTTGAAATTACCACTATCTTCAAAACACGCCAGATCCATCAGTATTGGTTCTTAGCTTCCTCATCAGAGCACTGGTGTTTGGAAATATAAATAAACCCGAGGGAAATACATCTTTGATAATCCGTTCACCGTCAGTTCGGACACCCGATGGTTCGGTACTAGGTGTTG
>CM075981.1:9398960-9404440 GCA_038087875.1 Malacoraja senta | reverse complement strand
AGTCTCAGAGTCACTAATGTCTCCAAAAACCTCACTTATTATCTTGTTAAAGCTCTGCTCTTCCCTCACTTTGTCCTCCTGTTCACTTACCTCAGGGCTATTATCGAGTCGTACCTATGGGACAGCCCTCAGTGGGTGTATTTATTGATTTAAAAAAAATCATTCTATACAATTGATCATCATTTGCTAATCAAAAAACTGGAAAAGTATGGAATCAGAGGGGTTGTACCAGAGTGGATGAGAAGCTACATAAGTAAAATACATCAGTTTGTGCAAATAGGGGACTGCAAATCAACATGCTTAGAAATAACCTGTGGAGTCACACAGGGGTCGGTTTTGGGCCCCAAATTATTTATTTTGTATATTAATGATATATGTAGCATGTCAAACCTCTTGAAATTTGTGTTATTTGCAGATGACACTAATATTTTCTGTGATGGGGACGATTTGCAGCAGCTTTTGGAGGTGGTCACAGCAGAAATGAGTAAACTAAAAACATGGTTTGATTTGAATAAATTATCATTAAATTTAAACAAAACCAAACTTATGCTGTTTGGAAAACGCAAAATAAATACACAAGTAAAAGTAATGATAAATAATATTGAAATAGAAAGAGTGTATGAAAATAAATTTCTGGGTGTGATCTTGATCACAAAATCTGCTGGAAACCCCATATAAAACATGTGAGATCAAAAGTAGCACGGAGTATTGGAGTGATGGGGAAAGCAAGGCATGTTTTGAATGAGAGAGCACTGTATATTCTGTACAGCTCACTTGTGTTACCGTATTTAAATTACTGTGTGGATGTATGGGGCAACACCTACAAAACCTCCTTACAATCACTAAGCACACAACAAAAAAGAGCTATTCGTATAGTAAACAATGTAGGATATCATGAACACACCAATATACTGTATTTAAATTACACACCTTAAAGATTAAGGATCTGGTAGAATTTAAGACTGCACAAATAATTTATAAAGCACAAAATAAACTGCTACCTGTAAACATACAAAAACTGTTCAGAGACAGAGAGGGGGGTTATAACTTTAGAGGGAAACTAAACTTGAATCAGCATTATGCTCGGACCAATTTAAAAAGTATGTGTATTTCCATTTATGGTGTGTTTTGTGGAATGGTCTTGACGAAACGATTAAACAAAGTATGAATATAATGCAATTTAAAAAAATGTACAAAAGTTATATCTTTGAAAAGTACAGTAATGAAGAAGGAGAATGTAAATCTCACAGATGTTAATGGTGCTTGTTCTTTTTGTTCTTTTCCTTTTTTGTTCTTTTTTTCTTATAGCTTGATTGGAGTAGTTTTATTTGAATTGTCTGTTTAGTTTATTTTATTGAATTTTGCATTTGTTAATGGTGAAGAATGGGGGTAGGGACTTGACAAGCATACGCTTCTTCCTATCCATTTTCGAACGAGTCTAATGTGTATTATGTTGAAATTGGCTTTTGATTTTTTAATTTATGTATGTACATATATGTTATGTATATGTGTATGTGTGTATATGTGTTTTTGTATGTATGTATATATGTACATGTATATGTATGTATGTGTGTATGTATTTAATGTATATATATATGTATATATATAATTTTTCTTTATTTATTATTCATTTTCATCTTTTCTTTTCTTCTTTTTTTAATCGTTCGAAATAAAGATATTATATCATATCATATCATATCATATCATGTAAGGATTGAGATGGTACCAGGTAGATCAACCTTCTACCTGAACAGATGTGGGTGGTTCGGAAAGCTCATACATCCACCTTGTCTGCGGGTTTAAAGGATCCTTCCTCCAGGTCCACCTCCAACTGCTTTTGCTTTGCCTGTGCATAAATAGACTTGTGTATCATAATCAACTGTTGCATATACTGCTTAAGTTCTACCTCTAACTGTCCCAAACTCGGTCCCTTGTAGGGATCTATCCATTGTGCCACCGGCATGGGTCAGCCAGTAAGCATCTCATGTGGTGTTAGGTGGGTTATTCGGTTGGTTTGCATGCAGCATCTCATCAGTGCCAATAGCAGGGCATCGATCCAATTCAACTTTGCAGTTACACAAATCTTATTTATCTTAGCCTTCAATGTTCCATTTATTCTTTCTTCCATGCCCTGTGACTACAGATGGTACACACCCAAATCTTTGTTTTACTCTAAGGGCTTGTAGCACCAGTTTGACTACTCTGAATGAAAACCAATCCATTGTCAAAGCTGATTTATGTAGGTCTACCAAACCTTGGGATTGCCTCATTCATCAGAAACTTTACCTGCACCTAAATCTTTGGACTGCCTCCACCCACCTGCTAAATCTATCAATCGCTACTAACATATACCTTTTTCCTCTTACCATCTCTATCATATCCACATAGTCGATCACCAGGTGCCTAAATGGACCTTCAGGCACAGGAATGTGACCTATAGACGTTGTTATTCCATCTCTGACATTGTTTTGAGCACATACCTCAAACTGTGATAAAACGTGGTCTACCGATGTCTGCAATTAAGGTGATCAAACCCCATCCTTTTATAACTTCCTTATAACTTCCCCCCTTGCGCAATAGTCTAACCCATGTACTTCTGTAATAAGAATGGTCAGCAAAGGTGTGGGTGCTACCAACAATCCTTCAGTAATCCACATGCCCTTCAAGTTCTGCTTAGCTCCCCTTTGTCTCCACATACAGTAGGTTGCTCTGCATTGATTACCTTACCTTAAATTTGATTTATTTCCTCTGTGGGTTCCAGATCCAAGCTTACCTGAGGCGCAATAACAGCTGATCAGCCTTCAGATGCTGTTCTGGCTGCTTAGTCTGCACTTCAATTTATGCTGAAGGTCTGCGGGTCCGTGATGTGCTTTCCCAGCCTCACATGCTTCCTGTCTGTCAGGAAGTTGATGATCCACTGACAGAGGGGTTCAGGCACAGTCAACTGGGAGAATCTGGAGTGTAGTAGCTCTGGCACAATGGTGTTGAATGCAGACAAACAAAATCTTTGCATAGGTCCCCTGGCGGTATAGGTGCTGAAGGATGAAGTGCAGTCCTAGGTTGACTGCGTCATCCACTGATCTATTTGCTCGGAATGCAAACTGCAGAGGGTCCAGCAGGGGGTTTGTGATATTTTTCAGGTGGGCCAGCACAAGTCTTTCAAGGATCTTCATGATTGCAGCGGTCAGTGCGGCAGGCCTGTAGTCATTAAGACCAGTAATCCTTGGCATCTTGGGATTCGGAACAATAGTAGACACTTTGAAGCAGGCAGGGACAGTGCAGGTTTGCAGGGACCGATTGAAAACGTCTGTGTAGACTGGTGCCAGTTGTTCGGCACAGAGCTTTAGGGTAGAGGGGGAAACATTGTCCGGGAGATTTCCGACTTTTCTGTCTCCTGAATAGCTTTGCCACCTCCTCAATTGCAATTGTTAGTGATAGAGAAGAGGCCAGTCTGATGTTGGGCAGCAAGGATAGGGTTGGTAGTGGACGACTTTGCAGACTGGAGTCCGACTCTCAGTGGGTGTGCACATTGCACGTGAGGTGGTGCAATTAAAAGCCAGTGAAACTCTACGCAGTGCTATGAATGTCGCTAAATGATAGCATGTACACTCATCTTTGCTTTGTTGTCTTTGTATATTTGACCTAAGGATTTTCATTCAATGGCTGCCGTAGATTGAAATCCCGTTACTGTCTCCCATTCATCAGAGTCCTCCGCCAATCTCGCCTGGCTATCAATTAATGATTGGAACAGCAGCGAGTGGTCTTAAATCACCTCCCGGTATAGACATGATCCCGATTTATTTTTACGGAGATGCTGCCTGACCCGCTAAATGTTTCGGGTATATTACGTTTTAAAACAAGGAACATAATATGTTCCAGCAATGCAACAGACCGTTCGGCTCATGAAGTCTGTCCGAATATGGTACCAAGTAACCCTGGTCAGTTTTGCCTGCACGGGATTCATATTCCCGCATTCTCTGCTTAATCCGCAGCTGATCTAAAAGTTTATTAAACGCGGATATCGCACCTGTGTGCACCATCATACTGGGAAATGCATTCGAGGCATCTACCACTCTGTGTAAAAATACTTGCCCCGCACCCCTCATTTAATCGTTCCCCTTCTGACATCAAATCTATGTTCTCCAATCTTTGGCATTCCCACCCCGTTGTTTAAATTATATGCGTTCAACTCTGCGTTCAAAGTAAGTTCAGTAAATTAAACGAATCCACTGCATCGAAATGAACAGAATATACTACAATGTAATCCTCATTCATATAAATAGTTTGTACCTTGTTGATACAGACCAAACATCTAGCGGGTTTACTGCCGTCTTGAAATTACCACTATCTTCAAAACACGCCAGATCCATCAGTATTGGTTCTTAGCTTCCTCATCAGAGCACTGGTGTTTGGAAATATAATAAACCCGAGGGAAATACACTTTGATAATCCGTTCACCGTCAGTTCGGACACCCGATGGTTCGGTACTAGGTGTTGCACTCCTCGCGACCTGGAATGTAAACCCGGCCACGGTATTCCCGCCATCTTTGAACCTGGATAGAGTTTCACTAGATGGTTTCTTGCAATATATATGAAATATATAGAAAATCGGGACATTCCACGGTGTACGAAAACCAGTTTACACATATGAGAGCTTATATTGCCAATGGCATTGAAATAACCAGTGTTTATGGTTTTGTGTTTTCTTCTGTTGCTGTGGTTGTAAATTTAAACAGCAGTTGAAGCAGAGTCCGCATCCTATCAATTTGCAGTATAGATACTGTCTTTGTCTTCCCTGCGGACTCTGCTTCAACTGCTGTTTAATTTACAACCGCAGCAACAGAAGAAAACACAAAACCATAAACAGACATCGCGGTAACTAATATATCTAAATTACAACACAGTCAGGGACATCGATATCTCACTCGTAAACATTGCAGAAGTCAAATTTCCAATGTTCTTTCCAGGAATGCCAATAACAGCAATCATCATATAACATATTTTTCAGGCACGCAAAATTGTCGCAATCATGTTGGGTGAGAATCAATCGGTCTTCGAGCTGCCCGCGATATCGCCGAAGCTACCATTAGGCGTACCCTGCTTCTTCTCCCTCCTCTCCCCCCCCCCCACCCCCGCCCACACACGCGTACACCCACTCACACCCGGTAAATAGTATGTTTAAATCTGATCACTCATTGGAAGATGAAGAGTAAGAACTTCAAGAGGTGGAAGACAATGTTCCACCTCAACAACAGCGAAGCGACCCGCGAGATGAACGTCATGGTGGATAACGCCCGGTTACGGTCCCAGCCTGTCCCCACGTACCTCGGTGTGAAGCTCGACAGAACGTTGTCATTCAAACAACACCTGGAAGGTGCCAAGGCAAAGAAAAGCGCCCGTGCCGCACTGATACGTCGCCTAGCCGGCACCACATGGGGAGCCACGACGAAGACACTGCGCATGTCCACAGTGGCCCTGGT
>CM075981.1:9208960-9396460 GCA_038087875.1 Malacoraja senta | reverse complement strand
CCAACCATCAAGCACCAATTTATACTAAACCCCATACTGATCGCTATGGAACCGTTAGGTGGTCTATCGTAGAATGGCGACCCGGGTTTAATTCTGATCTCTGCTGCTAATCCCCCCTTTGACTTCCTGGACTTAACTGGGTCCTGCGGCTCCTCACATGTCGCAGAAATGCGCCGGTTGACATGATAGTTACCCATATCATAATGCTCCGATTGTGTCGCTGTTGGAATCGAGGAGGTAGTTGGAGGAGATGCTTTGAATTAATGGAATGGTCTGCGATACCTTTAATGTAACATGGTGTTCGGCACGGAGTCGGTGGGATGAAATTGAAAGGTTGAAGAATACATTAACCAGTATGTTACAGGGCTTGTGGGCTTTAGTTGTAGGGAACGCGATAGGTTGGGTCTTTTATTTTCTTTGTAGATCAGGAAGCTGAAGTTGGGCCATATTGTGGTTCAGAAGATCATGATGCGCCAGGACAACCTGGATTTAAGAGGGACCTCAAGGGCAACGTTTTGTTCACTGGGGGGGGGGGGGGTTAGTCCGTGCCTGAAACGAGCAGCCAGAGGAACCTTTGAATATCGTGCACTTATTTATTTAAATGAATTAATACATTTATTGACCAAGTATGCATGTACATGGAATTTGCCTCGCTTCTCCGCCCGCAAGTGACAACATGACATACAGCGACAATAGAATAGAATAGAATAGAAACTTTATTTGCCACACGACCAGGGTTGGTGGTAATTGGGTTCGGTACATGATAGTACACTGCTTTAGCACATTAACACTGACAACAATAATAATAAAGCACATCACAAATCACAAATCTCACCAACAATACATAGTGCAAAAGAACAGACAAAAACCATAGACAAGACACTGTATACATCAAAGTCAAAAAGTTATTGGAGGGAATTAAGTGTTCTTATTGCTGAGGGGAAAAAACTGTTTTTGAAGCGGGTGGATTCCTCAATGAGGAGGAGGAGGATGTCAAAACATTAAACATTAATAGTAAAACAATACCGATTATACATGTGAATTAAATAAAATACCATACCACAAGGAGGCTACAGATTTTTGCTTATTAAGTAGAGCAGTACGCGTGGAGAAAAAGCTGTTTTTATATTTGGCTGTGGCAGCTTTGACAGTCCGGAGTCGCCTTCCAGAGGGAAGTGATTCAAAGAGTTTGTGGCCTGGGTGAGAGCGATCAAGATGATCTTACTGTATCGCTTCCTGGTCCATGCAGTGTACAGTTCGTAAATGAAGGGAAGGTTGCAGCCAATAACCTTCTCAGGTGATCGGACGATTCGCTGCAGCCTCCAGGTATCGTGCTTGGTGGCTGAGCCAAACCAGACCATGATGGAGAAGGTGAGGACAGACTCTACGATGGCCGTGTAGAATTGGACCATCATTGCCTGTGGCAGATTGTGTTTCCTCAGCTGCCGCAGGAAGTACATCCTCTGTTGTGTCTTTTTGACTGTGGAGTCGATGGTGGCCCCCCATTTAAGGTCCTTGAAGATGATGGTTCCCAGGAACTTAAAAGACTCCACATATGTGATTGTGGTGTTGTTAATGGTGAGGGGAGGGGGAGCTCTCCTAAAGGGGGAGCACTCCTTAAAATATATTAGACAGGTATATGGATAGGAAGGGGTCTGAAGACTATGGGATAAATGAAGGCAACAGGGATTTGTCCTGGGTGCCAAATTCTCGGCAAGAGCAAAGTGGACCAATGGGCCTCTTTATATACTGCGCAATTCTTTTTCTTTACAACTGTATGACCCTTACACAATATCTTTTTTTGATAACCAGATTTGTATGAACGAGAAGAATCGTCATCCGTATTGACGCTGTGCGCAGCTGAGTTTACTAATTAATTGAATAGTTGAGGTGAATGGATATTTTACTACGTTCAGGAACTGTTCTCTGAACTTGGACTGAGTCACCCATAAATAAATGTGTTTGTGCAAGAACTTAAGAGCCGCAAAACGATTCCGGACTGTGAGAATATGCGTTTGGAATCATTGTATGTGTGGGGATTTTCGCGGGCAACGGTGTAGTACAGGAAATCGACAACATTCACAAACCAGAGAAGGATGAAACTGCTGGATATGGTAAAAAGTAATATCACTGACCTCCTCCTGCTTTCCATTTGCGGGTCACTGCATTTCTGCCCGCCACTCTGACCTCTGAGCCCCTTACGGACTCGGCTGGCCACCAATATGTGCTGGATTGTCAGTGCGTTAAGAACAAGTATTATACCGAAGGGCAGTAACGGCGTTATTATGGTATTGAGCCAATCAAATACAACCCACTCGATGTCCGTAAATGACCTGGCCATCCGAAAGCAGTCCCAAGGTACATTGTCGATCACCTTCCTGGGATGATACGCAAAGTAGAAAGGGACGTTTTTTAAGAAAAGCAGAACGCCTGTTGTCGTCAAGACTGCAGTCGCCATTTTTCCTGTACAGTATTTCGTTTTCAGCTTCCGGCAACAAATAGCGACACATCGATCAAAGGTGAAAGTGACGGTGAACCAGACAGAACAGTTTACAGCTGCAAATCCTGCGACAGCGATGGAACTACACACAGGGGTGATGTCCAGGAAAGTCCCGGGGAAATAATAATAGCTGACTCGCCAAAGAATGACGTCACTGATGATGGTCAGTAGATCCGCCACTGCCATGGCCACCAGGTAGCGTGTGGTGCAGGTGGAAAGGCCGCACTTTCCCCGTGACAGGATCACAATCGTCACTAAATTCACTGGAAAAGCAAAGCGAAGAGTGACTGAACTTATGGCTACTCGTGACTATCGAGCGGTTTTTCGAGGGAAGTCCTTTACGTGATTAATCCGGAGCGCATTTGTCCGTATAGAGGGCGGAGTATTTGAAAGGTAATCTAATGAGCATATTTGTGACAAAGTGAGTAGTTGTCTATTTTAATATAGAATATTGGCATTGGCGGTTGTAGAAGCGTGTACAATCCAAATATTTAAAAGCAGTTTAGATAGGTAAGTGGATAGAAAATGAGCTGAAGGCTAGAAAAACGAGGTGAGCTCAGATGGGCACTTTCGTCGATGTGGGCACATCGGCGGAAGGATCTGTTTCCGTATTACGGTCAGCCCATGTGCCTCAGATGAACTAAACGCTCGTTATATTGTCAAAGTCCTGTGAAGGGGAAAAAATGTCACGCGGAATGGGGCGTTGGTAGAGGAAGGGGCGACCTGCAGAAGTTGCAACTCACAGAGAAAGCAACAGGTATGAAAATGTATTTCTCTCCTGGAGGCACTTTCTTGTGTGGCTGCGAAATTTATTACTCAGGTTTAGGAAAAATAGATTGCAGGGAAATGTTAGTGGGATGGGAATGATTTGATGCCTGGCATGGCCTTGACGGGCTGACAGGCCTCATTTTTGTCGGATGGAAATCTGGAAAGCCAATGTTCGAACATTTTAGGAGTCCAACAAGCCTGGTAAACAAAGTTTGATAGTTAGAAATTATTCAATGTAAAATCAAATGCCAGAGGGCATACGTTAGAGGGAAAATGTATTCGCAAGGCCATTCGCAAGGCCATTCCATATGGAAGGATATATATTGTACGATAGTGTACATTTCCACGTCCAACGCCCATATTCCGCATGACATGAATCGGTAAAGAGAGTGCTGTGTGGGTTGAATGATGGATAATCAACCGCGGTATCATTGCACAGTAAAATGGACTCCGACAATGGCAGGTCTGCTGGCTGATACCAGCGCCCCCTTTCACTCACGCGGGACTGCTGCCGGAGAAAACAAACTCACAAGAATCCGTTTTTCGCGCTCCCCTGAAACACACACGCCTCTGTTTCTGCATTATGTTGCAGCTTAGCAGAGCTACCTTTCACCGCAGCTTCAATTTAACAGCGATTTACCTCGAATATATGACATATAGGTCGTATTAGTTCACAACTAGATTATTCGCAGAGACAGAGATGCTGGTACCTCTGTTGATATATATATATATATATATATATATATATATATATATATATATATGTATGTGTGTGTGTGTGTGTGTGTGTGTGTGTGTGTGTGTGTGTGTGTGTGTGTGTGTGTGTGTGTGTGTGTGTGTGTTTGTGAGTGTTTGTGAGTGTTTGTGTGTGTGTGTGTGTGTGAGTGTGTGTGTGTGTGTGTGTGTGTGTGATATATATATATATCACATATTGCGTATATATATATGTGTGTGTGTGTGTGTGTGTGTGTGTGTGTGTGTGTGTGTGTGTGTGTGTGTGTGTGTGTGTGTGTGTGTGTGTGTGTGTGTGTGTGTGTGTGTGTGTGTGTGTGTGTGTGTGTATGTATATGTGTGTGTGAACTGGCCGCGAATTTAAATGGATTGGTGTGTACGTTTGCGAACAAAACCAAGATTGGAGAAGTTACAGACAGTGGGGCAGGGTGTAAGAAGATACAGCACGATATAGATCAGCTGCCTCAATGGGCGGATAAATGGCAGGTGGAGTTGAACACGGATAAGTGTGAGATGTTGCACGTTTTGAGCTTAAATGTAATGGGGCAGTATACAGTTATTGGCAATACTCTTAATAGCATTAATGTGCAGAGGGACCTTGGAGTCCAAGTGCATAGCTCACTGAAGTAGACGCAAAGAGGCATATTGGATGCTTGCCTGCATTTCTAGGGGCGTTGAAGCTAAGAATCAGAAGGCGAGGAACAGGAAGAGTCAATAGTCAGAGCAGCTCTATAGGACTTTGGTTGGACCGCGTTTGGAATTTTGCGCGCAGTTCTGGTCGTCCCGTTATAGGTTTTGGAGATGGCGCAGAAGAGGTTTGCTAGAATGCTGCAGCGATTAGAAGATTTCTGCAGTTTCGATAGACGGATTGTTTTCTTCAGAACGTCAGAGGTTGAGGGCAGACTTGATATTAGTATAATAAATTATGAGAGGCAAAAATAGAGTAGACAGTCAGAAGCTTATTCGCAGGGCGTGAATGTCCACCACTAGAGGGCATTGCTGTAAGTTGAGAGGGGGTAAGGTTAATACAGATGTGCGGGACAAGCTTTTTTATGCACAGAGACTCCGGGCATGGAACGCAGTGGTGGTGGATTATGGCGTTGACGAGACTTTTAGGTAGGTACTTGGAAGTGCAGAGAAAAGAGGGACAACGACCCTGTTTTGGCAGATAAGATCGGTTTAACTTGATATCATGCTCGGCCCAAATATTATGGCCCAACGGCCTGCGCCTGTGCAGTACTGTTCTACGTTCATTGTTTATTGATTTGTTCTATGTTCATAGGTAGAACACTAGTATTGAATGAAAAGGGGCGATGGCGTAGTAATAGAATAAGGCAAATATCTCGTGGAACTCTTTTTTCCTGGTTACCTCAAACGCCCAGCTTCTTGTGGAGTACCGGATTTGATTTAATTTCGAGAGACGGCCTTTCAGCCCATCGAATCCATGCGGACCAATGATCACCTGTTCGCACTTGTTCAATGTTATTTGCAACCTACACACCAAGGCCAATTTACAGACTCCATGTAAAGAATCTATCCCCTACTCCCAATTCCTACGACTGCGCCGCATCCAAGCATAGGATGAGGTGTTCCATAAATAGAAACATAGAAACATAGAAACATAGAAAATAGGTGCAGGAGGAGGCCATTCGGCCCTTCGAGCCAGCACCGCCATTCATTGTGATCATGGCTGATCGTCCCCAATCAATAACCCGTGCCTGCCTTCTCCCCATATCCCTTGATTCCACTAGCTCATAGAGCTCTATCTAATTCTCTCTTAAATCCATCCAGTGATTTAGCCTCCCGGCCCTCTGTGGCAGGTAACTCCACAAATTCACAACTCTCTGGGTGAAAACGTTTTTTCTCACCTCATTCTTAAATGGCCTTCCCTTTATTCTAAGACTGCGGCCCCTGGTTCTGGACTCGCCCAACATTGGGGACATTTTTCCTGCATTTAGCTTGTCCAGTCCTTTTGTAATTTTATCTATTTCTATAAAAAAAATCCCCCCTCATCCTTCCTAAACTCCAGTGAATGCAAGCCTAGTCTTTTCAATGAGATGTCCTCATTGTTTAAGGAACGGGAGTTCCCCTCTTTCGTTATGGATGAGGCTCTCACTAGGGCCTTCGATATCCCACAACTCCACTCTTGCTCCCCCTCTCCCCATTCGCGACAAACACAGAGTCCCCTTTGTCCGCACCTTCCACCAGCAGCCGCCACGTATAGCACATAATCCTCTGCCATTTTCGCCACCTCCAACGGGACCCCACAAATAACCACATCTTCCCATCGCCATCCCTTTCCGCTTTCCGCAGGCATAGCTCCCTCCGTAAATCCCAGGTCAACTCGTCCCTTCCCACCCAAACCACCCCCTCCCCAGGTACCTTCCCCTGCAACCGCAGAAGATGCAACACCTGACCTGTCCCTATACACCACCCCCCTCCCCCTCGACTCCGTCCAAGGACCCCAACATTCTTTTCAGGCGAGGCAGAGGTTCACTTGCACCTCGTCCAACCTCATCTACTGTATTCTCTGTGCCAGATGTGGACTCCTGTATATCGGCAAGACCAAGCGCAGGATCGACAAACGGTTCAGTGAACCGCATAAACCTACCTGATCTCCCGGTTGCTCAACACTTTAACTCCCCCTCACATTCCCACACTGACCTATCTGTCCTGGGCCTCCTCCAGTCTCAGAGTGAGGTCCAGCGCAAATTGGAGGAACAGCACCTCATATTTCGCTTGGATAGCTTGCTCCCAAGCGGTATGAACGTTGACTTCACTAACTTCAAGAAGCCCTTGCTTTCCCTCTCTCTCTATCCCTCCCCTTCCCAGTTCTTCTACCAGTCTTACAGTCTCCGACTACATTTTATCTTTGTACTGTCCACTCCCCTGACATCCGTCTGAATAAGAGTCTCGACCCCAACGTCACCCATTCCTTCTCTCCAGAGATGCTGCCTGTCCCGCTGATTTACTCTGCCATTTTGTGTCGACCAGATCTATCAGCATTGGTTCTTAACTTACTCCTTGTATCATTAGTAATTGGAAATTAAAACAAACCCTGGGGAAATACATATTTGATCCGTCTCTCAGTTGTTAAACTCTCAATTTGCAAGATACACTATCGTTGTCTTCCTGGGTAGGGCCTGTTTCTACTGCTGGTCCATTTACAGTCCCTAACAGAATATAACATAAAATCATTTATTTAAACTCACATCAACGCTTACTGCGGATGTCTGCGCTACGGCCACTAATATATCCACATCGCAGCACCGTCGGAAGCAGAACACTCCACTCATAAAAATTGCAGAATATCATATGCTAGTGTTCTTACCAGGAACGCCAATGACAGCAATGATCATATAACATATTTTCCTTGCTTGCAAAAATGTAGCAATCATGTTGGCTGAGAATTGATCAGCTTTCAAGCTGCCCGCGATCTTGCTGAAGCAAAGCATCTCCAGGGTCATTAATTTATATCATGCTGCCCCCCCTCCCCCCACACACACACGCACACAGCAATTGGTATGTGCACGGTTTATGCTTTCATTACGGATTGGAAAATGAACATTACGTCATTCAGATTAAATCCCAATTGAGATGCGCTATGAATAGATCTGTGCCTCATTTGCGAAATCTCATAGTCAAGTCTGTTAGCAACCTTTGTCAGTGAGGTTTGTGGTCTGACACGCTCCCAGAATCATTTCACTATTTCACAGTTTTCTTGTTGACGTTGTTCGCCTCTCTGGTCTCTTGATCCTGTCATCAAATTACCAGTATTACAATGTACTTCACGGGCCTCCTGATACTCCAGAGCAGCGTTCCAACTTGCTTCCACGGCCGCTTTAATTTACTCTCGCAATGCCCCCGGTTAAAGATCATTGAAACAGAGAGAAGAATCGTGTGCTCATTTTATATGTGTTACAATCTATTTGTAATTCTTGAAGCACCTCATACAAATGAAGAAGTCAAACCCATGCGAAACCGTAATCAATGCCAACCCACAACACAATTGAGGTAGATGGAGTCGACAATGTAATGAACTGGCTGAAAGAAAAAGTTTGGGATTTCTAGATAAATAAACCCTGCAATACAAGGTCAATGAGTCAGGCATATTCCGGCGAGGGGATGACGTGTCAGATCGGTACCCTTCTTCAATACGAACACCATATTCTGGATTGCTTTTTAATTGTCACTGTGGATGAACACTGTGGGCAAAAAGAAGCTTGATACCCATTCAACCTCATACATACAGACGAGAGCTTGTGTGAAAGCAAATAAGACTCCAGGCCAATAACTACAAGTTAAAGGTGTAACTATCAGCACTCTCATGACCTCCAGCCGTGACGGTGTTTTTATTGGTTACATCGAACATTCGTCGTTCCAGTTATACAGTGGAACCATCTCTCAGCGCATTCTCCGCTACATCGATAACTGCAACAGGGTCACCTCCTGCACTTGTGCAGAACTCATTGATGTCATTAACTTTACCAGTAACATCCACTCTCCCATCAATTTCCTTTGGACCGCGTCAGGTAAACGAGTGGATCACGTACACCTCCTTTCATTTCATCTACTGAGATTAAAGGAGGTATTAAGTGTGTCCACTGCGTGATTTCCATAACACCGGCGACATCAGGGTCGACGAGGCGACCATTTCGCCAAGCGTTTGAGCTCCACCCGCCAGAAACCGCTGGATCTCGGAGTTGCCAACCATTTTAACTCCATTTCCCATTTCTATATCAACCATTCTACCCTTGGTCTCGCACATTGACAGCGTGAGGCCACACCCAATCTGGAAGAACAGTACCTCATATTCTGCTTGGGTAGATTACAAACTAACAATATTTACATTGCGTAGAAATAAATAATTATAGATGCTGGTCGATACCATATAAGAATCACAACGTGCTACAGTAACTCAGCGGGTCAGGCAGCACCTCTGAAGAAAAACGATGGGTGCCATATGCCCCTGGGATGGAGACAGAGAAATCAAGAAAGGGTAGATAAATATCTCTATATTCCGCTTTAGTAGCTTACACACTAACGGAATAAACATTTAATTTTATAATTTCAGGTAAATACAGCTCCTTCCCGCCACCGGACGCCACCACCCCCCCTCCCCCCACCTCCACTTCGTATCTTTAATTCTCTCTCTCTCCTGTGCTCCACCTGGACTATTTTTTCATTTCCCTGCACTTCCAGCTGTATTTATTCTTCTAGCTTAACATTTTGCAATTATTCAATCCCACATCTTCTGTATTTTCATCTCTGGCCTTTCAACAAACATCCGCCCGATAAAACCCCGTGTTACCTGCATGAACCTATTACCTGCCAGGTATTTTTTGCCCCTTCTCTCTTTCTGCTTTCTCCTCCCCCACCTACCGACAAGCAGTCTGAAAAAAGGCCGTGACCCGAAAGTCGCCCGAGATGCTGGCTGACCCATTAACATACCCCAGCACTTTATATATTTTAACTGGATACAAAATGGGCATCACGATAAGAAGCAGACTTTGTGGCAAAAGGTTGTTCTCTGTCTACCTAAATCTTCTGTCCTCTAGTTCATCTGGGAGATTGTTTGTGTATTCCTTAGTGAAGACAGAACCAAAGTACCTGTTCAACTCTTCTGCACTTTCCCTGTTCCCCATAATAATATCACCCGTTTCTGCCTTCAAGGGATCCACATTTGTCTATGCTAATCTTTTTCTCTTAACCTACCAAAAGAAGCTTTTCCTATCCTTCATTATATTCTTGGCCAACTTACCCTCGTACTTCATCTTTTCACCTCGTATTTCCCTTTTTGTTACCTTGTGTTGTCCTTTGAAAGTTTACCAATCCTCTGGCTTCCCGCTACTCTTTACCATGTTGTGCAACTTTTCTTTTAGTTTTATTACATCCCTAACTTCCCTTGTCAGCCTCGGTTGTCCCTTACTCCCCTTAGAATATGTCTTCCCCTTTGGAATGAAATGATCCTGAATCTTCCGGATTATACCCAGAAGTTCCAGCCATTGCTGTTCCACCGTCATTCTTGCTGGGATCCTTTTCCAGTCGACCTTGGCCGGCTGCGCTCTCAAGCCTTCATAGTCCCCTTTGTTCAACTGCCACACTGATACTTCTGACTTAACCTTCTGCCTCTCAAATTGCAGATGAAAACTTAATAATTTTATTATGGTCACTACCTCCCATGGGTTCCGTTACCTTGAGTGTCACTTTATACGACTTCCGTGATTATTTATCCAGACAAGTTGCGACGTTATGTTACAGTTGCATAAAACGACAATGATGGCGCACATTCTGGTCAGTTTTGTCACCCTGTTATAGGAAGAATGTGATTAATGCTCGAAAGGGTGCAGAGAGTTACGATTGTCAGGACTGGGTTCCCAATTATCGAGCAGATTGAGTAGGCAAGGACTTTGTACTTTGGAGCGCACAAGGCTGACTGTTGACCTTATAGGGGGTATACAATCATAAGGGAGATAGGTATGGTGAATGCGCCGTTTAAAAAAATCCGGAGTAGGTTAATCAATAACCACAGTGCATAGGTTTAATATGAAAAGGTAAAGAAATAATATGACGCGGAGCGGCCATATTTTTACCTGGAGGACCGTGGATATATCCAAATACGTGCCAAGATATGTAGTTCATAGAGGTAATATAACAGTATTTAAACAGGTACATGGAAACATTTAGAGGGCTATGTGCTCAGACGCGGGCAAACGAGAGTAGCTTAGTCGGGGCATTTTGGTCGGTTTGGACATATTGGGACTGGGGGCATGATTCGCAGGCTCTTTGATCATATGACTCGATGAGTACAGTCAAGCCATGCAAAGTAGATCAGGTGATCAAAAAGAAAAATATAGAGTGCAAAATATAATCTTACAGCATTGTAGCCTTACAGTTACGTCAATAATGTCACAGACGATCGGAAATTGGAAGAACGGGACTAGACTAACTTATGGGAGTGCCGTTCTGTCGTCCGATAACAGAGCTGCTCCTGAAATTGGTGGCTCGAGCTTTTTTAGCGTTTGTATCTACCGACCGACGCAAGAGGAGAGAAGAGGGAATAATTAGGATAAACGTGATCTTTGATTATGTTGACTGCTATCCCAAAGCAGCGGGAAGCATGGATGGAGTTAATGGTGGAGAGGCTGGCTTGTCGGCGGCGTTGTGGTACATCCACAACTCTCCAGGATTTTTTGAGATCCTGCGCACTGCGGTTCGCAAACCAAGCTGTGACACAAGCGCTTTCTACTTTGCATTTCTCGTCGGTGTTGACAGTTGTTGGTTTGGTTGAACTGGATCCTCGAATTTTCTCAAAATATCGAGGATGTCAAATGCTTGTAACTGCGTGAACAATTTAAGAACAGGGTATATATGATTCGCAGGTGCTATCAAACTGGAGATCAATATAAATACCGTGAACGTTTGATTAGTACGTTTGCAGGTGCTCGCAAAATGGAGACAATGTTGATCCCTGAGTAGATTCCTCGGGTAAATCGTGATGTTGGTCAGTTGGTAACATGGCAGAACAATGGTAGATTGTTTTTTATTCGTATCGGTGCAGAGTGAGAGCCATTGAAAGATTCACGAGGCTAGAACACTGAAAATGAATGGAAGGTCCAAAAGACCTGCAGAAAAAACAGAGATAGATACAAAAAGCTGGAATAACTCAGCGGATCATAGGGCATCTCTGGAGAAATGGGAAAGATTACTTTTCGGGTCGAGACCCTTCTTCAGACTGAGCTTCAGGGGAAAGGGAAACGAGAGATATAGATGGTGATATGGAGAGATACAGATCAAATGAATGAAAGATATGCAAATAAGTAACCATGGTAAAGGAAACAGGCCATTGTTATATATGGGCTAACGAGTTAGAGACTCACAAGGACGGTAGTGAAACTAGTATAACGACTAGGGTGTGGGAGAGACGGAGAGAGAGGGGATGCAAGGGTTACTTGAAATCAATATTCATACCTGTAGATCAGTGCATGTTCCTTTAACTTAGTGACCTCACCACTACTAACCACTCCCCATTGTCTCTCGTATAATTGTAAGGTCCCCACCTCCAGCCCGCTCTCTAGCTCCAGTGATGACCACGGACAGCTATTGCATAGTGTGTGTTAGTGATATAATAAACCATCAGTAAAAGACTCTGTGTAGGAACCAAGTCATTTTACATGGTGTCACAGTGGTAGACTCGCGTCTCCTGTTTATCGGTTTTTCGTTTTATTCTTTGCTTTCTCCCAGTTGTTCACGTCTCCCCCCCCCCGTTTTCATTATGTCCAATTCCTGTCGTCGACCCGACATATTGGTCTTTGACACGGACATTGTCCACCGCTGGACTGTGTTCCAGCGCGACTTTGAACATTACACAGCCATCGCTCATCCTAATGCCACCCCTGCTGTGTAGGCTCACCTGCTGCTCAACCTCGCTGGCCCGGAGGCCATGGATCACTATGCTTCATTCGACTTCGCCCCCGGAGAAGACCGTCGGGACCCGGTATGTCTCATCGATAAATTCACTGCCCTCTGTAATATCCCTACCAATAACATTATTGAACGCTTTAAATTCTTCCAGAGGCGGCAGAATCCCGGCGAGCATATTGACGCTTTCATTCTGAAGAAGGGTTTCGGCCCGAAACGTTACCTATTTCTTTCGCTCCATAGATGCTGCTGCACCCGCTGAGTTTCTCCAGCATTTTTGTGTACCTTTGACGCTTTTATTGCCTCTTTGCGTCATATGGCTCGGCGCTGTCGCCTTGAAACAATCTCCACGGACGAATTGATCAGGGATGTCCTGGTCAATGGTCTCCTGAACGCTAAGCTGCGTGACGAGCTCCTTATGAAATCAGATTTGACACTAAGGGAGGCTATGCATTTCGCTCGTATGGCCTCTGCTCTTAGCTCCGTGTCTCAACCGGTCTCCCAGGACATTAACTTTACCGGTGCAGCTGGCCGCCGGCGGAACGCTGGTCCGCCACGACGAAACCCCGCCGCAATGCCCGCTAAGGTCACCCAACGCCGTTGCCCCAATTGTAATTTTTCTTTCCACCAATTCAACGTTTGTTGCGCAGGGTAAGACTTGTAATTCCTGTGGCAAACTGAACCCCTTTTCGGCGGCTTGTCGGTCCCGTGATAAGCCGGTCCCTGCTCCAAGGAGGAATTTAAACAACCTTGCAGACCCTGATACGCGCTTGGTTATCAGTACCAGTCGGACTTTGATAGGAGCTCCTCCCATGGTGATTCAACGGTGTTTTTGCTTTTGGGTGCACCTGCTACGATAACAGATCCCGCTGTGCATGTTACTGTGAATGGTCATTCATTCTCTGCCAAGGTCGATACTGGTGCCTTTGCAAATGTTATGTCTGTCAGCCTTTTCAAGCGGATAAGATCTAGGGAGATAGTTACTCCCGATGACACCCGCCTTCATGTCTATGGGGGAAGAGTTCTAGTTCCAGTGGGGAAGGCCACGCTTATCTGCACAGTCCTTGAGACCTCTCGCCCCTCACCTTCCACCTGCTGGATTCTGACAACGTCACCCTGTTGGGCGCCCGTGCGTGCCAGGACCTGGGCTTGGTTTCTTTCCACCGCGGAATTCACCTGGTGCAGGCCCCCATGGACCCCCTGCGCGAATACCCCGACCGTTTTGGTGACATTTTGGGCAAATTGCCCTGTGACTATAAAATCGTTGTCGACCCGAGTGTCGACCCGGTGGTTCGACCGGCCCACCGCGTCTCCTTTGCTATGAAGGGCCGCGTGGAATCTACTCTGCGTGATATGGTGACCATGGGCATCCTCAAGGAGGTGAGCGCTCCCACCAGGTGGGTCTCAAACATGGTTGTCGCTGCCAAGAAGGATAAGAGCGAGATCCGGATCTGCATTAACCCAAAGGACCTGAACCTGGCCATCAAGCGCCCGCACTACCCCATGCGGACGGTGGAGGACGTCGCTGCACAGGTCGGTCCTGCCACTGTCTTCTCTGTCTTAGACGCCAAAAGCTCGTTCTGGCAGATCCCTTTAGATGAACGTTCCTCATTCCTGACCACCTTCATCACACCTTTGGGCAGGTTCCGTTTCCTCCGTATGCCGTTTGGGATCAACTCGGCTCGTGAGGTTTTCCAGCGCACCATGGAACAGCTGTTCGCTGGGTTGCCGTGCGCTATCATCGTGGATGACATCCTGGTGTACGGGAGGGACGTCGCTGAGCACGACCTGCACCTCCGCAAAGTCCTGGACAGGGCTCGTAAAATCAATCTCAAGCTCAAACCCAAGAAGTGTCGGTTCCGGGTCCCGGAAGTCACTTACGTTGGTCACGTTTTCACGGCAGGGGGTTTAAAGCCTGACCCCCAGAAGACATCAGCAGTCACCGAGATGCCCGCTCCTACTGACGTTCCCGGCCTGCAGCGCTTCCTGGGCCTGGTCAATTACCTGGGGAAGTTCGTACCTGACCTCAGCGAACTTAGTGCTCCCCTGAGGGAGCTGATCAAGAAGGACTCCGCATGGGTCTGGCTTCCGCATCACCAGTCGGCGTTCGTGGCTCTGAGGTCCAAGCTCACACACACACCGACTCTCAAGTTCTTCGATCTGCACAGACCAATTGTCCTCACTTGTGATGCCTCTAAGTTCGGTCTCGGTGCCGCATGTCTGCAGCTTTATGACGGCCTGCAGCTACCTGTCTCCTACGCTTCTCGCACCATGACCCCTGCCGAGCAACGTTATGCACAGATCGAGAAGGAGCTACTTGCCGTCGTGTTCGCCTGCTCCAAGTTTAGGGATTACATTCTGGGCAACACCTTCACCATTGAGACTGACCACCAGCCACTGGTCATTATTCTGAACAAGCCTATCCATGTCGCCTCTTCCCGGTTGCAGCGGATGATGCTGCAGCTCCAGCGTTTCACGTTCCGGATTGTGTACCGCAAGGGCAAAGATATGTTTGTGGCCGACACATTGTCCCGTGCGCCGCTCCCTTCAGTTGCCCGCCACCCGTAGGAATCCTCTGACCTGATGGTACTGAATGTTAACATTGTTCCATCCCAGCAGATGCAGTCCCTGGTCAAACACACTGCTGATGATCCTGCCCTGCAACAACTTGCGGACGTTATCCGCCGTGCTTGGCCTGACCGACGCTCTTCCCTGCTGGCTGGTGCCGTGCCCTACTTCCTGGTTCGTGATGAACTAGTGCTACATAACGGCGTGGTGATGAAGGGTCACAAGGTCGTGGTGCCGGCCGCTCTGCGGGATCACTATTTTCAAACTGCACACAATCGCCACCCCGGGGTGGAGGCCACTTTGTCCCAGGCCCAGAGCCAATTCTACTGGCCAGGTATGGCTCAGGACATCCGTGACAGGGTCTCCGTTTGCGCTGCCTGTAACAGTCTCCTGCCTCATCAGCAGCGCCAGCCCCTCCTGCAGCAGCCGGCCCCCGAGCTACCGTGGATGCATATTGCCACGGAACTTTTCGAATGGCGTGGCAAGCATTTCCTGGTCCTGGTGGACTCATACTCCAGTTGGTTTGAGGTGGATCAGCTGCCTTCCATCACCTCTGCCGCCGTCATCGGGAAGCTTCGCCACCACTTTTGCACCTTCGGACCCCCGGTGACCCTCCAATCGGACAACGGCAGCCAGTTCTCCTGCGCCGAGTTCCGTGCCTTCGCTGCCCGTTGGAACTTTCGTCACATCACCAGCAGCCCTGAGTATCCGCAGAGCAACGACCTTGCGGAACGCGCCGTCCGCAGTGCCAAGGAGCTGCTGGAACACTGCCGCCTTTCACATTCCGACTTCTACCTTGCCCTCCGCAACCTCCGCAACATTTCCCGCGACCCCGCGCTCGGTTCACCTGCCCAACGCCTCATGTCCCGCACCACTAGACCACCTCTCCCTGTCTCACAACAGTCCCTCAAACCCTCGGTCCAGAACCCTGCTGCTGTCACAGAGCGCATCATCGAGAAGAAAGCCATCCAGAAACGCTCCTTTGACAAGTCGGCCCGGCCGCTTCCTTGCCTGTTCCCGGGCCAGGTGGTTCGGATGCAGTCCCCCTCCGGGCACTACAGGCAGGCCGTAGTGGTTGGTAATGCCGGCTCTCCCCGGTCATACCTCGTCGACTATGAGGGCGCTATCTACCGTCGGTCACGCCAGCACCTCCTGCTCGTCAAGGAGCCTCCTCCGCCTCCCGCGGAACCGTTTCAGCCACCTATCCCTTCCATTCTGCCCGAGGCTCCGCCAGCCCCTGTCACTCCTCGCATGTCGCGGAAACTGCCCTCCCAGCTCTCTATGCCCCGCGCTCACAAGCCTCTTTCCCCTGCCTTGCCTGCCAGCGTGCCCGTTTCGCCTCGCTGTTCTCCTCCGTCTCCGGTTCGTTCCCCGCCCGGCTCTCCCACCTCTTTCCCTGACTCTGTCCCTTCTGCTCCTGCGGTTGAGGGGGAATGCGGGTTGCGTACCCGCTCTGGCCGGTTGGTCAAGCCGCCTGTCCGTTACGGGGAGCTCGCTTAGCTGTGTTATGACACGATTAACTGTTCCCAGCGCGGTTTGTAATCCTAGCGTATGAGCCGTGGTCGCTCTGTGTATTGCCATGTTTTTGTTTCCAAGAGGAGGGATGTAGATCAGTGCATGTTCCTTTAACTTAGTGACCTCACCACTACTAACCACTCCCCATTGTCTCTCGTATAATTGTAAGGTCCCCACCTCCAGCCGATCTCTAGCTCCAGTGATGACCACGGACAGCTATTGCATAGTGTGTGTTAGTGATATAATAAACGATCAGTAAAAGACTCTGTGTAGGAACCAAGTCATTTTACAATACCGCTGGGCTGTCAGCTTCCCAAGCAAAATATGAGATGCTGTTCCTCTTATGTGCGTTTGACAATGGAGAAGGCCCAGGCCAGAAAGGACAGTGCAGTGTGAGAACGGGAAGGGCAGTTAAAGTGTTTGGCGGTGCTGGCTTGAAGTGCCGAATGGCCTATTCCTGCACCTATTATCTTTTATCTATTTCAACCAGGAGATCAAGTAGGCCGAAGCGGACTGAGCGAAGGTATTAACCGAAACGATCTGCGGTTGGTCTCGCCGATATACAATAATCGACGCCTGGAATAACGGAAGCAATAGATGAAGTAGGAGGAGTTGCACGTGAACCTTTGCATAACCTGAAAGGATAGTCGACAGAGTCGTGGGAGGAGATATTGGGGCAAGTGTTGGACCTGCTGCGGTTGCAGGAGAAGGTAGCTGGGGAGGGGGTGGTATGGGTGAGAAGGGATGGGTTAACCATGGAGTTGCGGAGGGAACGGTCTCTGCGGAAGGCACAAAGTGGTGGCGATGGGAAGATGTTACTAATGGCGGCATCCCGTTGGTGGTGGCGAAAACGGCGGAGGATTATGCGCCTATATAACCATATAACCATAACAGCACGGAAACAGGCCATCTCGGCCCTTCAAGTCCGTGCCGAACATTTATTTTTTTTCTTAATTTTTTTTTAAATTAAAAATAAATACTTCCCCCTAGTCCCATCTACCTTCACTCAGACCATAACCCTCCATTCCTTTCCCGTCCATATACCCATCCAATCTATTTTTAAAGGATAACATCGAACCTGCCTCCACCACTTCCACTGGAAGCTCATTCCACACAGCTACCACTCTCTGAGTAAAGAAGTTCCCCCTAATGTTCCCCCTAAACTTCTGTCCCTTTTGCGACTGGGGTTACCGAGGAGACACTTGTGTGGATCTCATTTATTCTGGAAGTGCGGAACCCCCGCTCCTTGAAGAATGGGGTCATATTGGATGTCCTGTTAGGGAATACCTCATCTTCGGCGCAAATGCGACGTCGACAGAGGAATTGGGGGTGGTGGATATAGTCGTTGTAGAACCAGGGTGGGAAGAAGTGTAGTCGAGCTAGTTGTGGGACTCAGTAGGTTTATAGTAGACGTCCGTCGATAGTCTATCACCTGTGATACAGGTGGTGAGATCAAGAAAGGGAAGGGAGGTATCGGAGATGGTCCAAGTGAATTTCAGTGCAAGATGGAAATTGGTAGTAACACAATGAAGTCCATGAGTTCTGCATGGGTGCAGTCGTGAACATAGCGGAGATAGAGTTCGGAAATAGTGCCAGTGTACTCCTGGAGCAGAGATTCTTCAACGTAACCTACAAAGAGACCGACGTATCCGGGGCGCGTGCGAGTGACCATAGCTACGCCTTTGATATAACCATATAACCATATAACCATTACAGCACGGAAACAGGCAATCTCGGCCCTTCAAGTCCGTGCCGAACATTAAAAAAAAAAAAAAAAATACATCCCCCTAGTCCCATCTACCTGCACTCAGACCATATCCCTCCATTCCTTTCCCGTCCATATGCTCATCCAATCTATTTTTAAAGGCTAAAATCGAACCAGCCTCCACCACTTCCACTGGAAGCTCATTCCACACAGCTACCACTCTCTGAGTAAAGAAGTTCCCCCTAATGTTACCCCTAAACTTCTGTCCCTTAATTCTCAAGTCATGTCCCCTTGTTTGAATCTTCCCTACTCTCAATGGAAAAACGTATCTATCTCTGTCTAACCCGCTCATAATTTTAAAGACCTCTATCAAGTCCCCTCTTAACCTTCTGCGCTCCAAAGAATAAAGACCTAACTTGTTCAACCTTTCTCTGTAACTTAGTTGCTGAAACCCAGGCAACATTCTAGTAAATCTCCTCTGTACTCTCTCTATCTTGTTGACATCCTTCCTATAATTAGGCGACCACAATTGTACTCCATACTCCAGAATTGGCCTCACCAATGCCTTGTACAATTTTAACATTACATCCCAACTTCTATATTCAATGCTCTGATTTATAAAGGCCTGCACGCCAAAAGCTTTCTTTACCACCCTATCTACATGAGATTTGACCTTCAGGGAACTATGCACAGTTATTCCTAGATCCCTCTGTTCAACTGCTTTCCTCAATTCTCTACCATTTACCATATACGTCCTATTTTGATTTGTCCTGCCGAGATGTAGTACCTCACATTTATCAGCATTAAACTCCATCTGCCTTCTTTCAGCCCACTCTTCCAAATGGCCTAAATCTCTATGTAGACTTTGAAACTCTACTTCATTATCCACCACACCACCTATCTTTGTATCATCTGCATACTTACTAATCCAATTTTCCACACCATCATCCAGATCATTGATGTACATGACAAACAACAGTGGACCCAACACAGACCCCTGAGGCACCCCACTAGTCACCGGCCTCCAACCTGACAAACAGCCATCCACCATTAC
This sequence comes from Malacoraja senta, assembly GCA_038087875.1. NCBI lineage: Eukaryota > Metazoa > Chordata > Chondrichthyes > Rajiformes > Rajidae > Malacoraja > Malacoraja senta. Next base: position 9,377,197 of record CM075981.1, on the reverse strand, counting down.
TCTCTGGCATCTCCCATTCAGCCACTGTTGAATCCATCTTGCTACTCCACCATTAATACCCAACAATTGAATCTTCTTAACCAACCTTCCATGAGGAACCTTGTCAAAGGCCTTACTAAAGTCCATATAGACAACATCCACCGCTTTACCCTCATCAATTTCCCTAGTAACCTTTTTGAAAAATTCTAGGCACAAATCCACGTTGACTGTTCCTAATCAGACCCTGCTTATCCAGATGCTTATATATATTATCTTTAAGTATCCTTTCCATTAATTTGCCCACCACTGACATCAAACTAACAGGTCTATAATTGCTAGGTTTACTCTTAGAACCCTTTTTAAACAACGGAACAACATGCGCAGTACGCCAATCCTCCGGCACTATTCCCGTTTCTAATGACATTTGAAATATTTCTGTCATAGCCCCTGCTATTTCTACACTAACTTCCCTCAATCTCCTCGAGAATATCCTGTCAGGACCTGGAGACTTATCCGTTTTCATATTTTTCAAAAGTGTCCGCACCTCCTCTTCTTTGAATCTCATAGTTTCCATTGCTACTCTGCTTGTTTCCCTTACCTCACATAATTCCATATCCTTCTCCTAGGTGAATACCGAAGAAAAGAAATTGTTCAGTAACTCCCCCATCTCTTTTGGCTCTGCAGATAGCTGTCCACTCTGACTCTCTAATGGACCAATTTGGAGGAAATAGGAGGAGTCGAAGCCGAAGTTGTTGAGAGTCAGAGCCTCTTTGCAGCAAAGGTTCAAGAGTCCCTCGCGGTGGCACTGCAGGTAGACAATGTGCTGAACGAGAAGATGTTTTTTGACTATTTGCCTTCACTAGTCGGGAAATTTAAAATAAGTTCAGGAACTTTACGATAAAACAAAATTGATGCAGCCATTCAAGGAACTCAGATTTATTGATTCTGGTTGCGACCCTGAAGCTAAACGGAAAATTCAGAGGGGAGAATGCCACTATCAACATACGGCGGGTGAGAGGAGGGCGAGCGTGGCATGGCGATAGGTATGGACACCTTCAAGCCAAGTTTATTGCCATTTGCACAAGGTTGGGCGGTATGGTAGTAATAATAAAAGTATTGCTTGCAGCAACATCACAGTGAAATAAAACCTGCAACACGGTCCAAGATAAGAATGCAAAAATAAAATTTTAGCGCAAAAAGCAATACCAACGTACGGAAATGGAATAGGTTGTCCGCTGAGTTCCGTTGCCAAAGTAGGATTACGATTATGAATGTCGGTTAAAGTGGTTTGATATACGTCAATGTTCATGAATCTGGTCATATGAAATTTCAGGCTTCTGTACCTCTCTCCGAACAGTGGCAGTGAATCTCGGCATGGACTGGATGGCGTGGATCCGAATTGATTGACGACCCACAGAAGCAGCGCCACGTGTAGATGTTTTCGAGAGTGGATGCGACTGTTCCATACTGGACATAACTTTGTCCAGCATTCTCTGCATCCACTTACGTCCTGTGCGTTTGAATTGTCGTATCAGACCATGACGCAATTTGGATGCATTCTACTGTGCATGAGTAGAAGTTTGTTGGAGATTTTTGTGACATTTGGTATCTCCTATACTTCAAGGAAAGCAATGGCGTTGGCGCACATTTTGTGGCTATGACATCGATAAGCTGGGCCCAGGACAAGACATCCGAGGTGCTACTGCCAATTAATTTAAAGGTGCAAGCTCGCTCCACCGTTGACCCATTCAATGAAAACCGCGGCGTGGTCTCGCAACCTCATTTCTGAAATTAACGATTAGTTGCTGCGTTTTGTTGACCTTGCTGGTAAGGTTGTTGTTGTTGTTGTAGCGCCACTCACCGGGTGTTCTAATATCTCTTTTACCGTGAATCAGAGCACGCGTGATTTGGCCAATAGCAGTGTTGTCGTCGGTGAACACTTAGATGGCATTGGAGCTGCATTTAGCCACACAATTATGGGTGTAAATGGATTAGTGAATGAGCTAAGCACGCAGCCTTGGGTGCACTTTTGTTGATGGTCAGTTGGAAGGAGATGCTGTGATCGATCAAGAAGGATCTAATTGCAAGGGAAATACTAGGTCTTAGAAATTGGTGATTTGGAGATAGGTCTGGTAAACGCTGAGCTGTATTCAATGAATAGCAGCCTGATGTATATTTTCTTGCTGTCCAGATGGTCGAGAATAGAGTTGATAGCCAGTAAGATAATAGGTGCGGTTGAGCTTTTATGGTGATAGAAAGATTGAAGCGGACAAATATCATGATTAGCACTGCAACCAACCTTTCAAAGCATTTCATTATGGTACACATAGATGCTGTCATTCGGTAATCATTGGAACCGATAATCGTGCTCTTCTTGTGCACCGGTACGATATACAAAATCAAAGCAAGTGAGAAACTCAGACCGCAATTCTTGAATACTCCCGAATGTTGGTCGACACAGTGTTTTACCACTATGTCGAGAATGCGGTCTAGGTCGGACGTTGTGCATGGATTCCCTTTCTTAAGAATCCTCTGACGCCGACGTCAAAGACTGAGATCACATGGACGTCAGAAAATGTTGCGCCTCGAGTAGCTGTGTCGTTGTACTTCCTCCCTAATTTGTTCCTCGAACTAATTTGGAAGTGGGACTCCATTGCCACATCTTTGCAAACCCATTTGGCATTGCAAAAGGCGATAGCGTGCAAGCCCTGCCAGAGCACTTAGGCATAAGACCATAATACATTCAGACTTAGGTGCAGAATTAGGCCATTCAGCCTATATTGGCTGATATATTGTTCCCTCTCAATCAGATGATCCTGCCTTCTCATAGTGTTTGAAATGCTTTCCTATTCAAGAACATATCAGGTTTAGCCTTTAAAATGCCAATTTGTCTGGTCTCCACAGCCGTCTGTGGTAATGAATTCCATAGATTCATCACAGTCAGGCCTCTACATCCCCCACTTTGAAGGTACGCTCTTTTATTCTGTGGCTCTGCCCTCCAGTTCAAGACACTCCCATTTCTGGAAACATCATTTCAATATCCATGCCATGTGAACGTTTCATTATTCCGTAGGTTTCATAGATTAACCCCTTCATCCTTCTGAACTGCAGTAAGTATAAGCCCAGAGCCGACAGACGCTCCTCGTACGTTAACCCAAACATGCCCGAGAACATTCTCGTGAACGTCCTCTGTACGCTTTTCAAAGCCAGAACATCCTTCCTCAGAATTGCTCATGGGGTCAAAACTGCTCACAATATTCCAAATGTGACCGCATCGGCGCATGATAAAGCATTGTTAGTTATATATTAATGGTCATCTCGAAATGAATGTTAACATTGCATTTGCCTTCCTTGCCGCTGATCCAAGCTGCAAATTAATATTTTAGGAATCCTGCATCAGCACTCCCAGGTCACCTTGCTCACCCAATTTCTGAATCCTCCCCCATTTAGAAAGTACTCTATGCCTTTGTTCCTTCTGCCAAATTGCATGACTATACATTTTGTTACGCTGTATTCAATTTGCCACTGCTTTGCCCACTCTCTCAACCTATCCAGTTACCTTTGCTGCCTCCACGGTTCCTCAACATTACCTGCCCCTCCAACTACCTTAGTATGGTCGCAAGCCTGAGCATATATCCGTCAACTTCCTCGTCCAGTTCATTAACGACTAACGTGAAAATTAGTGGACCCAACATCGACCCTTAAGGACAAACCTGGACATCACCAGCCAAGCAGAAAATTGCCTCTTTCTTCCCTCTCTTTGACTTTCTTCCCTCTATCTATCTATCTATCTATCTATCTATCTATCTATCTATCTATCTATCTATCTATCTATCTATCTACCTATCTATCTATCTATCTATCTATCTATCTATCCATCTATCTATCTATCCTATTACTAAAACTCTCATCTTGTCTTCTTCCGGTTTGCGTTGTTTTTTAAATTTGCGCAAAAACGATCCCCCATAGCGCTACGGTTTTTTGTCGCCTTACTCGCCCTTCTCCTGCGCTGCAAGCCAAGTAAGTTTTGTTGCGATCGGTGAAACAGTACAAAAGTCATGAAGGCTTAAACATCGTAAAAACCGCCCCTTCCGGCACCCGCTGTAAATCACGGCGGCGAGGAGAATAAAAAACTGAAGAAGTGGTGTGTTGAGCAGCGTGCGGGCAGTGAGCAGCGTGCGGACAGAGAGCAGCGTGCGGGCAGAGAGCAGCGTGCGAGAGTGAGCAGCGTGCGGTCAGAGAGCAGCGTGCGGAGTGTGAGCAGCGTGCGGGCAGAGAGCAGCGTGCGGGCAGAGAGCTGCTTGCGGAGAGAAGCTCTGAGAGAAGCCGGAGTGGGACCGGGAGCTGCTGCGTGAGGCCGAAAACTGAAGGTGCGGGGAGAGCAGAGTGCGAGCTGCGTCTGCTGCGACCACCACCTCACCTCCGCCCCCCTCCTCCCCCCCCCCACACCACCCCACTTCCCACACACCCCCATCCTCCACACCACCTTCCCCCACGCCCCCCTCAGCGATCCAATGACCACTCATGCCACTCTTATATTCCTTATATTTCTGTAAAACATTTGTTGTTCCCTTTTATATTATTAGTTAACCTATCAACATATGTCATATTTTCTTGTATTGATTTTTAATTGCATTCTGTTGGTTTTTTAAAGCTTCCCAATCGCCTATCTTTCAACTAATCGTTGCCATATTCTGTGGCTTCTCTTTTGCTTTTATATTATCGTTTACTTCTTTTGTCAGCCACGGTGGGCCCATTCTCCTCTTGTGTTTCTTTCTCTTTGGAATGAAAAGATCTAGATTCTTCTGAATTATTCCCAGAAACTCCCGTCATTGCTATTCCGCCATCATTAATGCTAGGTTCCCTTTCCAATCAACTTTACCCAGCTCTTCTCTCATGCCTCTACAGTTACCTTTACTCGACAGTAACACTGATACATCCGATTTTAATTTCTCGCTCTCAAACAGTAGGTTGAATTATATCATATTATGTATGATCAGTGCCTCCTAGATGGACCTTCACTGTAAGATCCCTATTCAAGTCTGGTTAATTGCACAATATCAAATCCAGAATTGTATTTTCCCCAGCACATCTAGTTGGGATCCATCCAGTCTAGATACAAAAATCCTCCATAACCACTGTAGCATTGTAGTTCTCACATACTTTTTCTATTTCCTGATGTAATGAGTGCCCGACATCCAAACTACTTTGTATGCCTGTATATAACTCTCACCAGAGTCTTTGTACCCTTACAATTACTTAACTCTACTCCTTTAGATTCTACACCTTCAGATCCTATGTAGGTTCCTGCAAAGGACCGGATTTCATATCTTATCAACAGAGTCACACCAACCCCTCTACCCACCTCCTGCGTGTTCGATAGGATGTGCATCCCCGTGGATATGCTGCACATAGCTCTGATCCTCCTTCATGGTGCTCGCATCGTCATCGCGGCAAATTTCTAACTGCACTCCAACCTCATCCACCAGGGTTTGTATAGATTGCGCATTTAAAATCAACACCTTCAGTTCCGTATATACCACCCCTCTTCTACAAATGATCCCAGTGTCACCTGACACTGTAGGATCTACTGAATCCCCCGAGAAAAAGCAAAGGACAAACGACGTTTAGCTGAGCCAGACACCATGAGTCACGTTTATTCCGGAAGCCCCTTTTACCTACATTCTCCCCAATCATAACCAGTTGCAGATAAGGCCAATTAGTGCGTCTGACCTTGGAGTTGTTATTGAGCTCTTGTGGCTGGACCTTCTCGTGTGGCTGCTGGCGAGTCGCCAGCGGTGACAGACTGTATGCAAAACCAAAGTGGACCTGAAGGCGCCACAGCTCATCGCTCAGCCTCCGGGTCACACAACGTGACGACTGCCTGGCTTTGAACTGCCCCGTACCGGTCTGGCGGGTTGATTTTACGGCCTGATCTTGTTTGGTACTGCAGTATGGAAGGTTTTGACAGGAAGTGTTTGGGTCTTGTGACTTCGCCGGTTCGGTGGATGAGGTAGTCGGTTGGTTCTCCTCAATGAGAGCAGAATGGCGCAGTGAAGCGTGCTGGGCCCATAACCCAGAGGTCGATGGATCGAAACCACCCGTTCACTCTTTGCTTCCTGTCTGCCAACTAATTTTCTATCCACTTCAACGCCCTACCCCCAATACCATGCGCTCTAATTTTAGTCACCAATCTCCCGTGCGGGACCTTATCAAAGGCTTTCTGAAAGTCTAGATACACTACGTCCACTGGCTCCCCTTCATCCATTTTACATGTCACATCCTCAAAAATATCCAGAAGATTAGTCATGCATGATTTTCCTTTCATAAATCAATGCTGACTTGGACTAATCCGTTTACTGCTATCCAAATGCCCGATTATTAACTCTTTAATAATTGACTCCAGCATCTTTCCCACCACCGACGTCAGACAAGCTGGTCTGTAATTCCCCGTTTTCTTTCTCGTTCCTTTCTTGAAAAGTGGGATAACATTAGCGATCCTCCAATCCACAGGAACTGATCCTGAATCTATTGAACATTGGAAAATGATCACCAATGCGTCCACTATTTCTAGAACCACCTCCCCGAGGACCCTGGGATGCAGACCATCAGGCCCATGGGATTTATCACCCTTCAGTCCCATTAGCCTACCCAATACTATTTCTCGCCTAATGAAAATTTCTTTCAATTCCTTGACCCCCTTAGATCCTCTGTCCTCCCGTACTTCTGGGAGATTGTATGTGTCTTCATTAGTGAAGACAGATCCGAAGTACCTGTTCAACTCTTCTGCCATTTCCTTGTTCCCCATAATAATTTCATCCGTGTCTGCCTTCAAGGGACCCACATTTGACTTTGCTATTCTCTTTCCCTTAACATTTCCAAAGAAGCTTTTTCTGTCCTTCTTTACTTTCCTGACCGGCTTCCCGTCGTACTTCATCTTTTCAGCCCATATTGCCCGTTTTGTTTCCTTCTGTTGTCCTATGAAAGTTTCCCCATCCTCTGGCTTCCGGCTACTCTTTGCTGTGTTATACATCTTATCTTTTAGTTTTATTCTATCCCTAACTTCTCTTGTCAGCCATGGTTGCCTCCTAATCCCCTTAGAATCTTTCTTACTTTTTGGAATTAAATGATACTGCGTCTTCCGGATTATGCCCAGAAATTCCTGCCATTGCTGTTCCACCGTCATTCCTGCTAGTATCTCCTTTCCAGTCTACCTTGGCCAGCTCCTCTCTCATGCCTTCATAGTCCCCTTTGTTCAACTGCATCACTGACACTTCCGATTTAACCTTCTCCTTCTCAAATTGCAGATTAAAACTAATCATATTATCATCACTACCTCCAAGCGGTTCCTTTACCTCGAGTTCTCTTATCAAATATGGTTCATTGGACAACACTAAATCCAGAATTGCCTTTTCTCTGGTCGGCTCCATTACAAGCTGCTCTAAGAATCGATCTCGGAGGCACTCTAAAAACTCTCTTTCTTGCGGTCCTGAACCAACCTGAGTTTCCCAGTCTACCAGCATATTGAAATCCCCCATCACCACAGTGGGATTACCTCGGTTGCATGCCAGTTTTAACTCCTGCTGCAACTTACACCCTACATCCGGGCTACTATTTGGGGGCCTGTAGATAACACCAATTAGTGTCTTCTTGCCTTTGCAATTCCTCAACTCAATCCACACTGACTCTACCTCGTCAGTCCCTATGTCTTCCCTCGCAAGGGACTGAATTCCATTCCTCACCAGAAGAGCTACCCCCTCCCCCCCCGCCCCCCCCCCTTCTCTGCCCACCTACCTGTCCTTTCTATAGGATGTATAACCCTGAATATTAAGTTCCCAGGCCCGATCCTCTTGCAGCCACGTCTCGGTAATCCCCACATTGTCAATCTACCAACCTCTAACTGAGCCTCAAGCTCATCTACTTTACTTCTTATAATTCGCGCATTCAAATACAATACTTTTAACTCCTTACGCATCTCACCATTCGCATCAATCTCTATTACACTTGGCCATACTCTCCTATTCCTTTGTGAGCTTTCTTTCCCGTTAATTCTGGGGTCATTAACTATCCTTTTACTCACTTTCCCTTTAACTCCGTCCTTGACTATCCCATTTGACACCCCCCTCCCCCCTTATTCAGTTTAAAACCACCCGTGTAGCAGTGGCAAGCCTGCCTGCCAGAATGCCGGTCCCACACCTGTTAAGTGCAGTCCGTCCCTTTTGTTCAGTTCCCGCTTACTCCAAAACAGATCCCAGTGGTCGAAGAATCTAAATCCCTGCCCCCTGCGCCAGTTCCTCAGCCACACATTCAGGTCCTGTATCTTCCTGTTCCTGCTCTCGCCAGCACGAGGAACCGGAAGCAAACCGAGCTCTCTAAAGTCACGCTTCAGAATATTCATCCCCTTCTTTCCCACATCGTTTGTGCCAACATGCACCAAAACCTCCGGCTGTTCACTTTCGCCCTTGAGGATTTTCTGCACTCAATCCGTGACATCCTGGATCCTGGCACCAGGGAGGCAGCACACCACCCTCGAATTCTGTCTGTTGCCGCAGAAACCCCTGTCCGTACCTCTCGCAATGGAGTCTCCAACGACCATGGCGTTCCCTGACGTCGGCCTCTTTGGGTTTGGCTCAACAGCGCTTTTTGCTTCGCAAGCCAGTGCGCCGCTAAGTGCGTTCACGTCTTCTGTCCCGACAGCTTCTAAGTGGGTGAACCTGTTCACAAGAGGTACAACACCCGGGGACCTGTGCATTCCATGTTTACTTCCCATTCTCACCGTCACCCACCTTCTCTCATCCAGTACCTTAGGTGTAACAATGGTGGAACATCATTCTCGGCGCGGACATTATGGGTCGGCGGTATAATCCCTGCGCTGTACTGTTCCATATTATAATCATAATCATCATATTAATACTTTATTAGCCAAGTATGTTTTTGCAACATACGAGGAATTTAATTTGCCATACAGTCATGCCAATAAAAAGCAACAGAACACACAAAATACATATCAATCGACAATAGACAATAGGTAGAGGAGTAGGCCATTCCGCCCTTCATTGAAACATAGACATAGAAACATAGAAAATAGGTGCAGGAGTAGGCTATTCGGCCTCTTCGAGCCTGCACCGCCATTCAATATGATCATGGCTGATCATCCAACTCAGAATCCTGTACCTGCTTTCTCTCCATACCCCCTGATCCCTTTAGCCACAAGGGCCACATCTAACTCCCTCTTAAATATAGCCAATAAACTGGCCTCAACTACGTTCTGTGGCAGAGAATTCCAGAGATTCACCACTCTGCGTAAAACATGTTTTTCTCATCTCAGTCCTAAAAGATTTCCCCATTATCCTTAAACTGTGACCCCTTGTTCTGGACTCCCCCAACATCGGGAACAATCTTCCAGCATCTAGCCTGTCCAACCCCTTAAGAATTTTGTAAGTTTCTGTAAGATCCCCCCTTAGTCTTCTAAATTCTAGCGAGTACAAGCCGAGTCTATCCAGTCTTTCCTCATATGAAAGTTGTGACATCCCAGGAATCAGTCTGGTGAACCTTCTCTGTACTCCCTCTATGGCAAGAATGTTCTTTCTCAGATTAGGAGACCAAAGCTGTACGCAATACTCCAGGTGTGGTCTCACCAAGACCCTGTACAACTGCACTAGAACCTCCCTGCTCCTATACTCTAATCCTTTTGCTATGAATGCTAACATACCATTCGCTTTCTTCACTGACTCCTGCACTTGCATGCTCACTTTCAATGACTGGTGTACCATGACACCCAGGTCTCGTTGCATCTCCCCTTTTCCTAATCGGCCACCATTCACGTGATAGTCTACTATCCTGTTTTTGCCACCAAAGTGGATAACCTCACATTTATCCACATTATACTGCATCTGCCATGCATTTGCCCACTCACCCAGCCTATCAAAGTCATCTTGCAGCCTCCTAGCATCCTCCTCACAGCTAACACTGCCCCCTAGATTCGTGTCATCCGCAAGTTTGGAGATGTTGCATTCAGCACGGCCATTCAGCACAGCTTCGAACCAGCACGGCCATTCAATGTGATCATGGCTGATCATCCACGATCAGTACTCCGTTCATCCCTATATCCCCTGACTCCGCTATCTTTAAGAGCTCTATCTAACTCTCTCTTGAAAGCATCCAGAGAATTGGCCTCCACCGCCCTCTGAGGCAGAGAATTCCACAGATTCACAACTCTTTGGGTGAAATTTCTTTCCTCATCTCCGTTCTAAATGGCCTACCCCTTATTCATAAACGGTGTGGCCCCTGGTTCTGGACTCCCCCAACATCGGGAACATGTTCCCTGCCTCTAGCATGTCCAAGCCCTTAATAATCTTATATGTTTCAATAAGACCCACTCTCATCCTTCTAAATTCCAGTGTATACAAGCCCAGCTGCTCCATTCTCTCACCATATGACAGTCCCGCCATCCCGGGATTTAACTGGATCATAAGGACTACTGGATAAATGGCACATAGGTGGAGATGGGCCAGGAGCTCAGTGGTAACAATAGCGGACTAGTAATTCAGGGTCGTGGACTAATTAATTCCACATCTCCATTTGTCATTGGGTAATCCAACCTGAGTTTAGACTTTACGTTAGGGTCACAGCATGGAATCAGGCCCCACCACGCTAACGAGCAATAGCCCCGCACACCATCACTATCCTACACACACTGCGGACTATTTTACCAAAGCCAATTAACTGACAAACCTGTACGTATTTGGAGTGTGGGAGCAAACAGGAACACCCGGGAAAAACCCACGCAGGTCACGGGGAGAACGTACAAATTCCGTACAGGCAGCGCCCGTGGTCAGGATCGAATCCGGGTCTCTGGCGCTGTGAGGCAGCAACTCTACCACTTGGTAAATGGCGTGGCCCCACACAAGTTGATAAGTGGTAGGAGCAGAATTAGGCCATTCGGCTCATCAAGTCTACTCCGCCTTTCAATCATGTCTGATCTATCTCTCCCTCCTAACCCCATTCTCATGCCTTCCCCCCATAACCCCTGGCACCCGTACTAATCAAGAATCTATCTATCTCTGCCTAAAAAATACCCATTGACTTGGCCTCATCAGCCTTCTGTATCAATGAATTCCTCAGATTCACCACCCTCTGACTAAAGGGTGTTGCTGGCTCGGTGCTGGCTCGAAGGGCCGAATGGCTTCCTCCTGCACCTATTTTCTATGTTCAAGAAAATCCTCCTCATCTCCTTCGTAAAGGAACGTACTCTGAGGCTATGACCGCTGAGGCTGTGACTCAGTCACAGAGGCCGACGTCAGGAAATCCTTCAGAGGGGTGCACCCTCGAAAAGCGCCTGGACCTGATGGTATACCTGGTCGTGTTCTAAAAACCTGTGCGGACCAACTGGCTGGAGTTTTAACGGACATTTTCAACCTCTCACTTCTGAGGTATGTGGTTCCCACCTGCTTCAAAAGAGCATCAATCATACCAGTGCCCAAGAAGAGCAATGTGACTTGCCTCAATGACTATCGACCTGTGGCCCAAACGCCTGTGGTGATGAAGTGCTTTGAGAGGTTGATCATGGCGCAAATCAACTCCTACCTCGACAAAAACCTGGACCCACTGCAGTTCGCCTACCGCCACAACAGATCAACGGTGGATGCTATCTCGCTGGCCCTCCATTCCGCTCTGGACCACTTGGACAACAAAAACTCATATGTCAGGCTGTTATTCAACGATTACAGCTCGGCATTTAATACAATCATCCCCTCCAAGCTGGTTACCAAACTCGCAGAACGGGGTATCTGCGCATCCCTCTGCAATTGGATCCTCGACTTCCTCATTCTCAGACCACAGTCGGTTCGTATTGGTGGAAATTTATCAGACTCGATAACAATCAGCACGGGAGCACCTCAAGGCTGCGTGCTCAGCCGCCTGCTGTACTCACTCTGTGCTCATGACTGCCTAGCCGGACATAGTGCGAACTCCATCATCAAGTTCGCTGACGACACCACTGTTCTGGGACGTATCACTGATGGGGGTGAGTCAGAGTATAGAAGAGAGATCGAGCAACTGTCCATATGGTGCCAGCAAAATAACCTGGCCCTCAACACCATCAAAACCAAGGAACTGATTGTGGACTTTGGAAGGAGTAAGATGGGGACCCACAGTCGCGTTTATATCAATGGGTCGATGGTTAAAAGGGTCAAGAGCTTTAAATTCCTGGGCGTGCACATCTCTGAAGTTCTTTCCTGGGCCGAGAAAACTGGTGCGACTATTAAGAAAGCACATCAGCGCCTCTACTCCCTGAGAAGATTACGGAGAGTCGGTTTGTCATGGAGGACTCTCTCTAACTTCTACAGGTGCACAGTAGCGAGCATGCTGACCTGTTGCATCGTGGCTTGGTTCGGCAACGAGCGCCCTGGAGAGGAAAAGACTACAAAGAGTAGTAAACACTGCCCAGTCCATCATCGGCTCTGACCTCCCTTCCACCGAGGGAGTCCCTTCCACCTCCCTTCCACTTCCATCGCAGTCGCTGCCTCAAAAAGGCTGGCAGTATCATCAAGGACCCACACCATCCTGGCCACACACTCATCTCCCTGCTACCTTCAGGTAGAAGGTACAGGAGCCTGAAAACTGCAACGACCAGGTTCAGAAATAGCTACTTCTCCACAGCCATCAGGCTATTAAACTTGGCTCGGACAAAACTATGAACATTAATAGCCCATTATCTATTATTTGCACTTGATCAGTTTATTTATTAATGTGTGTATATATTTATATAATGATATATGGACACACTGATCTGTTTTGTAGTCAATGCCTACTATGTTCTGTTGTGCTGAAGCAAAGCAAGAATTTCATTGCCCTATCAGGAACACATGACAATAAACTCACTTGAACTTGAACTTGAACTTGGTCCAAGACTCTCCCACTGGTGTCCTCTGGTCCTCGACTCTCCCGCTAGTGGAAAACGTCCTCTCCACATCCACTCCTTTCACTATTCGGTAAGATTCAATGAGCCCCCCCCCCCCCCCCCCCCACCTCATTCTTCTAAACAGCAGCGAGTACAGGCCCAGTGCCGTCAACGCTCGTCGTACTCATTCCTGGGGTTATCCCGGTTAACTGGGGATCAACTCTCCCCATGTTCACTACTGAGTGCAGCGTAGGTTCATAAGGGTAATTCCCGGGATGGCGTGACTGTCATATGCTGAGAGAATCGAGTGGCTGGGCTGGTATACTCTGGAATTTAGAAGGATGAGAGGGTATCTTATTGAAGCATATACGATTATTAAGGGTTTGGACACGCTGGAGGCAGATTAAGAATAAGGGGTAGGCCATTTAGAACGGAGATGATGAAACACTTTTTCACACAGAGTTGTGAGTCTGTGGAATTCTCTGCCTCAGAAGGCGATGGAAGCATTTTAACATAACCATCCAACACAGTGACTCCTCCACATTCCTCACTGTGATGGAAGGCGAACACAAGTTCAATCTCTTCCCCTTTTTGCTCTCCCGCGGTCGGGGGCCTCGAGTCTTCTGTTGACGGGGCTAACTTGGCTCCGGTAGCCGGCGGCGTTTGGGCCCTCGCGTCGGGGCGATCAAGCTCCAGCATCGAGGGGGAATCTCAGTTCCCTCGCGCCGGGCGATTGGACCCCGGGTCGGGGCTGGTCGAAACCTTCCGCGTCGTTTGGAGCTTCCCTACATCGGACTCTACCCGAGACTGCGAGCTCCTCGATGGTGAAATCCACAGGCCGCGGTTGGAGTGTCGATCCCAGGCAAGGGATCGGCTCCGATGGTAAGTCCACGACCCGCGTTGGGGCTCAAAGTCAGTCCCGAGCAAGGCCGCCAGCTCCATGATGTTTGGCCGCAGAGCGACCTGAGATACGGTCCGAGAAACAATCGCATCTCCGGTAAGGTAACATATTAAAAATATGTTTCCGCCGACCCCCACCCCCAACCCCACATAAAACAAACCAGAGAACATTAATACAAACTTTTAAAACACACTAAAAATCACACAAAAAGACGGAAAGACAGACAGACAATTGGCGAGGCTGCCATCGTGCGGCGCCCCACTTTGTGTTCTAAAGATATCGTTATTTTCTAAAGATAGAGAGGAGAGGAAATAAGACTGGATCCAGGATGCGACCAGTATGCATCGGAGGAGGGAAGTATGATGAGTTATTGGAGCAGATGGCGAAGGGGAAATGTAGAGTCGGGTTTCGGAGACAGGTGGATGATAAATAAGGAGAGAGAAGTAGAAAGAAAGATAGATAGCACCAGATGGGGAAGAGTGCGTAAAGGTAAAAACAGCTGCTGAAAGGTTATAAATTCTCCAGTCAAGGTGAGTTTATTATCTCACACACACAAGAACTGAGAGGTATAACAACAATGAACATCTTGCTTGCAGCAGCACAACCACGCACTCAGCCAACGCACCAAACATAAATAAGGCATAATTATACATAAATTCTACGTACAATCAATACAAACCAAAACACTGCAAATCCAAACAAAAGGGCAAAACGCAATTCCATAATAAGCCCATGGTAGTGCAAGAGATGCTTCGTAGCGTTCTGCTGAGGTGGCATTGGAGTCGTAGCAATGAGAACGGGTCATGTTTTGTTTACGTTGGCAGAAAGATTGTCCAGAAAGAGGTGCTTGAGGAGTATAAAGAATGTAAACAGAATAGTAAGAAAGAAATTAGAAAAGCTAAAAGAAGATATGAGGTTGCTTTGGCAAGTAAGGTGACAGTAAATCCAAAGGGTTTCTACAGCTATATTAATAGCAAAAGGATAACAAGGAATAAAATTGGTCCATTAGAGAGTCAGAGTGGACAGCTATCTGCACAGCCAAAAGAGATGGGGTAGATATTGAACAATGTCTTTTCTTCGGTATTCACTAAGGAGAAGGATATGGAATTATGTGAGGTAAGGGAAACAAGCAGAGTAGCAATGGAAACAATGAGATTCAAACAAGAGGTGGTGCGGACACTTTTGAAAAATATGTAAACGGATAAGGCTCCAGGTCCTGACAGGATATTCCCTAGGACATTGAGGGAAGTTTGTATAGAAATAGCAGGGGCTATGACAGAAATATTTCGAATGTCATTAGAAACGGGAATAGTGCCGGAGGATTGGCGTACTGCGCATGTTGTTCCGCTGTTTAAAAAGGGTTCTAAGAGTAAACCTAGCAATTATAGACCTGTTAGTTTGACGTCAGTGGTGGGCATATTAATGGAAAGGATACCTAAAGATAATATATATAGCATCTGGATAAGCAGGGTCTGATTAGGAACAGTCAACATGGATTTGTGCCTGGAAGGTCATGTTTGACTAATCTTCTTGAATTTTTCGAAGAAGTTACTAGGGAGATTGATGAGGGTAAAGCAGTGGATGTGTCTATATGGACTTCAGTAAGGCGTTTGACAAGGTTCCTCATGGAAGGTTGGTTAAGAAGATTCAATTGTTGGGTATTAATGGTGGAGAAGCAAGATGGATTCAACAGTGGCTGAATGGGAGATGCCAGAGGTTGGAGGCCGGTGACTAGTGGGGTGCCTCAGGGGTCTGTGTTGGGTCCACTGTTGTTTGTCATGTACATCAATGATCTGGATGATGGTGTGGAAATTGGATTAGTAAGTATGCAGATGATACTAAGATAGGTGGTGTTGTGGATAATGAAGTAGATTTTCAAAGTCTACAGAGAGATTTAGGCCATTTGGAAGAGTGGGCTGAAAGATGGCAGATGGCGTTTAATGCTGATAAATGTGAGGTGCTACATCTCGGCAGGACAAATCAAAATAGGACGTACATGGCAAATGGTAGCGAATTGAGGAATGCAGTTGAACAGAGGGATCTAGGAATAACTGTGCATAGTTCCCTGAAGGTGGAATCTCATGTAGATAGGGTGGTAAAGAAAGCTTTTGGTGTGCTGGCCTTTATAAATCAGAGCATTGAATATAGAAGTTGGGATGTAATGTTTAAATTGTACAAGGCATTGGTGAGGCCAATTCTGGAGTATGGAGTACAATTTTGGTCCCCTAATTATAGGAAGGATGTCAACAAAATAGAGAGAGTACAGAGGAGATTTACCAGAATGTTGCCTGGCTTTCAGCAACTAAGTTACAGAGAAAGGTTGAACAAGTTAGGTCTTTATTCTTTGGAGCGCAGAAGGTTAAGAGGGGACTTGATAGAGGTCTTTAAAATTATGAGCGGGTTAGACAGAGTGGACGTGGATAAGCTTTTCCCATTGAGAGTAGGGAAGATTCAAACAAGGGGACATGACTTGAGAATTAAGGGACAGAAGTTTAGGGGTAACATTAGGGGGAACTTCTTTACTCAGAGAGTGGTAGCTGTGTGGAATGAGCTTCCAGTGGAAGTGGTGGAGGCAGGTTCGATTTTAACCTTTAAAAATAGATTGGATGGGTATATGCACGGGAAAGGAGTGGATGGTTATGGTCTGAGTGCAGGTAGATGGGACTAGGGGGAAGTCCCATCTACTTGAAAGGCCGAGATGGCCTGTTTCCGTGCTGTTATGGTTATATGGTTATATGGTTATTGTCGTTGTAGCGTCACTGAACCAAATATTCTACTCTATCCTGTACGGCGCCGTATGAGCGATCGTGATTTGGAAAACAGCAGCAATGTCCTGGGCGAATGTGCTGATGAAATGTGAGCTGTCCTGAGCCACACATTTACGGCTGGAGAGTGAGCAGATCAGGGGTCCAAGCACGTAGCCCTGATGTGGCCAGTGAGGAAGAGATGTTCGCAATGTGTACTGATTAAAGTCTGCCAAATAGATAGTGAATGACCCAGTTGAAAAGGGAAGTGCAGAGGCCCAGGTCGTCGCGCAAAGTGTTGACTGATGGTTGTGGAAACGAGCGCCGACCTTGGTCGATGAACAGCATTCTGACGTATTTGTCTTTATTATGAAGATGGACCATAACAGAATGTATCCAACGATATGATGCGACGCGAAACAACTTTATTCATCCCAGGAGGGAAATTGATCTGCCAACAGTCATAAAAACACAAAATACATGAAACATGAAATTAAAGTAACGAGTGGAAAGGATTGGGGATTTGCAAATATTAGGGAGGAGGGTGGGGGCGGAGTCAGTCTCCGTCTACCCCACCACAGACGGGGGAGGAGTTAATCAGTTTGATTGGCACAGGATCTCCTGTGGCGTCGTGTACTGCATCTTGGTGGAACCAGTCTGTTGCTGAAGGTGCTCCTCAGTTTACCAGTGTGTCATGGAAGGGTTGGGCTGTATTGCCCAGGATGCTCCGCAGTTTGAGGAGTATCCTCCCCTCCAAGACCACCTCCCATAAATCCAACTCCGCCCCCAGGACAGAGCCAGCCTTCCTGATTTGTTAATTATCTTGGCGTCTGCGGCCTTTGCCCTGCTGCCCCAGCACACGGCGGCGAAGAAGACGACACTGGCTACCACCGATTGGGAGAACATCTGCAGCATCTTCATAAAGATGTTGAACGAGCGGAGCCTTCTGAAAAAGTACAGCTGGTTCTTTCCCTTCCTGCACACGGCCTCGGCTTTCCTGGACGAGTCCTGTTTACTGGCCAGGTACACTCCAAGGAATTTGTACTCCCTAATAAACTGCACATCCACACCATTGATGTAGACTGGGAAATGTGAACGCATCTGCTGCTGAGCAGTTATTGCGGTAGACCATCGAAGCGAATAATTTCGCGCCATAACGAATCTATCCAAAAATTGTATTGCCGTGTATATTGTGCTATCCGATGGTAGTCATTGAAACAGCATTACCGTTCTCGTCTTGAGCAACGGTATGAAAGATGTCATCATTAAGCAACTGGGAACTATGGACCGCAGAAGCAAATGGGAACCTTCGCCTGCAGTAGTGGGTGCATTAGCATGTTCCTGAATATTACAACAGCCTGCTGATCCGCACAACTCATTAAAACCCGCTCAGGTACGCCGTCTGGGCCGCACACTCAGGTCACGGGGTCTTCGGCGTTGTGGGTGCTCCAGTACATTGATCATTATTCTCCCTTCCAAAGCATGCACAATCACATTTAAACTGGCCCGGAAGTGGTGCGTCGTTGCCAATTATATTTAATTTACTTTAATTTAGAGACAAAGCATAGAAATAAGCCTGACGGCCAACCGGGCCCACGCCGACCCCCGATCATACGTTCGTACTAGGACTATTTTATCCCACGTTTTCTCCTACTTCCTACTGACGAGGGACAATTCACAGAGACGAATTAACCAACAAAATCATACGTCCTTGGGATGTGGAAGGAAGACATTCTTGCTATTGAGGGAGTGCACCGTGGGTTCACGAGATAAATTCCCGGGATTGGCGGAACTGTCATATGTTGATAGATTGAAGCGGCTGGGCTTGTATACTGTGAAATGTTGAAGGATGAGAGGGATTCTTATTGAAATATATAAGATTATTAAGGGTTTGGACACACTAGAGGCAAGAAACATGTTCCCAATGTTGGGGGAGTCCAGAACCAGGGGCCATAGTTTAAGAATAAGTGGTAAGCCATTTAGAACGGAGAGGAGGAGAAACGTTTTCACACAGAGAGTTGCGAGTCTGTGGAATTCTCTACCTAGCGGGGCAGTGGAGGCTGGTTCTCTGGATGGTTTCAAGAGAGTGTTAGATAGAGCTCTTAGAGATAGCGGAGTTAAGGAATATGGAGAGAAGGCAGGGACGTGGTACTGATTGTGGATGAACAGCCATGATCACATTGAAAGGCGGTGCTGGCTAGAAGGGCCGAATGGCTTCCTCCTGCACCTATTGTCTATTGCCTATAATCCGCTTCACCGGATCTGATAGTATATAAATGATGAAACAAATATATGCAGAATAAAGTTTTTCACTTGGTGGAAGTATTAATGACAATAATGGATAATTTAAATTAAGAAGGGCAATAGTTAAAATGCCAGGCAGGTGTTTTTACAAAATTTGGTGGTGTCCACAACGCCCTTCCTGGAGGTGGCTGTAACGGTAGATAGGACACCAGAATTTAAGAGACTTTTACAATGGCACATGGAAATACAGGAATGGAAGGACAGGTATCCTGTTTTGGCCATCAGTTTACCATGGTATCATGTTCGTAACCGACAAGCTGGGAATAAGTGTCTGTAACCATGCTATACTGTTTTATTTTCTTCATAGTGGCACAGTTAGTTGAACTATCGCCTCACATGTCTACCGACTCCCACCGCGTTCTGCCTGTGTCAAGTCTGCATGTTCTCCGTGTGACCCGTGGGCATCCTCCTATATTCCGGTTTCCAAAGTGAACTGGTTCTACGCTGTAAGTTGTCCCCTGTGCAGGGAGAAACAATACGATCCGATTAACGCGGTAGATGGAACATTGGATGGATGAATGGGAGAACTTAATGGAAGTGGGTAGGATTAGCGGTACGTGGTAATGGTCGGCCAGAGCAGCTTGTTTTGTCGTCAGGTACACAAAAATGCTGGAGACACTCAGCGCGTGCAGCAGCATCTATGGAGCGAAGGAAATAGGCAACGTTTCGGGCCGAAACCCTTCTTCAGACTGATAGGGGGTGGGGAGAAGAAAGGAAAAAAGGAAAAAGGCGGAGGAGGAGCCCGAGGGCTGGGGGAGGAGAGGAGACAACCAGATGGCTGATGAAGGGGAGGGGACAGCAAGGTCTAGCAGAATTGGGAGAATTCAATGTTCAAGCCCCCAGGATGTAGACTGCCCAAGCGGAATATGAGGTGCATTTCCTCCAATTTACGGTGTTGCTCGCTGTGGCCATGGAGGAGACCCAGGACAGAGAGGTCAGATACGGAATGGGAGGGGGTGTTGAAGTGCTGAGCCACCGGGAGATCAGGTTGGTTATTGCGGTCCGACCGGATGTGGTCTCACCGATGTAGATCAGTTGGCATCTAGAGCCGCGGATGCAATAGATGAGGTTGGAGGAGATGCAGGTGAACCTCTGTCGCACCTGGAACGACTGCTTGGGTCCTTGAATGGAGTAGAGGGGGGAGGTGAAGGGACAAGTGTTGCATCTCTTGCGGTTGCAAGGGAAAGTACCAGGGGAGGGGGTGGTATGGGAGGGAAGGGAATAATTGACAAGGGAGTTACGGAGGGAGCGGTCATTGCGGAAGGCAGAAATGGGGGGAGATGGGAAGATGTGGCGAGTGGTGGGGTCACGTTGGAGGTGGCGAAACTGACGGAGGATCACTTGTTGTATGTGACGGCTGGTGGGGTGAAAGGTGAGGACTAGGGGGACTCTGCCCTTGTTGTGAGTGGGGGGATGGGGAGAGAGAGCAGTGTTGCGGGGTATGGCAGAGACCCTGGTGCGAGCCTCATCTATGGTGGAGGAGGGGAACCCCCGTTCCCTGAAGAATGAGGACATTTCAGATGCCCTGGTGTGGAACGCCTCATCCTGGGAGCAGATGCGGCGTAGATGGAGGAATTGGGAGTGGGGGATGGAGTCCTTACAGGAAGCAGGGTGGGAAGTAGTGTAGTCCAGATAGCCATGGGAGTCGGTAGGTTTGTAGTGGATGTCGGTAAGGAGTCTATCACCTGCTATGGAGATAGTGAGGTCAAGGAATGGTAGGGAAGTGTCGGAAATGGTCCAGGTGTATTTGAGTGCCGGATGGAAGTTGGTGATGAAGCGGATGAAGTCAGTCAGTTGTGTGTGGGTGCAGGATGTGGCACCAAAACAATCATCGATGTAGCGGAGGTAGAGGTCGGGGATGGGGCCCTGGTACGCATTGAACAAGGATTGTTCTACGTACCCGACAAAGAGGCAGGCGTAGCTGGCGCCCATGCGTGTGCCCATAGCTACGCCTTGTATTTGGAGGAAATGGGAGGAGTCAAATGAAAAGATATTAAGTGTAAGGACCAGCTCCGCTAGGCGGAGGAGGGTGTCAGTGGCCGGGTATAGATTGCTTCTACGGTCGAGGAAAAAACGGAGGGCTTCGAGACCATCCTGGTGGGGGATGGAGGTGTACAATGACTGGACGTCCATGGTGAAGATGAGGGGGTGGGGGCCTAGAGAGTGGAATGCGCGGAGATGACGGAGAGTGTCTGAGGTGTCTTGAACATAGGTTGGGAGGGATTTAACCAAGGGGGATAGGATGGAGTCGAGGTAGGTGGAGATGAGTTCTGTGGGGCACGAACAGGCAGAGACAATGGGTCTACCGGGACAGTCAAGTTTGTGGATTTTGGGGAGAAGGTAAAAGCGGGCTGTGCGGGGCTTGGGAACGATGAGGTTGGAGGCTCGGTCGGGCAGGGCGTGGGAGTGGATGAAGTCGGTGATGGTGCTGGAGATGGTGGCCTGGTGCTCGTCAGTGGGGTCATGGTCCAGGGGTAAGTAGGAGGAGGTGTCCGAGAGTTGGCGCGTGGCCTCAGCTTTGTAGAGATCGACGCGCCAGACTACCACGGCACCTCCCTTGTCGGCGGGTTTGATAACCCAATCTAGGTTGTTGCGGAGTGAGTCGATGGCAGTGCGTTCAGGGGGGGAGAGATTGGAGTGAGACAGGGGAGTGGAGAAGTTGAGGCGGTTGATGTCACGGCGGCAGTTTTGAATAAAGAGTTCTAAAGCCGGAAGGCTACGAGGGGGGTTCCATGGGGATGTCCTCATTCTTCAGGGAACGGGGGTTCCCCTCCTCCACCATAGATGAGGCTCGCACCAGGGTCTCTGCCATACCCCGCAACACTGCTCTCTCTCCCCATCCCCCCACTCACAACAAGGGCAGAGTCCCCCTAGTCCTCACCTTTCACCCCACCAGCCGTCACATACAACAAGTGATCCTCCGTCAGTTTCGCCACCTCCAACGTGACCCCACCACTCGCCACATCTTCCCATCTCCCCCCATGTCTGCCTTCCGCAAAGACCGCTCCCTCCGTAACTCCCTTGTCAATTCTTCCCTTCCCTCCCATACCACCCCTTCCCCTGGTACTTTCCCTTGCAACCGCAAGAGATGCAACACTTGTCCCTTCACCTCCCCCCTCTACTCCATTCAAGGACCCAAGCAGTCGTTCTAGGTGCGACAGAGGTTCACCTGCATCTCCTCCAACCTCATCTATTGCATCCGCTGCTCTAGATGCCAGCTGATCTACATCGGTAAGACCAAGCGGAGGCTTGGCGATCGTTTCGCCGAACACCTCCGGTCGGTCCGCAATAACCAACCTGACCTCCCGGTGGCTCAGCACTTCAACTCCCCCTCCCATTCCGTATCTGACCTCTCTGTCCTGGGTCTCCTCCATGGCCACAGCGAGCAAACACCGTAAATTGGAGGAAATTCACCTCATATTCCGCTTGGGCAGTCTACATCCTGGGGGCTTGAACATTTAATTCTCCCAATTCTGCTAGCCCTTGCTGTCCCCTCCCCTTCATCAGCCATCTGGTTGTCTCCTCCCCTCCCCCAGCCCTCGGGCTCCTCCTCCGCCTTTTTCCTTTTTTCCTTTCCCCACCCCCTATCACTCTGAAGAGGGGTTTCGGCCCCAAACGTTACCTATTTCCTTCGCTCCATAGATGCTGCTGCACCCGCTGAGTTTCTCCAGCATTTTTGTGTACCTTCGATTTTCCAGCATCTGCAGTTCCTTCTTTAACACATTGTTTTGTCGTCATCTCTGCGGTGGATCTCCTCACTGCTGCGTTTCAGATATCCAGTGAATTCTGGTTGTTCAGTCGTGTTGTTTGTCAATCAATTGCATAATTGAGGTGAACATGTACTTCGCTGCGTCCTTGAGCTGCTCTCTGAACTTAGATTGAGTCACTCCATAAATGAACGTGTTGGTGCAACAACTTAACGCGACCAGAATGTCTGTGAAAATATGTATTCGGAATCGTTGTAATTCAGGGGATCTACGCCGCCAATTGTATAATAAAGGAACTCGACAACATACAGTAACCACAGAATAATGAAGCTGCCGGATATGGTGAAGAGTAACACCACGGACCTCCGCCTACTCTCCATCTCAGGGTCACTGCAGTGTTCCCTCTTGCTCTGACCACCTTAGCCCTTTACGGACCCGATTGGCCATTAAAATATGCCTGTCCTACAATTTATAAAACATGAGATTCTGGCTTTGGGCATTTCCCTTCCAGTTAAGATAGACACAAAATGCCGGAGTAAAAGGCCTGTCTCACGAGTCTGCGGTCATTGGCGGCGAAACGGGAAGAATCTGCCGCCATAGACCGCGCACTCGTGAGAACGTACAATTCCCGGGCCGTGCGGCGGTGTTCCCAACACCGCGCGGTGCTAAAATAAAATCGACAATGTCGAAAACAAAATACTCACCCACAACTTCCACCAGTGATGTACAAGTGCGGCACGGCCGCACGCACGGGCCGCCGCCAGTGTGGCTCGAGCGCCGTGCGTCAAACCTCCACTGCCACAGCCTTCGCCAGTGAGGCACGTGCCGCCGCCAGTGAGGCACGTGTGCTGCACGGCCGCAGGCACAGCCACCGCTACAGCGCCGCGATCAGGATGGCCGCCGCCACAGCCGCCGCTGGTGAGTCACGTGCGGCGGGCCGACGTCATCGCAGTCGGCCCGCCCTTTTATTTACTTACCGCAAGCACGTGGGACCCGCCGTGTTTGAATTAACTCGGCCCCCGCGCAGCATCCGTGCGGCGCTCCGGTGGATAGGCTCGACGCTCTCGCCGTTGCCGCGCGGTCCTCGCTACCGGCAACGGAGCCTTAACTCAGCGGGACAGGCAGCATCTCTGGAAAGAAGAAATGGATGACGTTTCGGGTCGAGACTCTTCTTAGCATCTGCAGTTCCTACCTACACGCTCCCCTTTCAGTTATTGGGACCGTTCCCTCCGTTGAAACGTATTGTGTTAATTTCGTGCGCTCTCTTGAACTCTGGCGCTGTTTCGCATATTCTTTTGTAACATAGCTGAGCCTATTTCTACTGGAATAATTAATGATGCCAATATTCATTGGCAAATGTGCTGATCTATTGTGCCACACAATAAAAAGACGAACGAATATGTGTGAGGGTATTATTATCGAGAGCGAGGAAGGATATCTCCGTCTACGTTTATAAAAAGATCTAGATTATGTGCGAAGGTGGGCCTTAGAATGGTATAAGGAATTGACATGTGCGAACTGTTGAACATTCACAGTAAATGGGAAAATTACATCCAATTGCTGATTACCAATTCTTCTCGCTGTCTCCAGCTGAGAACCGAAGACGGGAATAACAGGGTTACATTGCATTGGATCTTATTGAAACATATAAGATTGTTAAGGGTTTGGACACGCTAGAGGCAGGATACATGTTACCGATGTTGGGGGAGTCCAGAACCAGAGGCCACAGTTTAAGAATAAGGGGTAAGCCATTTAGAACGGAGACGAGGAAACACTTTTTCTCACAGAGAGTTGTGAGTCTGTGGAATTTTACTTCGGAGTCACGTGAGTGACTACGTGAAGAAGACCCGTCAGGGCGCATGCGCATCATTACGTCTGACGCATTGGCGCGAACGGCAGCAGGAAGACGTAGCTCCTCCTGCAGGTGAGTAATTACAGCTCCACCAAAGTCGGGGTGACTTTGGAGGAGTTAGAAAAAAGTAGAAGTTACTTGCTGTATTTTTCCCCAACGATGCAGCAACAAGTAAAAAATCATGAAGGTGCAGGCCTGCTACGGACAAGGAGAGAGAGAGCTGCGGGAGCGCAGTCTCTGAAAGGCAGCCTGTCACCTCTGGGGAGTCGCAAGCCGGTAGCGGTGCGCGAACAGACTTGGCAAAGTGCCCAGCCGGGTACACAGCCAACGCCAGTCGGGCGGTAGGCATAAGCCAAGTCTGTCAGGGCCATTGACTCCGCAGAGTCGGGCCAGGACAGTCCGTCGGGGACAGGATACCGTGCCCCAGCGCTTATCCAAAAGGAGCAGGGCATACAGGGGCTGCTCCACAAAGCCACACTCCAGGAGGAGTTGTGCAGGCGGGAGGCCGTGGGGACGGCTCCGCCGGCAGTGCCTAGGAGAGGCCTGCTTCATAAAGCCACACTCGAGGAGGAGTTGTGTGGGCAGGAGGCCGTCGGGAAGGCTCCGCCGGCAGAGCCTAGTGGAGGCCTGCTTGAAAGCACCCTCTTTGCAAGAGCTGAGTGCAGAAGGGCAGATACGCTCTGACCCTGAGTCCGACGAGCATTTCCAAAGGGAGGGCAGGCAGCTGCCAGAGCTGACACCGTGTGCAGCACGGTTTGCCATGTCGTCGGACGCTGGTGAGCCTCTGGGTGAGGAACTTGCCACCAGCATAAATTACCAAGTCTCACATCAGCTACATGAGCTGACAATGGATGAGACAGTAAGGAAGCATCAAGCCCCAATCAACTGTGGCCTGTTAAAAGTTCCTGTTGGGAACAGGAAGAATTGGGGCAAGATGGGCATACTAATGAGAGCCCAGGAGGAGGTGAAGCTCCAGCATATTTTTGAAGTTGCTGGCATCTGGCATAACGAGCTTTGCCAGGATGGTGGATGGAGAGGCCATGACCAAATTACAACAAAAGGTGTGGCGCTATTGTGGAGTGCCCACTTTGAGAGCAACTGCCTCCGCTAGACTGCGTTTAGACCAACCATCAACCCTAAATATGCTTCACTCGGCCAGCCTGGCACAGTGCAACCGGCAAATCTACTGTTTGGCGAGGATTTCTCAAAGCAGGTGAAGGAGCTGGAGGAGGAGGCCAAGACGGTGGGCTTGATTAAGCAGCCAGCAGCCACATATCCACCAAATGGTATCCCTATAAGCGAGGAGACCGGTCCGGGCAAGGCACGAGTCCAGCTACGATGCAGCGCAGTTGGCGTTCGGCTGTAGCAGCGCCAGGGAAGGTGAGATATCCAGCTCGAGGCCGGGGAAGAATGCCAGGTGGTAAGGACGTAAGTGGGTCTAGTTCTCGTGTAGACAGATCTAATGTGATACAATTAAATGTTTACCTCAGATATGTTTATACTGAAGGTTATTGAAGGGTATCGAATAAAGCTTAATACAAATTCTGATTTACCCATGCAAACATGTTCCAAAAAGGAGTTGACTTCAGTATCACTGAACAATTGGAAGTTCAGGTGGAACTTGCAAGCTTATGTAATAAAGGTGTAATTGCTAACGCAGTTTACCAAAGCCATCAGTTTGTGTCCAATATCTTTCCCAGACCAAAAAAGGATGGGGGACGCAGAATTATACTGGACCTGAATAGTCTTAAACCTTTTTGTACGGTAAAGACATTTTAAGATGGAAACGTTTGAGGAGATCTTAAAGATCCGGATTCAGTGTCTGTTCATTTGCAGGATAGAAGATTTAAAATTCAGCTGGATGGGGCAATTATGGCAATACAATGCACTGCCTAATCGTTTGTCTTCAGCTCCTAGAGTAATTACAAAGTTGTTAAAACCTATTCTAGGCATGATGAGAATCAAGGGCATGTGCTCATGGCTTAACGAGATAATATCTTGATTGTAGGACAATCAAAGGAAACAGCTGAAGCAGCAGTGGCAATTTGTAAAAACCATTTTTGTTTTAAATTGGGCTTCATAAGCTATCCAGAGAAATCTTAATTAATACCTGTGACACAAATTGACTAGTTGGGTTCACAATAGACTTAATCAACATGATTGTGACCTTGCCCAGGCAAAAAAAGGGTAGAGCTAATTAAGAGCTGTCAAGCAATCAAGTTAATTGCTGACACACAGCCTTCAATTAGCCTGGTGACGAGTCTGCTGGGGAAATTGCTGGCCACTTTATTATCTAGAATTACAAAGGTCAAAGGAACAAGCACTGAGGATACATTGGGGTCGTTATAATATTAGAGAGATTCCTTTATTTGTCATTCAGACCTTTCGGTCTGAACGAAATTTCGTTGCCTGCAGTCATACATATAATAATAAATGACAAAACACACAATAAACACAAATTAACATCCACCACAGTGAGTTCACCAGGCACCTCCTCACTGTGATGGAGGCAAAAGTCTTAAAGTCTCTGTCTCTTCCCGCTTTGTTCTCCCTCTGCGCTGAGGCGATCCAGGCTTCTGATGCCGTGACCCCGCCGGGCGACGGTAAGCCAGTCCCGCGGCCGAATCCGTGCTCCGCGACGGGCCGGCTCAAACTCCGCGGCCCGGGGTGGTCGAAGCTGCCGCCCTCCAGTCCATCGGACGCAGCTATACCTATGCTTCTATCAATAGAGGCTGTTGCTGATGTACAATGGTGGATTCAGCATCTGTCCACTACTAGTTCCAAAGTGTTATTGGACCAAGCTTCCATGATTTTGCAGACAGATGTCAGAGCACTTGGGTAGGGTGCTACTGATACAAGATCCAGCTGTGGAGACAGATGGACATTGCTTCTGCAAACATGGGGAATTAACCAAGAGTATTTTATGGACTCAAGGCTTATGGCACTAACTAAACTAGTTTGCATGTGCAGTGCAAAATAGACAACACCACAGCAGTTGCTGATATGAATCACATGGGTGGAATTAAATCGTTATCATGTGACAGGTTGGCAAATAAAATTGGACCTGGAGTATGGATAGAGATATTTGGATTGGAGCTATCTATCTGCCAGGGAAACTTAATGTAGTACCAGATGGCAGCTCACGAAAATTCCGTCATAATACAGAGTGGATGTGGAACCAGCATGTGTTCAAGAACATAGTACTTCTATATGGAAGGCCAAAATATGTTTCATGGGCACCAGATCCAGGGGCAGTGGCAATTGATGCTTTTTCACTAAATTGGGATGATATGTTTGTGTACATTTTCCCACCATTCTGCCTCATAGGTCGGTGTTTGAGAAAATCAAGCAGGATGCCGCTTCATGGGTTTTGGTGATACCAAATTACCTGATTCAACCATGGTTCCCTTTGATGTTACAGACAGTAGCAATGTTACAAAATTTTGAGATTTTAAAAATAATGTCTGCAATTTATCCCATCAGATACAGCATAAAAAGAAGTTTAATTGGACACCTAATTCACTTTCATATCTTCAGTATTAAAGAAGTTATGGCCATTTTCATACTCGGAAATTAGCATCTTGTTCCCTATTGCTTTTCCATTGACTTAACACAAAAGCTGTGATCGAGGACAGTTAAAAGCCCATAACTTTCTTAAAAATTAAGATAACTGAAAGAAATGTTCAGTTATTATATATTGAAGCATTCTGAAACATATATGAAACAATCTTACTTAGAAGACATGAAAGTAAAGCATATAATTAGTTAGTTACCTAATTGTAGCTAATTACAAAATTCAATTACTAGATCCAAACATCTATCAATTTCTTAAGAATAGATTAACATTTTTAAATACCCTAAGTGTCCAAATAATATTCACACAATAATTCACAATATAACATAATTTTTAAATCTCATTTTCATGAATTTACAGGCCAAATGGAAGGAATTGAATGTAAATTAATGGGCATTTAAATCATCTTGTGAGTGAGGATTTCTGGAACGCATTCTTTTGGAACGTTGATTTGCGGTGAATTTAACCCCGTATTGGCATGAAAAATACTGCTGTTAGTTCGGGGAATAAAATCACCGTGTCGCATGAAAAAATGTGAATTAAAGGCTTCTTAAGAAGCACTTTTAAACATTTAAAGAAACCACTTTCGTTTACCTGTCCCGTGTGTGAAATCCGTCCCCGTTATCGGCGTTGACGCTTCAGGAGCTGCTTTTAAAATTACTCTAGCGCTGACATTGACGATTTAATAAAAATAAAAAATACACAAAAGGCCACTAGGAACGATTTGCCAGCCAACGCTTGTACTCCAACAAAATATTAACCAGGACAAGGGAGGAGAAACCCGCGTTTTAACCCCGCCCCCCCTTAAAGGCGCCAAAATCGCGCACACGGCCAGTGGCAGAATTACAGCGCGACTGAAGGTAAGTTTTGTAACATACCTACAGATAGCGATGCAACCTCCTATTGCTGATTACAAACAGTAGGAATTTGCTGGAGCATCCGGTAACGCGTTAAGTTCATCCGTTATGTGATCGTATTGATCTGTTAATTTGCAGGTTTTTAAGAATGCCTTACATTGGTCGAGGACTTTCTAGGCCAACGGTGGATATAGTCACTGCAGCCTGGAGAAAGAGTACTCAAAAGCAGTACATGACATGTAAAAAAATGGGAACAATATTGTGTTCAAAAGAATATTCAATATGATACTGTAGTTATTGAAAATGTGTTAGAGTTTTATCTACACTTTATTATGATGAGGGTCTTAGTTATAGTGCTATCAATACAGCTAGAAGTGCTTTGTCGGCATATCTTGTAATAGGTATACGGACACAAAGTATAGGTTCTCACCCTCTCATATCTAGGTTGATGAAAGAAATCTTTAATTCCAAAACGCCTAAGCCTAGGTATATGGTAATCTGCGATGTAAGCGTTGTTCTTAACATGCTTCGTCATTGGGTCCCTGTCACGTCTATAACTTTGCTGAATTGGCTATTCTAATGGCATTGGTGTCAGTACAGAGAGTGCAGACTTTCCAAAAACTTCAGTTCGAGAGAATGGAAGTGACTACAGAGAATGTTCTGTTTTATATTTCTGACCTGTTCAAACAAAGCAGGCCAGGTGTGACAGGATTTAAGATTGTGTTCTCAGCATATCGTACAGCTCCATGTTTATGTGTAAGGACACATTTCTTACATTACCTTGAAGCCACAAGGGCTTTAAGACAAGAAGAAGCAGGATTATTTGTCAGTTACAAGAAGCTAACATAAAAGAGTGGCAGTTCAGACTATCTAAACGTGGTTAAAGCAAGAGTTGGTTCAGGCAGGAATTAACATTTATGTGTTTACATCTCATTTCACTAGCGCAGTAGCAACATCCGCGGTCAGGGTGATGGACGTTCCCATCGACCATATATTAAAAGCCGCAGGTTGGAAAAATGAACTTGTGTTTCAGCAATACTACCATCGGCCGATTGCCGATGGAGGGCTGTTTGCCAACTCAATATTGAGTGCTGTTGCTATTGTTTAAAGTCTGTTTTCAATATTGTTTAATTCTGTTTCGTTTGTTGCCCCTACATTAAGAGGGTTTATTGGTTGTTTTATGACCAAAAATAAAACGGTTTTGTTTTTGCATGATATGCAATGTCATGTTTACAGCATTATTGATGATAACCAGAGTCAATCGATGCAGTGATAAGCCGGGATTTTGATCTGCGGCATAAAAATTACAGAGCTTTAAAATCTTCACGTACTCACTCACGTGACTCCGAAGTGAAATAGTAAGATTAAACGAGAACTTACCAGTTTGAAGTTTGATCTTTATTTTATGAGGAGTTACGTTGGTGATTACGTGCCCGCCACGCCCAACCCTCTCTCATAGAAAAAAGGTCATATTGTTAGTTCTCATGTTGATCATCTTAATATGTTACTTCAATTATGGTGTTGTCTGTGATTTCATACCGCTGCTTTGAAGATTGATGCGCATGCGCCCTGGCGGGTCTTCTTCATGTAATCACCAACGTAACTCCTCATAAAATAAAGATCAAACTTCAAACTCGTAAGTTCTCGTTTAATCTTACTATTCTCTGCCTCAGAGGGCGGCGGAGAACTTAAGTCTCTCTTGAAACTGCATACTTTCAAGAGAGAGCTAGATAGGGCCCTTAAAGATAGCGGAGTCAGGGGATATGGGGAGTAGGCAGGAACGGGGTACAAATGGGGGACGATCAGCCGTGATCACATTGAATGGCAGTGCTGGCTCGAAGGGCCGAATGTTCTACTCCTCCACCTATCGTCTATTGTCTATTTCTGTTAGCCGTTGATGACACACAATTTCGTTAGTTCAGCTCCGACTGTGGAATCTACGGAACAGCTAGAGGTCGAAAACAGCATTAGAAAGGCCAGGAAGGTAAATGGTCCGCGAATGCACTATCCGACGATTAAGAAACGCTGAAGGTTCATCATCCACCTTCGCCAATACCGATTCCCGCGCTTCGTTCCGGTGCCACAGATTGCGAAATTCTTCATGTCCAACCGGGCCCTGGTTTCCGCGTTTCATTTAAATTCATTCAATTCCGTTGGCATAGTTTGCAGGAAACAATTGCCTCGTTCTGTTTGCTGGCTTTTGTTGACCTTGTCGCGTATAATGATACTAGGAGATTTCGAGGAATCGATGAATGATGGAAAAGGGAAACTTCGGCAAAATAAAAATTAAAACCATTAACAGATCAACTAAGATGTAAGTCTCATGCCTTCCGATCCCATCCTGGGGACTTTTTGAACAGCAGCCTGACCTCAGGAGCTTGATGGCACTTCCACCGGTCCACGTGTTGGTCCAAGGGAAGTCCTGTGAACTTGCTCGCGGCACAGACTGACATCCCACATGTCCGCGATTCTTACATAAACTACAAACAACAGTCAACGAAATTTTCCTTAACAAATTATGGAGAGGGGGGTTATTTAGTCGCGCTAAGTGTCCGATGTCTCAGGGAAGGAAGCAATGCATTGTCTTTCAGTATATGTACTTGTGACTGCAAGCTCTGAAGCCTCGTGATTTCCTGGACATTCCAATTGAATATAATTATTTTCCGAAGAACCTAGTTGGGTTTTTTCCTGACGAAACCCGCTTGCACGGTGAGTGCGGCCAGCAGCCAATTATATTTTAATTGTGAAGCCTGTTACAATTCTTGCATTATACCTGTGTTAGCTGAACAAATAAGAAATTCCATTGACTTATAAAATAATTGAAGTTATTTTGAAATATTAATAGAATAGTACAAAACTATTCTAGTTGCACAACATAATGTGCTGGGGTAAGTCACCGCGTCAGGCAGCATCCGTGAAGGGGAGCACGGTAGTGCGTCAGGATCCTTTTCAGTCCGATGTCAGTTCGACAATTATAGAAACATAGCAACAGAGAAAATAGGTGCAGGAGTAGGCCATTCTGCCCTTCGAGCCAGCACTGTCATTCAATATGATCATGGCTGATCATCAAAAATCAGTATCCTATTCCGGTTTTTTCCTCATATCCCTTGTTCGGAATGTGCCAAACTGTCTGATATTTATTGTCCACCACACATCTATTCCACCAGGTTCAAGAACCAGAAATCTAAGCAAGTTAGCCCCGCCTTCAGCGCATGTCCAATGCCGAGCAATGATTAACACAGTTTCATTAGATATGGTGGAGTCTCGAGCCATTAATGCGCATTTATCTTTGCAAACAAAACTGAGCAATTTTTGTAACCGGGAACAAACCTTTTTCAATGCAGGTAGCATTTTGTGTCTATCTTCGGTGTAAACCAGCATCTGCAGTTACTTCCTACAAACAATGTCCAACACTAGATGACGCAGCTGCATGGTGAGAGGGAAAAATTATACTGCGGATATGCGGGGCAAGTATTTTAACCAGAAAGTGATGGGGCCTGGAAAGCATTGCCACGGATGGTGGTAGATATAGATACGACTGAGGCGTTTAAGAGGCCTTTAGATAGACATGCGGATGAGCAGGAAATGGAATGATATTGATCATGTGCAGGAAGATGACATCAGTTCAATGTGGCATCATGTTTGGCCCGAACATTTTGGGCTGAAGAGCCCGTTACCGTGCTGTACGGTTTTATGTTCTTTCTTCTACCAATAACCCCCTAGCTTGCCCAACTTCCCCTTACTGTTAAGGACATCGTACTGGTATCTTCCCTCGAGTAGGATGATCGAAACTGAATACAATACACAAAGTGAGGCTTCCACAACGTATTGGACAACTGTAACATAATGTCCCAACTACAACACTTAGTTCCGTGAGTGACGAAGGACAACGTGCTTTCTTTCACCACGACGCCACGTTCAGTAATGGGACAGATATTACTTTAACGCTCTACTATTATCAATGCCTTCTGCTCTATAATGCGCCGGACCTACACATACTCCGCAGAGAAAAAGCTTGATCTCTTCGCCCTCTTCAGTTCGCTGGTCACTGTGGTAACTCCATTGCACAGCAAACTCCATTGCACTGCATCTCCGATAATCCGTTATCTGCCCGTTCAGAGCAAGATGTGTTTCTAGCGTTCCCTATAAATGATCCAGGTCCCGGTTTATGCTCCACTTTAAACTAAATGGGATCAACTACAGATTGCATACAACAATGCACAACATTATAGAAATTGAATGTGCAACTGGTGCGACTAGTAACAAAGAATAACATCCCGTCGGTCCATAACCAGCCAGGTCGCCAGAATGGGGTCTGCCAGAGGTTTAATTGCCAGCAGCTTCTAAATGATGAACCAATACGCGCGGACACTGCAAATGCAGCACTGACCCCTTTCGCCGTCTTCTTCCCAGCATCTGTTTCGAATGATTGTTTATATTCCGCAGAGTTAATAAAATGAAACATTTTACTGACTTCTGGATGAACAGAGCATCCACTTCCGACGTCCGCCTAGCCGTCACAGATCCGCTAGCATTACCACACCGTCACGGTCTGAACGAATTCAAAATTCCAACATACAAAATTGCAAATTTTAGGTTGCCAATGTTCTTACCTGGTATGCCAATAACTGCAATGATCACATAACTTATTTTTCTGGCAATGTAAAATATTGCAAGCATGTTCTTTAAGAATCAATTCGTCTTCAAGACGCCCTAGATGTCTCTCAGGGAACCTCTGAGCTAATGCATCTGCTCCGCCATTAATTTATACCCTGCAGCTTTCCCCCAGCGATTATTAGCGATAATTATTGTTCAAAACATCGTACTTTACAATCTGCGCGAGAAAAAAAACGTCATTAAAGTTAAATCCCAATTATCATAATGTCCTCGTCCACCAAAGCTCCCCCTCTAGCTCAGGCCCACCAGTAGTGGCAGAACCCTCGTAAATCGCCTCTGCACACTTTCCAACAATGATATCCTTTCAAAACCGCACAGATTTCGATGACGTATGTACGTTTGTGATGATTAACATACGCAGTTGTATTGAACACGTTTTGGCCAGCATGCAAAATCTGAAAGATGAAGCTATTGTGAGCCCATTTAACCTATGGCCATAGGGATTAAATGCTGTTGCGTGAAACACTCTCAGAATCATCTCCCGGCTTCAGATTGGTACATTTTTGTCTTTCTCCATCAAACTGCTCTCTTGATCCTGTCAAGTTTTCGATGTAACACTGTCCTCAAAACCGGTTGCTAAGCATTTCCACTACATGGGCCTCCTCCATTGCCAGAATAAAGTCACCCGCAAAGTGGATTACGTATTAAGCATGAATATTAAATTCTACAATTTAAAGTAATACCCCCTTTCCCTCTCCCCATTGCTTTCTTTTCCGTCCCCTCTCACTCCGATGAACACCCATTTTGCCCACCATCTCCCACATCGTCAGTCACACTGCTCCTTTCCCCTCCTTCAGACACTCATCTCTTACCCACGAAATCCCCCATTTCACTACTCCCCCCCCTCCCCCCCCCTCCTTCCCCCTCCACCCCCCCCCCCCTCCACCCCCCCCCCCCCCCCACTCACACGTCCCTGCCCTGTACCGTTTCGTCCACATACCTGGGGCTGGCTTATCATTTCATTCTTCTTCTTCCTTTCCAAAAAGAACAACTTGTTGTCACCTTTTCGCCCCCAGAATTTGTCACTTAATCGATATGTCTGTCAATCACCCACCCCTCTGTAACTCTGCGGGATTTGCCCAAAGCCACCCGCATCTTCCAGTTTTCTCCCCTCTACTCCATCATTCAAAAGTGTTCCGATTGAACCGTCTCCTATTCATGTCCCTCCATAGATGCTGCCTAACCAGCTGAGTTCCTCCAGCACTTTGTTCAAAATTAAATCATTTATAGTGTGTGGTGTCTCCGCACAAGATTGTCCAAATTCTCTCCGCAAAAAAAATCTATTCGTTAGCCAACATTCAAAGGGAAATAGAAATATCGGTGCAGATAAGTCACTATATTTTTATATCCAATTCGTAATTCGCGTAAGCATATTCTGACGCTATTTATATTCAAATCGCCAATGCAATTTAGGGGCATGCATTTTCCAACACATTTTAAAAGCTCAAATCGAAACAGACTGCGCGTTTAAAAAAATATGTCCAACTATCATGGAACAGAAGGAACTGCGGATGCTGAAATCTTGCGCAGAACACACAGTGCTGAAATAATTCAGCGGGTCAGAAGTTGTAGCAACTTAAGCATCTACAACAATTCGAGTTTCCAGAACATTGGGCTTGCATTGGAACACAAAGTGTTGGAGTAATTCAGCGGGTCAGGCGGAATCCATTAAGGACATGGATGCGCGAGTCTTTGGCTTGGGACTCTTCGTCAGACTCTTCTCTGTCATGAGCGCAGTGTGGTTGAGTTTGTCCACGGTGACCTGAAGAAGGTTCTGGAACTGTCCAACAACTTTCCAACCGACCTACACAGCCTTAACCCTATCCCAGCAAGATAACTCTCTTGCATTGTCACGGACTTGTGTTTTATTCTTGCAGATTGTGTTTTGCACGAGTGTCTTCTTTCGTATTTCGCAATGTTTTATTTGTCGTGCGTACAATTTTATGCAAAATTTATGTATGACTCAAAAGTAACTTATGATTATTTTATGTTTGTCGTTGTCTATGTGCCTGTGATACTGAAGCAAGCACGATTTTCGTTGTACCTGCACGTCACCCTAGTTGTGTACATGATACCTAACATGTCTAATACTTTTGCACATCCAGAAGTGTTCTAACCACAACTCGACATAACCATTCAGCTGTAGCCCAACTCTTTTCTTTTTGCAACTCTGGTGCGACTGCCCTTCGGCTGGAAATACCGCCTCGACCACTGAGTCATTGAGCACGGAAGCAGATCCTTTCGGCCAACCTGGTGCTGAACTGTAGTTATAGCACTTGCCACTGCGATCTCCTCTGGCAGCTCGGCCCATATGCGTGCCATACTTTTTTGTTTATTTACGCGGGTTGAAATCTGTCCTGCTCGTGCGTTTTGGCGACAAACGTCCCTCTATAGTAATCGTTTACAGGCGTTGACACAAGCGAGGTAACCTTGCTATGGCGCCCTGACGTTGAGCTGCCGGAAACATGCGTCCGACCTTCTAGGTGAGTCAGGAATGGGTTGTGTCACATGGCCATTGTGGATGATCGAGCAGTGCCTGGAGCTATATCGAGTTAGAGGTAATGTTATTCATTTCAGTTCTTCGGGTCAGTGCACACATCGGTGCTTTAAATTCGTCTCGCGGCACCACTTGTGTAGATATGCACGGGTTTGAGTACATTGGTTTCTGTGCAAAAGGTCAAGCTTTGCTGAGAGTCCACATTTGTAAAGAAGCTCCCAACTGTTTCTGTTCCAAGGAAGCCCTAGGTGCCGCCAGGTCGGTGTTAATGTTAAACAGACGCTAAACCCAGGTCTGTGATTGGGGAAAGGATTTTGTATTTATATATAGTATATGTGTTAAGTGCTTTTGTGTCTACATTGTTTGTAAGTAAGCAAAGTAAGTGCCTCTTAATGTGATCTCGTATCTGTAAGAAGTGATTGACATGTGGGGATGGCCCTCCCATTGCATTTTGGCGGCCTTAGTGTCCCCGCCTCCGTTTAGGGGTATAAAGGTGTCCATAGGGGTATAATCGTGAGGGCTCGAGTTAGTAGATCCGAGGCCGTACCCGCGGAGTTGTATACGAATAAAGAAAGTGTTTGGAATCCAGTGTTTGACTCATTGATTGACTGAACCAGACTAAGGGGATAATATTAGATCCGGAATCAATACCTGTTTCTGTTCATTCGCGCACTCGTTCGCTCGACATCCTCTGATGTATTTGTTGCATCCTCGATATCGTACCGCTTAGCTCACGGAAACATTTCCTCTGACAGTAAATGCCAAAGTCTAACCGTTCCATAACCAATTACATTTCTCCGTTGCTGAATATGTCCTGCCCTGTAATTTATCTTCCTCGTGAGGATGAGCATCCTTTGTTTGCTAAATATGCACTTCTGATCTCATTCATAATATCACCAACCTCAATCAGGCTATTTCCAAGCCTCCTGCCGTCAAAGCCTCTTGTGCGAGCGGCAGATCCTATATTTCTAATCAAGGACATAAATCCATTGCAGATTTGCAGCACGAACCTACACGGCATTGTCCGCAGCTATCCACACGTTCACAATTGCAGTGTTACCTGGGCCTTCTTCAAATTTCTGACAACCTATGTTACAACTACCCATTCAGATTACAGGCACCCTTGTGGTTAAGCTAATTCATCCTCAGATTCCATTCAAACCACGTGCAGCGTTTACTAAACAAGCGCAGAGCATGAGCATGAACAGGCCCTTCGGCCCAAAATGTCAGTGCCGAACACGAAGCCAAGTTTTTTTTTTTTTTTTTTTTTTTTTAAATTTTTTATTTATTAGAAGTACATTACATTACAACCACATACATTAGTACACGTCACTTATATCTTCTTACAATTAATGTACTCCGTTTTTTTTTTTTTACACTAGCAAAAGGAAAGGATAAGATTGAAAGAAAGAAGAAAGTGAAGGAAAAAGTGAAAGTGTAGAAAGTGTGACAACAAGACAGAACGAAGACCCTATAAGAACAAAATTAAAAACAAAAGAAAAAGAGTTAAGAAATAGACCCTAGAAAAGAAGGAGAAAGAGAAAGAGGAGAAAGAGAAAAACAAATAGTTTTTATGAGCATTACGCAAATGGGACGTACCAACTTTCCAGCTATCATCACCCTTTACCTGACCTCAGTTTTTTTAAAGGTACCTTTGCACCCTATATTTGTAATAATTCTATAAATGCAGACCACGTCAGATGGAAGTGATCTGGTTTACCTGCCAGGAGGAGTCTTATCTCTTCCATGTGTAATGTTTCGAACATATTTGAAATCCACATGTTTATAGTTGGTATTGGAGCTTTCTTCCAAAATTTTAGGATTAGCTTTTTTCCAGTTATTAACCCATAGTCTATTAGTTTCTTTTGAAACACATTTAGTTCTGGACCATCTTCCGTTATTCCGAAGATAATCCATTCTGCTTTGGATATCAGTTTTATTTTAAATAATTTTGTAAAGATTTCGAAAATTTCATTCCAAAATTTTTGAATTTTTGTACAGAAACAAATGAGTGCGCTATAGTAGCTTCTTGGGATTGACATTTATCACAAATGGATGATACATTTGGGAAATTTTTTATGGATTTTAGTTTTGGAATAATATAATCAATGTAAAATGTTTAATTGTATTAAAGTGTGTCTTACATTAATCGAACATTTATGCACGTTTCATAAGTATTCATTCCACCTTTCCTTTGAAATTTTAATAGCTACCTCTTGTTCCCAGTCTCTTCTGATACCCTCCGTAGATGGTATTTCTACATTTAAGATAATATTATACAAATATGATATTAAGTTTGCTGAATCAGCTTTTATCTGCATTGCCTCATCCAATACATCTGCTGGGCTATTATAATGATCTTTTGTACATTTTTTCAAATAGTCGCATATTTGAAAATATTTAAAATATTGATTATTTCCGCGTTTATATTTTATTTGTAATTGTTGAAATGAAAGTAATTTTCCAGTTTCATACAGGTCACCGAACGTTTTAATTCCTAGTCTATCCCAATGTATAAAAGATTTATCTATAATAGAGGGATTAAACGAAGGGTTATTAACTATGGGAGATAATAGTGATAAATTTCTTAATTTTAAATTTTGTTTTATTTGTTTCCAAATTCGGATTGTACTATGGATAATTGGGTTCTTATTATAATTTATATTATTCAGTTTCATTGGTGAGAGGAGGATCGCTCCAATGTTTCCAGAGGAGCAATCCTCTTTCTCCATTACAATCCAGTCCACTTGCTGGGCGGAGTTATCCATCAGTTGAATCATATTTTTAATATTTACTGTCCAATAATAATACATGAAATTAGGTAGTGCTAAACCCCCTAATACTTTAGGTTTATTCAAGTGAGTTTTTTGTATTCTATGTGATTTATAGTCCCATATAAAATTAGTGATATCTGAGTCCAGTTTAAAAAAAAACGTCTTTGGTAAGTATATAGGAATCGATTGGAATAGGTATAAAATTTGTGGTAGAAAGATAATTATTATTGCATTTATTAGGCCTATTAAAGACATCGGGAGCGTTTTCCAAAATTTAATTAATGTGTTTAATTTATTATGTAGTGGATCAAAATTTGCTTTAAACATACCTTGATATGTTCTAGTAATTTCAATTCCCAAGTATTTAAATTTTTCTGTAGCTATTTTAAAAGGGAATTTTAAAAGATGTGTTGAATCTTTCGGTTTTATTGACATAATTTCACTCTTATTCCAATTTATTCTATATCCAGAAAAGGATCCAAAGTCTTCAATTAAATTTAATATAATTGGTATAGTGATTTGAGGTTTTGTAATGTACAGTAATATGTCATCCGCGTATAAAGATATTTTATTATATGAATCTTTAGTATTATACCCATGGATATCAGGGTGTATTCTAATTTTTTCTGCTAGCGGTTCAATAATAAGTGCAAACAACTGCGGTGATAATGAGCATCCTTGTCTATTTCCCCTTGATAGTTGGAATTTCGAGGATAATATATTATTAGTTAATATTCTAGCTGTAGGTTTATTATATAATAATTTTATCCATAGAATAAATTTCTCACCCAGTTGGAATTTTTTAAATATTTTATCCATATAATTCCATTCTACTTGGTCAAATGCTTTTTCAGCATCCAGCGAAATAATTGATAATTCTTGTTCTTCAGATTTGTATGAGTGCATTATGTTGAGTAAACGTCTCATATTGTTAGAAGAGTAACTCTTAGGGATAAACCCCGTCTGATCTGGGTTTATTAATTTACTAATATATTTACTTAGTCTTCTAGCTAATATTTTTGCTAATATTTTTTGATCTGTGTTTAACAGTGCTTTGGCTCTATATGAACCCGATTCTTCTAAATCTTTGTCTTTCTTAAGTATTAGTGTAATCGTTGATTCCGCTAATGTATCAGGTAGTATTTGTTTTTTAAAAGCATATTGGTACATTTTTTGTAATCTTGGTATTATTTTATCATAAAAGCTTTTATAAAATTCATTAGTAAATCCATCTGGACCTGGTGTTTTTCCATTCTTTAGTGAGTTTATTGTATCTTCTAATTCCTTAATTGAGATTTGTGCACCCAATTCCTCTTGTTCCTTCAACTCTAACTTTGGAAGATTACAATTATCCAAAAACGTTGTGATTTTATTGGAATCAATTGTCGTTTTAGATGTATACAAATTCTCATAAAATTGCGCAAATCTTTTATTAATATCCTTCGGTGTTGTTAATAATACCCCTTTATCTGATTTAATCTTTGGGATAGTATGTGTCTTTTCTCGTTTTTTTGGCTGGCGAGCCAAGAGTTTATGCGGTTTATCCCCAAATTCAAAGTGCTCTTGTTTTGTAATTTGAAAAAGTCTTATAAGTTTGGCTGATAATAGTTTATTTAATTTAAATTTCAAAATTATTATTTTATTATGTTTGTCTATTGATGGATCTTTAGCATTATCTATATCCATTTGTCTAATAAGTTCTTCTAATTGTCTTTGTTCATTCTTATTCTTTTTATTTTGAAAAGCTTGATATGAAATTATAATACCCCTAATGTATGCTTTAAAAGATTCCCATAATACAGTAGCCGATATATCTGGAGTATCATTTATTTTAAAAAAGGCATCCATTTGTTCTTTTAAATATATACTCGCTTGTGGATCTTTTAGGATTTGAGAATTAAATCTCCAAAACGATTTATTCTTAGACATTCCTTCCAGTTTTAAAAAGAAAGTTAGTGGAGAATGGTCTGAAATCGAATTTGTATGGTATGTTGGGTTAAATGTTTGAGGGATTAATTTTGTATCCAGCAGGAAGTAATCTATACGTGAGTATGTTTTGTGTACCATTGAATAAAACGAGTATTCCCTGCCAGTTGGATTAACAATTCTCCAAACATCTGCTATATTAGTATTGTTTATGTAGGTATTGAGAAGTTCCCCGGTTTTCGATTTCATATTCCCTCTCTGTTTTTGGCTTGATTTATCTAAATACGGATCTAAAACACAGATAAAGTCTCCTCCTATAATAAAATTTTGGTAGTTAGACTCTGCAATTATGTTCAAAATTGTATTTTAAAAGTGGGGGTTGTCAAAGTTAGGCGCATATATATTTACCAAAGTAAGTGGAGTATCATGAATTTCTCCATTAACTATTAAGTATCTCCCTTCGATATCTGTTATGATATTCTTCGCTTTAAATGGTATACCTTTTTTTATAATAATTGACGTACCTCTAGATTTCGAAGTAAATGAAGAATGGTATGTTTGACCTAGCCATTTCGCCAACCTAGCTTGATCCTGAGATTTTAAATGTGTTTCTTGTAAGAAAATAATATCAGAATTGTACAGTTTCAGCTGAGCTAATATCTTACCCCTTTTAATAGGTTCGTTAATACCTCTTATATTCCACCTACAGAATAAGATTCCTCCTAGGTTCTTTTGTTTAGTATCTTGCATTTTGAATAATTATAGTACCTTTAAATCTTGTGGTGCATCCACATCCCAGGTCTTTGGGTATTGGGGGAACTTTTGAATTTCTAAGTTTTGTTGGTATATCCATTTTAAGTTTATCACTAAACACAAAACACAAACATGTGAGTTTATGTGGTAATTTAAAAAAAATTAAAAAGTGAAAATACAGTGTCTAATATAATCGGCACTGTAGCGAGTGTCCCACCTGTAGGTGGGAAAAAACCTAGTTTCGACTTCCATTGTGATGTTAAACAAATAGCTCCGCTCTCTTAGTTAATCATAACATATTAAAATATTAAAACGGGGCCTCACATTCAGATATATAATACAATTTTACCCTATATATTTCATTATAACATATCATGTATGTATCGCAATTTTAGCTACTAATTATTAAACAGATACTTTTGATTTCAATAATAATCAACTGTTGGTTGAAGGGGTTAACGATACGTGCCCCTGGACCCAAGCCAGGTGCTCGTTTCTCATCCCTTCCTCCCACTGATAGATAAGGTTTCAATTTATTAAAAATTCATATTAGTATGTTAGTTCATTATTTTTTTTTATTTTTTTTATTTTTGTTAGTATTCGAATCTAACATGAGTAAAAGTTATTAATAGGATAAATTCTTACAATTGGTTTTAGTATTATAATCTAATAAACAAATAAATGCTTCTGGTATATACCATTCCCGTCTGTTCAGCTGTTTACTCATTTTGAACAGAAAGTGTCGTTGATTCCAAATTCCATAGATAACAGTCTAGCTATCCCCAGACAAAGCATTGCTTAGAATGGTTCAGCTCTGCCAAACTCCCATTTAATTTCTATTTTTCAACGATAGTTTGGGCATATTTGAACGCATCTTCGAGGTTTACAAATGACTTTTCAGAACCCTTAAAGGAAATACGCATTTTAGCTGGATAATAAATTCCATATCTGATTCCTTCTTTCCCTCTTAAAAGATCCTTAACCTTCTCGAATTTGTTTCTTTTTTGCACAATTTCATACGGGTAGTCCCTGAATATCTTAATAATGTCCTTGTTCATCCGCAGCTGCACACCGTATTTAATTTTGCTCATAACATCTTCCAGTTGTAAATTATCCCGAAATTTCACAATAATATGTCGTGGATTACTTTTTCCCGCACCAGATCTTTGTTTAAATCTTGGAACACGATGAGCCACCACGATTTTCGGTTCTTTGGAAAGATTAAGCAGTTGTTTAAGTAAGCCCATGGCAAACTCACGCACATCCTCCCCCTCGGCTCCCTCTGAGACTCCAAGAATTCTCAAATTCTGGCGTCTAGAGCGAGCTTCCAGGTCCAGGCATTTGTCTGAGACTTTCCCCAGTTGAGTCACCATCTGTAGTGAAGTTTGTTCATTTTCTTGCTTCATTTGCTCATATTCTTGCCTCATTTTCGCCATATCTTCAACCACTCGAACCATATTTTTCTCCAATTCCGTAATTGTGCGCATACTTGCAGCTACTGTTTCAAGCACAGCCGTGAACTTGTCCGTAGTAGTTTCATCCATCTTGTCCATTCCCTCCGATAGTCCATCTTTCACATCCTCAATTCGTTTATTTATAGTGTCCAGTGAATCAGCCACCTTCTGATTACCAGCATTTGAATCCACCATCATCTTTTCAATTTTTTCCATCATATTTCCCATCAGAGTTTTATTTTCATCCATAATTTCATTTTTCATATCTTTCACTGATTTCTTCAAATCATCAAAATCTTTGTCCTTACCAAACTCTGTCTTAGATCTTGTATCCATTTCTGCAGCCACTTCAGAAACTTCAGAGGTAACTTGTCCTTCAGGCTTCTTCTGGTTTCTCAGCAGCTTTGTCACAGATCTATGAGGGCTCTTAGCTGGAGACAGTTTACTCATTTAAAGGGCTTTAAACCACCGTTTAAAACATCGCGCTTAACGATGACGTCATCAGCCCGGCGACCAGAAGCTCCTGTAAGGTTTTTTAATGCACTCCCGTTTTATGGACCCGTTTTACACGAAAAATCGTGAAATTTTTCGGGAGCGGAGCTAGGTGCACGTCTGTAGGTCCAACATGGCGCCACCGGAAGTGACACGAAGCCAAGTTAAACTAACCGCTTGCACGCGGTGCATATTGTCGAAAAGCATCTTATTCGTATACTTCCACCATTATCCCTGGAACGCGCTCCGGGCACTGATCTCTCTGTGTGTAAAATATTAGCCGCACACATTTCCTTTACATTTTCCCCTCGCCTTTAAAACTCTTTCGTCTTTGATATTTCCACGGTGGTAAACTGATCGGTCTATCTACAGTATCTATTCATCTCATATTTTACTTGGTATTAATATTAGTTTATTATTGCCAGCGTACCGAGATACAAGTGAAACGATTTAGCTGCGTGTTCTCTCATGAAATCAAATTGCACACGAGGGACCCTGAAGTACCCATAAGTAGCATGTCAGGCTACTGTTCCTCCTGCCAGCGAAAAGAAATATTGAACATCCTGGGCGGGGTTTCCTGGCGAGAATAATTAGGATATTGATATGTGGACTGGCGTTATCTGTGAAAACCATCCTGATTGACGAGACTTTCAGCGGATCAAAGTGGAGAATGGAGAATCGAGAGCAGTGGGCAAAACGTAAAGGGTCGAGCCAAGGTGATATTGAAAGTCACATTTCCCGCTGAACCAGACAATTAAACACTCCTAGAGTAGGTTTACCAATTGTTAATAAAGGACCGATTGTTCGACAATAATACAGTATATGACGTCGACATACTAGGTCCAACAGAGAGCTGTTCACTCTGACCTGTAACATCGGACACCTCCACACCAGACCCAGGAAGTTTGATCTGCGCTTTGGATAGTGGCCTGTAGTGCACCGTCAAGAACTTGCTGAGTACAGTCAAGACACGTTATATGCTGTCCCGAATGCTGTGACTCTAACTCTAACACTAACTTAGGGCCGAGCATCGAAAATGTGTCTGCTTTCGTGACCCATGACAGATTTAGATAAAATATAATTGAGAAGGAAGTAATTACTCGTCAGTGCC
The DNA here is from genome assembly GCA_038087875.1 of Malacoraja senta. Lineage (NCBI taxonomy): Eukaryota > Metazoa > Chordata > Chondrichthyes > Rajiformes > Rajidae > Malacoraja > Malacoraja senta. The sequence continues at coordinate 9,332,694 of CM075981.1, read as the reverse complement.
AAAAGTTGCACATTAATTAATTAAACTAATTAGAAAATGAGATCGATAAAGTAAGCGCCATCTAGTGTCCAATGCCCATATTACACCATGGGGAGCCTATTTCAGTGTTGCACTCTATTTAAACCATATATATGACTTGTGAATATGATTGTAATCATATATAACTATGTATAATGATATTATATATATAATGTGGGTGTGTGGATGTGTGTGTGGATGGATGTGTGTGGATGGATGTGTGTGTGTGTGTGGATGTATGTATGTGTGGATGGATGATTGTGAATGGATGTGTGTGTGGATGGTTGTGTGTGTGTGTGTGTGGATGGATGTGTGGATGGGTGTGTGGATATGTGTGTGGATGTTTGTGTGCATGGACGGATGTGTGTGTGGATGTGTGGATGGATGGATGGGTGTGTGTTTGGATGGGTGTGTGGATGGCTGTGTGGATGTATGTATGTGGATGGATGTATGTGGATGGATGTACGTGTTGATGGGTGTGTGTATGTGTGGATAGATGTGTGTGTGGATGGATTTATGTGTGTATGTGTGGATGTGTGTGTGGATGTGTGGATGGATGTGTGTATGTGTGGATGTATGTGTGTATGTGTGGATGGATGTATGTGTGGATGTGTGGGAGGATGTGTGGGTGGATGTGTGGGTGGATGTGTGGATGGGTGAGTGTGTGTATGTGTGGATGTTTGGGAGGACAGTCGCAGTCATTCCCCAGCACGCCATAATCATGTCATTCACTCATTGTTTAAATAATTCGACACAATAAACAGTAAAACACTCCACATTTAAAGACTTTATATAATCATTTATTTCTCCAATCTTTTGGTTTACTTTTTTAAATATTTTTATTTTATTAGAAGTAAGTACAATTGTATACAATCATATTTTCATAATACATTTTATGAACAGCTTCTTATTTTTTTTATTATAATAAAGAAGAAAAAGAAAAAGAAATTAGATAATGAAGTATAGAAAAATATGAGATATATAGTGTGCGGAAAAGAAAAATAGAACGTAAAAGAAGAAAGTTAAAGAAATGAAAATAGGAAAAAGAGAATAAAGGGAAGAAAAAGAAAAAAGAAGTAAGGAGATCTTATTTATAATTTTGACCATCCCTCGCCCAGTCACGAGTTAGCTTTTACAATTGTGTTGCACCGTATGATTCCAAAAGACGACAAATGGAGACCAACTCGTTATGAATTGGTCAAATGTATCTATTACGAGGAATCGCATTTCCTCGAGATGTGCGGTGTCCAACATACTTGCAATCCACATTTTGACCGTTGGTATTGGTGTATTTGTCCAAAATCGAAGTATTACTTTTTTTGCTATTAGTAAACCATAATTAAAAAAATAATTCTTGAAATGGATTCTATATATTCCCCTCTTCCATTACCCCAAATATAATCAATTCATTATTTGGTTCCATTTTTATCTTAAATAATTTTGTGAATATTTCGAAAATATCACTCCAAAATCTATAACGTTTTATACAGGAAACAAAAGAGTGTGATATAGTTGCATCTTGCGTTAAACATTTATCGCAAATGGGGGATATATTTGGGTAGAATTTATTTAATCTTGTTTTTGAGTAATATAATCTATGTAAAATTTTAAATTGAATTAGATTATATCTTGCATTAATCGAACATTTGTGAATGTATGTCAAATACTTTTCCCATGTAACCTTCGTAATTTTTATCATTAATTCCCGTTCCCATTCTTCTCTAAGTACCTCTGTCGCTGGTAAATCTATATTTAAAATACTATTATATAAATATGATATTAATTTTTGCGTATCAGCTTTAATATTCATTGCTTCTTCCAATAAATCAGGAGTTATTTTTTGATATCCTTGCATGTATGTCTTCAAGAAATCGCAAAGCTGCAAATATTTAAAATAATGATTGTTTTTCAATTTTAATTTTAGTTGTAATTGTTGAATTGATAGTAAATCTCCCATTTCATACATATCCCCGATCCTTTTAACTCCTAAACTTTCCCATTGATTATATATTTTGTCCATAAGAGAGTGTTTAAATAAAGGATTATTCGCTATTGGTGATAACAATGATAGGTTTCTTAATTTTAAGGATAATTTTATTTGTTTCCATATTCTTATTGTATCCTGTATAATTGGGTTCTTCTTATATATTGTATTGTTCTTTTTTTTTCGGGGAGAAGAGGATCGTTCCTATATTACAAGGAAAACAATCCTCTTTCTCCATTTTTATACATTCTGTCTGTTGGGTAGAACTCTATCCAACCAGTAAATTATATTCTTAATATGTATTGCCCAATAATAACACAGAAAATTCGGGAGTGAAAGTCCCCCGACATGGTTTACATAAGTGTTCTTTTTTAATTCTATGTGATTTATAATCCCAAACAAAATTAGTTATATTAGAGTTTAATTTTGTTTTTAATATTTTGGTACATCTACTGGTATAAACTGAAATAAGTATAATAACTGTGGTAGAAAGATCATTTTTATAGCGTTTTCCAAAATTTAATCATTATATTAAGTTTGTTTATTAAAGGTATAAAATTGGCATTGAATAAAGCTTTATGTTTTCTAGTAATCTGAATACCCAGATATTTAAATTTTTCTGTTGCTATTTTAAAGGGGAACTTCAGTAAGTGTGTACATTCTTGAGGTTTTAACGTCATGATTTCACTTTTGTTCCAATTTATTCTATATCCAGAAAAGGACCCAAATTCCTCTATTAAGTTTAATACATTTGGTATGCTCGTTTGTGAGTTTGTTATATATAACAGAATATCGTCTGCATATAATGACATTTTATTATTTGAGTCCCTAGTATCATAACCCTGAATATTCGGATTACTTCTTATACGTTCAGCCAAAGGTTCTATCATCAGGGCGAATAGTAGGGGTGATAAAGCACATCCCTGCCTATTACCCCTTGATAATTGAAATTTTTGAGATAACATATTATCAGTTAATATTCTTGCCATCGGTTTATCATATAATAATTTCACCCATGTAACAAAATTCTCTCCCATATTAAATTGTTGTAATACTTTGTATAAATACGGCCAATATACCTGATCAAATGCTTTCTCTGCGTCCAAAGAAATAATTGATATATCTTCTTCCTCCACATTATGTGAGTACATTATATTAAACAAGCGTCTCAAATTATTAAATGAATATCTTTTGGGTATAAACCCAGTTTGATCAGGGTTTATCAATTTACTAATATATTTGCTTAGTCTTCTGGCTAAAGTCTTTGCTAAAATTTTCTGATCTGTATTTAAAAGTGATATAGCTCGATATGAACCCGGGTCCTCTAGATCTTTATCTTTTTTTGGAATAAGCGTAATAGTTGATTCTGCTAATGTTTCAGGTAGTTTATTTTCTTTAAAAGCGTGAGTATATAAATTAAATAAATAGGGAGTCGTTGTCTCATGAATTTTTTTATAAAATTCATTACTAAAACCGTCTTACCATTTTTCAACGATTTTATTGTTTCACCTATTTCTTCGATTGTAATTTGCGCTCCGAGTTCCTCTTGTTCCAAAAGGTCAAGTTTTGGAAGATTACAATTATCTAAAAAAAAAAAATTTTTACTATCTTCTATTTTAGTTTTTGATGTATATAAAGTTTGATAAAATTGAGCAAATCTTTTATTAATATCTTTAGGTAGTATTAGTAATTCACCATTCTCTGATGTAAATTTATTTATAGTATTTTCTTTTTCTTGTTTTTTCAGTTGGCGCGCTAACAGCTTATGTGGTTTGTCACCAAACTCAAAATGTTCCTGTTTTGTAATTTGGAATAATCTTATTACTCTTGCCGATAGAATTCGATTAAGTTTAAATTTCAGTAATATTATCTTATTATGTTTATCTATAGTGGAGTCTTTAGCATTATCTAACTCTTAACTGTCTAATTTCTTGTTCTAGCAACATTTGTTCTGTTTTATTATTTTTATTTTGAAAAATTTCATATGAAATTATAATTCCTCTAATAAATGCCTTAAAAGTTTCCCATAATAAAGAAGGCGAGGTACCAGGTGTATCATTTATCTAAAAAAATAATTTCATTTGTTGTTTTAAGTATCTATAACCTTGTAAGTCATTTAAAATATGTGTATTAAACCTCCAAAAAAAGTTTTACCCGGCATTCCCTCAAATTTTACTGAAAAAGTCAACAGAGAGTGATCAGAAATACTACTAATGTGATATGTTTGATTAATTGTATATGGCATTAATTTCATATCCACTAAAAAATAATCAATTCTTGAATAAGTTTTATGTACCGAGTAAAACGAGTATTCCCTTCCTACTGGATTAGCAGATCTCCATACATCTGTTATATTAGTATTTTTAATATATGTATTTAGAAGTTCACTAGTCTTCGATTTTAAATTACTCCTCCTTTGTTTTACTGATTTGTCTAAGTATGGATCTAAAACAGTTGAACCTCCCCCCCCCCCCCTATTATCACATTTTGGTAATTAAACTCTAATATTTATATCTATAATTTTATCAAAAAATTGGCGGTTATCAAAATTCGGAGCGTAAATATTTGTCATAGTTAGTGGGGTTGCATAAATTTCTCCCGAAACTATGATGTACCTTCCCTCTTTATCTGATATAGTATTCTTTAATTTAAAAGGTATACCTTTTCGAATAAGAATAGCCGTACATCTAGATTTAGAACTAAATGACGAATAATATGTTTGACCTATCCACTTCGCCTTTAATCTCATTTGTGTTTGCTGTTTCATGTGTGTTTCTTGCAAAAAGATTATGTCGCTTTTCAAAGATTTTAGGTGAGCAAAAATGTTACCCCTCTTTATTGGTTCATTGGCACCCCTTATATTCCAACTACAGAATGTGATTCCTCCATTCTTTATTTGTCTATCGTCTTGCATTATATATCAAAATAGTATTCTTGAATCATATGGTGCAAACAAATACCTCAGAATTCTGGGTGTTGGGTGGTCATCCCAAGTTTTTATGTTTATATTACGTCTCCGTCTCCAAAAGTACCTTAGATAAAGAAAGAAAAATTGTGATTTAAAGTTGATTACAAAAAAACGAAGCAAATGCAAATTTATATAGTGATTTTTTTTTAAAGTGAAATTAAGGTATCTAAGAAAAGATACCTTAAAGACAAATAGCCACCTAAGGTGGCGAAAAATGTATGGACTTCCGTTGGTGTTGTTTTACATTGAACTCCAATCCCTTATTAACACCTCATAAAAAGCTACAGACCGTCTCATATCTTGTTTATTCGTATTTAAATTTATCAAACTAGCACTAGTAAAAACCAAAAAGACACAGAGAAAAAATATTTAAAAGTTTAAAGAAAAAAACATATATATATATAAAACACAACATATTCTCAGTTCTATAAGTATTTATGCCTTTCCAATGTATCTAACCAATTACCATACAAGCGGGTACCGAGGGGTTAAACAAAACCTCATTCCTGGATCGTTTCCAAGTTTATGTTGCGCCTAACTCCTTCCCACACAAGAAAAATACGTTAGTAATGTTATTGACATTTTGGTTAATTACTATTTATCAGCATATATCATTTATAAGTATATATCAGTAATATTAGTTCATTTCCCTTTTTAAATATATAACTTATACAATCCCATTATTTCTTTCCCCGTCTCATGGTTTATTCATGATTTGTTCATATTTACTACATACACTCACAAATAATTAGTATTATTAAATTTGTTTAATTAGTTGGTTAATTATAATTAGAATATAATGGTTAGATATTTTCTTAAATCAACAGTTAGTATTAATATTATCTCGTCCATATCCCTTATACATTCCTTCATTACTTCTGTATCTTCAACGTCCTTTTGTTTATCTTTGAGCTTTTCATTCAAGGTGAAACATGGACAATGTTCTCAAATACACATTCCAGACAGATAAGCTCGGTAACTGTCTGAAAAAATCCGCCATCTTAGCCAGTTCCAAACTCTATCTTAAAAGTTAAGAAATTCAATCTTCCACCTCCTCGACCTATTCTTCCGATGCTTTCGATGCTTTTCTTACGATATCTTCTGCATACTTAAAAGCTTTTTCGGGATCCATAAATGAGCGCTCAGTTCCGTTATAAGTAATTTTCATTTTTGCTGGGTAGACCACCCCATATCTGACATGGGGTATCCCTCTCAGTATGTTTCTTGTCTGTCTAAACAAGTTCCTTCTCTGGACGACCTCCGGAGGATACTCACGGAAAAATCGAATATTACCATGGACATCTTATTCAGTATAAATTCCACTGAAGAGATGTCGAGAAATTTCACAATTATCTGTCTTGGAGCAGCATTTATGTCTCTTGAGACACGTCCAACTCGGTGAACGATATCTATTCTTGATTCTTCCGGCAGTTTAAAAACATCTTGGAGTAAGTCAGCAACGAAAGTACGTGTTTGAGACCCATGTCCTTCTCGCTCTCGCTTCCAAGTCCAAACATTTGTCAGTCATTCTTGCAAGTTTTTCTTCTTCAGCTTTCTTTGATTTTTTCAAACTATTTATTTCCGTAATCATCTCTTTCATGTCATTTTCCATCTCTTCCATTCTCTCATCAAGGTCGCCCATCTTATAATTTACACCAGTAAATTTCTTATTATAAACATTTTCTATTCTAACAAATTCTGATTTAAGTTTTTTATCGAACTCATTATGTTGCTTCTTCAGCTCCTTTAACTCAGCACAAGCACCATCAATTTTATGAGAGAATATCTCCATATTAGTCTCCATACTCTGCATCTTAGACTCCATACTCTGCATCTTTTCCAGTGTTGTATTAATTGTAGCAGTTATATCTAAAAGCATTTGCTTTACCTCCTTCTCCTTCTTTTCTCCTTTTGCAGCCATTTCCAGCACAGATCCTTGGCTGTAAGACTCTTCTTCTGAGCCTTCTTCTGTTGTTTGCAGAGTATCCAAAACTTTTTCAAGCTGGAGACTTATAGTGGTTTTCTTAGGTGCTCGTGAGCTTTTCTCTCTTCTCATTTAAAAGTCCCGATTTTTACCGTTAAACATCCGATTTTAGCGTCGTTTTCTGATGATGTCACCCTTATGCGACGCCAAGCAGCTCCGGTGAGTTATTTTTAGAATCGGTCCCGACTTTAAAACGGCTTTTTAGCGATTTTACGGGAGAGGAGCTCAATGCAGCGCCCTTAGTGTTCCATTGCGCTACCGGAAGTCATCTTTTGGTTTACATTCCATCTAATCTTCATCTGAATATTCTTCATCAGATTCCAAATCATTTGTAGTAAGAGAGTTTCTGCAGTCAACACACTTACATAAATCTGTACATGGCACACCATGCTGTTGACATGAGAATCTTCCTTTCCCTGTACTTGTCTTCTCACAGCTTGTTTTCTTGCATGAACAGTATGTTAATTCTAGCAACATGCTTGGGGCTGGAGGCAGATCAGCCCAGTCAATGTCCAATTCACAACCTACAATTTTCCACCCATGTCCCTTTGGACTGAGAATTTGTGGAAACTGTTCCAGACATTTTGAATGTACAGTAGGTACACAAAAATGCTGTAGAAACTCAGTGGGTGCAGCAGCATCTATGGAGCGAAGGAAATAGGTAACGTTTCGGGCCGAAACCCTTCTTCAGACTGATAGGGGATGGGGAGAAGAAAGGAAAAAAGGAAAAAGGCGGAGGAGGATCCCGAGGGCTGGGGGAGGGGAGGAGACAACCAGATGGCTGATGAAGGGGAGGGGACAGCAAGGGCTATCAGAATTGGGAGAATTCAATGTTCAAGCCCCCTGGATGTAGACTGCCCAAGCGGAATATGAGGTGCATTTCCTCCAATTTACGGTGTTGCTCGCTGTGGCCATGGAGGAGACCCAGGACAGAGAGGTCAGATACGGAATGGGAGGGGGAGTTGAAGTGCTGAGCCACCGGGAGTTCAGGTTGGTTATTGCGGACCGACCGGAGGAGTTCGGCGAAACGATCGCCAAGCCTCCTCTTGGTCTGACCGATGTAGATCAGCTGGCATCTAGAGCAGCGGATGCAATAGATGAGGTTGGAGGAGATGCAGGTGAACCTCTGTCGCACCTAGAACGACTGCTTGGGTCCTTGAATGGAGTAGAGGGGGGAGGTGAAGGGACAAGTGTTGCATCTCTTGCGGTTGCAAGGGAAAGTACCAGGGGAGGGGGTGGTATGGGATGGAAGGGAAGAATTGACAAGGGAGTTACGGAGGGAGCGGTCTTTGCGGAAGGCAGACATGGGGGGAGATGGGAAGATGTGGCGAGTGGTGGGGTCACGTTGGAGGTGGCGAAACTGACGGAGGATCACTTGTTGTATGTGACGGCTGGTGGGGTGAAAGGTGAGGACTAGGGGGACTCTGCCCTTGTTGTGAGTGGGGGGATGGGGAGAGAGAGCAGTGTTGCGGGGTATGGCAGAGACCCTGGTGCGAGCCTCATCTATGGTGGAGGAGGGGAACCCCCGTTCCGTGAAGAATGAGGACATCCCCATGGAACCCCCCTCGTAGCCTTCCGGCTTTAGAACTCTTTATTCAAAACTGCCGCCGTGACATCAACCGCCTCAACTTCTCCACTCCCCTGTCTCACTCCAATCTCTCCCCCCGCTGAACGCACTGCCATCGACTCACTCCGCAACAACCTAGATTGGGTTATCAAACCCGCCGACAAGGGAGGTGCCGTGGTAGTCTGGCGCGTCGATCTCTACAAAGCTGAGGCCACGCGCCAACTCTCGGACACCTCCTCCTACTTACCCCTGGACCATGACCCCACTGACGAGCACCAGGCCACCATCTCCAGCACCATCACCGACTTCATCCACTCCCACGCCCTGCCCGACCGAGCCTCCAACCTCATCGTTCCCCAGCCCCGCACAGCCCGCTTTTACCTTCTCCCCAAAATCCACACACCTGACTGTCCCGGTAGACCCATTGTCTCTGCCTGTTCGTGCCCCACCGAACTCATCTCCACCTACCTCGTCACCTCAGACACTCTCCGGCATCTCCGCGCATTCCACTCTCTAGGCCCCCACCCCCTCATCTTCACCATGGACTTCCAGTCATTGTACACCTCCATCCCCCACCAGGATGGTCTCGAAGCCCTCCGTTTTTTCCTCGACCGTAGAAGCAATCTATACCCGGCCACTGGCACCCTCCTCCGCCTAGCGGAGCTGGTCCTTACACTTAATAACTTGTCATTTGACTCCTCCCATTACCTCCAAATACAAGGCGTAGCTATGGGCACACGCATGGGCCCCAGCTACGCCTGCCTCTTTGTCGGGTACGTAGAACAATCCTTGTTCAATGCGTACCAGGGCCCCATCCCCGACCTCTACCTCCGCTACATCGATGATTGTTTTGGTGCCACATCCTGCACCCACACACAACTGACTGACTTCATCCGCTTCACCACCAACTTCCATCCGGCACTCAAATACACCTGCACCATTTCCGACACTTCCCTACCATTCCTTGACCTCACTATCTCCATCGCAGGTGATAGACTCCTTACCGACATCCACTACAAACCTACCGCCTCCCATGGCTATCTGGACTACACTTCCTCCCACCCTGCTTCCTGTAAGGACTCCATCCCCCACTCCCAATTCCTCCGTCTACGCCGCATCTGCTCCCAGGATGAGGCGTTCCACACCAGGGCATCTGAAATGTCCTCATTCTTCACGGAACGGGGGTTCCCCTCCTCCACCATAGATGAGGCTCGCACCAGCGTCTCCGCCATACCCCGCAACACTGCTCTCTCTCCCCATCCCCCCACTCACAACAAGGGCAGAGTCCCCCTAGTCCTCACTTTTCACCCCACCAGCCGTCACATACAACAAGTGATCCTCCGTCAGTTTCGCCACCTCCAACGTGACCCCACCACTCGCCACATCTTCCCATCTCCCCCCATGTCTGCCTTCCGCAAAGACCGCTCCGTCCGTAACTCCCTTGTCAATTCTTCCCTTCCCTCCCATACCACCCCCTCCCCTGGTACTTTGCCTTGCAACCGCAAGAGATGCAACACTTGTCCCTTCACCTCCCCCCTCTACTCCATTCAAGGACCCAAGCAGTCGTTCCAGGTGCGACAGAGGTTCACCTGCATCTCCTCCAACCTCATCTATTGCATTCGCTGCGCTAGATGCCAGCTGAACTACATCGGTGTGACCAAGCGGAGGCTTGGCGATCGTTTCGCCGAACACCTCCGGTCGGTCCGCAATAACCAACCTGAACGCCCGGTGGCTCAGCACTTCAACCCCCCCTCCCATTCCGCATCTGACCTCTCTGTCCTGGGTCTGCTCCATGGCCACAGCGAGCAACACCGTAAATTGGAGGAAATGCACCTCATATTCCGCTTGGGCAGTCTATATCCTGGGGGCTTGAACATTGAAATCTCCCAATTCTGCTAGCCCTTGCTGTCCCCTCCCCTTCATCAGCCATCTGGTTGTCTCCTCCCCTCCCCCAGACCTCGGGCTCCTCCTCCGCCTTTTTCCTTTTTTCCTTTCTTCTCCCCACCCCCTCTCAGTCTGAAGAAGGGTTTCGGCCCGAAACGTTACCTATTTCCATCGCTCCATAGATGCTGCTGCACCCGCTGAGTTTCTCCAGCATTTTTGTGTACCTTCGATTTTCCAGCATCTGCAGTTCCTTCTTTAACACTTGAATGTACAGTAGCCTGGTAAAGGATTGAAAATAAAATAAATCAACATTCTCAAATATATATTTTCATTGTTCAAAGTAACACATGACCATAAATACAAAGAATTGTTGCTTGAGTCCTATCATTACCTTTCTTCCTTCGAGACCTTGCTATAGCTCGATTTATTGTTGTTATGTTGCAGAAGTGACGATAGCACTCGGCATGGTAACCCAGGATACACTGCTGCCTCCTAATAATAGAAGATAAAATGTGTCAGGGAATATTTTACATGTAATATATGTTTTATATTATGTAAGACAATATCAACATATCAATGGGGAAATATACAAGTACACATCTCCAGGTAGATGGGATGGCAAGTCAGCAAATGATCAAATTTGTGTTTATTATGTGGCACAGTGCCTACAATGCATGTCCACACAAAACACTTTTGTGTGTGAATGTGCATGGGGCTCGGAAGAGTGGAGGGACAGAAGCTACAGAAAAACCCCATCTCATAGTACTTAAGTCTGTGTGGACTTCAATTCACAAAACGTCAACCTCATTTTAATGTTAATGAGACTTACACTGCAATTTACTACCATAGATAAGTTAGTTCAAATTCAAGTGGAGGGGCAAAGGCTACAGAATAGCTGCAGAAAAAAACATCTCATAATACTTAAGTCTGCATGGACTTCAATTCATAAATTGTCAACCTCTTCTTAATGTTAATGAGACTTACACTAAATTACTACCGTAGATAAATTAGTTCAAGTTCACATACACCAATTGATTTCACATACATCAATAATCATCCACCATTTCTGGGCATTTCTCACTGCGATGGAAGCCAATAAATGCAGTCAATCTTCCTCCTGTGTTCTCCCGTGGCCGGTGCTTGGTAACCCCCCCCCCCCCCCCCCCCGCGCGGAGATGATCCAAACACAATCCGCGGCTCCGAGTTACCATTGGTGACAACTTTTAGTTTGTTATGGATAGACATAGTTTAGGCCCTCAACTTCAGCCTTTCCATAAATTCAGGCTAGATCTTACCTTTCAGTTCCAGTTACATCACAAAGTTTCACTGGTTTCACGACTTGGCTGTCCTCTTTGTGTTGCAGCACCTTTGCTTTCAAGACTTTCTTCCACTTCTATCCACTTAGCTGCACATTCCTCAGACTTCTTAATGCTTTTCTTACTAAATTCAATTACCTTGCTGTGAGATTCCATGAAATGTATTCCACAGAACAACAAAGAACCTTCATCAGTCGTCAGTAACACTGGCATCAGCAGCAATACTCTCCACCATGATGTGTGCTCCCTGCCTAGCTAGCCTGAAAGAAAGCGCGTGGTTGGCCAATTGGCGTCCGACTCAATGTTAAACGTGCTTTCATTGGACAAAAGCTACTCGAAACATTTGAGGTTTTTCTCACATTTTATATATATGTGCAGGTTTTGTTCTTGGCGAGTTTCGGGTATGATTTATATAATACTTTTACACAATGTGTTAAACATTCAGGTAGTTCCATGAGTTGGGTCACGAACTTGAACGAAAAAGCTCCTCGGCCCACAGCCTAAAGGTAGGCAGTGCCCATCCTGACTAAAATTATATAATGGTTATTATTAAATATAAATAGTAAAGGCATGGGAAAATTATGCCTTGCTAAGAGATCGATCTCTTCTGTAGGCATAATTCTCCCGTGCCTTTCATCTGCAGTACATGTAACTCGCGAAGTGTATGCAACTCACGTGCCGTCGACGACGCTTTAAAGCCTTCAACGACAACGGTCTATAAAGGCAGCTGAAATTATGCCTTTGGACCGTGAACTGTGTGCATGCGCAGCAGCGTACGGCGTGTGCGCAGCGCAAGTTTCTTGCCAGGTTTTTCAAACATGGATTGTCATTATCTTAAGAGTATCTTAATTACAAAGATAGGTGAATGGAGTTTGTGTACAAATAATGTGATATTTAAATTTCTTTGAGCTACGGTATTTCCCGGCAATGAAGACGTTATTTTTTACCCTAAAATAAGGCCCCAAAAATTTACCTGCGTCTTGGAGGCCGAAGGCTAGATTGTTTGCCAAGAAAGATAGATTTGGGCCAAATCACTTTTAAAACACGGGGGAGACACAATATGGCCTAACACAGGGGTCAGCAACCTAGGGCCCGGATCCGGCCCGTAACAAGAACTCAAGCGAACCCAAGCGAGCCGACCTGGGAACTGCAGCCTTTCGCGGGGCACGCAGCCGACCTGGGTGTCACAGCCAGACCTGGGGCAAGCGAGCCGACCTGGGAACTGCAGTCATTCGCGAGGCACGCAGCCGACCAGGGTGTCACACCCAGACCTGGGGCAAGCGAGCCGACCTGGGAACTGCAGCCATTCGCGGGGCACGCAGCCGACCTGGGTGTCACAGCCAGACCTGGGGCAAGCGAGCCGACCTGGGAACTGCAGTCATTCGCGAGGCACGCAGCCGACCAGGGTGTCACACCCAGACCTGGGGCATGCGAGCCGACCTGGGTGCTACAGCCAGTCCCGTGGCACGCAGGCTTGTGAGGTGTGTGGCGGTTGTCGGTCAAGTGAGAAAAACAGAGAGAACTGCTGCCTTGTCAACAGACGCGCAGAACAGCGGTTGGTATTAGCTTTGAAATACTAGTTATCCCTATTTTTGACCTGGCTCGGAGACCGGACAGTGAGGGGACCAGCTCAAGAGCAAAGATCATTGAGCGGAGCGGGTCAGCGGGCGATTAATAACAGGACAGCGGGCGATGGAGCTTACTCATGTGTCAGCGAGAGTAACCTCAATTGGTCCCTTGAACTAGTGTTGTCATTCAATAAGATCATAACTGAATCAACTTGTCCCGGTGTGCTCCCGTTTTTCCCATAATCTCTCCACCTGCCGTCACCCCCCACCCATTCGGTTATTCAGAATGAAGGAATCTGGAAGCCTTGGGCAAATTGAATTGTTACTTTCTTTATTTTTATTTTTTATTTTTTATTTTTTTGAGCGTGAGAAATTCTATGTCCCACCAGCCTTTTTTTCAAATTTTCGCAACTCAAAATGGGGGTGCATCTTCGACGCAGGTGCGGTTTTTTAAAGATTTTTTAAAAGCTGACTGACAGCTGACGGAGAGGAGAACAATCTGCTCAAGATCGGTTTTCAAGATTTTTTAAAATGCGACTGACTGCCTACCCTGACTAATTACTCACGGCACGCACCTGGTCCAGATTTGTATATCGTGTTACAACCAGATCTTGAGTTTGCGTTGGGTCACCTCGCCTGGCTGGAATTATAGGGATACACTGCGTGGTGTGGGACATTTGGTACAAGGGCATGGAATTTTAGGGGTGACATATTAAAGTATATTGAACTGTGAGTAAAATAGATAACGTAAATTGGCTCGGAGTAGTGGAGTACAAAGCTAGATTCATGGACGGCATAGAATTAATGTGAGGGGGTGAGGGAAGGGGGTAATTTGACGAGGACCTGACGGGGAACTTCTACAAATAGGTAATGGAATGAGCAGACAAAGGAAGTAATAGACCGAGTACAGTTACGACTTTCAAAATACATTTGGACAGGTACATGAAATAGAATAATTTGGAAGAATACGGCCCAAAACGCAATTTATTCGAGCAGCTTAGATAGGTAACTTGGTCTGAATGGACGATTTGGGCCGAGGACCCTGATTATGTGTCCCCGTAACTGTATGACTTTATGACTCTCGTTCCAGAATTCAATATTAAGTCCTGCATTTTCAACTTTTTAAAAGGAAGTGTCCCTCGTTTGTTTATTGTAAAAACAATACGATTTGTCACAGGCAGAAGCTCAGCGCAGAAGTGGAATTATGAATTAAATTTTGCGCAATCGGTCTCAGTCCTGTGGAATGTGCGCCAACGCCATGCAAAGCATTGTTTTCTTTCTCGAATATAAGATCACAACCATCTGACAGAATGTAGGACACTAGCGTGGCAGATGTAAGTAAGGAAGTAAGTAAGTAAGTAAGTTTATTGACCAAGTATTCACATACAATGAATTTGCCTTGGTGCTCCGCCCACAAGTAATCACATGACATACAGTGACAGTTACGAATGACTCAGAAAACACTAAACATTAATAATAATAATAATAAAACATGATAAAACACCATTGATCAAGCATGTGAACCAACAAGATAAAAAGGGAGGCTACAGATTTTTGGCTGTTGAGTACAGCAACTACTCGTGGATAAAAACTGTTTTTATGTCTGGCTATGACAGCTTTAATAGTCCGGAGTCGCCATCCAGAGGGAAGTGATTCAAAGAGTTTGTGGCCAGGGTGAGAGGGGTCAGAGATGATCTTGCCCGCTCGCTTCCTGGCCCTTGCAGTGTACAGTTCGTCAATGGAGGGTAAGTTGCAGCCAATAACCTTCTCTGCTGATCGGACGATTCTCTGCAGCCTCCAGGTGTCGTGCTTGGTGGCTGAGCCAAACCAGACCATGATGGAGAAGGTGAGAACAGACTCTACGGTGGCTGAGTAGAATAGGGCCATCATTGCCTGTGGCAGATTGTGCTTCCTCAGCTGCCGCAGGAAGTGAGGGGAGGGGGAGCTCTCCTGTCTACAATCAATTCCACTGTCTTAAGAGCATTGAACTCCAGGTTGCGCTGGCACCAGGACGCCAGCTGTGACACTTCCTGTCTGTAGGCAGATTCCTCCCCATCCTGGATCAGTCCAATCAGGGTTGTGTCGTCCGCAAACTTGAGAAGCTTGACAGAGGTGCCTGTGGAGTTGCAGTCGTTGGTTTAGAGAGAGTAGAGGAGAGGAGAGAGTACGCATCCTTGCTGTGCTCCTATGCTGGGGGTTTGCGGGTCCGAGGTGTGCTTTCCAAGCCTCACATGCTGCTCCCTGTCTGTCAGGAAGCTGGTGATCCACCGACAGAGGGGTTCAGGCACAGTCAACTCTGAAAGTGTGGAGTGTATAAGTGTATTATTGCTTCACGCAGCAGATTGGATTAGTCTACTGAATATCGGGAGGGGGGTGGATAAACGGTTCAGTTCGCAACATTTTTGGTTGTGTGCGAGGTGCCCTATGGCGAGAAATAACATATTTACGTTTGCTTTAGCTTCATTTACTTGAGAGATACAGCGTTCTTGGACCCACCGAGTCCGCACTACCAATGAACACCCGCACACTAGTCCTATCCTACACAATTGGGGCCAATTAACCTACAAATATGCTCGTCTTTGAGATAGGGGGGGGGGGTTTGAAGACCGGAACACCTGGAACAAAGCCACGATGGATAATGTGCAAACTCCACACAGACGTCAGGGTGAAAGCCGTGGTCCTGGCGCTGTGAGGCAGCAACTCTATCGTGCTCCACTGTGCTGCCTTTAATAACAATTGAACATAATATAATAACCATAATAATGGAAATATGTGGTTTGGTTGACGGTATTCATTTGCAAACTAACTTCAACTGTCAGAATTAATTGAAAGTGGAGTCTGATTTCAAAGGGAAATCTAAGCAAACAATCACAGTGGCGCAACGGGAGAGTTGCTGTTTTACAGCGCTAGAGGTCCGCGTTCGATCCTGACTCCGGGTGCTGTCTCTATGGTGTTTGTGCGTTCTCCGCGTGTCCGCATGGGTTTCTTCTGGTTGCTCCGTTTTCTGCCCACTCTCCAAAGGTACATTACAAAGGTGGGGGTGTGGAGGGGAGTTGCTAATTTTCCCAACATGCACGCACGGCTTTCTAGCTTTTCGCATATCCGCCTCCCGACTCGAACCGTCGTTGAATGCAAAGGTAAGCAATGTAATTTAGGCTTTGTCAATATCGCGATCCTATTTATTCCAATAGTTTATTCTGAGCCAGCCCTTCATCAAGCTGATGATTGACAGCTATCTGCCGCCCCGGGTTTATGTAATACTCACAATATCTTGAAAACATTTTTTTGAAAAATCAACAAAGCTGCCATCAGATCATTTTCAGTTATTTACACAGCTGCCCGTTTATGGTAAGCACATACGTCACTCCATTTTTCAGCTCCTTTCGGAATTTCCTCTGAGTCAGTCCATAGATGCAGGTGTTCGTGCAAGTACCGAGATACTGTAACATAAACCCGCTTTGTTGCAAGACATATATCGGACTATTCAAATATTTGTCTACGTAGGTAACATTTACCGTTTGCCAAGTCATAGAGTGTATTACATAGGGCAGCCACAGTAATATGAAATTGGTTGAAAGAGCGAACAACAGAATCATTGATTTTCTCCGGTTCTGCACCTCCGAATCATTTTGATTTTCGCTATTGCTCCGGAGTCCCATGCGAACTCTATTAGCCGCAATTATATGCCGGATAGTTAAACCATTACACAGAAGAATGATGCAAAATGGTAATATCGGCGTTAGGAGACTGTCAAACAACTCGTGCCCTTTCCAGAGGGGCGAGGTGAAGTATTCAATAGTTTTGACGCAAAGCCACGGTACAGAATCAATGATTATAAACGGCTCCGCTTCAAAGTAAAACGGAATGCACCTGACACAGCTCACAACCGCCACTGTTACTATCACTCTTGTCGCTACCCTCTCGGTACAATATCTTTCCTTCAGCTTTTGACAGCAAATCGCGATGTAGCGATCGAAGGTGAAAGCAACCGTTAGCCAAACGGAGCAGTCCATGCTTGCAACCTTAAAAACTGTCGTTAGAGAACATATCGGAGTTATGTGCAAGAAGCGGGCGTAGAAATAAATACTATTAAGTTGCTCCACAATAACAGCGAGGACAACTACTATGATATCGGCCCCTGCCATTCCCACCAAGTAGCGAGTGATGCATTTAGAGAGTCCACACCTTCCACGGGACAGGATCGCAATCGCCGTCACGTTAACTGTGGGGCGACAGGAAAACGGAATTAATGTCAACAGGGTTTACACTATTCGGCTCCACTTGCCTTTCAATGAGCGAAATCGATAGGTTGCAATTTATATATTAGTTGATCCTCATATACACCAGGGTGCAGTGACTTGAATCGCCGCTTTCCGTCCAGGTCGTCTGCACTTACTAAATCCAGAAAGCAAACGGCTAATATTGATCAATTTCCAGCTGCGGTACAAATGGTGAGCATCACTCAGTTTTCGGTGGGACAAAAGCTGCGATCTAAGAAGGGAAACGGTGGGAAACATTTAGCTGGTCAGGCAGCATTATGAGTAAACGGAACACGCTTAACGTTGCTATGTTGCATGTTTCAGGTCGACAGCCGTCACCCAAACTGGCAACTGGAGAATATAGGTCGGCGTGGGATGCAGACTGGATGGTGGAGATGTAGAGAACAAGAGAACAGCGTTACCTTTGAAAGTAATTCCGTAATCAGTTGGATAGAGTTGGAGAGACAATTTGCTAAACCGAAAGCAGCGGGCTATCGGACGTACCCGGACCGCGGTGTTGTGCTGCTGGAAACAGGGAAATAATTGTGACAATGAGCTGCAATGGGACAGCGTTTTCTCGAAACTGTGCCTTTGATCGTTTATAGACGAATATCCAAATTGATCAGCAACAGAACGTAGCAACTTTACTCACGTTAGTGCTCGTGCAAAGTCGTCACTGTCTACAGTCAAACTCTTCAGTGCGGTTCTTTCCTATGTAGTCTGCAGAGCAATTCACAACTCAGCATCACTAACATTAATTAATAGATTGGATAATCCTGGAATTTGGCAGATGCGGGGAAATGTCGTCATTGTCTCATCTTTATCCGCATTGAGTTGGATTGGAAGCGGAATACCAATCTAGCTGCGAGTCTGCAACTGGAGTCGAATCCTGCAGACCAATGTAAAAGGGTGTGCATTTAGGAACTTTTTTGCTGTGCTATGACAGAGATAGCCCAGGTTCCGTAACGTCTATGAAAGGGGTTAAAATAGTTGCAAAGCCGGCAAAGAAAGCTATTGAAAAAAAACGTTACTTTCTAAAAGACATTTTCAGACATAAGACACGCAGTCTCATAAAAACCTCGGAAATTCGCGGAAACAGTTTAGAATTCAGAAACAGTCATTATAAGCAGGAATTGAAACGATACAATTGACTGGTGAATTGGCCAACAGATAAACGGTTTGGTGAGTATCATAAGTAATAGAAAGACTTGGCTATTCAAATAGTAACCAGATACAGCGGCTTACCAAGAATACCAACCGCTGCTAGTAATGGGTAGTAAATGCACGCTATATCGTAAATTGTCAGATATGGCATTTTGTGCGCGAGGCGGCGTGTTCACAACGTTGCCGCTGCCCCATCTACTGGCACCTCGTTTAACAACTTCTTATATAGGAACGTGTAAATCCGTTGGGCCAATTAGCGGGACCGCCTCCTCATTCCATGCACGGTTTTACAAATAATTTCGTGTAACCTGTGTTGATCGCTCCACAACTTTCACTCCTCGAGGGAAAACACAGACAATTGTTTGCATGGGTTATCTGGACAGACTTTCGCACGATTTCTTCTGACATAATGCTCGAGTTACTTGACAATTTCCTTTGTTGGAAGTACCATTGTCAAAAACGTGGGAAATTACATCTAAGTACGAATGATTTTTACACTAAGCGGCATAAAGTGGTAATAGTAACAAATATTGAATGGAGTGTTGTTTGGCAGGTATGACGAATATAGTCGGGAACAGATCAGTCGGCATGTCTTCCATGCTGATCAAGATGTCCAATCTAAGCGTGTACCATGTGTCCGCGCCTGACCCATGTCGCTCTCAACCATCCTGGCCAAGTACCCACCAATCTAAGTGTCTTTAAAATGTTGTGGTTGTACTTGTCGCCACTAATTCAACTGGCAGCTGGTTCCATGGAACGTTTAATTTGGTATGGTGGAGTACATATATGGATCCGAGAGGCACAGCGGCAGCCTCTCTGGCGAAATAGGATGGGCGACATTTCCGGCGGGACCCTTCCACAGAATGAAAGGAAAGGGGAAGGAACTCACAGACGAGGCCCTCACACATCTCAATGGCATCCCATAGTTGCTGGAATTGTAGACTGTGAGAAAGGCTGACAAAGTGTATAACGGGAGATATATCAGCTACAGAAGTGGACGGAAAATGACAGATGAAGTTCAATCAGTGCAAGTGTCAGGTGATGCGCGTGTAAGTCCAATGTAAGGGAAATATGTGCCGTTAATATTAAGACACTGAACAGCATTAGTGTCCGGAGGGATCTCGTGGTCCATTGCCTTAGCTCCTTGTATGTGGCAGCGCAAGTAGACAGTATGGTAACAAAAAATGCGCATGACATGCTGACTCTGATTGGTCGGGGTTACAGAAATCCAGAGTTCTCTGAAGAGGGGCAGGACGTTCTTATAACAGTCTTCAGCAAGGGCAGTTACGGTTATTTTTTAACTTCTGGAACAGCAAGGTGGGAGAGCAATACGTTCACTTGTGTTTTGTCTAGGAATATTGCAGCCTTCTGAATTTCATGATGTATTTTATCTATAATTGTGTATGTTTGTGTGTTTGCAGAGGTCCGCATGCCTATCGTGTTGTTGCGAGCAATAAATCTCACCCTTTGTGTGAGCATGATAATAAACGTGAACTTTAACTTTAACATCCATAGCAAAGTTGCTGACTCTTGCGTCTCCGCCGAACACCTCTGCTCGGTTCGCAATAACCAACCTGAAATCCCGGTGGCTCAGCACTTCAACTCCCCCTACCATTCCGAACCTTTCTGTCCGGGGCCTCCTCCATGGCCAGAGTGAGCACCACCCGTAAATTGGAGGAACAGCACCTCATATTTCGCTTGGTCAGTTTGCACCCCAGCGGTATGAACATTGACCTCTAAATTCAGGTAGTCCGTACTTTCTCAGCTCTCCCTCGTCCCACTGGCTCCACCTATTCCTTTCTTCTTCTCGATATCCTAGGTCTCGTTTGTTGTCACTCGCCAAACTGGAGTCCGGCTTGTGGCCACAGAACCTATTGCCTATCCACCTTTCTAATCCATTCTATCACTATACTACTATTTGACCACTCTAGTCCGTTGCACCACATCCCTTGCTCTAGTATCAACACTTTGATACTAGAGCAATTGCTTTGATCGAAAGATCATCTAACCTCTCTGCCTATTCTATTTTCTGGCGATCACCTATCTATTTCCTGTATAAACTTTAGGTATATCCCAGTCACTATAACTTCAACCTATGACGCCTTTAATTCCCGGCTTTCCGAGGACGTCCATATTTAACTCCAGATCGTCGAGAAGCACTGTCCTAACCTACTGCGGGACGCACAGCTCACATTTATCACCCCCTTCCTTCACTAATACAATATTTTTCTGTTCTCCGTTTTTGCTCATCCTGTTAATCTTCCTCCCTGCTCTTCCAACTACACAACCACTACCTCTCGTCCGCGCCCTATTGCCAACACCTCGATCCATAATTCTCATCCTCCAGTTCCGCCTTGACACCATCCCATTCTTCCACTTCTCCTCCTCTTTCTCATTTTCATCATACTTCACCTCATCCTTCCCCTTTTTCTCATCCTCCTCTGCTGCCACTCGTCTTCCACTCCTCCTCCGTTCACACCCCTTCCCTTTCCACTGCCTTTTCTCCCATTCACCCACCCCTATTCCCCATTGTGCCCGACTCTCCTACTCTCCCTCGCCCAACACCCTCTCCTTTCCGTCATCCTACACCTCCTGTTTCTCCTCCCGCTTAACATCCTACACCAAGGCCCCGGCCCATCATCATTGCTCTCGTGTGCGGACGGAACGTCGATGGATGAGAAGCCGAAGTGAAGACGTGGAAGCCAAGATACCGAACGGAAACGTCGCAGAAAAGCAAAATAACCGAACGACACGATGCCGAAAACCCAAATCACCGAACGGACACGTCGTCTAAAAGCCCAATGACCGAAAGGGCACAACGCCTAAAAGCCAAATAACCGAAAGGGCCCGACGCCGAAAGGATACGAATCCGAACGGTCTCCACGCCGAAAGTACAATACGCAGAACGGACATGAGATCGAAAAGCCGTATCACGCACAAATGACGACTCCAGGGACGGGATTTATCTGAGACCTTGTCAGCGATTGGTCCAGACCCCCACGTCCATCATTGGCCGGGGGACATGGGAGGGTGGGGAAAATTTAAGTTTCCTTTGCCGCTTTTGGACTTTCCTGAATATAAAGTAAAACGCCGTGTGATTGGATCGCAGCAGCTTGGAGGCACTGTCAAAGATCATAGAGTGGATAATCTTTGTAACTGTTGATCTACCACGGTGCTTGTGGTTAAGAGGCTGGAATCTCTCTATCTCTCTCGTTCTATCTCGCACTTTCTCTCTCTTCCTCCCCTCCCTCTATCTATCTATCTATCTATCTATCTATCTATCTATCTATCTATCTATCTATCTATCTATCTATCTATCTACCTATCTATCTATCTATCTATCTATCTATCTATCTATCTATCTATCTATCTATCTTTCTATCTATCTATCTATCTATCTATCTATCTATCTATCTATCTATCTATCTATCTATCTATCTATCTATCTATCTATCTATCTATCGCTCTCTCGCTCTCTCGATCTCTCGCTCTCACTCTTTCATACTCTCGCTCTCTCGCTCTCTCGCTCTCTCTTGGCATTCCCCGAATCATTTGGCGTTTTTCAAAGTCAACTGCACTGCAGTTCCTTCCTATTGAAGAAGAAACCTGGCCCGAAACAACTCCTAATCCATTCCCTCCACAGTTGCTGCCTAGCCCGCTGAGTTCCTCCAGCACTCTGTGTTTTTTATTTAACTCTGAAATTGAAGATAGACACAAAGACTGGAGTAACTCAGCGAGACAGGCAGCATCTCTGGATAGAAGGAATGGGTGACGATTCGGGTAGAGACCCTTCTTCAGACAATCACAAGTACTCTCACCGACGAGAGATCAGTTCAGTCTAAAGAAGGGTCACGACCCGAAACTTCACCCATTCCTTCTCTCCAGAGACTCTGCCTGTCCCGCTGAGTTACTCCAGCAATTTGCGTCTACCTTCGGTGTAAACCAGCATCTGCAGTTCCTTCCTACACTGTTCAAGTAAATCATGTCTGCGCTCTCTGCCGTGCTTTCGCGCTCTGCAGTGCAGTACCCAATATCCCAGCCTTAATGAAACCAAAATTTTAACGAGGTTCAACACAATCTCCTTGCCTTTGTACCCTGCACCTTCAGTTTCAAAACCGTGCAAATGCTTGGCATTGTTGATACTGTATCTTTTTTAAACAATTTCCCCTATCAATAGACAATAGACAATACACAATAGGTGCAGGTGTAGGCCATTCGGCCCTTCGAGCCAGCGCCGCCATTCAATATAATCATGGCTGATATTCCCCAATCAGTACCCCGTTCCTGCCTACTCCCCATATCCCCTGACTCCGCTATCTTTAAGACCCCTATCTAGCTCTCTCTTGAAAGTATCCAGAGAACCGGCCTCCATCGCCCTCTGAGACAGAGAATCTGTGAGAAAAAGTGTCCCTTCGTCTCTGTTCTAAACGGCTTACCCCTTATTCTTAAACTGTGCCCCCCTGGTTCTGGACTCCCCCAACATCCTGCCTCTAGCGTGTCCAAACCCTTAATAATCTTATATGTTTTAATAAGATCTCCTTCTAAACTCCAGAGTATACAAGCCCAGCCGCTCCATTCTCTCAGCATATGAGAGTCCCACCATCCTGGGAAGTAACCTTGTAAACCTACGCTGCACTCCCCCAATAGCAAGAATGTCCTTCCTCAAATTAGGGGACTAAAACTCCACACAATACTCCAGGTGTGGTCTCACTAGGGCCCTATACAACTGAACTGCAGAAGGACCTCTTTGCTCCTATGCTCAACTCCTCTTGTTATAAAGGCCAACATGCCATTCGCTTTCTTCACTGCCTGCTGTACCTGCATGCTTACTTTCATTGACTGATGAACAAGGATCCCCAGATCCCGTTGCACTTCCCCTTTTCCCAACGACACCATTTACATAGTAATTCGCCTTCCTATTTTTGCTAGCAAAGTGGATAACCTCACATTTATTCGGTACCCGGACGTGGCGCCGACAGACAAGAAGCCGAATCAAAGAAGTCGAAGCCAAAGAACTGAATAGATACGGGGTCGAAACGCCAATAAACCGAAAGAGTCCGAAGACGAAACGCCTACTGACCGAAAGGATGGGACGACTAAATGCAAACTAACCGAAAGCGCGGGACGCCTAAAAGCCAACGAACCGAAAAGCTACGTAGCCTAAAAGCAAACTTACCGAATGGCCGCTCTGTCGAAACGCCACCTACCCGAAAGGCGGCGTCGCCTACACGCCAAAGGACCGACTGCCGCTCAACATGAACGTCCAATAACGGACGTGACGTTGCCGGGGGGCGGGACCTGTCAGCGATTGGTCCAGACCCCCGCGTCCATCACATCACTGTGAACGCATGAACATTGTCCCACCGGCTGGGTCACTGTGTGACAACAGCCTCTCCGGCTGGGTCACTGTGTGACAACAGCCTCTCCGGCTGGTTCACTGTGTGACAGCAGCCTCACCGGCTGGGTCACTGTGTGACTGCGGTCTCACCGGCTCTGCCACTGTGTGGAGGCAGTCTCACCAGCTGGGTCGCTGTGTGACAGCAGCCTCACCGGGCAGCATCTCTGGAGAGAAGGAATGGGTGGCGTTTCGGGTCGAGACCTTTCAGATGCACTCTGAATAATGGTCTCGGCACGAAACGTCACCCATTCCTTCTCTCCAGAGATGCTGCCGGTTTTGTGCATGGGACCTTGGGTGCCTTCCGCAAGCAGTGAGACGGTAATAAATAAAACATCTGTCCCCACGGCCGGGGTGAATCACCCGGTGTGGGAGTCGGGTCCGGGGGCCGGAGGGGGGTGAATCACCCTGGTGTGGAGTTTGGTTTCCGATGGCGGTGCATAGCGATCAGTGACTGAGGGGCGCTCCCGCGGATGGAGACGGAGGAGAGAGAGAAGGGGGAGAGAAGGGGAGAGAGAGAAGGGTGAGGGGGGAGAAGGGGAGAGAGAGAAGGGAGATAGAGAGAAGGGAGGGAGAGAGATGGGGGGAGAGGAGGGGAAGAGAGAGGAGGAGAGAGAGAAGTGTAGGAGTAAACGGGTCCTTTTCAGAATGACAGGCAGTGACTAGTGGGGTACCGCAAGGCTCAGTGCTGGGACCCCAGCTATTTACAAAATATATTAATTAACTGGATGAGGGAATTGAATGCAACATCTCCAAGTTTGCGGGTGACACGAAGCTGGGAGCCAGTGTTAGCTGTGAGGAGGATGCTAGGAGGCTGCAAGGTGACTTGGATAAGTTGGGCGAGTGGGCAAATGCATGGCAGATGCAGTGTAATGTGGATAAATGTGAGGTTATCCACTTTGGTGGCAAAAACAGGAAAGTAGACTATTATCTGAATGGTGGCCGATTAGGAAAAGGGGAGATGCAACGAGACCTGGGTGTCATGGTACACCAGTCATTGAAAGTAGGCATGCAGGTGCAGCAGACAGTGAAGAAAGCGAATGGTATGTTAGTATTCATAGCAAAATAATTTGAGTATAAGAGCAGGGAGGTTCTACTGCAGTTGTACAGGGTCTTGGTGAGACCACACCTGGAGTATTGCGTACAGTTTTGGTCTCCTAATCTGTGGAAAGACATTCTTGCCATAGAGGGAGTACAGAGAAGGTTCACCAGGCTGATTCCTGGGATGGCAGGACTTTAATATGAAGAAAGACTGGATAGACTCGGCTTGGACTCGCTAGAATTTAGAAGATCGAGGGGGGATCTTATAGAAACTTACAACATTCTTAAGGGGTTGGACAGGCTAGATGCAGGAAGATTGTTCCCGATGTTGGGGCAATCCAGAACAAGGGGTCACAGTTTAAGGATAAGGGGGAAGTCTTTTAGGACCGAGATGAGAAAAACATTTTTGCACACAGAGAGTGGTGAATCTGTGGAATTCTCTGCCACAGAAGGTAGTTGAGGCCAGTTCATTGACTATATTTAAGAGGGAGTTAGATGTGGCTCTTGTGGCTAAAGGGATCAGGGGGTATGGAGGGAAGGCAGGTACAGGATACTGAGTTGGATGATCAGCCATGATCATATTGATTGGCGGTGCAGGCTCGAAGGGCCGAACGGCCTACTCCTGCACTACTTTCTATGTTTCTATGTTTCTAAGAGTGGAGGGAGAGGAGGAGAAAGAGAAGAGGGGAGCGAGAGGAGGAGAGAGAAGAGGGGGAGAGAGGAGGAGAGAGAAGGGAGAGAGAGAAGACGAGAGAGAGAAGAGGGGAGAGGGAAGGGGGAGACGGGAGCGTGGGGTTCATTTCCCCACACAAGCCATAGGTGACTGGGCAATCTGAACCCAAGCACCAAGTTGAAAGTGGCCGAAGGTGCGCATCGCTCGGGACAGCCCCCACTCTCCCAAGGCCACCATCCGCGGGCTGTGGGTCGGGTGGAGCGGAGGTTTGGCACAATGTTCATGCCTTCACAGTGATGTGATGGACGCGGGGGTCTGGACTAATCGCTGACATGTCCCGCCCCCGGCAACGTCATGTCCGTTATTGGACGTTTCTATTGAGCGGCAGTCGGTTCGTTGGCCTGTAGGCGACGCCGCCTTTCGGGTAGGTGGCGTTTCGACAGAGCGGCCATTCGGTAAGTTTGCTTTTAGGCTACGCAGCTTTTCTGTTCGTTGGCTTTTAGGCGTCCCGCCCTTTCGGTTAGTTTGCATTAGGCGTTCCATCCTTTCGGTTAGTATGCATTTCGTCTTCGTAATCTTTCGGTTTATTGGCGTTTCGGCCTCGTTTCCATTCGGTTCTTTGGCTTCGACTTCTTTGCTTCGGCCTCTCATTCGTCGGCACCACGTCCGCACACGCATTTATCCACATTAAACTGCATCTGCCATGCACCTGCCTACTCATCCAACCTGTCCAAATCTGCCTGCATTCTCATAGCATCCTCCTCACAGTACACATTGACACCCAGCTTTGTGTCATATGCAAATTTGTTAATGTTAGTTTGAATTCCTTCGTCTAAATCATTGATGTATATTGTAAATAGCTGCGGTCCCAGCACCGAGCATTGCGGTACCCCAATAGTCACTGCCTGCCATTCTAAAATGGACCCGTTAATCCCTACACTTTGTTTCCTGTCTGCCAACCAATTTTCTTCTTTTTTTTTAAAATATTTTTTTTAATAGAAGTACGGTAGATTACAGTAATGTACAACACGTATATATTAATACATTTTTTGTACCGCTTCACTTTTTTAAACTTTAAGAAAGAAAGAGAAAGAAGTAAGAAAAGTGAAGAAAGTGCGCAAAGGTTGTGAAGTGCAAAAGAGTGTTGGGAAAAGAAAGCCCCTTAGAAAAGAAGTTAGAGAAGGAAGTAAAGTTAGAAAATAGACCCTAGAAAAGAGAGAGAAAGAAAGAAGGAACAATCGCTCTATTATAACTCTTATAACATACTTCATAGAGAAGGAACTACCAACCAAGTCTGTTTTTGTTTTACCTCCCATTACCAGGTCCAGATACCTTTTATTTATTTATTTGTTTTTCTAAATTACTATTGCACCTCATGCTTGTAATAGGTCCAAAAACGTAGACCACGTCTTTTGAAATTGGTCTACTTTGCCTACTAGGAGGAATCTCATCTCTTCCAGATGTAATGTTTCCAACATATTTGATGTCCACATTTTTATTGTTGGTGTGGGCGCATTTTTCCAGAATTTAAGTATAAGCTTTTTTCCCATTATTAGCCCATAATTGAGTAAATTCTTCTGATACACGTTTAATTCAGGAATACCTTCCGATATTCCAAAAATAATCCATTCTGGTTTTGGTACCAGTTTTATTTTGATTAATTTTGAAAAAATATCAAATATTTCAAACCAGAATTTTTGGATTTTTGTACAAAAAACAAAAGAATGTGCTATGGTAGCTTCTTGACATATACATTTATCACAGATTGGTGAGACGTTAGGAAAGATTTTATTTAGTTTGGTTTTTGAATAATATAATCTATGTAATGTTTTAAATTGGATAAGCGTATGTCGTACGTTGATCGAGCATTTATGCACCTGTAATAAATGATTATCCCAACTCTCTTTTGAAATTTTTATACCTAGATCTTGTTCCCAATCTCTTCTAATTCCATCTGTTGTGGGTATTTCTATGTTTAAGATGATATTATATAAGTATGATATTAAATTAACTGATTCCGCCTTTGTCTTCATTGCTTCATCTAGTAAGTCGGAAGGCATATTATAATAATGTTTTGTGTGTGTTTTCAAATAGTCACAGATTTGTAGATATTTAAAATATTGATTATTTTTCAAATTATATTTCAGTTGTAGTTGTTGGAATGATAGTAATTTTTCTAATTCATACAGATCTTCGAGCGTTTTGATTCCCATTCTTTCCCATTGTATAAATGATTTATCTATGATTGAAGGTTTAAACGATGGGTTATTGACTATTGGTATTAAGAGAGATAGGTTTCTTAATTTTAGATTCTGTTTTATTTGCTTCCATGTTCTAATAGTGCTATATATAATTGGATTTTTATTATAATTTTTATTATTCAAATTTATTGGAGAGAGAATAATCGCTCCTATATTATTCGGGGAGCAATCCCCTTTTTCCATTATAATCCAGTCCACCTGCTGGGCAGAATTGTCCAGCAGGTGAATCATATTTTTAATATTTACTGCCCAGTTATAATACATAAAGTTAGGGAGCGCTAGACCCCCCAACTCTTTTCGTTTGTTAAGGTGTGTTCTTTGTATTCTGTGGGATTTGTAATCCCATATAAAATTTGTAATGTCTGAGTCCAGTTTTTTGAAAAACTTTTTTGGGAGATATATAGGTATTGATTGAAATAGGTAAAGGATTTGTGGTAAGAAAATCATTTTTATAGCATTTATCCTACCTATTAAGGACATCGGAAGTGTTTTCCAAAATTTAATCAAATTATTTAATTTCTTAAGTAGGGGATTATAATTAGCTTTAAACATATCATGGTAATTTCTAGTAATCTCAATTCCTAAATATTTGAATTTTTCCATAGCTATTTTAAAAGGGAATTTCCTGAGATGTGTTGAGTCTTTTGGTTTAATCGACATGATTTCACTTTTGTTCCAATTTATTCTATATCCTGAAAAGGATCCAAAGTCCTCAATTAAGTTTAATATATTTGGTATACTAATTTGTGGTTTTGTGGTGGACAGTAGTACATCATCAGCATATAGGGATAGTTTGTTGTTTGAATATTTTGTGTTATAACCGTGAATATTCGAGTGTGTTCTTATTTTTTCAGCAAGGGGTTCAATTACCAAAGCAAATAACAGCGGTGATAGTGAACATCCTTGTCTGTTGCCCCTAGATAATTCGAATTTTGAAGATAATATATTATTAGTTAGTATTCTAGCCGTAGGTTTGTTATATAGTAGTTTTATCCATGCAATAAAGTTTTCTCCCAATTGGAATTTTTGCAATACTTTGATCATATAGTCCCATTCTACTTGATCAAACGCTTTTTCTGCGTCCAGTGAGATGATAGCTAACTCTTGGTCATAAGATTTATGTGAATGCATTATGTTAAGCAAACGTCTCAAATTATTAAAAGAGTGTCTCTTAGGTATAAATCCTGTTTGATCCTCATGTATTAGTCTACTAACATACTTGCTTAATCTATTGGCTAATGTTTTTGCTATTATTTTCTGATCCGTATTTAACAAAGCAATAGCTCTATATGATCCTGGTTCTTCTATATTTTTATCTTTTTTAAGTATTAATATGATCGTTGATTCCGCTAGTGTTTCAGGTAGGTTTTGCTCTTTATAAGCATATGTATACATTTTTTGTAATCGTGGAGTAACTATATCATAAAAAGATTTATAAAATTCATTACTGAATCCGTCTGGTCCTGGTGTTTTTCCATTTTTTAGTGTTTTTATTGTGTCTTCTATCTCCTTAGAAGTAATTTGTGCTCCCAGTTCCTCTTGTTCCCTGCGTTCTAATTGTGGTAGATTACAATTATCTAAAAATTCTGAGATTTTATTATTGTCTATTGACGTTTTAGATGTGTATAGATTCTGGTAAAATTGAGCAAATCTTTTATTAATATCCTTGGGTAGTGTTAATACTTCCCCTCTATCTGATTTAATCTTTAATATTGCATTCTCTTTTTCCCGTTTTTTAAGTTGTCGTGCTAGAAGTTTGTGGGGTTTGTCCCCGAATTCGAAGTGTTCTTGTTTTGTGATTTGAAATAATGTTATAACTTTCTCTGACAGTAATTTATTTAACTGAAATTTCAGTAGTAGTATTTTATTATGTTTATCCATAGTTGGGTCTTTAGCATTATCTATATCTAACTGTTTTATTTGATCTTCTAAGTGTCTTTGTTCATTCTTATTCTTTTTATTTTGATAAGCTTGAAATGAAATAATGACTCCTCTTATAAATGCTTTGAAGGATTCCCATAATAACGTGGGGGATATCTCTGGTGTATCATTTAACTCAAAAAATAGATCCATCTGTTTTTTTAGATAGATACTCCCTTGAGGGTCTTTTAAAATTTGTGAGTTAAACCTCCAGAACGGTTTATTCATAGACATTCCTTCTAGTTTTAGAACAAAAGTTAACGGAGAATGATCTGAGATCGCATTAATATGATATTTAGGATTCAGAGATTGCGGAATTAATTTTGTATCCACAAGAAAATAGTCTATCCGTGAATATGTTTTATGCACCATTGAATAAAACGAGTAATCCCTTCCCGTCGGGTTTGCAATCCTCCATACATCTGTTATATTTGTGTTTTCCATATATGTGTGTAAGAGTTCACTGGTTTTAGATTTCGTCTGACCTTTTTGTTTTTGCATCGATTTATCTAAATAAGGATCTAAAACACAATTAAAATCTCCTCCGATTATAACATTTTGATAATTAGATTCTGCAATTATATTCAGAATTTTATTAAAAAATTGAGGGTTATCAAAGTTGGGCGCATATATGTTTACCAGCGTAATTGGCATATTATTGATCTCCCCTGCTACTATAAGATATCTCCCTTCCTTATCTAAAATAGTGTTCTTTGATTTAAATGGAATTCCTTTACGAATAATAATTGCAGTACCTCTAGATTTGGAGGTAAATGAAGAGTGAAATGTTTGGCCTATCCAGTTCGCCCTCAGTCTTGTCTGATCTTGCTGTTTAAGATGTGTTTCCTGTAGAAACGCAATGTCCGTGTTGTATGATTTCAACTGAGCTAGTATCTTGCCCCTTTTAATAGGTTCATTAATCCCCCTTATATTCCAACTACATAATGTGATTCCTCCTATTTTCTTTTGATTGTCGTCATGCATTTTCTATCCATGTCAGCACTCTGTCCATTTTCCTAGTTACATCCTCAAAAAATTCCAGAATATTAGTCAAGCATGATTTCCCCTTTGTAAATCCATGCTGACTCGGACCAATACTGTTACTGCTATCCAAATGTGCCGCTATTTCATCTTTTATAATTGACTCCAGCAACTTCCCCACCACCAATGTCAGGCTAACTGGTCTATAATTCCCTGTTTTCTCTCTCCCGCCTTTCTTAAAAAGGGGATAATGTTATCAGCTCAGATAACGGACCTCAATTCTAGGCTAAAGTTAATGAGGAGATGTGAAGGCAATTAAACTTTCGGCAACAGTTCCATTGTGTACATCATCCACAAGTCGAAGGGATTGTGGAAAGAGCTAATGGAACTTTAAATAGCAAGCTTGCTAAATTAAGTGAAGAAACGAAGCTGAATTGGGTACAAGTTTTGCCTATGGCCCTATTCGCTATGCATTAACTCTTACAATAACATTAGCTACCCTCCAATCCACAGGAACTGATCCTGAATCTATAGAACATTGGAAAATTATCACCAATGCGTCCACGATTTCTAGAGCCACTTCCTTAAGTACCCTGTGATGCATACCCTGGGGATTTATCAGCCTTCAGTCCCACCAGTCTACCCAGCACCATTTCCTGCCTAATATGCATTTCCTTCAGTTCCTTCGTCACCCCGGATCATCTGGGCACAAGTTCATCAGGAAGATTGTTTGTATCCCCCTTAGTGAAGACGGATCCAAAGTATCTGTTCAACTCATCTGCAATTTCAATGTTGCCCATAATAAATTCACCTTTTTCAGTGTTCAAGGGTCCAACTTTGGTCTTAACTATTTTTTTCCTCTTCACATACCTAACGAAGCATTTACTATCCTCCTTTATATTCTTGGCTAGCTTACCTTCGTAACTCATCTTTTCTCCCCGTATTGCCTTTTTAGTTGTCTTCTGTTGCTCTTAAAATATTACCCTCTTGATTACCGCTCATCTTTGCTACGTTGTACTTCTTCTCTTTTATTTTCATACTGTCCTTGACGTCCCTTGTCAGCCACGGTCGCCCCTTGGAATCTTTCTTCCTCTTTGGAATGAACTGATCCTGCACCTTCTGTATCATTCCCAGAAATACCTGCCATTGCTGTTCCACTGTCATCCCTGCTCGGGTATCTTTCCAGTCAACTTTTGCCAGCTCCTCCCTCATGGCTCCATAGTCGCCTTTATTCAACTGTAACACCGACATCTCCGATTTACTATTCTCCCTCCCCAATTGTACATTAAACCTGACCATATTATGTTCACCGCCTCCTAATGGCTCCTGAAGCTCCAGTTCCTTTATCAAATACAGTTCATTACATAACACTAAATGCAGAATTGCCTTCTTCCTGGTAGGCTCCAATACAAGCTGCTCTAAGAGTCCATCACGGGTTAGGTTAGGCAAGGGGGTGGTACAGCGAGACCTGGGTGTGCTTGTATACCGGTCACTGAAAGTTGGCGTGCAGGTACATCAGACAGTGAAGAAAGCTAATGGAATTTTGGCCTTCATAACAAGAGGATTTCAGTATAGGAGTAAAGAGGTTCTTCTGCAGTTGTATAGGGCTCTGGTGAGACCACATCTGGAGTATTGTGTACAGTTTTGGTCTCTTAATTTGAGGAGGGACATCGTTGTGATTGAGGCAGTGCAGCGTAGTTTCACGAGATTGATCCCTGGGATTCCGGGACTGTCATATGAGGAAAGATTGAAAAGACTAGGCTTGTATTCACTGGAGTTTAGAAGAACGAGGGGGGGGTCTTATAAAAACATATACAATTATAAAAGTACTGGACAAGCTAGATGCACGAAAACTGTTCCCAATGGGGGTTTTTTTTGGTTTTTTTTTTTAATTTATTAGAAGTACATTACATTACAACCACATACATTAGTACTCGTCACTTATGTCTTCTTACAATTAATGTACTCCATTTGTTTTTTACACTAGAAAAGGAAAAGATTGAAAGAAAGAAGAAAGTGAAGGAAAAAGTGAGAGTGTAGAAAATGTGACAACAAAAAAGGACGAAGACCTTATAAGAACAAAATTAAAAACAAAAGAAAAAGAGTTAAGAAATGGACCCTAGAAAAGAAAGAGAAAGAGAAAGAGGAAAAAGAGAGAAACAAATATTTTATGAGCATTACGCAAATGGGACATACCAACTCTTCAACTATCATCCCCCCTTACCTGACCTCAATTTTTTTTAAGGTACCTTTGCACCCTATATTTGTTCCCAATGTTGGGCGAGTCCAGAACCAGCGGCCACAGTCTTAGAATAAAGAGGAGGTCATTTAAGACTGAGGTGAGAAAAAACGTTTTCACCTAGAGAGTTGTGAATTTATGGAATTCCCTGCCACAGAGGGCAGTGGAGGC
Organism: Malacoraja senta; assembly: GCA_038087875.1. Classification (NCBI taxonomy): domain Eukaryota; kingdom Metazoa; phylum Chordata; class Chondrichthyes; order Rajiformes; family Rajidae; genus Malacoraja; species Malacoraja senta. The sequence goes on along the minus strand of CM075981.1, from coordinate 9,299,301 downwards.
CAAATCACTGGATGGATTTAAGAGAGAGTTAGATAGAGCTCTAGTGGCTAGTGGAGTCAAGGGATATGGGGAGAAAGCAGGCACGGGGTATTGATGGGGGACGATCAGCCATGATCACAATGAATGGCGGTGCTGGCTCGAAGCGCCTATTTTCTATGTTTCTATATTACCCAGAGGAGGACCGATGGCCCCGGCCTCGCCTGCGCCAGAGCGCCAGATTGGGCTCAGCCTCCTCCGGCCCGGCGCTCGACTGGGCCACGCGGCTGGCGGTCTTCAGCCTCGACCTGGAGTTGGAGCTGGCTCGGACTCTGGGCTTGGGGCTGAGCAAGGGGGGGGGGTAGAATGTTGCTGCTGCCGCCAGGTCCACCATCACCAACAGCACCAGCAGCTCCAGCGGGCGCCCGGCCTGCCCATGGCCGGCAGGACTCCGTCTGCAGACTTTCTCTCCGCCATGGACGTCTCAGCAGCAGCGGCCCGTCCATCTTCAGCAGGATCTCGGTTGCGGACTGAGGGGGGGGGGTGGAGGTGGAGGGCTGTCGGCGAACCCGGCGGGACAGGCAAAGCCGAGCTGGGGCCAGCGGCTGAAGCGCCGGCTGCAAGTCCGGGGCCGCCCCGCCACCCCAGGCCGCCCCGCCAGCCCAGGGCCGCCCGGACACCTCCAGACAGGGACGGGACAGCGTGGAGGGGACGGGGACGGCCCAGCTGCATCTCAAGAGCATCTGCAGCGACGGAGAACCGGGCCCGACCCCGACCGCGGACGAAACGCAAGCCTGCACACAATGCAGCACCATCGTTGCCGAGACTGTTTATAGCTAGTGACCTATGACCTGGGCATCCGCAGTCGAAATTCCGAACTCGCTTACTGTCCTTTCGGCGTGGAGTCCGTTCGGGTCTTTGGCTTTTAGGCGACGTGCCCTTTCGGTTATTCGGCTTTTAGGCGTCGTGTCCGATCAGTTATTTGGCTTTTACGCGTCGTGTCGGTTCGGTTATTTGGCTTTTCGGCGTAGTTTCCGTTCGGTATCTTGGCTTCCACTTCTTAGCTTCGGCTGCTCGTCCTTCTACATCCCGTCCGGGTACCCGTTGTTCTACCCCATCTCTAGCCTTCTCCTCGCTTTGCTCCTTATCTTCGCCGCCCTGATCTTCGTCTCCCCCTCGTCCACCTGCTATTCAACCTATCTTACTCTCTTTCTTCCTCCTCCTGCTTCCATCTTTTTCTTCCCCATCTCGCCATTTTATCCTCATGATCTTCTCTTCTGGATATTACGGCAACCAATTAAATCCACACCAGTTCATGATTGAAGGCTCCGACTCAGGATATATATCGTTCTTCGTGTCTCGACTGGCTTCCCTCCTCCAATTCCAAAATCATTGCAGCTGAAACAAAAATAATTTCTTCAAATGCATGTTCATACGGACATATACAACGGGCTTTTTTTAAATATATTTTTATTTATTAGAAGCAAATGTACAAGAGTAGAACAAACGGCATACACAATTATACAGTTATTGTACAGCTTCAAGTTTGACTTTTTAGCATTGAGTTAGAAGAAAAGAAAGGAGAAAGAACAAGAAAGAGAAAAGGTGAGATGTGCAAAGATAGGACCCCTGGGCTACCAAAGTAGTGTAGCCAAAGAGTGGGTAAAAGAAAGAAAGAAAAAAGAAAAAGAACAAAAAGAACAAAAAAAAGAAGAGAGAAAAAAGTGGTGATATACCTGCCTCTCGTCCCTCCCCATCCACCTCACCCAACCCATATTAGGATTTAAATCCTAAGTTGTGTTGCGCCATACTATCCTTGTAAGTAATCGGTGAAGGGTGTCCATGTCTTGGAAAAATGATCTGGTTTTTCTGCCAAGACAAGTCTAATATTTCCAGTGTCTCGGACATGTTTGTAATCCACATCTTAACAGTAGGGACTGATGTGAGTTTCCAAAATTTAAGTATTAGTTTTTTCGCCGTTATCAGGCCATAATTAAGGAAACGTCTTTGAAATAGTGATAGCTCAGAACAGGCTTCTGAAGTACCTAGAGTGATCAGTTCAGTGTCGGGATCCAATGTTATTTTAAGTGTTTTAGAAACAGTACCGACAGTATGCAGAATTTCTAACGAATCGCAGAATGCAGAACTGATTTGTCGGCATTCAATTGGTGATGACCTCAAATATTTATACCAAGTGATCGATTAGGGGAGCATATTAAATGCAGGTGTAACTCCTAATCGCTCAGTGTGGAAAGAGTGTCAACTTTTTGGAGGCGTGGCAAGTGTGACAATATCGGTCAAAACCGTTGGATATGAGACTTCCGGTGGAGCCACGGAGCAGTAAGAGGCGCTCTTTTAGCTCCGCTCCGAAAAACGCGTTAAAACGCGTTAAAATACCTGGAAAAGAAAAACAGACTGAATGAAAAACACTTACCGGCAGATGCCCGACGTCGCGTGAGTGACGTCATCAGAAATCGACGTTATACCGTCTGTATACCGGTATTTATTAATGAAAAAACGGACACCCTATTGCAGGCTCTGCAAGAGAAAGAAACTTCTGAAGAATCTGAGGAAGAAGGACTTATTTCTACCATGGAAGAGCAACCACAAGAACAAGCTTTAAGACTGGCTATGGTAAAAGACTTTGGAGAAATTCTAACTGAAAAGCTTGGAATTTTAGAAACAAAACGATGTTGAACTCAATGCTGGGAAATCAGAAATCTGCGAAAAATTAACACTCTGTAAGCTTGAATCGAAGAGGTAAATTCCGTTTTGAAAGGAGAAACTAAAAGGGTCGAAGAAGATATCAGCAAAAAGTTGGAACCCATTCTCCTCACCTCAATAAAACAGAACGACGCTATCAGAGAACTCGAGGCTACTACTGAAGACATCTCTCAGACAACGCAAAGACTGAAGAAAGATCTAGACCGTGTTTCTGGGAAACTGGCCAGAATGACCGACAAATGCCTAGATCTTGATGCTCGGTCTAGATGCCAAAACTTAAGAATTGTTGAAGTGAAGGAAGGGAAGGAAAGTGGAAAGTCTTCACTGCCAACTTACTTCAACAGGTATTTAAACTGCCTGAGAGACCTAAAATTGACCACGCACATCGAGTCCAGAGAGCCCGACCAGGAGCTGGAGCAAGACAAATTATTCTTAAACTACACGACCTATCATTTCTTGAAGATATCATGAAGAAAGTTGCAAGCGCAAGAAACCTGATGTTTGAAGGAGAAAATATAAGAATCTTCAGAAATTATCCAGCAGAGGTTGCCAAGAAGCGACCACTTTTCACCAAGACGCACGTTATCCTCGGAGACATTCCAGAATTAAGATATGGAATAATGTATCCTGCCAAACTAAGGGTCACATACAGAGAATCGGAGCGTTTCTTCATCGACCCAGAAGATGCATTTAAATACGCGAAAGATTTAAAAAAGGACATAACAAAGGACAAGTAGATAAGTAATATTTGGCATAGCTCTGTATGAAAATGAATTGATTCGTACTGAGTACTAACAGGGCTATGGCCTACTGAACTTTGGTGGCAAAAACAGGAAAACAGGCAAAGTGGTATCCACTTTGTTGGCAAAAACAGGAAAGTAGACTCTTACCTGAATGGTGGCCGATTAGGAAAAGGGGAAATGCAACGAGACCTGGGTGTCATGGTACACCAGTCATTGAAAGTGGGCATGCAGGTGCAGCAGGCAGTGAAGAAAGCGAATGATATGTTGGCATTCATAGCAAAAGGATTTGAGTACAGGAGCAGGGAGTTTCTACCGCAGTTGTACAGGGTCTTGGTGAGACCACACCTGGAGTATTGCGTACAGTTTTGGTCTCCTAATCTGAGGAAGGACATTCTTGCCATAGAGGGAGTACAGAGAAGGTTCACCAGACTGATTCCTGGGATGTCAGGACTTTCATATGAAGAAAGACTGGATAGACTCGGCTTGTACTCGCTGGAATTTAGAAGATTGAGGGGGGATCTTATAGAAACTTACAAAATTCTTAAGGGGTTGGACAGGCTAGATGCCGGAAGATTGTTCCCGATGTTGGGGAAGTGCAGAACAAGGGGTCACAGTTTGAGGATCAAGGGGAAATGTTTTAGGACTGAGATGAGAGAAACATTTTTCACACAGAGTGGCGAATCTATGGAATTCGCTACCACAGAATGTAGTTGAGGCCAGTTCATTGGCTATATTTAAGAGGGAGTTAGATGTAGCCCTTGTGGCTAAAGGGATCAGGGGGTATGGAGAGAAAGCAGGTACAGGATACTGAGTTGGATGATCAGCCATGATCATATTGAATGGCGGTGCAGGCTCGAAGGGCCGAATGGCCTACTACTGCACCTATTTTCTATGTTTCTATGAACCTTCACTGAACCTGTTTGTTAAATCGTTTGTTTAATTTATACCTTTTATATGTATTTATAAGGGGTAGACTGATATAATGTGTTTTTTTTTTTTTTTTAATTAAAAAATATATATATATATGTGCAAATAAGATGGCCGACAGTGGTGAATGTCTGGAACTCTCTGCCACAGAAGGTAGTTGAGGCCAGTTCAATGGCTATATTTAAGAGGGAGTTAGATGTGGCCCTTGTGGCTAAAGGGATCAGGGGGTATGGAGAGAAGGCAGGTACAGGATACTGAGTTGGATGATCAGCCATGATCATATTGAATGGCGGTGCAGGCTCGAAGGGCCGAATGGCCTACTCCTGCACCTATTTTCTATGTTTCTATGACAGGCTCACAGGCTCACAGGCGGTTAAGTCTACACTAACTTATCAGATATAGATTGGAATGTATGCGGGGAGACTGTTCAAGGTCCCCGTGTTTACGAGGAGTTTGTTCAAGATCTCTTGCACAACTCAGCTTTGAAAACAATTTAAACGTATGGTAATGATATAATACACGAACAAATTATATAATTAAATCTATGATAATCACATAAAATACTAGGAAACGTACTAAGCCGTTTATTTTAACCTAATACCTAATACTAAGCCGTTTATTTTAACCTAATACCTAATAGTTATGAGATTTACTAAATCTAGGTAACGGTAAATGAATCTGTTTATATTTAAAATGTGGTTAATATCTACCCGATTGGGGGGGGTTGGAATTTACAGCAATTACAAGGTCAGAGCGAGAGGGAATATGTTAGAAAGTTGGTTGAGAAGGGGTAAGGGAACCAAGATTTAGGGGGGCAGGGGGTAGAGGAAGGAGATGTGAGACGGGGACACAGTAGGTTATGGTAAGCTGGATTCAGTGTGGACTATCAAGGGAACTTGGGTAGGGCAAGAGTTAGAGAAGAGAGCAAGTTAGAAGGTAGATCTAACGGAGGAAGAGGGGTCAAGCAAGTGAAGATGGGTACTGGGCAAGTGGTAGCATGAAGTGAGGAGGTATAGAAGAGTATTAGACTGATAGGTAAGCGGTGGGGCTGTTGATGGTGGTTTGAGAGGGGAGGAGAGAGAGAGAGAGAGAGAGAGAGAGAGAGAGAGAGTGAGAGAGAGAGAGAGAGAGAGAGAGAGAGAGAGAGAGAGAGAGAGAGAGAGAGAGAGAGAGAGAGAGAGAGAGAGAGAGAGAGTTCTTGTTCTGCCTGTGAGATTGCTGGAGGTTCTAATTAACCCCTTCAAGCCTGACGATTTTTAACCGGCTATGTATTTAACATACTAATATCAATAAACAAGATAAGATTTTTTATATCTCTACTTTCAATTTAAATTGTAAATACCCACTTAGATGCAAGTTATAAGAAGAAATGTAACTCTTAGATGAAATTATTAACGATCTGCTTTCTGTTTTTCATTTTTACATAATATCTTGTTTAGTCCCTTTTATTTGCAATATTACTCTGTAAGGGGCGGAGCTAAATGTAATCAACACCCACGGAAGCTCACATGAAATATCTCATCAGGGGGTGGGCTTCACGCACAGTATCTTCAAACGCTGTTTTTTTATTATTTACTTTATTTCCCACTTTTTTCACGTACTCAAGGCACTTTTTCTTGTGATATACCTGCAGGGCTTTGAAATTGGAATCACCCACCCACTAACCAGAAGGTTGATTTTATATATTGTGTTGCCCCATCTGAAACAAGGGAAACTATGTAAGCTCTAATGCAAGACGACCCTCTGAAGAAAACTGGAGGAATCACATTTTGTAGTTGGAATATTAGGGGCGTTAATGAGCCAGTTAAAAGGGGTAAGGTTCTTGCCCAATTAAAATCGATTAATGCTGATATCATATTTTTACAGGAGACGCACCTCAAAGATCAAGCTCGTAACAGGCTGAAGGCTAACTTGATTGGTCAAATATATCACTCCACCTTCCTCTCCAAAACCAGAGGTACTCCAATTAGAATTCGTAAGGGAATACCATTTAAACATAAAACCACCATAGCAGATAAAGAGGGTAGGTACGTCATAGTATCTGGGGAGATATATTCTACCCCACTTACTATGGTGAATATCTACGCCCCCAACTTTGATAATCCAAAAAAATTTAATAAAATACTTAATATAATCTCAGAATCCACCCAGCAAAACCTGATAATTGGAGGAGATCTCAACTGTGTTTTGGATCAATATTTGGATAAATCATCACAACAAAAGAGATATAACACAAAATCAAAATCCAGCGAACTCCTAAACACGTATATAAAAAACATAAATATAACAGACGTATGGAGGATTGCAAATCCATCCGAAAGAGAATATTCCTTTTATTCATCCGTACATAAAACTTATACACGTATTGACTATTTTCTGGTGAACACAAAATTAATACCTTTTACAACTAATCCCAAATATCGTAATAGTATTATTTCCGATCATTCCCCGCTAACCTTCTCCCTAAAACTAGAAGGAATGTACAATAACAAATCGTTCTGGAGGTTTAATCCCCAAATACTAACTAACCCAATTTGCTGTGAATATCTAAAACAACAGATGGAATTTTATTTTAAGACAAATGATACTCCAGGTATTTCGGCTTCGTTATTATGGGAATCTTTTAAGGCCTTTATTAGAGGCTCTATCATTTCATATCAAGCATATCAAAACAAAAAGAACAGGATGGAACAACTGCAATTACAAGAACAGATCAGCTGGATTCAGAAAATGCGATAGATCCTTCTATGGATAAACATAATAAGATAGCAGTATTAAAATTCAAGCTAAATCGAATTCTCTCTGCTAGAGTTATCAGGCTATTTCAAATTACTAAATAGGAAAACTTTGAATTCGGCGACAAACCGCATTGTTTGTCGCCTAAAAGCCGAAGTGGATTGCTAATGGCGTGTTGGCCATCATAACGAGAGGAGTTGAGTAGTTCAAGTTCAAGTTCATCTTCACATTTATGGCCACATGCACCAATTAAGGTACATTGGAATTAGACTTGCCATGCAGCCATACAAACAAAAGAGCAAAATACACATTAGAATATAACACGAACATCCACCACAATGGAATCAACATTCTTCACTGTGGTGGAAGGCAATAACTTTGTCAGTCCTCCTCCTTTGTTCATTCGTTGTCGAGGCCATGAACCCTCCGCAGTCGCCGCTACGGACGGGCCGATGTACAGGCCCTCTCGTAGGGATGCTCGAAACTCCGGCGTCGGGCCGGACGGACACTCCGCGGCTTGGAGGTCCCGAATCGTCCGATTCGGACCGAAGACCGGAGCTTCACGATGTTATAGGCCGCAAGCCGGCGGTCGGAACACTTCTTCTGGCGACCCCCGGCAAGCGATCTCCCGGTTCCGCGATGGAAAGTCCGCGCTGCGCCCGCTGCTGAAGCTCTGGTCCCGACTCCGGGAAAGGCCGCAACAATCCAAGATGTTAGACCGCGAGGGAGAGCGAAATGCAACTAGCAGAAAAGTTGCATTCCACCGAGGTAAGTGACTAAAAAACAGTTTCCCCCAATTCCCGCCCCCACCCCCCCACACTAAAACACACTGTTAGATATATTAAAAACAACAAAAAAGTGTAACGACGATCAGCTGTTGGCGAGGCAGCCGGCTCGCGGCGCCACCCGTCGACAGTATTGGAGCAAAGAGGTCCTTCTGCAGTTGTGCAGGGCCTTGGTGAGATAGCATCTGGAGTATTGTGTGCAGTTTTGGTCTCCTAATTTGAGGAAGAATATTCTTGCTATTGAGGGAGTGCAGCGTAGGTTCACGAGGTTCATTCCCGGGATGGCGGGACTGTCATATGAATGAATGGAGCGACTGGGTGCCGGACGATTGGCAGCCCCACCAGTAGTCTGTCCGTTTGTTCGTCTTTAAAAAAAAAATATTAGTGTGTGATAAAATTTTGTTTCATGTTCTCCGGTTTGTCTTATGCGGGGGGAGGGGCGTGGGATGGGTTTTTTTTCAGTTTCTTAACTTGCTGGAGATGCGATTAAATTTCGGATCGCATTCTCCATTTGCTCTGCGGCCTCCTAACGATGGAGCTGGATGCTTCCTCAGTCTGTCGTGAACCCGACCACGGGGCGCGGACTTAACATCGGAGCTGATCCCTTGCCTGGGATCGCTCCAACCACGGCCTGCGCACTCACCATCAAGAGCTCGCAGTCTCGGGAGAGGCCGTTGATGTCGGGAGCTCCAACGAACGCAGAGGCTCGACCAACCCCGAACCGGGGTCCGATCGCCCGGCGTGGGAGCAGTCACGGTGGCACAGCGGTAGGGTTGCTGCCTTAAAGCAAAATGCAGCGCCAGAGACCCGGGTTCGATCCCGACTACGGGTGCTGTCCTAATGGAGTTTGTACGTTCTCCCCGTGATCTGCGTGGGTTTTCTCTGGGATCTTCGGTTTCCTCCCACACCCCAAAGACGTACATGTTTGTCGGTTAATTGGCTTGATTAATTGGCTTGATAAAAAAAAAGTAAAATTGTCCAAGTTGGCGTATGCAGAGTACTGCCCTGCCGACTACCAACTTCAGAAGGATTCAGAAGGTTCAGAAGGGGGAGCTGACATCCCCCCGATGCAGGAGCCGATCGCCCCGATGCGGAGGGCCAAAACGCCGCCGGCTACCGGAGTCAAGATCGTCCCGTCAACGGGGGGCTCGATGCCCCCGACCGCGGGAGAGCAAAGGGAAGAAATCTGAACATTTTTCGCCTTGCATCATAGAAACATAGAAACATAGAAAATAGGTGCAGGAGGAGGCCATTCGGCCCATCGAGCCAGCACCGCCATTCAATATGATCAGGGCTGATCAGCCACAATCAGTACCCCGTTCCTGCCTTCTCCCCATGCCCCTTGATTCCGCTAGCCCAAAGAGCAAACTCTCTCTTGAATGCATCCAGCGAATCGGCCTCCACTGACTTCCGAGGCAGAGAATTCCACAAATTCACAACTCTCTGTGTAAAAACGTTTTTTCTCATCTCAGTTCTAAATGGCCTACGCCTTCATCTTAAACAGTGATCCGCCTTTCTGGACTCCCACAACATAGGGGACACGTTTCCTGCATCTAGCGTGTCCAATCCCTTAATAATGTTATATGTTTCTATATGATCCCCTCTCATGCTTCTAAATGGCAGTGAATAATCATAATCATAATCATAACCATACTTTATTAGCCAAGTTTATTTTGCAACATACGAGGAATTCCATTTGCCAAGTCAGTCATACAAATGAAAAACAACGGAACACACAAAATACATTTATCATAAACATCCACCACAGTGAATCCTGCACATTCCTCACAGTGAACGGGTCATTTTCAGAATGGCAGGCAGTGGCGAGTGGAGTGCCGCAAGGCTCGGTGTTGGGGCCGCAACTGTTTACCATATATATTAATGATTTGGAAGAGGGAATTAGGAACAAGTTTGCGGATGACACAAAGCTGGGTGGCAGTGTGAGCTGTGAAGTGGATGTTAGGAGGTTGCAGGGTGACCTACACAAGTTGGGTGAGTGCGCAGATGCGTGGCAGATGCAGTATAATATAGAGGTTATGTACTTTATGTACTTTATGTACTATAATAGTGAGGTTATGTACTTTGGCGGCAAAAACAAGGGGGAAGATTATTATCTCAATGGGGTTAGGTTAGGTCAGGGGGAGGAGCAGCGAGACCTGGGTGTCCTTGTACACCAGTCACTGAAAGTTGGCGTGCAGGTACAGCAGGCAGTGAAGAAAGCTAATGGAATATTGGCCTTCATAACAGGAGGATTTCAGTATAGGAGTAAAGAGGTTCTTCTGCAGTTGTATAGGGCTCTGGTAAGACCACATCTGGAGTATTGTGTACAGTTTTGGTCTCCTAATTTGAGGAAGGACATCCTTGTGATTGAGGCAGTGCAGCGGAGGTTCACGAGATTGATCCCTTGGATGGTGGGACTGTCCTATGAGGAAAGATTGAAAAGACTAGGCTTGTATTCACTGGAGTTTAGAAGGATGAGGGGGTATCTTATAGAAATATATAAAATTATAAAAGGACTGGACAAGCTAGATGCAGGAAAAATGTTCCCAATGTTGGGCGAGTCCAGAACCAGTGGCCACAGTCTTAAGGACCTGTCCCACTTGGGCGTCATTTGCGCATAATTTACGTGACATCATTTACGTGTCACGACACATGACGCGCGTGATGCGCGCATGGTGTGCATTACGTGCGCATGGTGCGTGGTGACGAAAACAGTGGCGCACGGTCGCGAGCGGCGTCCCATGATCTTGGTATGTACAAAATCTTCGCGCGCCATCTGTGTGACGCGCAAATGACGCAAAAGTGGGACAGGCCCATTAGAATAAAGGGGAGGCCATTTAAGACTGAGCTGAGAAAAAACGTTTTCACCCAGAGAATTGTGAATTTGTGGAATTCCCAGCCATGGATTTGGGTCCATTGCAGTAGGGAAACTGGTGGGAGGCAGGAGGTGGATACATAATCAATGTCACCAAGTTCAGTAGACGGTAGAGGCAGCAGCACGGCAGGGAGCGAGAAAAAATCGTTGGACTGTACTATTTATTTCAATGAAAGAGGCTTCACAGGTAAGGTGGATAAACAGGGTGTGGCTACTTGCACCTTGGACATTATATCCACCGCGTAAACCTGCTAAGGGGGAATGGGACTAGCAGCATCGTTTCCCACGGTAAAGCGATGCAGGTGAGATAGAGGTGGGAGTACAATATGTGGGGAATTGCTTTACTGATTAAGACGAGCAACACAGGAGTAGTCTGGAGTGATATTACTGATGGTTCGTCCATGGATGCTATATGGCTGACGCTAAAAAAAACTGGGTCCCAAATACTCAATGCGAATTAGAGAAACTAGTATGCCGGGAGATTGCAGACATGTGCAACATTAATAGGGTTGGCACGGTATGGTATTTAAGCTTCCCCAATATAGACTGGGGCTGCCATAGTGCCTAGGGCTTACGAGCGCTGGAACATATCAATAATATTCAGGAATGATTAACAGATTGTGAAGGGCCCTATAAATGAGAGGGCAACACTTGATCTACTCTGAGAGGTTTGAGGATGTCAAGTGAATGAAGTGTTAATGGACAAGCACTTTGTGACGAGCGACAACGATAATTATTGATAAAAACAGAGCTTGTCCCTTGAGGGGATGAGACCAACTTTAATAATGCTGTATTGGGGAAAATAACTTGCTAAAGTTGATTGGAGTAGATTGCTTGCAAGGAAATGGGTGGTCCGGCAAGTGGGGAGCATCTAAAACTTTTGCGGTGAGATTTCAAGGCATGTATGTTCCTACGAAAGAGGAGGGCAAGGCCGGTTGTACAGGAGTACTACATGGCAGGATGACGGCGGTCACGAACAACAAGGAGGCTCTCTGATATGGTCAGCTGGGATCAGGTTTATCCTTGCAGGATTATAAAAGACGTATGAATAAGCTCGTTAAGGACACCAGGAGGGCAAACGCGTGGCATGGGTTAGCTCTCACAGATAACATTCGGAGAATCCAAAGACACTTTATGTATATTAAGAGGGCAATGGTAACTGGAGAGAGAATATGAATCATCAGAACTCAAAGTGCTCATGTATGTGTGGAGCTGCAAGAGATGGGCCAGGTCGTCAATTGACACGTCTCTGTTTTCCCCGTGGAATAAGACATGAAGAATTGTATCTTGCGAATGTTCATGGCATTGTCTTGAAAGCAGCCCGCATTACTGTGATGAGGGTGCTGGATATTCCAGGTGATGACGACAGAAGGACCTCGCAGGCTTCATATTTATCCAAGGGCACAGTGCCGAGCGAGAGACGAAATTCCTGGAACCATCGTTGAGATATTGGAATCTTTGGTTTTCACAGATGAAATTTCGAATTACTGGAGAGTGGCTCAAGTTGTGGTTTTATTTAAGAAGCGCTGCAGATGAATTCCTGAGGACTATAGACCAGTGAACCTAACATCAAAATAAAGGAACGTTTCCTGTGGAATAATATACACGTTGGTCGAAAGGCGGAGATTGACGGGTTGTCAATCTTGGCGCAGGGGATCTTATTGAAACATATAGGATTCTTAGGGGTTTGGATAATCTAGAGGCAGGAAACTTGTTTCCGATGTTGCGGGAGTCCAGAACCAGCGGTCACATTTTAAGAATAAGGAGTAAGCCATTTAGAACGGAGATGAGGAAACACTTTTTCACATAGAGAGTTAAGAGTCTGTGGAACTCTCCGCCTCAGAGGGCGGTGGAGGTTGGTTCTCTGGATGCTTTCAAAAGAGAGCTAGACAGAGCTCTTAAAGATAGCGGAGTCAAGGGATATGGGGAGAAGGCAGGAACGCGGTACTGATTGTGAATGATCAGCCATGATCACATTGAATGGTGGTGCTGGCTCGAGGGGCCGAATGGCCTACTCCTGCACCTATTGTCTGTTGTCTATTGTCACCATGGTCATGTGCAAGTATCTCACGAACTTGACTGAGTATATTTAAGAGATACCCAAGAACCTTGACGAGAGCTGGGCAGTAGACGTGATCTATATGGACTTCGGCAAGGCATTTGATTGTTCTGCATGGCAGGCTGCTCTCGAAAGTTACACTGCATTGGATACAGGGAACATTGGAGATGGGTACATAATTGCCTACCATGTATGAAGTAGAGAGTGGAGGTGGAAGGTTGGTTCAGGTGGAAGACTGAAGGCCTGTGACCAGCAGTATGTCTCAGGTATCCGTGCTGGACCCATTGAGGTTTGTCGTCGAGATCAACAAGAAGGCATGATTTGCAAATCTGCACGTAACACTGGTGGCCACGTAAATCAGACATTTAAACAGGTACATGGATATGAAATGTTTGGGGATATGGGCCAACATGGGGCAAGTTTAGATGGGGCGTCTCGGTCGACATGGACGAAGTGGGTAAATGGACACTACACCATGCTGTATGTCTCTATGATTAATGCCCAGGGCCTTTTACCAGTGAAGATGTTTAATAAAACATGGAGCGGATTATTGATCAGTTGGGCAAGTGCGCCAATAAATGGCAAATTTAGTTTATTTCAGATAATTGTGCAGTCTTGCATTTTGGTAAGTCAAACCAGGGCAGGACATCCACAGAGAATGGCAAGCCCCTGGAGTAATGTAGAGCATAGGGATCTTGGAGTATAAGGTGTTGCATCCCCTGCGGTTGCAGGGAAAGGGGAACCCCCGTTTCCTAAAGAATGAGGACATCTCCAATGCGCTGGTATGGAAAATCTTATCCTTAGCATAGATGCAGCGTACACGGAGGCATTGGGAGTAGGGGATAGGGATTTTACAGCAAGCAGGGTGGGATAAAGTGTAGTCTATGGGAGTCACTGGGTTTATAGTAGATGTCTGCTCCTGTGATGGAGACGGTGAGATATAGAAACGGTAGGGAGATGTCGGAGATGGTCCAAGTACATTTGAGTGCAGGATGGACATTGGTCGTGAAGTTGATGAAGTCAGTGAGTTCTGCATGGGTGCAGGAGGTAGCACCGATGCAGTCGTCAATGTAGCTGAGGTAGAGTTGGGGGATAGGGCCAGTGTACGCCTGGAACCGTGATTGTTCGACGTAACGTACAAAGGAATTAATTCACTGGCACACGATATGTGGAAATTAATTCAGTGGGACATGATATGTGGAAATTAATTCAATGGGCTATTCAATAGCATTAATTCAAGAGCTATGGGGACAGATTAAGTATTTTAGGTCTGTATTATTTTGAGACCAGTATTCTAACGGTAATGCTATCATGTCTAAAATCGTGAGTCGAATAGATGACGAATTCCTTTTCCCACAATAGGGGCATCAAGAATTCTCGTACATAAGGTGAGAGGGGAAAGGGAAAATACGATTCTGAGATGCAACTTTTACACGCATGGTGGGTATATGCAAAACGCATTCAGATCAAATTGTTTAGGCAGGTACAATAACAACATTTAAAAGACATTTGGACAGTTATATGGATAATAAAGTTAGGGCGGTATGGGCCGGCGCGGGCCAATGGAACGTTTAGTTGGGGTGAATTGGTCGACATGGACGAATTGGTCGGACGGTCATTTCTCCATTGGCCGGACCGCATTGCGGTATGAATCTGCAACTAATACCAAGTGTCTTTTTCCAGTGAATGTCGTGGCAATCGTGATCCTGTCCAGGGGAAAGTGCGGCCTCTCTACCTGCACAACTCGCTACCTGGTGGCTATGGCTGCGGCGGATCTACTGATCATTAACACTGCGGTCATTTTGAGCCAGCTCAATAAATATTATTTCCCGGTGAGTTTCCTGGACATCACCCCTGTGTGCCGTGTCATCCGCATTCTGCGCCGGTCAGCCACAGACTGGTCTGTCTGGTTCACCGTCACCTTCACCTTTGATCGTTCTGTCGCCATTTGCTACCAAAACCTGAGAACCAAATATTGCACGGGCGAGACAGCGACTGTCGTTCTCGCAACAACCGGCGTTCTGCTCTGTCTGAAAAACGTCCCCCACTACTTCACCTACATTCCTGGGGAGATTATCGTCGGTGTGGCGTGGGGCTGCTTCCCGAACCCAAGTTCTTTCACTGATCCCGGGTGGGTGGCAGTTGGGTGGTTCGACCGTGTTTTAACGCCGTTCCTCCCTTTCGTTGCAATTCTCTTCCTCAACGCTCTGACAGTCCGGCACATTTTAGTTGCCAGCCGAGTCCGGAAGAGGCTGAGGGGTCAGAGCAAAGATCAGAACTGCAGTGACCCGGAGATGGAGAGCAGGAGGAGGACTGTGGTTTTACTCTTCACCCTCTCGGGCAGTTTTATCCTCTTGTGGCTGCCGTACGTTGTGGAATTCGTCTACACTCAGACCAGAGACACGGGAGAAGACACCAGCGATTCTGATAAGATATTTGCACAAGTCTGATATTGGCTGAGAAACGTCAGCTGCTGCACCAACACATTTATTTACGCGGCGACTCAGTCCAAGTTCAGGGAGCAGTTGAACCGTGCGGTGAAGTATCCGGTCACATGGGTAGTGCGGCTGATTAGTAGTTCCACCCACTGAGAGCAGTCCCGGGTGAACCTCGGTGTCTCAATTTGGCTGCGGCGTCTCACATTCTGTACTTCATTTACAAGGTACCGCTGACGCAACGACTGCGAACGAATTCTCCAATTGTCATCTCCCGGACGTCAACCAACTACAGCTTCTGATCTCGCCCGTTCCAGTGATTCCGGCTGTCCTGATCCTTGAACCTTAATGCCAGGTGATGATGCTCCTCCCCCGCAATCTCCCTGACTGTGGCTCTCTGCGGGCAATTCCCGGGCCTTTGACCCGCTACCCACAACTGCAGAGATCGTGACTTCCAGCCACCATCACCTTGGGCTGTGACACGCTCGGCGACGTGGAGACCGTCAGCGTTCACACTGAACAAAGACGGCCACGTCCACCCTTGAGTCACCGAGACGGCAGTCGCATTGTCCCTGCGACCCTCTGCCTACAATGCCGTATGTGTTTGATGGCCACCAACAACAGGTCGGGCTATTGGCAGCGTATCTCTGCTTCTTTGGGGGGGGCGAGGGGGGGGCATGCAGGAGCCTGTAATTTCACTTCCTTCAACAAAATAAAACACGATTTTATCGTCTGTTTGGTTTACCTTAATGCCAACCCAGACATTGCATTCATTTCAAGCGCCAATGTCCGGCCATCATCGATCACCCACTATTCCAGTCCCAAGTGCAAATTAAATTGATGATTCGCCTTTGGCCGCGTCGGTGGCTGCTTGCATTCAGAGCAACATATAACCTGCCGCTGACCGAACTGTCCTGTCCCAGCGCGCTGGATGCTCGTGCTTCCTCGTGCAATATCCCAGTCTTCATTTTATGTATATTATTCATTTGATTTCTCACTTTACACTAATTACTTCACTGCGACTTTCTTATGACACCGAATACTGTATTTCGACTTTCGCGTTTTATTCCATCTTAAAGCGATGGCTAACTTCACGACATGAATGGTCCAGACAATGATCACTACGAACGCCGGAAGATCTATCAACTTTCCATTAATTGTCGCGGCATTGCCATCGCCGTGTCACTGACCATCAAGGCCTGTATCAAAATTAGAAGTAACCGAAACGCACAAAGACAACGAATATCAGAACAGCTCAGAGGGCAAACAACGCCCGGCGAGTGACACATGTCCCTCAATCCCAAAGTTCTTCTGTAAATCGAGTTTCATCGAGTTCTTTCCCTTATAACGCCACAGACGGTAGACTGTGTCCAAGTTATTGGTTGATTAGTAGCGCATCCATTCTATTTCCTGCCACACCTGTGTAGCAGTCAATCCTATGACACCGATGCGCTTTAGTAACCTAATGAACCACGGGTATGAAGGGCAGGAGATGCATGGGATTGGAACACATAAAAGGCAGAATCCACTCGAGGTTTCAAACGATCTCTAGTAAGTGTCCGTCAACATCTCTAGTAGGTGTTTTCCCAACTGCACCGTGGGGCATGCTCAGAAGAACAACAACAACGGACCACGAAGACGGCGCAGTGCAACCTAGTGGACAGTTGGTGACAGGTAATAAATGCTGGCCTGGGCAGCGACGATGAAATCTCAACCAATAACATGGAAGAAAATGATGGATTCTTATCCTGCTCCAGGTGATTTACAAGGAGAACGTTATGGATCCCTACCCCTGTCTCTGGGGAACTCGCATCAATGTTTGGAGAAATATCGACATAACGAAAGCAGGTATGACTAGTGTAGATGGGACATGTTGGTCGACGTGGGCAAGTTGGGTTGAAGGGCCAGTTTCCACGCTGACACTATGTCATTTGGTAGCCTGAGAAGACTGTTGTGAGACGTCATTTGGTTCAATCAATTCCCATAGAGGATAGAAATCTCCACGTGCTGCGCGGTCTGGTCTCCTGGAGTCACGGAACCTAAAGACAGGACATGCTGTCGGATTGCCCTCGCTCCTCTTCCCCTGGGGCAGGTGGTTTCAGCCGCGGAACTCCCGTTCTACTTCTAGTGCATGTTGGTTTTTACTCTTCCATTAATTAGATCGCGTTTCCAGTGAAGGATGCGGTGATTTGGAGGCGCGGTTCGCCACGAAAGCATGCAAATTACGTTAGAATACTAAGCCCATCGCCTTGCCCCGACCCAAGGCATTGATGCTAGGTTAAACTAATTTCCCTTGCCTGCACACGACCCATTCCCTCCATGTCCTTGTGCCTTGCTAAAGGCTTCTTAAATGCCATTATCATATTTTCTTTCACGAACACTTATAACAGTGCGTTCCAGGCACCCAGCACACATTGTGTAACAAAACAAAAAGGTGTTCCGCACATCTCTTATCATTTATCCCTCACACCTTAAAGCTGTACCTCTTTCGTAGTTGACATTTCCATCGTGCACAAAGGGTTCTGACTATAAATTCTATTTATGCCACTCATGATTTTATATACTTTATCAGATCTCCCCTCAGCCTCCAAAGCTCCACAGAAAACAATATAAATTTGTGCAACCGAGTCCACGCCGACCATCTGTGGTCACTATGGGGCGCCGCGTGAAGGCTGCCTCTGCCTACAATCTGTCCGTTTTTTCCATCTTTTTTTAAATTTTTTAGTTTGCTTTTCTATGTGGGGGAGGGGGCTAGGATAAGGGGGAAACATTCTCCCAGTCGCCTCCTGGCGAGGACGCGACTATTCTCCGAGTCGCGTCCTCGCCCTCCTCCTTGCGGTCTACCACCTAGATTGGAGCGACCTTTCCTGCCGAGGTCCGGACTACAGCTCCAGCAGCGGCGGCGCAGCGCTGGATACATCGCCGAGCGGGCGATGCCGCACCTGGGATCGCCGTTGAAGCTCCGGGGTGCTGGGCCTGCTGCAACGACATCGCGGGGCTGTGGTTTGAAGACCTTCCAGCGCGGGCGGCGCTGACTTCAAAATTGCGGTTCCCTGGGGCCCTTTGCCGAGGGCCGCCAGCGCGGGACCCGCTCGACGCGGCCTGTGGACTTCGGGAGCCGCTGACTCCGGTAGGAAGTGGCCGATTCGGAGGTCCAAGCCGCTGAGATTGTTCTCCCGTTCCGACGTCGGAGTTCCATCATGCATGCGAGAGGGCCTGAGCATCGGGCCACACGTAGCGGCGACTGAACTTTGGGCCTTCCCTCACAGTGTTTTGTTCTTTATTGTGTACAGTTTTGTGGAGTATTGTGTACGGTTTTGGTCTCCTAATTTGAGGAAGGACATCCTTGTGATTGAGGCAGTGCAGCGTAGGTTCACGAGCTTGATCCATGGGATAGCGGGACTGTCATATGAGGAAAGATTGAAAAGACTAGGCTTGTAATCACTGGAGTTTAGAAGGATGAGGGGGGTCTTATAGAAACATTTAAAATTATAAAAGGACCGGACAAACAGATGCAGGAAAAATGTTCCCAATGTTGGGCGTGTCCAGAACCAGGGGCCACAGTCTTAGAATAAAGGGGAGGTCATTTAAGACTGAGGTGAGAAAAAACTTTTTCACCCAGAGAGTTGTGAATTTATGGAATTCCCTGCCACAGAGGGCAGTGGAGGCCAAATCACTGGATGGGTTTAAGAGAGAGTTAGATAGAGCTCTAGGGGATAGTGGATTCAAGGGATATGGGGAGAAGGCAGGCACGGGTTATTGATTGGGGATGATCAGCCATGATCACAATGAATGGCGGTGCTGGCTCGAAGGGCCAAATGGCCTCCTCCTGCATCTATTTTCTATGTTTCCATGTTTCTATGTTTATTTTCGTTTGGCCATATGGTGACCCCAAATTTCACTGTACCAATTGGTGCATGTGACAATAAATGTCTCTTGAATCTCTTCAATCTCTTGTTTACTCCAGTTGCATGTTTAGACTTTACTTTAGACTTTACAAAAACAATGAAGAAACAGGCCCTTGGGGGCCAACCAGCGATCGCCCCGTGTACCAGCATAATCCTCCACTCTAGCGACATTTTACAATTTAGCCGAAGTCAGTTCACCAGCGAACCTATGCGACTTTAGAATGCGGGAGGAAGCCGGAGCTCCCGGAGAAAAACCACGTGATCACAAGGAGAACCCAACAAACGCCAAACAGATAACAAACCCGGGTCTCCGGCGCTTCAAGGCAGAAAATCTACCGCTGCGCCACATGTTATCCCACTCTCTCATCCACTCCCCACACAATTGGGGTAATTTACAGAGGCCAATTAACCATTGCACGTCTTATGGGTGGGGAGGAAACCGGGGCACCCGGGGGAAACCTACCCGGTTAGATGGGAAACGTGCAAAGACGGCACACAGACCACTGTGAGGCAGCAGCTCTACGGGCTGCGCCGTGAAACATCTCACTGATTGAAATTCCGCCCACCAGCGGCACCTTATGGGTGAAACATCGGACATCAGCAGTTGAATGGGGAACCGCACACAACCGAGCGGCCTGTGGGCTGCGCTCACTGGACGATAGTATGATGAACAGAGTATCTCACTGGGCCCCTCACATGCCCCCTGAACTCGGACTGAGCCACAGCGTATATTACAAAAGCAAAATGTTAGAGTAAAGGGCCTGTCCCACAGGCAGGCGATTCCAGGCGGTAAGCGCAGTGTAGCAGGAAGTGGGGACCGCGCGGAGGCCGCGGGGTCGGTCCCACGCAGATCGCCGGAGCCGTATGTATGTTGGTCCCGACACCGCGCGGGGCTCAGAAAAACTAACAGTCCAAAAATCACGTGCGGCAACGGCCTGCCGCCCCGCTGCCGCCTCGACGCCGCGAGCACCGCCTGGACGCCGCGCACCGTCTCGACGGAGTAGGCTAGCACGTTGCGTTGCGCGATGATATCATCCCCCGACGCCGCGCTCGCATGCTCGAGGAACAGGCCGTACGGTAAACACGGCCTCCGCGCGGTCCCCACTTCCTGCTATGCTGCGCTTACCGCCTGGAATCGCCTGCCCATGGGACAGACCCTAAACTCAGCGGGGCAGGCAGCAACCCTGGGAAACGGGGGTGACGTTTCCGTGGGGACCCTTCTACAGACTGATTGAAGAGGGGTGGGGGTGGGGGGGAGAAAGCTGCAAGAGAGGAGGGCCAGGGAGTAGGCCTGGCAAATAATATGTGAACATAGGAGGGCGGAAGGGGAAGTGAGAAGGGGAGCGGGAGGGGGAGGGGCGGATTGCGGAGGGGAGGGGGGAATGGGGGGGCAGGATGGGGAGCTGGATGGGGAGGGGAGAGGGAAGGGTGAGGGGCAGGGTGAAGGGGGAAGGGGGGGGTGGGTTCATCGGCAGCTCGTTAGACAACGGCTTTTTTAGTGCGAACAGAACTACGTGGCCCACAAAAGAGGCGGGTGAGTGATCTACCTGCGACAGGAACCACGTTTACGAAACAAAGTGGACCTCTATTGTCCTAGAATGGAATGCCTCATCTTGGGAGCATAAACGGTGGAGACCGAGTAATTGAGAGTAGGGGATGACGTCTTTGCAAGAGGCCGGGTGGGAGGAGGTGTAGTCCAGATAACTGGGAGTCGGTGGGTTTGTAGTAGACGTCAGTCGATAGTCTCTCCTGTAATGGAGGCAAAGGGGTCGAGTAAAGACAGAGAAGTGTCAGAGATAGTCCTTCAATTTGAGCGCTGGATGGAAGTTAGTGGTGGTTAATAAAGTGCATGAGTTCTGCACGGGTTCATGAGGCAACTTCAATGCAGTCGTCGATATACTTCGGGGGATGATGTCAGTGGTGTCTGCAACATAGACTGTTGGGTGTAATGCACTAAAATGCAGGAATACCTGGGCCCACGCAAGTGCCCATGGCTACATCTTTCACTTGGACAAAAATGAAAGGAGTCAAAAGAGAAATTCTTGTGGGTGAGGACAATTTCTACCAGGCAGAGAAGAGTGATACTCAAAACAAATGTTTGCGTTTCTGTTCGAGTGCATAATTAGGTGTGTGTGTGTGTGTGTGTGTGTGTGTGTGTGTGTGTGTGTGTGTGTGTGTGTGTGTGTGTGTGTGTGTGTGTGTGTGTGTGTGTGTGTGTGTGTGTGTGTGTGTGTGTGTGTGTGTGTGTGTGTGTGTGTGTGTGTGTGTGTGTGTAAAGGTGTTTATGCAGAGTCTGAAATTTCTCAACCACCGTCGTGAAGGATGGGTTAATTCACATTCCAGCCTGTGTCTGTCCTTGTGATGCGATTTAACAAAAGGAATCACACAACAGCCTCAGCCGTGGGGTTATGAAGCTGCCGGAAAGGGTGGAGAATTGAAAGAAAAACCTCCTGCTCCGGAAAGTGCCAACATAACTGTATCAAGCCACGTCGTGAGATTACGTGTTTTACTCAAAATTCCAGCAATTGCAGTTCCTTGTGACCCCCTTCTGCTAGTGCTGTTGGGAAGCGTTTAAACTAACATGACAGGGGGGTGGGAACCAATGCAGGGAATTTAGGGCCGTAAAATGAGGACAGAATCAAAAGTTAGAAGGGAGAAAAGTAAAAGTGGAAGGCAGAGAGATCAATGGCATGAATCAAAAAGGGCCACTTTACATCATGTTTCTGTAAGGGCTAAGAATGTTAAAACAAACCTCAAAGCTTTGTGCCTTAATGCGAGGGGCATTCGTAACAAGGTGGATGAATTGAATGCGCAGTTAGTTGTTAAAGGATATGATATAGTTGGGATTACGGAGACGTGGCTCCAGTGTAACCAAGGCTGGGAGCTCAACATGCAGGATTATTAAATTTTCAGGAAGGATAGACGGAATGGAAGAGGAGGTGAGGTGGCATTGCTGGTTAACGAGTTGATTAATACAATAGTAAGGAGTAACATTAGCTTGGATATTGTATAATCTGTGTGGGTAGAACTGTGAAATAGCCAAGGGCAGAAAACATTTGTTGGAGTTGTGTACAGACTACCAAACAGCAGTACTGAGTTTGGGGGTAACATCAAACAGGAAATTAGGGATGTATGTAGCAAAGATGCAGCGGTTATCATGGGTGACTTCAATCTGCATATAGATTGAGATAACAAAATAGGTAACAAAACTGAGGAAGAGGGTTACCTGGAGAGTATAAGGGATGGTTTTCTAAACCAATATGTAGAGAAACCAACTGGGGGCAGCCCCGCGAAGACTGGATATTGTGGAACGAAGAAGCATTAGTTCGCAACCTTGTTGTGCAAAGCCTCTTGGGCAAAACTGACCATAATATGGTAGCATTGTGCACTAAGATGGAGAGGGACACAGTTAATTCAGAGACAAGGGTCCTAAACTTCAAGAATGGTAACTTTGATGGTATGAGAT
The DNA here is from genome assembly GCA_038087875.1 of Malacoraja senta. Lineage (NCBI taxonomy): Eukaryota > Metazoa > Chordata > Chondrichthyes > Rajiformes > Rajidae > Malacoraja > Malacoraja senta. The sequence continues at coordinate 9,276,667 of CM075981.1, read as the reverse complement.
GGGAATTGGCTAGGATAGATTGGCAACTGATATGTAAAGGGTTGACGGTGGATATGCAATGGCAAAGATTTAAAGATCGCATGGATGAATTACAAAAATTGTTCATCCCAGTCTGGCATAAAAATATAACAGGCAAGGCAGCTCAACCGTGGCTAACGAGGGAGATGGGGAATAATGTTAATCCAAGGAAGAGCCATATAACTTGGCCAGAGGAAGCACCAAACCGGAGGATTGGGAAAATGTCGAATTCAACAGTGGAGGACTAAGGTGCTAATTAAGAGGGGGGAGGAATAGAAACATAGAAACATAGAAAATAGGTGCAGGAGTAGGCCATTCGGCCCTTCGAGCCTGCACCCCCATTCAATATGATTATGGCTGATCATCCAACTGAGTATCCTGTACCTGCCTTCTCTCCATACCCCCTGATCCCTTTAGCCACAAGGGCCACATCTAACTCCCTCTTAAATATAACCAATGAACTGGCCTCAACTACCTTATGTGGCAGAGAATTCCAGAGATTCACCACTTTCTGTGTGAAAAAATGTTTTTCTCATCTCGGTCCTAAAAGATTTCCCCCTTATCCTTATCCAGCCTTTCTTCATATGAAAGTCCTGACATCCCAGGAATCAGTCTGGTGAACCTTCTCTGTACTCCGTCTATAGCAAGAATGTCTTTCCTCAGATTTGGAGACCAAAACTGTACGCAATACTCCAGGTGTGGGCTCACCAAGACCCTGTACAACTGCAGTCTCCGTCTACCGCACCACAGACGGGGGAGGAGTTAATCAGTTTGATTGGCACAGGGAAGAAAGATCTCCTGTGGCGTCGTGTGCTGCATCTTGGTGGAACCAGTCTGTTGCTGAAGGTGCTCCTCAGTTTACCAGTGTGTCATGGAAGGGGTGGGCTGTATTGCCCAGGATGCTCCGCAGTTTGAGGAGCATCCTCCCCTCCAAGACCACCTCCCATAAATCCAACTCCGCCCCCAGGACAGAGCCAGCCTTCCTGGCTTGTTAATTATCTTGGCGTCTGCGGCCGTTGCCCTGCTGCCCCAGCACACGGCGGCAAAGAAGATGACACTGGCTACCACCGATTGGGAGAACATCTGCAGCATCTTACTAAAGATGTTGAACGAGCGGAGCCTTCTGAAAAAGTACAGCTGGCTCTTTCCCTTCCTGTACACGGCCTCGGCTTTCCTGGACGAGTCCTGTTTACTGGCCAGGTAACACTCCAAGGAATGTGTGCTCCCTAATAAACTGCACATCCACACATTGATGTAGACTGGGAAATGTGAACGCATCTGCTGCTGAGCAGTTATTGCGGTAGACCATCGAAGCCAATAATTTCGCGCCATAACGAATCTATCCAAAAAAAATATTGCCGTGTATATTGTGCTATCCGATGGTAGTCATTGAAACAGCATTCCGTTCTCGTCTTGGGCAACGGTATGAAAGATGTCATCATTAAGCAACTGGGAACTATGGACCGCAGAAGCAAATGGGAACCTCCGCCTGCAGTAGTGGGTGCATTAGCATGTTCCTGAATATTACAACAGGCTGCTGATCCGCACAACTCATTAAAACCCGCTCAGGTACGCCGTAAAACCCGCTCAGGTACGCCGTCTGGGCCGCACACTCAGGTCACGGGGTCTTCGGCGTTGTGGGAGCTCCAGTACATTGATCATTATTCTCCCTTCCAAAGCATGCACAATCACATTTAAACTGGTCCGGAAGTGGTGCGTCGTTGCCAATTATATTTAATTTACTTTAATTTAGAGACAAAGCATAGAAATAAGCCTGACGGCCAACCGGGCCCACGCCGACCGCCGATCATAGGTTCATACTAGGACTATTTTATCCCACGTTTTCTCCTACTTCCTACTGATGAGGGACAATTCACAGAGACGAATTAACCAACAAAATCATACGTCCTTGGGATGTGGAAGGAAGACATTCTTGCTATTGAGGGAGTGCACCGTAGGTTCACGAGATAAAATTCCCGGGATTGGCGGAACTGTCATATGTTGATAGATTGGAGCGGCTGGGCTTGAATACTGTGAAATTTTGAAGGATGAGAGGGTATCTTATTGAAACATATAAGATTATTAAGGGTTTGGACACACTAGAGGCAAGAAACATGTTCCCAATGTTGGGCGAGTTCAGAACCAGGGGCCATAGTTTAAGAATAAGTGGTAAGCCATTTAGAACGGAGATGAGGAGAAACGTTTTCACACTGAGAGTTGCGAGTCTGTGGAATTCTGTGGAGTCTGTGGAGGCTGGTTCTCTGGATGGTTTCAAGAGAGTGTTAGATAGAGCTCTTAGAGATAGCGGAGTAAGGAATATGGAGAGAAGGCAGGGACGTGGTACTGATTGTGGATGAACAGCCATGATCACATTGAAAGGCGGTGCTGGCTCGAAGGGCCGAATGGCTTCCTCCTGCACCTATTGTCTATTGTCTATAAACCGGTTCACCGGATCTGATAGTATATAAATGATGAAACAAATATATGCAGAATAAAGTTTTTCGCTTGGTGGAAGTATTAATGACAATAATGGATAATTTAAATTAAGAAGGGCAATAGTTAAAATAAATGCCAGGCAGGTGTCTTTACAAAATTTGGTGGTGTCCACAACGCCCTTCCTGGAGGTGGCTGTAACGGTAGATAGGACACCAGAATTTAAGAGACTTTTACAATGACACATGGAAATACAGGAATGGAAGGACAGGTATCCTGTGTTTGCGATCAGTTTACCATGGTATCATGTTCGTAACCGACAAGCTGGGAATAAGAGTCTGTAACCATGCTGTACTGTTTTATTTTCTTCATAGTGGCACAGGTAGTTGAACTATCGCCTCACATGTCTGCCGACTCCAACCGCGTTCTGCCTGTGTCAAGTCTGCATGTTCTCCGTGTAACCCGTGGGCATCCTCCTATACTCCGGTTTCCAAAGTGAACTGGTTCTACGCTGTAAATTGTCCCCTGTGCAGAGAGAAACGATACGATCCGATTAACGCGGTAGATGGAACATTGGATGGATGAATGGGAGAACTTGATGGAAGTGGGTAGGATTAGCGGTACGTGGTAATGGTCGGCCAGAGCAGCTTGTTTTGTCGTCATCTCTGCGGTGGATCTGCTCACTGCTGCGTTTCACATATCCAGTGAATTCTGGTTGTTCAGTCGTGTTGTTTGTCAATCAATTGCATAATTGAGGTGAACATGTACTTCACTGCGTCCTTGAGCTGCTCTCTGAACTTAGATTGAGTCACTCCATAAATGAACGTGTTGGTGCAACAACTTAACGCGACTAGAATGTCTCCGCATTGTGAAAATATGTATTCGGAATCGTTGTAATTCAGGGGATCTACGCCGCCAATTGTATAATAAAGGAACTCGACAACATACAGTAACCACAGAATAATGAAGCTGCCGGATATGGTGAAGAGTAACAGCACGGACCTCCGCCTACTCTCCATCTCAGGGTCACTGCAGTGTTCCCTCTTGCTCTGACCCCTTAGCCCTTTACGGACCCGATTGGCCATTAAAATATGTCTGACTGTCAGAGAGTTGAGCAACAATATTAACATGAACGGAAGCAATGGAGTTGTAACGGTATTCAACCAAGCATATGCTACCCACTCTGGGGCAGTGAAATAACTGGGCTTCGCAACACAGTCCCATGGTACATCATCAATCATCGTGCCTGGTTCATATGCAAAGTAGAGGGGAACATTTCTCAAACAAAGCAAAAGGCCTGCTGTTGTCAGAACGGCCGCTGCATTTTTCCTGGTGCAATATTTAGGTTTCAGCTTCTGACGACAAATGGCGACATATCGATCAAAGGTGAAAGTGACAGTGAACCAGACAGAGCAGTCTCTGGCTGCGTACCCCATTGCAGAGATCAAACTGCACAGAGGGGTGATATCCAGGAAAGTTCCGGGAAAATAATAATAACTTATTCTCCACAGGATAACGCCACTGACGATGAACAGTAGATCCACCGTTGCCATGGCCACCAGGTAGCGAGTGGTGCAGATGGAAAGGCCGCACTTCCCTTGGACAGGATCACAATCGCGACGAAATTCACTGTACAAACAAAGCAAAGATACTCTACAAATACTGATAACCACTTGGGTCTCAGAACACATAATTCAGGCTGACATTGACAACAATCATACTTCGGTGTGGTTTATTTAAGGACCAGATAGATAGATAGATAGATAGATAGATAGATATATAGATAGATAGATAGATAGATAGATAGATAGATAGATAGATAGATAGATAGATAGATAGATAGATAGATAGATAGATAGATAGATAGATAGATAGATAGATAGATAGATAGATTGATTGATTGATTGATTGATTGATAGATTGATTGATAGATAGATAGATAGATAGATAGATAGATAGATAGATATATAGATAGATAGATAGATAGATAGATAGATAGATAGATAGATAGATAGATAGATAGATAGATAGATAGATAGAAAGATAGATAGATAGATAGATATAGATAGATAGATAGATAGATAGATAGATATATAGATAGATAGATAGATAGATAGATAGATAGATAGATAGATAGATAGATAGATAGATAGATAGATAGATAGATAGATAGATAGATAGATAGATAGATAGATAGATAGATAGATAGATAGATACATAGATAGATAGATAAATAGATAGATAGATAGATAGATAGATAGATAGATAGATAGATAGATAGATAGATAGATAGATAGATAGATAGATAGATAGATAGATAGATAGATAGATAGATAGATAGATAGATAGATAGATAGATAGATAGACAGATAGATAAATAGATAGATAGATAGATAGATAGATAGAAAGAAAATAGGTGCAGGAGGAGGCTATTCGGCCCTTCGAACAGCACCGCCATTTATTGTGATCATGGCTGATCGTCCCCAATGAATAACCCGTGCCTGCCTTCTCCCCATATCACTTGATTCCACTAGCCCCTAGAGCTCTATCTAACTCTCCTGAAATCCATCCAGTGACTTGGCCTCCACTGCCCTCTGTGACACGGAATTCCACAAATTCACAACTCTCTGGGTGAAAAAGTTTTTTCTCACCTCAGTCTCAAATGGCCGTAAAGATTATTTTTCCACCTACAACACCAAATTCGAAACAGAAGGGAGTGTCATCGGGAATGGAGCTAGGAAGTTCATATTCAAATGACAGCGGGGGCTATCCTACAATTTATAAAGCATGAGATTCTGGCATTGAGCATTTCCCTTCCAGTTAAGATAGACACAAAATGCCGGAGTCAAACGCATAATTCCGGGGCCGTGCGGCGTTGTTCCCAACACCGCAAGGTGCTAAAATAAAACCAACACCGTTCAAAAAACTTTTCCTACTGCACAGCCTCCACCAGTGAGGCACGAGTGCGGCACGGCCGCCGCCACAGCCGCCGCCAGTGTGGCACGAGCGCCGTGCGTCGAACTTGCACCGCCACAGCCTCCGCCAGTGAGGCACGACCGCCGCCACAGCCGCCGCCACAGCCTCCGCCAGTGACTCACGTGTGCGACACGGCCGCCGCCACAGCGCCGCGATCAGCACGGCCGCCGCCACAGCCCCGCAGATACGAAATGACGTCATCGCAGTCGGCCCGCCCTTTTTTTTTACTTACCGCAAGCTTGTGGGACCAGCTGCACTTAATCACTCGGCCCCCGCGCAGCACCCGTGCAGCGCTCCCGTGGCATAGGCTCGACGCCGCGCTTCACCGCCGATGACCGCAACACCGTAAGATAGAGCCTTAACTCAGCGGGACAGGCAGCATCTCTGGAAAGAAGAAATGGATGACGTTTCGGGTCGAGACTCTTCTTAGCATCTGCAGTTCCTACCTACACGCTCCCCTTCCAGTTATTGGGCACCGTTCCCTCCGTTGAAACGTATTGTGTTAATTTCGTGTGCTCTCTTGAACTCTGGCGCTGTTTCGCATATTCTTTTGTAACATAGCTGAGCCTATTTCTAATGGAATAATTAATGATGCCAATATTCATTGGCAAATGTGCTGTTCTACTGTGCCACACAATAAAAAGACGAACGAATATGTGTGAGGGTATTATTATCGAGAGCGAGGAAGGATATCTCCGTCTACGTTTATAAAAAGATCTAGATTATGTGCAAAGGTGGGCCTTAGAATGGCATAAGGAATTGACATGTGTGAGCTGTTGAACATTCACAGTAAATGAGAAAATTACATCCAATTGCTCATTACCAATTCTTCTCGCTGTCTCCAGCTGAGAACCGAAGACGGGGATAACAGAGTTACATTGCATTGGATCTCATTGAAACATATAAGATTGTTAAGGGTTTGGACACGCTAGAGGCAGGATACATGTTCCCGATGTTGGGGGAGTCCAGAACCAGGGGCCACAGTTTAAGAAAAAGGGGTAAGCCATTTAGAACGGAGACGAGGAAACATTTTTTCTCACAGAGAGTTGTGAGTCTGTGGAATTGTCTGCCTCAGAGGGCGGTGGAGGCCGGTTCACTGCATACTTTCAAGAGAGAGCTAAGTAGGGCCCTTAAAGATTCCGGAGTCAGGGGATATGGGGAGTAGGCAGGAACGGGGTACAAATGGGGGATGATCAGCCATGATCACATTGAATGGCGGTGCTGGCTCGAAGGGCCGAATGTTCAACTCCTCCACCTATTGTCTATTATCTATTTCTGTTAGCCGTTGATGACACACAATTTCGTCAGCTCAGCTCCGACTGTGGAATCTACGCAACTGCTAGAGGTCGAAAAGAGCATTAGAAAGGCCAGGAAGGTAAATGGTCCGCGAATGCACTATCCGACGATTAAGAAACGCTAAAGGTTCATCATCCACCTTCGCCAATACCGATTCCCGCGCTTCGTTCCGGAGCCCCGGATTGCGAAATTCTTCATTTCCAACCGGGCCCTGGTTTCCGCGCTTCATTTAAATTCATTCAATTCCGTTGGCATAGTTTGCAGGAAACAATTGCCTCGTTCTGTTTGCTGGCTTTTGTTGACCTTGTCGCATATAATGATACTAGGAGATTTCGAGGAATCGATGAATGATGGAAAAGGGAAACTTCGGCCAAATAAAAATTAAAACCATTAACAGATCAACTAAAATGTAAGTCTCATGCCTTCCGATCCCATCCTGGGGACTTTTTGAAAAGCAGCCTGACCTCAGGAGCTTGATGGTACTTCCACCGGTCCACGCGTTGGTCCAAGGGAAGTCCTGTGAACTTGCTCGCGGCACAGACTGACATCCCACATGTCCGCGATTCTTGCATAAACTACAAACAACAATCAACGAAATTTTCCTTAACAAATTATGGAGAGGGGGGTTATTTAGTCGAGCTAAGTGTCCGGTGTCTCAGGGAAGGAAGCAATGCATTGTCTTTCAGTATATGTAGTTGTGACTGCAAGCTCTGAAGCCTCGTGATTTCCTGGACATTCCAATTGAATATTATTATTTTCCGAAGAACCTAGTTGGGTTTTTTTCCTGACGAAACCCGCTTGCACGTTGAGTGCGGCCAGCAGCCAATTATATTTTAATTGTGAAGCCTGTTACAATTCTTGCATTACACCCGTGTTAGCTGAACAAATAAGAAGTTCCATTGACTTATAAAATAATTGAAGTTGTTTTGAAATATTAATAGAATAGTACAAAACTATTCTAGTTGCACAACATAATGTGCTGGGGTAAGTCACCGCGTCAGGCAGCATCCGTGAAGGGGAGCACGGTAGTGCGTCAGGATCCTTTTCAGTCCGATGTCAGTTCGACAATTATAGAAACATAGAAACAGAGAAAATAGGTGCAGGAGTAGGCCATTCTGCCCTTCGAGCCAGCACCGTCATTCAATATGATCATGGCTGATCATCAAATATCAGTATCCCATTCCGGTTTTTTCCTCATATCCCTTGTTCGGAATGTGCCACACTGTCTGATATATATTGTCCACCACACATCTATTCCACCAAGTCCAAGAACCAGAAATCTAAGCAAGTTAGGCCCGTCTTCAGCGCATGCCCAATGCCGAGCAATGATTAACACAGTTTCATTAGATGTGGTGGAGTCTCGAGCCATTAATGCGCATTTATCTTTGCAAACAAAACTGAGCAATTTTTGTAACCAGGAACAAACCTTTTTCAATGCAGGTAGCATTTTGTGTCTATCTTCGGTGTAAACCAGCATCTGCAGTTACTTCCTACAAACAATGTCCAACACTAGATGACGCAGCTGCATGGTGAGAGGGAAAAAGTATACTGCAGATATGCGGGGCAAGTATTTTAACCAGAAAGTGATGGGGCCTGGAAAGCATTGCCACGGATGGTGGTAGATATAGATACGACTGAGGCGTTTAAGAGGCCTTTAGATAGACATGCGGAAGAGCAGGAAATCGAATGATATTGATCATGTACAGGAAGATGACATCAGTTCAATGTGGCATCATGTTTGGCCTGAACATTTGGGGCTGAAGAGCCCGTTACAGTGCTGTACGGTTTTGTGTTCTATCTTCAACAATAAACCCCTAGCTTGCCCAACTTCCCCTTACTGTTAAGGATATCGAGACCTGGCAACATATGCCAAATATTATCTGCACTTCTTCCAACATACTGGTATCTTCCCTCGAGTAGGATGATCGAAACTGAATACAATACATACAGTGAGGCTTCCACAACGTATTGGACAACTGTAACATAATGTCCCAACTACAACACTTAGTTCCGTGAGTGACGAAGGACAACGTGCTTTCTTTCACCACGACGCCACGTTCAGTAATGGGACAGATATTACTTTAACGCTCTACTATTATCAATGCCTTCTGCTCTATAATGCGCCTGACCTACACATATTCCACAGAGAAAAACGTTGATCTCATCGCCCTCTTCAGTTCGCTGGTCACTGTGTAAACCCCATTGCACAGTAAACTCCATTGCACTACATCTCCGATAATCCGTTACCTGCCCGTTCAGAGCAAGATGTGTTTCTAGCGTTCCCTATAAACGAGCCAGGCCCCGGTTTATGCTCCACTTTAAACTAAATGGGATCAACTACAGATTGCATAAAACAATGCACAACATTATAGAAATTGAATGTGCAACTGGTGCGACTAGTAACAAAGATTAACATCCCGCCAATCCATAACCAGCCAGGTCGCCAGAATGGGGTCTGCCAGAGGTTTAATTGCCAGCAGCTTCTAAATGATGAACCAATACGCGCGGACACTGCAAATGCAGCACTGACCCCTTTCGCCGTCTTCTTCCCAGCATCTGTTTCGAATGATTGTTTATATTCCGCAGAGTTAATAAAATGAAACATTTTATTGACTTCTGGATGAACAGAGCATCCACATCCGACGTACGCCTAGCCGTCACAGATACGCTAGCATTACCACACCGTCACGGTCTGAACGAATCCAAAATTCCAACATACAATATTGCAAATTTTAGGTTGCCAATGTTCTTACCTGGTATGCCAATAACTGCAATGATCACATAACTTATTTTTCTGGCAATGTAAAATATTCCAAGCATGTTCTTTAAAAATCAATTCGTCTTCAAGACGCCCTAGATGTCTCCCAGGGAACCTCTGAGCTAATGCATCTGCTCCGTCAGTAATTTATACCCTGCAGCTTTCCCCCAGCGATTATTAGCGATAATCATTGTTCAAAACATCGTACTTTACAATCTGCACGAGAAAAAAAACGTCATTAAAGTTAAATCCCAATTGTCATAATCTCCTCGTCCACCAAAGCTCTCCCTCTAGCTCAGGCACGCCAGTAGTGGCTGAACCCTCGTAAATCGCCTCTGCACACGTTCCAACAATGATATCCTTTCAAAACCGCACAGATTTCGATGACGTATGTACGTTTGTGATGTGGCGGAGGTAAGCGTTGGGGAGCACTTCGGGTCCTGTGATCACAATACCATTAGTTTCAATATAATTATGGAGAGGGTCAGAACTGGACCTAGGGTTGAGATTTTTGATTGGAGAAAGGCTAACTTTGAGGAGATGCGAAAGGATTTAAAAGGAGTGAATTGGGACATGTTGTTTTATGGGAAGGATGTAGAAGAGAAATGGAGGACATTTAAGAGTGAAATTTTAAGAGTACAGAATCTTTATGTCCCTGTTCGGTTGAAAGGAAATAGTAAAACATTGGAAAGAGCCATGGTTTTCAAGGGAAATTGGACACTTGGTTCGGAAGAAGAGAGAGATCTACAATAATTATAGGCAGCATGGAGTAAATGAGGTGCTTGAGGAGTATAAAGAATGTAAAAAGAATATTAATTAATAAATTAGAAAAGCTAAAAGAAGATATGAGGTTGCTTTGGCAAGTAAGGTGAAAGTAACTCCAAAGGGTTTCTGCAGCTATATTAATAGCAAAAGGATAACAAGGAATAAAATTGGTCCATTAGAGAGTCAGAGTGGACAGCTATCTGCAGAGCCAAAAGAGATGGGGGAGATGCTGAACAATGTCTTTTCTTCGGTATTCACCAAGGAGAAGGATATGGAATTATGTGAGGTAAGGGAAACAAGCAGAGTAGTAATGGAAACTATGAGATTCAAAGAAGCGGAGGTGCGGACACTTTTGAAAAATATGAAAAAGGATAAGTCTCCAGGTCCTGACAGGATATTTCAAACAAAAGTGTCTATTTTGAATGAGACTGCCGCAGAGGTCCCGGGTTTTACCGGCTCATGAACCAGCCTAATTAATGGGTGAGGACAGTTCCTGTGGGTTCCCCCGTTTACTGAACCCCACTGACCGCCAGTGTGCAGAGTGGGGTTCACGGCCATAGTGGGACTAGTGCAGTGTCAGGCTGGGGTCAGACCTGTAAGAGTAAAAAGTCTTATTTCTGCTGTAAATGTCACATCCTGACCAAGAATCGAATGCTCTAATGTTTACTCGATGAGTATTTATTTTCAGAGTATTTATGTACATTGAGCCTATATTTATGTTAGAGACCCACCCATGGTGCGTTTGCAAATGAGGGCTATTACCTTTAACCTAAAAGAACCCCAAAAGTGTTGATTGTTTGTGTATCTGTAGTTTATGCGGGTGTCTGTGTGTACCTGTTAAACGTGTATCTGTAGATGTGTGTGCGTATGTGTGGATGAGTGTGTGGATGGATGTGTGTGGATGGATGTGTGTGTGTGGATGGATGTATGTGTGGATGGATAATTGTGAATGGATGTGTGTGTGGATGGATGTGTGTGTGTGTGTGTGTGTGTGTGGATGTATGTGTGGATGGGTGTGTGGATATGTGTGTGGATGTTTGTGTGCGTGGATGGATGTGTGTGTGGATGTGTGGATGGATGGATGGATGGATGTGTGTTTGGATGGGTGTGTGGATGGGTGTGTGGATGTATGTATGTGGATGGATGTATGTGGATGGATGTACGTGTTGATGGTGTGTGTATGTGTGGATGGATGTGTGTGTGGATGGATTTATGTGTGTATGTGTGGATGTGTGTGTGGATGTGTGGATGGATGTGTGTATGTGTGGATGTACGTGTGTATGTGTGGATGGATGTATGTGTGGATGTGTGGGAGGATGTGTGGGTGGATGTGTGGGTGGATGTGTGGGTGGGTGAGTGTGTGTATGTGTGTATGTGTGGGAGGACAGTCGCAGTCATTCCCCAGCACGCCATAATCATGTCATTCACTCATTGTTTAAATAATTCGACACAAAAAACAGTAAAACTATACTCCACATTTAAAGACTTTATATAATCATTTATTTCTCCAATCTTTTGGTTTACTTTTTTAAATATTTTTATTTTATTAGAAGTAAGTACAATTGTATACAATCATATTTTCATAATACATTTTATGAACAGCTTCTTATTTTTTTTATTATAATAAAGAAGAAAAAGAAAAAGAAATTAGATAATGAAGTATAGAAAAATATGAGATATATAGTGTGTGGAAAAGAAAAATAGAAAGTGAAAGAAGAAAGTTAAAGAATAGAAAATAGGAAAAAGAGAATAAAGGGAAGAAAAAGAAAAAAGAAGTAAGGAGATCGTATTTATAATTTTGACCATCCCTCGCCCAGTCACGAGTTAGCTTTTACAATTGTGTTGCACCATATGATTCCAAAAAGACGACAAATGGAGACCAACTCGTTATGAATTGGTCAAATTTATCTATATGGGGGAATCGCATTTCCTCAAGATGTGCGGTGTCCAACATACTTGCAATCCACATTTTGAGCGTTGGTATTGGTGTTTTTTTCCAAAATTTAAGTATTAATTTTTTTGCTATTATTAAACCATAATTAAACAATAATTTTTGAGATGGATTCAATTTATTCCCCTCTTCCATTACCCCAAATATAATCAATTCATTATTTGGTTCCATTTTTATCTTAAATAATTTTGTGAATATTTCGAAAATATCACTCCAAAATTTATGAAGTTTTATACAGGAAACAATAGAGTGTGTTATAGTTGCATCTTGCGTTAAACATTTATCGCAAGTGGGGGATATATTTGGGTAGAATTTATTTAATCTTGTTTTTCAGTAATATAATCTATGTAAAATTTTAAATTGAATTAGATTATGTCTTGCATTAATCGAACATTTGTGAATGGATGTCAAATACTTTTCCCATGTAACCTTCGTAATTTTTATCATTAATTCCCGTTCCCACTCTTCTGTAAGTACCTCTGTCGCTGGTAAATCTATATTTAAAATACTATTATATAAATATGATATTGATTTTTGCGTATCAGCTTTAATATTAATTGCTTCTTCCAATAAATCAGGAGTTATTTTTTGATATCCTTGTATGTATGTCTTCAAGAAATCGCAAAGCTGACGATATTTAAAATAATGATTGTTTTTCAATTTAAATTTTAATTGTAATTGTTGAATTGATAGTAAATCTCCCATTTCATACATATCCCCGATCCTTTTAATTCCTAAACTTTCCCATTGATTATATATTTTGTCCATTAGAGATGGTTTAAATAAAGGATTATTCGCTATTGGTGTTAACAATGATAGGTTTCTTAATTTTAAGGATAATTTCATTTGTTTCCATATTCTTATTGTATCCTGTATAATTGGGTTCTTCTTATATATTGTATTGTTCATTTTGTTCGGGGAGAAGAGGATCGTTCCTATATTACAAGGAAAACAATCCTCTTTCTCCATTTTTATCCATTCTGTCTGTTGGGTAGAACTCTATCCAACCAGTAAATTATATTCTTAATATGTATTGCCCAATAATAATACAGAAAATTCGGGAGTGAAAGTCCCCCGACATCTTTTGGTTTACATAAGTGTTATTTTTTAATTCTATGTGATTTATAATCCCAAACAAATTTAGTAATATTAGAGTTTAATTTTTTTTTAAATATGTTGTTACATATACTGGTGTAGACTGAAATAAGTATAATAACTGTGGTAGAAAGATCATTTTTATAGCGTTTTCCAAAATTTAATCATTATATTAAGTTTGTTTATTAAAGGTATAAAATTGGCATTGAATAAAGCTTTATGTTTTCTAGTAATCTGAATACCCAGATATTTACATTTTTCTGTTGCTATTTTAAAGGGGAACTTCAGTAAGTGTGTAGATTCTTGAGGTTTTAACGTCATGATTTCACTTTTGTTCCAATTTATTCTATATCCAGAAAAGGAACCAAATTCCTCTATTAAGTTCAATAAATTTGGTATGCTCGTTTCTGAGTTTGTTACATATAGCAGAATATCGTCTGCATATAATGAAATTGTATTATTTCAGTCCCTAGTATCATAACCCTGAATATTCGGATGACTTCTTATACTTTCAGCCAAAGGTTCTATCATCAGGGCGAATAGTAGGGGTGATAAAGCACATCGCTGCCTATTACCCCTTGATAATTCAAATTTTTGAGATAACATATTATTAGTTAATATTCGTGCCATCGGTTTATCATATAATAATTTCACCCATGTAATAAAATTCTCTCCCATATTCAATTTTTGTAATACTTTGTATAAATACTGCCATTCTACCTGATCAAATGCTTTCTCTGCGTCCAAAGAAATAATTGATATATCTTCTTCCTCCACTTAATAATAATAATAATAATAATAATAATAATAATAATAATAATAATAATTATTATTATTATATATTTTATTGTCATTGCACGTCAGTGCAACGAAATTTAGTACGCAGCTCCACCGATGTACAAGAAAAGTAAAATAAATAAATAAGCAAGCTGAGTGACGTGACCATCCGAGGGAGACTGTCCAGCGGGGGTGGGTGGGGGGGGGGGCACTCAGCAGGGCCGGTTCAGACCCGCTATAGCTCTTGGAATAAAGCTGTTTCTGAGTCTGGAGGTTCGGGCGGAGAAGGCCTTGTAACGTCTGCCGGAGGGAAGTAGTTCAAGCAGTCCGTTACAAGGGTGTGATGAGTCCTTATGGATGCTGACGGCCTTCCTGAGGCACCATGTGTGGTAGATGCCCTCCAAGGCTGGTAGCTCTGTCCCAATGATCCTCTGCGCTCTGTGGACGACGCGCTGAAGAGCTCTCCTCTCCACCTCCGTGCAGCTGAGATACCACACAGAGATGCCATACGTTAATATGCTCTCTGTGGTGCAACGGTAGAACGTTGTCAGCAGCTGTTGGGGCAGACCGGTCTTTTTTTATGTCCTCAGGAAGAACAGTCGTTGCTGTGCCTTCTTGACCAGCGCAGCGGTGTTGTTGGACGATGTGAGGTCCTCTGAAATGTGAGTGCCCAGAAACTTAAAGCTGGACACTCTCTCCACACTTTCCCCGTAAATGGAGATTGGGGCGTATTCGCCATTATGGGACCTCCTGAAGTCAATAATCAGCTCCTTGGTCTTGGAGATGTTTAGTGACAAGTTGTTATGAGCGCACCAGTCCGCCAGGTTCTGCACCTCCGCTCTGTATTTTGTTTCATCAACGTTGGTGATCAGCCCAATAACTGTTGTGTCGTCTACAAACTTCACGATGGTGTTGGTGTCGAATGCAGGGACACAGTCGTGAGTGAAGAGGGAGTAGAGCATGGGGTTAGTACACAGCCCTGTGGTGTGCCGGTGCTCAGGGTGATAGTGGAGGACAGGTGCGGGCCCAGTCTCACTGCCTGCGGTCGCTCCGTCAGAAAGTTCAGGATCCAATTGCATATCGGCGAGCTGAGGCCTAGCTGGTGGAGTTTGGTGGTGAGCTTGGTGGGGATGACCGTATTGAATGCAGAGCTATAGTCAATGAAGAGCATCCTCACATACGTGCCCTGTCTGTCCAGGTGAGTCAGCACAGTGTGAAGAGCCAGAGAGATGGCATCCTCTGTTGATCTATTTGCCCTGTATGCAAATTGATGGGAGTCCAGTGAGGCAGGGATGCTGGATTTGGTATGGCAGAGGACCAGCCTTTCGAAGCACTTCATTGGGATTGGAGTTAGGGCAACCGGGCGGTAGTCGTTCAGATTGGTGACTTTGGACTTTTTCGGCACCGGCACTATGGTGGCTGTTTTCAGGCACTTGGGGACCGTTGCCAGAGATAGAGACAGATTGAAGATTCTCGTGAATACCTCCGTCAGCTGTACAGCACAGTCCTTTAGTACCCTTCCCTGGACTCCATCCGGGCCTGCAGCCTTGCGTGGATTGATCCTACGCAGAGCGCACTGTACCTCCTGGGTGCTCAGTGTTAAGGCCTGTCCCTCCGCCATGGCCGGGGTTATTCCACTCCTGGTGGTGTTGCCAGTTTCGAACCGGGCAAAGACGGTGTTTAGTTCGTTGGCCAGTGTGATATCACCGTGGGGGCAGACGGGGCTGCTCTTGTAGTCGGTGATGTCCCTGACACCCTGCCACATGTTTCTGGTGTCCGCGGTGTTGAAGTGGTCTTCTACCCTTTGCCTGTGGAGGTCTTTGGCCTTTTTTATGCCTCTGTTCAGGTTCGACCTGGCCGCACTGTAAGCAGAAGTGTCCCTGGATTTAAAGGCATTGTTGCGTGCCCTTAGCATATCCTGAACCTCCTTGTTCATCCAGGGTTTCCGGTTCGGGAACATCTTTATTTGCTTGTCCACTGTGACAGTCTCCACACAGCAATTGATGTAGGAGAGCACAGTGGATGTGTACTCATCCAAGTCTACCTCTGTACCACTGGAAGCTTGTTGTGCAAACAGGTCCCAGTCGGTGCGATCAAAGCAGTCCTGGAGTTGTACGGTGGCGTCCTGGGGCCATATTTTGACCGTTCTTATTGCAGGTTTGGTCTTGCGGATGAGGGGTTTGTATGCAGGCAGTATAAACTAGACTTTAAACTAGAACGGTTGGGGGGGGAACTCAAATAGAGAAAGATGGTAGAAAATGTGTGAGGCAGGAGGCAGGGAAGGGAAGCACTCGGACCCAAAATGTAGGGGAGAAAGAAGAAAAAGATAATAAACAGAGAATAACTGGTGGTGGGTTTCTTAAATGTGTATATTGTAATGCTAGGAGCATTGTAAGAAAGGTGGATGAGCTTAGAGTCTGGATTGACACCTGGAAGTATGATGTTGTGGCGATCAGTGAAACATGGTTGCAGGAGGGCTGTGATTGGAAACTAAATATTCCAGGATTTCGTTGCTTCAGGGGTGATAGAATTGGAGGGGCAAGAGGTGGGGGTGTTGCATTGCTTGTCAAGGAAGATATTACAGCAGTGCTTTGGCAGGATAGATTAGAGGGCTCGTCTAGGGAGGCTATTTGGGTGGAGCTGAGAAATGGGAAAGGTGTAGCAATACTTATAGGGGTGTATTATAGACCGCCAAATGGGGAGCGAGAATTGGAAGAGCAAATATGTAAGGAGATAGCAGATATTAGTAGTAAGCACAAGGTAGTGATTGTGGGAGATTTCAACTTTCCACACATAGATTGGGAAACTCATTCTGTAAAAGGGCTGGATGGTTTGGAGTATGTAAAATGTGTGCAGGATAGTTTTTTGCAGCAATACATAGAGGTGCCTACTAGAGAAGGTGCAGTGCTGGACCTCCTGTTAGGAAATGAGACTGGGCAGGTGGCGGAGGTAAGCGTTGGGGAGCACTTCGGGTCCAGTGATCACAATACCATTAGTTTCAATATAATTATGGAGAGGGTCAGAACTGGACCTGGGGTTGAGATTTTTGATTGGAGAAATGCTAACTTTGAGGAGATGCGAAAGGATTTAAAAGGAGTGAATTGGGACATGTTGTTTTATGGGAAGGATGTACAAGAGAAATGGAGGACATTTAAAGGTGACATTTTAAGAGTACAGAATCTTTATGTACCTGGTCAGTTGAAAGGAAATAGTAAAAATTGGAAAGAGCCATGGTTGTCAAGGGAAATTGGACACGGTTCGGAAAAAGAGAGAGCTACAATAATTATAGGCAGCATGGAGTAAATGAGCTGCTTGAGGAGTATAAAGAATGTAAAAAGAATATTAAGAAAGAAAGTAGAAAAGCTTAAAGAAGATATGAAGTTGCTTTGGCAAGTAAGGTGAATGTAAATCCAAAGGGTTTCTACAGCTATATTAATAGCAAAAGGATAACAAGGAATAAAATTGGTCCATTAGAGAGTCAGACTGGCCAGCTATCTGCAGAGCCAATTGAGTTGGGGGAGATACTGAACAATTTCTTTTCTTCGGTATTCACCAAGGAGAAGGATATGGAATTATGTGAGGTAAGGGAAACAAGCAGAGTAGTAATGGAAACTATGAGATTCAAAGAAGCGGAGGTGCGGACACTTTTGAAAAATATGAAAACGGATAAGTCTCCAGGTCCTGAGGATATTCCCGAGGACATTGAGGGAAGTTAGTGTAGAAATAGCAGGGGCTATGACAGAAATATTTCAAATGTCATTAGAAACGGGAATAGTGCCGGAGGATTGGCGTACTGCGCATGTTGTTCCGTTGTTTAAAAAGGGTTCTAAGAGTAAACCTAGCAATAATAGACCTGTTAGTTTGACGTCAGTAGTGAGCAAATTAATGGAAAGGATACTTAAAGATAATATATATAAGCATCTGGATAAGCAGGGTCTGATTAGGAACAGTCAACATGAATTTGTGCCTGGAAGGTCATGTTTGACTAATCTTCTAGAATTTTTCGAAGAGGTTACTAGGGAAATTGATGATGGTAAAGCCGTGGATGTTGTTTATGTGGACTTCAGTGAGGCCTTTGACAAGGTTCCTCATGGAAGGTTGGTTAAGAAGATGCAATTGTTGGGTATTAATGGTGGAGTAGCAAGATGGATTCAACAGTGGCTGAATGGGAGATGCCAGAGAGTAATGGTGGGTGGCTGTTTGTCAGGTTGGACGCCGGTGACTAGTGGGGTGCCTCAGGAGACTGTGTTGGGTCCACTGTTGTTTGTCATGTACATCAATGATCTGGATGATGGTGTGGAAAATTGGATCAGTAAGTATGCAGATGATACTAAGATAGGTGGTGTGGTGGATAATGAAGTAGATTTTCAAAGTCTACAGAGAGATTTAGGCCATTTGGAAGAGTGGGCTGAAAGATGGCAGATGGAGTTTAATGCTGATAAATGTGAGGTACTACATTTCGGCAGAACAAATCAAAATAGGACGTACATGGTAAATGGTAGAGAATTGAGGAATGCAGTTGAACAGACGGATCTAGGAATAACTGTGCATAGTTCCCTGAAGGTGGAATCTCATGTAGATAGGGTGGTAAAGAAAGCTTTTGGGGTGCTGGCCTTTATAAATCAGAGCATTGAATATAGAAGTTGGGATGTAATGTTAAAATTGTACAAGGCATTGGTGAGGCCAATTCTGGCGTATGGAGTACAATTTTGCTCGCCTAATTATAGGAAGGATGTCAACAAAATAGAGAGAGTACAGAGGAGATTTACTAGAATGTTGCCTGGGTTTCAGCAACTAAGTTACAGAGAAAGGTTGAACAAGGTTAGGTCTTCATTCTTTGGAGCGCAGAAGGTTAAGAGGGGACTTGATAGAGGTCTTTAACATTATGAGCGGGTTAGACAGAGTTGACGTGGATAAGCTTTTTCCATTGAGAGTAGGGAAGATTCAAACAAGGGGACATGACTTGAGAATTAAGGGTCAGAAGTTTAGGGGTAACATTAGGGGGGAACTTCTTTACTCAGAGAGTGGTAGCTGTGTGGAATGAGCATTCAGTGGAAGTGGTGGAGGCTGGTTCGATTTTATCCTTTAAAATAGATTGGATGGGTATATGGACGGGAAAGGAATGGAGGGTTATGGTCTGGAAGGGTTGTGAACGGAGGGTTATGGTATGGCCACCCAAACCACCCCTCCCCAGGTACCTTTCCCAGCAACCGCACGAGATGCAACACATGCCCCTGTATCTCCTCTCTCGATCCCAGGGACCCCGACATCCCATCCAGATGTGGACAGAGGTTGACGTGCACCTCCTCTAACGTCATCTCTATGGAATTATCTGTCACAGACGGCAGTGGAGACAAATTGACGGTTTGTTTCAAGAAAGAGTTAAATATAGCTCTGAGGGTTAAAGGAATCAAGGGATATGGGGAGAAAGCAGGAACGGGGGTACCGATTTTGAATGATCAGCCAAGATCTTGTTGAATGGTGGTGCTGGCTCGAGGGCCGAATGGCCTATTTCTACACATATTTCCTATGTTTCTATATTTCTATCTACTGCATCCAGTGCTCCCGATGTGGTCTCATGTACATCGGCGAGACCTAGCGTAGACTCGGCGACCGTTTCGCCGTACACGTGCGCTCGTTCCTCCAACTAGACTGGATCTCCCGGTTGCTAACTATTTTAAGTCCCCGTCCCATTCACATACTGACATTTCTGTCCTGGGCCTCTTCCATTGCCAGATTGCAGCAAACTGTAGGTACAGCGCCTCATATTTTATGTGGGTAGCTTACAATCCAGAGTGAGAACAGTGAATTCGCCAATTTAACGTAACTGACGGAATGGATTTAAGAGAGTTAGATAGAGCTCTAGGGGCGAGTGGAATCAAGGGATATGGGGAGAAGGCAGGCACAGGCTATTGATTGGGGACGATCAGCCATGATCACAATGAATGGCGGTGCTGGCTCGAAGGGCCGAATGGCCTCCTCCTGCACCTATTTTCTATGTTTCTATGTTTTGATGTTTCTATGACAACCTCTTCTCCCCTCTCCCTTATACCCCCACCCTCCTCTGTGCCCCACCTGGGCTCGCACCTATTTCTCCTCTCCCCTCCCCCTCCACCTACATGCCATTCTCTCGCGTCCCAATTTACAACTCTTCAATCCTTTTATCTTACAGCGTGTTTTTAAAAAAAGCTGTTGTCTAACGAGCTGCCGATGAACCCACCCCTCCCCCTCCCCCCTTCCACCTGCCCCTCACCCTTCCCCTCTCCCCTCCCCATCCAGCTCCCCATCCTGCCCCCCCCCCCATTCCCCCCTCCCCTCCGCACTCCGCCCCTCCCCCTCCAGCTCCTCCCCCTCCAGCTCCTCTTCCCCTTCCCCTTCCGCCCTCCTATGTTCACATATTACTTGCCGGGCTTTCTCCCTGGCCCTCCTCGCTTGCAGCTTTCTCCCCCCCCCCCCACTCCCACCCCCACCCCTCTTCAATCAGTCTGTAGAAGGGTCCCCACGGAAATGTTACCCGCGTTTCCCAGGGTTGCTGCCTGCCCCGCTGAGTTAAGGGCCTGTCCCATGGGCAGGCGATTCCAGGCGGTAAGCGCGGCGTAGCATGAAGTGGGGACCGCGCGGCTGCCGCGCGGGTGCCACCGTACGGCCTGTCCCACGAGCATGCGAATGCATGCGGCGAGCGCGGCGTCGGGGGATGATATCATCGCGCAACGCAACGCGCTAGCCTACTCCGTCGAGACGGTGCGCGGCGTCCAGGCGGCAGCGGGGCGGCAGGCCGTTGCCGCACGTGATTTTTGGACAGTGTCAGTTTTTCTGAGCCCCGCGCGGTGTCGGGACCAACTACATACGGCTCCGGCGATCTGCGTGGGACCGACCCCGCGGCCCCCGCGCGGTCGCCACTTCCTGCTACGCTGCGCTTACCGCCTGGAATCGCCTGCCTGTGGGACAGGCCCTTCACTCTAACACTTTGCTTTTGAAATATACGCTGTGGCTCAGTCCGAGTTCAGGGGGCATGTGAGGGGCCCAGTGAGATACTCTGTTCATCATACTATCGTCCAGTGAGCGCAGCCCACAGGCCGCTCGGTTGTGTGCGGTTCCCCATTCAACTGCTGATGTCCGATGTTTCACCCATAAGGTGCCGCTGGTGGGCGGAATTTCAATCAGTGACATGTTTCACGGCGCAGCCCGTAGAGCTGCTGCCTCACAGTGGTCTGTGTGCCACCTTTGCACGTTTCCCCTCTAACCGGGTGGGTTTCCCCCGGGTGCTCCGGTTTCCTCCCCACCCATAAGACGTGCAATGGTTAATTGGCCTATGTAAATTACCCCAATTGTGTGGGGAGTGGATGAGAGAGAGGGATAACATGTGGCGCAGCGGTAGATTTTCTGCCTTGCAGCGCCGGAGACCCGGTTTGTTATCTGTTTAGAGTTTGTAGGTTCTCCTTGTGATCGCGTGGTTTTTCTCCGAGCGCTCCGGCTTCCGCCCGCATTCTAAAGTCGCATAGGTTCGCTGGTGAACTGGCTTCGGCTTATTTGTAAAATGTCGCTAGAGTGGAGGATTGTGCTGGTAAACGGGGCGATCGCTGGTTGGCCCCCAAGAGCCTGTTTCTTCATTGTTTTTGTAAAGTCGAATGTAAAGTCTAAACATGCAACTGGAGTAAACAAGAGATTGAAGAGATTCAAGAGACATTTATTGTCACATGCACCAATTGGTACAGTGAAATTTGGGGTCACCATATGGCCAAACGAAAATAAACATAGAAACATGGAAACATAGAAAATAGGTGCAGGAGGAGGCCATTTGGCCCTTCGAGCCAGCACCGCCATTCATTGTGATCATGGCTGATCATCCCCAATCAGTAACCCGTGCCTGCCTTCTCCCCATATCCCTTGACTCCACTAGCCCCTAGAGCTCTATCTAACTCTCTCTTAAACCCATCCAGTGATTTGGCCTCCACTGCCCTCTGTGGCAGGGAATTCCATAAATTCACAACTCTCTGGGTGAACAAGTTTTTTCTCACCTCAGTCTTAAATGACCTCCCCTTTATTCTAAGACTGTGGCCCCTGGTTCTGGAGTCGCCCAACATTGGGAACATTTTTCCTGCATCTGTTTGTCCGGTCCTTTTATTATTTTATATGTTTCTATATGACCCCCCCCCCCCTCATCCTTGTAAACTCCAGTGATTACAAGCCTAGTCTTTTCAATCTTTCCTCATATGACAGTCCCGCTATCCCAGGGATCAATCTCGTGAACCTACGCTGCACTGCCTCAATCACAAGGATGTCCTTCCTCAAATTAGGAGACCAAAACTGTACACAATACTCCACAAAACTGTACACAATAAAGAACAAAACACCCCTGCACAGCGGAATCAAAGTTTCCCACTGTGAGGGAAGGCCCAAAGTTCAGTCAACATCCTCTTTGATGTTCTTTGATGTACACCCATGGTCGGGGCTTTCCAGCCCTCCGCAGTCGCCGCTACGTGTGGCCCGATGCTCAGGCCCTCTCGCCGGCATGATGGAATTCCGACGTCGGAACGGGAGAACAATCTCAGCGGCTTGGACCTCCGAATCGACCACTTCCTACCGGAGTCAGCGGCTCCCGAAGTCCACAGGCCGCGTCGAGCGGGGACCCGCGCTGGCGGCCCTCGGCAAAGGGCCCCAGGTCACCGCAATGTTGAAGTCAGCGCCGCCCGCGCTGGAAGTTCTTCAAACCACAGCCCCGCGATGTTGTTGCAGCAGGCCCAGCACTCCGGAGCTTCAACGGCGATTCCAGGTGCGGCATCGCCCGCTCCGCGATGTATCCAGCGCTGCGCCGCCGCTGCTGGAGCTGTGGTCCGGGCCTCGGCAGGAAAGGTCGCTCCAATCTAGGTGGTAGACTGCAAGGAGGAGGGCGAGGACGCGACTCGGAGAATAGTCGCGTCCTCGCCAGGAGGCGACTGGGAGACGGTTTCCCCCTTACCCTAGCCCCCTCCCCCACATAGAAAAGCTAAAGAACCTTCCTCAACATACTTTTAAACAAACAATTTTTTTTTTTAAAGATGGGAAAAACGGACAGATTGTAGGCAGAGGCAGCCTTCATGCGGCGCCCCTAGTGGCCACAGATGGTCGGCGTGGACTCGGTTGCACAAATTTATATTGTTTTCTGTGGAGCTTTGGAGGCTGAGGGGAGATCTGATAAAGTATATAAAATCATGAGTGGCATAAATAGAGTTTATAGTCAGAACCCTTTGTGCACGATGGAAAGACGAAAGAGGTACAGCTTTAAGGTGTGAGGGATAAATGATAAGAGATGTGCGGAGGACGTTTTTCTTTTGTTACACAATGTGTGCTGGGTTCCTGGAACGCACTGTTATAAATGTTCGTGAAGGCAAATATGATAATGGCATTTAAGAAGCCTTTAGCTAGGCACAAGGACATGGAGGGAATGGGTCGTGTGCAGGCAAGGGGAATTAGTTTAACCTAGCATCATGTTCGACACGGATATTATGGGCCGAAGCGCCAGTTCCTGTTCTATGCTTCATGAATCACTGACACCTCGAGAAGCTTAATTAAATTCCAAGCCAGCATACACTGGTCAGCACAACGTCATGGGAGCAGGAAATTACGCTGTGATTCGGAGTGAACAACCAGTGATATCAATAGAGTAACTCAGCGGCGAAGCGAGTGAGTGGAGAGGCCGCGTGGGTGACAGTGGGTGACGGGCTGGAGAAGGAACAGCGATTCAGGTCAGTGCTTAATAGGTAAGTGGTACATCGCCCGAATACAAGTTGGAAACTGGGCTGCGGTTCTGGGAATCTATCAGAATAATTACAAATGGGGTCGCGGGGAAGCATGACATGGATTACAGTTTTTGTGAAATGGTTCAAGTGATCGGGCAAAAATTATTGACTGATCAAAATGGTAGATTTATTCTTATAGCAAACTTTCAGGGGGATTCATTATTCACAGAACCAATCATCGGCGGCCCATCTGCAGTGCAATGTGAAGAAGCCACGTTTTTGGAGGTCGGCATGCGGACATTGAAATTATGAAATCATGTGAAGGCCTTGGGTCGGGGCACGGCGATGGGCTTAGTATTCTAACGTAATTTGCCAGCTTTCGTGGCGAACCGCGCCTCCGAATCACCGCATCCTTCACTGGAAACGCGATCTAATTAATGGAAGAGTAAAAACCAACAAGCAGTAGAAGTACAACTGGAGTTCCGCGGCTGAAACCACCTGCCCCAGGGAAAGAGGAGCGAGGGCAATCCGACAGCATCTCCTGTCTTTAGGTTCCGTGACTCCAGGAGACCAGACCGCGCAGCACGTGGAGATGTCTATCCTCTATGGGAATTGATTGAACCAAATGACGTCTCACAACAGTCTTCTCAGGCTACCAAATGACATAGAGTGTTAGCGTGGAAACTGGCCCTTCAACCCAACTTGCCCACGTCGACCAACATGTCCAATCTACACTAGTCATACCTGCTTTCGTTATGTCGATATTTCTCCAAACATTTATGCGAGTTCCCCAGAGACAGGGGTAGGGGTTCCATCCCGGTCTCCTTGTGAATCACCTGGAGCAGGATAAGAATCCATCATTTTCTTCCTTGTTATTGATTGAGATTTCATCGTCACTGCCCAGGCCAGCATTTATTACCTGTCACCAACTGTCCACTAGGTTGCACTGCGCCGTCTTCGTGGTCCGTTGTTGTTGTTCTTCTGAGCATGCCCCACGGTGCAGTTGGGAAAACAGCTATTAGAGATGTTGACGGACACTTACTAGAGATCGTATGAAACCTCGAGTGGATTCTGCCTTTTATGTGTTCCAATCCCATGCATCTCCTGCCCTTCATACCCGTGGTTCATTAGGTTACTAAAGCGCATCGGTGTCATAGGATTGACTGCTACACAGGTGTGGCAGGAAATAGAATGAATGCGCTACTAATCAACCAATAACTTGGACACAGTCTACCGTCTGTGGCGTTATAAGGGAAAGAACTCGATCAAACTCGATTTACAGAAGAACTTTGGGATTGAAGGACACGTGTCACTCGCCGGGCGTTGTTTGCCCTCTGAGCTGTTCTGATATTCGTTGGCTTTGTGCGTTTCGGTTACTTATAATTTTGATACAGGCCTTGATGGTCAGTGACACGGCGATGGCAATGCCGCGACAATTAATGGAAAGCTGATAGATCTTCCGGCGTTCGTAGTGATCATTGTCTGGACCATTCATGTCGTGAAGTTAGCCATCGCTTTAAGATGGAATAAAACGCGAAAGTCGAAATACAGTATTCGGTGTCATAAGAAAGTCGCAGTGAAGTAATTAGTGTAAAGCGAGAAATCAAATGAATAACATACATAAAATGAAGACGGGGATATTGCACGAGGAAGCACGAGCATCCAGCGCGCTGGGACAGGACAGTTCGGTCAGCGGCAGGTTATATGTTGCTCTGAATGCAAGCAGCCACCGACGCGGCCAAAGGCGAATCATCAATTTAATTTGCACTTGGGACTGGAATAGTGGGTGATCGATGATGGCCGGACATTGGCGCTTCAAATGAATGCAATGTCTGGGTTGGCATTAAGGTAAACCAAACAGACGATAAAATCGTGTTTTATTTTGTTGAAGGAAGTGAAATTACAGGCTCCTGCATGCCCTCCCCCCTCGCCCCTCCCCCCCCCCAAAGAAGCAGAGATACGCTACCGATAGCCCGACCTGTTGTTGGTGGCCATCAAACACATACGGCATTGTAGGCAGAGGGTCGCAGGGACAATGCGACTGCCGTCTCGGTGACTCAAGGGTGTACGTGGCCGTCTTTGTTCAGTATGAACGCTGACGGTCTCCACGTCGCCGAGGGTGTCACACCCCAAGGTGATGGTGGCTGGAAGTCACGATCTCTGCAGTTGTGGGTAGCGGTTCAAAGGCCCGGGAATTGCCCGCAGAGAGCCACAGTCAGGGAGATTGCGGGGGAGGAGCATCATCACCTGGCATTAAGGTTCAAGGATCAGGACAGCCGGAATCACTGGAACGGGCGAGATCAGAAGCTGTAGTTGGTTGACGTCCGGGAGATGACAATTGGAGAATTGGTTCGCAGTCGTTGCGTCAGCGGTACCTTGTAAATGAAGTACAGAATGTGAGACGCCGCAGCCAAATTGAGACACCGTGGTTCACCCGGGACTGCTCTCAGTGGGTGGAACTACTAATCAGCCGCACTACCCATGTGACCGGATACTTCACCGCACGCTTCAACTGCTCCCTGAACTTGGACTGAGTTGCCGCGTAAATAAATGTGTTGGTGCAGCAGCTGACGTTTCTCAGCCAATATCCGACTTGTGC
This sequence comes from Malacoraja senta, assembly GCA_038087875.1. NCBI lineage: Eukaryota > Metazoa > Chordata > Chondrichthyes > Rajiformes > Rajidae > Malacoraja > Malacoraja senta. The sequence goes on along the minus strand of CM075981.1, from coordinate 9,250,280 downwards.
AAATATCTTATCAGAATAGCTGGTGTCTTCTCCCGTGTCTCTGGTCTGAGTGTAGACGAATTCCACAACGTACGGCAGCCACAAGAGGATAAAACTGCCCGAGAGGGTGAAGAGTAAAACCACAGACCTCCTCCTGCTATCCATCTCCGGGTCACTGCAGTTCTGATCTTTGCTCTGACCCCTCAGCCTCTTCCGGACTCGGCTGGCAACTAAAATGTGCCGGACTGTCAGAGCGTTGAGGAAGAGAATTGCAACGAAAGGGAGGAACGGCGTTAAAACACGGTCGAACCACCCAACTGCCACCCACCCGGGATCAGTGAAAGAACTTGGGTTCGGGAAGCAGCCCCACGCTACACCGTCGATAATCTCCCCAAGAATGTAGGTGAAGTAGTGGGGGACATTTTTCAGACAGAGCAGAACGCCGGTTGTTGCGAGAACGACAGTCGCTGTCTCGCCCGTGCAATATTTTGTTCTCAGGTTTTGGTAGCAAATGGCGACAGAACGATCAAAGTTGAAGGTGACGGTGAACCAGAGAGAGCAGTCTGTGGCTGACCGGCGCAGAATGCGGATGACACGGCACACAGGGGTGATGTCCAGGAAACTCACCGGGAAATAATATTTATTGAGCTGGCTCAAAATGACCGCAGTGTTAATGATCAGTAGATCCGCCGCAGCCATAGCCACCAGGTAGCGAGTTGTGCAGGTAGAGAGGCCGCACTTTCCGCTGGACAGGATCACGATTGCCACGACATTCACTGGAAAAAGACCAATTCACCCCAACTAAACCCGCGCCGGCCCATATCGCCCAAACTTTATTATCCATATAACTGTCCAAATGTCTTTTAAATGTTGTTTTTGTACCTGCCTAAACAATTTGATCTGACAGCGTTTTGCATATACCCACCATGCGTGTAAAAGTTGCATCTCAGAATCGTATTTTCCCTTTCCCCTCTTACCTTATGTACGAGAATTCTTGATGCCCCTATTGTGGGAAAAGGATTCGTCATCTATTCGACTCACGATTTTAGACATGATAGCAATACCGTTAGAATACTGGTCTCAAAATAATACAGCCCTAAAATACTAAATCTGGCCCCATAGCTCTTGAATTAATGCTATTGAATAGCCCATTGAATTAATTTCCACATATCATGTTCCACTGAATTAATTTTCACATATCGTGTGCCAGTGAATTAATTTCTTTGTACGTTACGTCGAACAATCACGGTTCCAGGCGTACACTGGACCTATCCCCGAACTCTACCTCCGCTACATTGACGACTGCATCAGTGCTACCTCCTGCACCCATGCAGAACTCACTGACTTCATCAACTTCACGACCAATGTCCATCCTGCACTCAAATTTACTTGGACCATCTCCGACATCTCCCTACCGTTTCAATATCTCACCGTCTCCATCACAGGAGCAGACATCTACTATAAACCCAGTGACTCCCATAGGTCTCTAGACTACACTTTATCCTACCCTGCTTCTTGTAAAATCCCTATCCCCCACTCCCAATGCCTCCGTCTACGCTGCATCTATGCTAAGGATAAGATTTTCCATACCAGCGCATTGGAGATGTCCTCATTCTTTAGGAAACGGGGGTTCCCCTTTCCATTGTAGATGAGGCTCTCACTTGGGTTTCCTCGATATCCCGCAGCTCGGCTCTTGCTCCCACTTCCCCAACTCGTAGCAAGGATGGAGTCCCCCTCACCTTCCAACCCATCAGCCATCGCATACAGAGTATAATCCTCCAACACTTTCCCTACCATCGATCGCTAGTGGGATCCCACTACCGTCCACATCTTCTCATCTCTACCCCTTTGTGCTATCCGCAGAGACCGTTCCCTCCGCAACTTCCTGGTCAAATCGTCCCTTCCCACCCAAACAACCCCCTCCCAAGGTACTTTTCCCTGCATCCGCAGGAGATGCAACACCTGTACCTTTACCCCCCCCCCCCTCGACTCCATCCATGCACCCTGACAGTCTTTTCATGTGAGACATCGGTTCACTTGCACCTCCTCCAAACTCATCTACTGTATCCGCTGTTCCAGGTGTCAACTCCTGTACATCGACGAGACCAAGCGTAGGCTCGGCGATCCTTTCGCTGAACACCTCTGCTCAGTCAGCCTTAACCTACCTGATCTCCTGGTTGCTCATCACTTTAGTTCCCCCTCCTATTCCCAATCCGAACTTTCTGTCCTGGGCCTCCATTGTCATAGTGAGGCCCAGCGCAAATTGGAGGAGCAGCACATCATAGTTTGCGTGGGTAGCTTAACCCCAACGGTATGAACATTGACTTCTCTAACTTCAAATAGCCCTTGCTTTCCCTCTCTCTCCATCCCCTGTACTCCCACCAGTTTTACCATCTCCGAATACATTCTATCTCTGTCCCGCCCACTCCCCTGACATCAGTTTGAAAAAGGGTCTCGACCTGAAACGTTACCCATTCCTTCTCTCCAGAGACACTGCCTGTCCCGCTGAGTTACTCCAACATTTTGTGTCTACCCATAGCTCATGAGTCATGGCAACAGCCTCATAAATCGTCTACGCACTTTTTCTAGCTTACTGGCATATTTCCTATAGCAGATTGACCAGAACTGAACTCATTACTCCACATGCTGCTTCGTCCACTTCCTGTATCGCTGTAACATAACGTCTCAACTTCTAAGTTAGTTCCCTGACCGATGGCCAGCATGTCAGAAGACTTCTTCAAGACCTTATCGATAGGCAACACATTTTTCAGGGAAGCTTGTACTTATACTCCAAGATCCATATGCTCTACATTACTCCAGGGGCTTGCCATTCTCTGTGGATGTCCTGCCCTGGTTTGACTTACCAAAATGCAAGACTGCACAATTATCTGAAATAAACTAAATTTGCCATTTATTGGCGCACTTGCCCAAGTGATCAATAATCCGCTCCATGTTTTATTAAACATCTTCACTGGTAAAAGGCCCTGGGCATTAATCATAGAGACATACAGCATGGTGTAGTGTCCATTTACCCACTACGTCCATGTCGACCGAGACGCCCCATCTAAACTTGCCCCGTGTTGGTCCATATCCCCAAACATTTCATATCCATGTACCTGTTTAAATGTCTGATTTACGTTGCCACCAGTGTCACGTGCAGATTTGCAAATCATGCCTTCTTGTTGATCTCGACGACAAACCTCAATGGGTCCAGCACGGATGCCTGAGACATACTGCTGGTCACAGGCCATCAGTCTTCCACCTGAACCAACCTTCCACCTCCACTCTCTACTTCATACACGGTAGGCAATTATGTACCCATCTCCAATGTACCCTGTATCCAATGCAGTGTAACTTTCGAGAGCAGCCTGCCATGCAGAACAATCAAATGCCTTGCCGAAGTCCATATAGATCACGTATACTGCCCAGCTCTCGTCAACGTTCTTGGGTACCTCTTAAATATACTCAGTCAAGTTCGTGAGATACTATCTCCCATGCACATGACCATGGTGGCAATAGACAACAGACAATAGGTGCAGGAGTAGGCCATTCGGCCCCTCGAGCCAGCACCACCATTCAATGTGATCATGGCTGATCATTCACAATCAGTACCGCGTTCCTACCTTCTCGCCATATCCATTGACTCCGCTATCTTTAAGAGCTCTGTCTAGCTCTCTCTCGAAAGCATCCAGAGAACCAACCTCCACCGCCCTCTGAGGCAGAGAGTTCCACAGACTCTTAACTCTCTATGTGAAAAAGTGTTTCCTCATCTCCGTTCTAAATGGCTTACTCCTTATTCTTAAAATGTGACCGCTGGTTCTGGACTCCCGCAACATCGGAAACAAGTTTCCTGCCTCCAGATTGTCCAAACCCCTAAGAATCCTATATGTTTCAATAAGATCCCCTGCGCCAAGATTGACAACCCGTCAATCTCCGCCTTTCGACCAACGTGTATATTATTCCACAGGAAACGTTCCTTTATTTTGATGTTAGGTTCACTGGTCTATAGTCCTCAGGAATTCATCTGCAGCGCTTCTTAAATAAAACCACAACTTGAGCCACTCTCCAGTAATTCGAAATTTCATCTGTGAAAAACAAAGATTCCAATATCTCAACGATGGTTCCAGGAATTTCGTCTCTCGCTCCGCACTGTGCCCTTGGATAAATATGAAGCCTGCGAGGTCCTTCTGTCTTCATGACCTGGAATATCCAGCACCCTCATCACAGTAATGCGGGCTGCTTTCAAGACAATGCCATGAACATTCCCAAGATCCAATTCTTCATGTCTTATTCCACGGGGAAAACAGAGACGTGTCAATTGAGGACCTGGCCCATCTCTTGCAGCTCCACACATACATGAGCACTTTGAGTTCTGATGATTCATATTCTCTCTCCAGTTACCATTGCCCTCGTAATATACATAAAGTCTCTTTGGATTCTCCGAATTTTATCTGTGAGAGCTAACCCATGCCACGCGTTTGCCCTCCTGGTGTCCTTAACGAGCTTATTCATACGTCTTTTATAATCCTGCAAGGATAAACCTGATCCCAGCTGACCATACCAGACAGCCTCCTTGTTGTTCGTGACCGCCGTCACAATTCATCCTGCCATGTAGTACTCCTGTATAACCGGCCTTGCCCTCCACTCTCGTAGGAACATACATGCCTTGAAATCTCACCGCAAAAGTTTTAGATGCACCCCACTTGCCGGACCACCCATTTCCTTGCAGCAATCTACTCCAATCAACTTTAGCAAGTTATTTTCCCCAATACAGCATTATTAAAGTTGGTCTCATCCCCTCAAGGGACAAGCTCTGTTCTTATTAAGCATTGTTTTAAAGCTCACGTTGTCGCTCGTCACAAAGTGCTTGTCCATTAACACTTCATTCACTTGACATCCTCAAACCTCTCAGAGTAGATCAAGTGTTGCCCTCTCATTTATAGGGCCCTTCACAATCTGTTAATCATTCCTGAACATTATTGATATGTTCCAGCGCTCGTAAGCCTTAGGCACCATGGCAGCCCCAGTCTATATTGGCGAAGCTTAAATACCATACTGTGCCAACCCTATTAATGTTGCACATGTCTGCAATCTCCTGGCATACTAGTTTCTCTAATTCCCATTGAGTATTTGGGACCCAGTTTTTTTAGCGTCAGCCATATAGCATCCATGGACGAACCATCAGTAATATCACTCCAGACTTCTCCTGAGTTGCTCGTCTTAATCAGTAAAGCAATTCCCTACATATTATACTCCCACCTCTATCTCACCTGCATCACTTTACCCTGGGAAACGAAGCTGCTAGTCCCATTCCCCCTTAGCAGGTTTACGCGGTGGATATAATGTCCAAGGTGCAAGTAGCCACACCCTGTTTATCCACCTTACCTGTGAAGCCTCTTTCATTGAAATAAATAGTACAGTCCAACGATTTTTTCTCGCTCCCTGCCGTGCTGCTGCCTCTACCGTCTACTGAACTTGGTGACATTGATTATGTATCCAGCTCCTGCCTCCCACCAGTTTCCCTACAGCAATGGACCCACATCCATGGCAGGGAATTCCACAAATTCACAATTCTCTGGGTGAAAAAGTTTTTTCTCAGCTCAGTCTTAAATGGCCTCCCCTTTATTCTAATGGACCTGTCCCACTTTTCGTCATTTGCGCGTCACACAGATGGCGCGCGAAGATTTTGTACATACCAAGATCCTGGGACGCCGCTCACGACCGTGCGTCACTGTTTTCGTCACCACGCACCATGCGCGCGTAATGCGCATGTAATGCACACCATGCGCGCATCACGCGCGTGTCGTGTGTCGTGACGCGTAAATGATGTCACGTAAATTATGTGCAAATGACGCCCAAGTGGGACAGGTCCTTAAGACTGTGGCCCCTGGTTCTGGACTCGCCCAACATTGGGAACATTTTTCCTGCATCTAGCTTGTCCAGTCCTTTTATAATTTTATATATTTCTATAAGATACCCCCTCATCCTTCTAAACTCCAGTGAATACAAGCCTAGTTTTTTCAATCTTTCCTCATAGGAGAGTCCCACCATCCAAGGGATCAATCTCGTGAACCTCCGCTGCACTGCCTCAATCACAAGGATGTCCTTCCTCAAATTTGGAGACCAAAACTGTACACAATACTCCAGATGTGGTCTTACCAGAGCCCCATACAACTGCAGAAGAACCTCTTTACTCCTATACTGAAATCCTCCTGTTATGAAGGCCAATATTCCATTAGCTTTCTTCACTGCCTGCTGTACCTGCACGCCAACTTTCAGTGACTGGTGCACAAGGACACCCAGGTCTCGCTGCTCCTCCCCCTGACCTAACCTAACCCCATTGAGAGAATAATCTGCCCCCTTGTTTTTGCCGCCAAAGTACATAACCTCACTATTATAGTACATAAAGTACATAAAGTACATAACCTCTATATTATACTGCATCTGCCACGCATCTGCCCACTCACTCAACCTGTCCAGGTCACCCTGCAACCTCCTAACATCCTCTTCACAGCTCACACTGCCACCCAGCTTTGTGTCATCCGTAAACTTGTTCCTAATTCCCTCTTCCAAATCATTAATATATATGGTAAACAGTTGCGGCCCCAACACCGAGCCTTGCGGCACTCCACTCGCCACTGCCTCCCATTCTGAAAATGACCCGTTCACTGTGAGGAATGTGCAGGATTCACTGAGGTGGATGTTTATGATAAATGTATTTTGTGTGTTTCGTTGCTTTTCATTTGTATGACTGACTTGGCAAATGGAATTCCTCGTATGTTGCTAAATAAACTTGGCTAATAAAGTATGGTTATGATTATGTTTATGATTATTCACTGCAATTTAGAAGCATGAGAGGGGATCTTATAGAAACATATAAAATTATTAATGGATTGGACACGCTAGATGCAGGAAACGTGTCCCCTATGTTATGGGAGTCCAAAAAGGGGGATCACTGTTTAAGATTCAGGCATAGGCCATTTAGAACTGAGATGAGAAAAAACGTTTTTACACAGAGAGCTGTGAATTTGTGGAATTCTCTGCCTCAGAAGTCAGTGGAGGCCGATTCACTGGATGCATTCAAGAGAGAGTTTGCTCTTTGGGCTAGCGGAATCAAGGGGCATGGGGAGAAGGCAGGAACGGGGTACTGATTGTGGCTGATCAGCCCTGATCACATTGAATGGCGGTGCTGGCTCGATGGGCCGAATGGCCTCCTCCTGCACCTATTTTCTATGTTTCTATGTTTCTATGATGCAAGGCGAAAAAATGTTCAGAATTCTTCCCTTTGCTCTCCCGCGGTCGGGGGCCTCGAGCCCTCCGTTGACGGAACGATCTTGACTCCCGTAGCCGGCGGCGTCTTGGCCCTCCGCATCGGGGCGATCGGCTCCTGCATCGGGGGGATGTCAGCTCCCCCCTTCTGAAACTTCTGAATCCTTCTGAATTTGGTAGTCGGCAGGGCAGTACTCTGCATACGCCAACTTGGACAATTTTACTTTTTTTTTTATCAAGCCAATTAATCAAGCCAATTAACCGACAAACATGTACGTCTTTGGGGTGTGGGAGGAAACCGAAGATCTCAGAGATAACCCACGCAGATCACGGGGAGAACGTACAAACTCCATACAGAGAGCACCCGTAGTCGGGATCGAACCCGGGTCTCTGGCGCTGCATTTTGCTTTAAGGCAGCAACTCTACCGCTGTGCCACCGTGACTGCCCCCACGCCGGGCGATCGGACCCCGGTTCGGGGCTCGTCGAGCCTCTGCGTTCGTTGGAGCTCCCGACATCAACGGCCTCTCCCGAGACTGCGAGCTCTTGATGGTAAGTCCGCAGGCCGTGGTTGGAGCGATCCCAGGCAAAGGATCAGCTCCGATGTTAAGTCCGCGCCCCGTGGTGGGGTTCACGACAGTCTGAGGAGGCATCCAGCTCCATCGTTAGTAGGCCGCAGAGCAAATGGAGAATGCGATCCGAAATTTAATCGCATCTCCAGCAAGTTAAGAACCTGAACCCCCCCCCCCCCCGATTCCTCGCCCTTCCCCCCGTATAAGACAAACCGGAGAACATGAAACAAAATTTTATCACACACTAATTTTTTGTTTTTAAAGACGAACAAACGGACAGACTACTGGTGGGGCTGCCAATCGTCCGGCACCCAGTCGCTCCAATCATTCATATGACAGTCCCGCCATCCCGGGAGTGAACCTCGTGAACCTACGCTGCACTCCCTCAATAGCAAGAATATTCTTCCTCAAATTAGGAGACCAAAACTGCACACAATACTCCAGATGCTATCTCACCAAGGCCCTGCACAACTGCAGAAGGACCTCTTTGCTCCAATACTGTCGACGGGTGGAGCCGCGAGCCGGCAGCCTCGCCAACAGCTGATCGGCGTTACACTTTTTTTTTTTTTAATATATCTAAAAGTGTGTTTTAGTGTGGGGGGTGGGGGCGGTAATTGGGGGAAACTGTTTTTTAGTCACTTACCTCGGTGGAATGCAACTTTTCTCCTAGTTGCATTTCGCTCTCCCTCGCGGTCTAACAGCTTGGATTGTTGCGGCCTTTCCCGGAGTCGGGACCAGAGCTTCAGCAGCGGGCGCAGCGCGGACTTTCCATAGCGGAACCGGGAGATCACTTGCCGGGGGTCGCCAGAAGAAGTGCTCCGACCGCCGGCCTGCGGCCTATAACATCGTGAAGCTCCGGTATTCGGTCCGAATGGGTCGATTCGGTACCTCCAAGCCGCGGAGTGTCCGTCCGTCCCGACGTCGGAGTTTCGAGCATCCCTACGAGAGGGCCTGTACATCGGACCGTCCGTAGCGGCGACTGCGGAGGGTTCATTGCCTCGACCACGAATGAACAAAGGAGGAGGACTGATAAAGTTATTGCCTTCCACCACAGTGAAGAATGTTGATTCCACTGTGGTGGATGTTCGTGTTATATTCTAATGTGTATTGTGCTCTTTTGTTTGTATGGCTGCATGGCAAGTCTAATTCCATTGTACCTTAATTGGTGCATGTGGCAATAAATGTGAAGATGAACTTGAACTTGAACTACTCAACTCCTCTCGTTATGATGGCCAACACGCCATTAGCATTCTCCACTGCCTGTTGTACCTGCTTGCTTACTTTTAGTAAGTGATGAACAAGGACACCCAGGTCTCGTAGTACTTCCTCTTTTCCTAACCTGACACCATTTAGATAATAATCTGTCTTCCCGTTCTTGCCACCAAAGTGGATAATCTCACATTTATCCACATTATACTGCATCTGCCATGCATTTGCCCACTCACCCTACCTGTCCAAACCACCTGCATCCTCATAGCATCCTCTTCACAGTTCACACTTCCACCCAGCTTTGTGTCATCTGCAGATTTGCTAATGTTACCTTTAGTTCCTTCATCTAAATCATGAATGGATATTGTAAATAGCTGCGGTCCCAGCACCGAGCCATGTGGCATCCCACTAGTCACTGCCTGTCATTCTGAATGGGATCCGTTAATCCATACTCTTTGTTTCCTGTCTGCCAGTCAATGTTCTATCCTGTCAATACCCTACCCCCAATACCATGTGCTCTAATTTTGCCCACTAATCTCCTGTGTCGGACCTTATAAAGGTTTTTCTGAAAGTCCAGGTACACTACATCCACTGGCTCTCCCTTGTCCATTTTACTTGTTACATCCTCAAAAAATTCCATAAGATTTTCCCCTTCGTAAATCCATGCTGACTTGGACCGATTCTGTTACTGCTATCCACATTCGTCGCTATTACATCTTTGAAATCGACTCCAGCATCTTTCCCACCACTGATGTCAGGCTAACACGAGGGGTTCCCCTCTACTACCATAGATGAGGCTCTCACCAGGGTTTCTTCGATACCCCGTGACACTGCTCTCTCTCCCCATCCCCCCACTTGTAACAAGGGCAGAGTCCTCCTAGTCCTCACTTTCCACCCTACCAGCCGTCACGTACAACAAATAATCCTCCGTCATTTTCGCCATCTCCAACGTGACCCCACCACTTGCCACATCTACCCATCTCCTCCCCTGTCCGCTTTCCGCAGAGACCTCTCCCTCCGTAACTCCCTGGTCAATTCGTCCCTTCCCACCAGAACCTCCCTCGCTCCGGGCACTTTCCCTTGCAACCGCAGGAAATGCTGCACTTGTCGCTTTACCTCCCCCCTTGACTCCATTCAAGGACCCAAGCAGTCTTTCCAGGTGCGACAGAGGTTCACCTGCACCTCCTCCAACCTCATCTATTGCATCCGCTGCTATAGATGTCAGCTGATCTACATCGGTGAGACCAAGCGTAGGCTTGGCGATCGTTTCGCCGAACACCTCCGTTCGGTCCGCAATAACCAACCTGATCTCCCGGTGGCTCAGCACTTCAACTCCCCCAACCATTCCGAATCCGACCTTTCTTTCTTGGGCCTCCTCCATGGTCTGAGTGAGGACCACCGGAAATTGGAGGAGCAGCACCTCATATTTCGCTTTGGCAGTTTGTACCCCAGCGCTATGAACATTGACTTCTCTAGTTTCAGGTAGTCCTTACTGTCTCCTCCCCTTCTCAGCTCTCCCTCTAGTCCTCTGGCTCCTCCTCTTCCTTTCTTCTTCGCGCCTCACTCCCACCCCACCCTCACATCAGTCTGAAGAAGGGTTTCGGCCCGAAACGGTGGCTATTTCCTTCGCTCCATAGATGCTGCCTCACCCGCTGAGTTTCTCTAGCATTTTTATGTACCTCTGGTCTATAATTCCCTGCTTTCCCTAACCCTCCTTTCTTGAAAACTGGGATAACATTAACTACCCTCCAATCCACAGGAACTGATCCAGAATCTAAAGAACGTTGGAAAATGATCACCAATGCGTCCACGATTTCTAGAGCCACCTCCCTATTCCTACCCTCATTAGCACGTGGCAGCAAGAGGAATCCGGAGAATGCTACCCTCGAGATCCTGCTTTATAACATTTACTTAACTCATAAATTCATAACTTCATGTGATGTGAGCAGGATTAGGCCATTTGTCCTATCAAGTCTACGTCATTCAACGATGGCTGATCTATCTCTCCCTCTCAATCCCATTCTCCCGCCTTCTCCCTGCAACCACTGTCTCGCGGACTAATCAAGAAACTATGAATCTCTTCCTTACAAATATCAATAGACGTCCTCCACAGACATCCGTGGCAATGAATTCCACAGATTCACCACTCTCTGACTAAAGAAAACCCTCTGCATCTCCTTCCTAAATAGACGTCCTTTTATTCTGAGGCTATGGCCTCTGGTCCTAGACTCTCTCATTAGTGGAAACATAATCTCCACATTAACTCCATCTACTCTTTCGGTTGACTCTGCGGCACCTCATCCCTATCGCAATTTATGTTAGTACCATGCACACAGCGACTTCTGACTGCTCACTCCCCCTTCAAATTGTTCTGTACCCAGATAAAGTTATCCAGTACCCTAGTACCGGGGATGCAACTCACCATCCAAGGGTTCCGTTTGCGGCCACTGTCATTTCCGTCTGTTACCCGAACTAACGAGTCTCTTGCCCATATAGCATTGTCTCCCCACCCCTTCCCTGCTCTTCCCCGGTGCCAGGCCTGATCAACAGACCTGACTGCTGTTGCTGTACTCTGCGCGGTTATCCCAATCGCCCCCCAAGTATTTCTGAAAGAGTATGGAAACACAGGAAAACTGCGGCTGTTCCAATCTTATGCAACACGCAAAGTGCTGGAGGAACTCGGCGAGATTTGCAACGTCTGTAGAGGAAACGAGCAAACAACGTTTTGGGTCGGGGCCCTTCTTCAGTCTGAAAAAGTGTCCCGACCCGAAACGTCGTCAGTATATTTCCTCCATAGATGTTACACGCCCCGCTGAGTTCCTCCAGCACTTTGTATTTTTATTCCAAAGGGTTTACTTGTTTTCGACGGCGAGGGCACAGGTGATATTCACACTGTCTGCCTACTCCCTTCACCCTTCCGGTTGGTTATCTCGCTCCGTTCTGCCTGCATCTAAGGAGTGACCATTTCGCCTTGACTCCTGTCGCTGAAGCCCTCATTTACCCTAATACATCTGACGCTGTGCAGCTGCAACTCCAGTTCCCCCAGTCGGTCAGTCAGGAGCTGCACTTTATTTTAGTTTAGTTTAGAGGTTCAGCGCAGAAACTGGCCTTTCGGCCCACCGAGACCGCGCCGACCAGCGACCTCCCACATCCCACATCCCACGACCTAACACTATCCCACATACACTAGGGACAATTTTTACATCTATACATTTATACCAAGCCAATTAACCTACACAACTTGTACGTCGTTGGAGTATGGGAGGTAAGCTAAAATCTCGGAGAAAACCCACGCAGGTCACGGGGAGAGTCAGGATCGAACCGGGGTCTCTGACGCTGTGGAAGGCAGCAGCTCTACCACTAGACAACCGTGCTGCCTTGGACTCACTTCCTACAGGTGCAGTTCTCAAAGACACTGGAAGTTTCCCTGACTACCCACATCCCGCATGAGGAGCACACGCGTGCGCAGTGAGCCATCCCCACTGCTCTAAAAACCAAAGTGTTTCAAAAATACCTTTCCTTCTATCTCTGTGCAATATCTTCCGCGAAGTATATCAAGCCAAATCCTCAATACTTGACATCAAACACAACACTTGCACCTCAGAGCACAGCCTCTCCCTAACGGCCGCCACCGAATGCCCTTGCTTTCCTTTTACACCTTACTTTTCGCTCTCGGACTATAACGGCTACTGTTCCTTGACGATTCTCCGCTCATTCACGTGAAACTGAATGCATTCTCGGATTCTGAGCCCATATTGATTTTTTTCAAGCAAAACGGAAACGTTTCGGTCGAGTCAACAGCGGCAAAGTTAAATCCCGCTTCTAACCCTTCCACACCCTGGTGTTTCCGGGGATACGGCCGTGGGTACGGTTTGGATTGTTGACGGGGAAGCACAGTGGAACCGACAGCTGCCAAGTTTGCCCTTTCTATGCATTAAAGATGTTGGAACCAGTTTTCCAGATTTGTCCTGGACCCGCAGGGGTTGCGCAGCGGCAGAGCTGCTGCCTTAGAGCGCCAGAGACCCGGGTTCGATTCTGACTACGGTGCTGTCTGTACGGGGTTTGTACGTTCTCCCTGTGACCGCGTGGGGTTTCTCCGGGTGTTTCGGTTTCCTGCCACACTCCAAAGTCGTACATGTTTGTCGGTTAATTGGCTTCGGTGAAATTATAAATTGTCCCTAGTGCGTGTACGATAGTGTAAGTTGGACGACGCAAACTCGGTGGGTCGAAAGGACTATTTCACCGCTGTATCTCTAAAATCTAAAATAATGTCTGAAGTCTAACGCGTTGCCACGACCCCAGGAAACCTCTTATCTTCAGCGAGTCAAGGGGTGCTTCTGCGGGAAGACAGGGGGCAGTATGGGGTCCGACAGTACAGTAGGTCCGTCAATGTGCTAGTGCTGCCGTAGGTATAGATCAGTAGCAGCACACACGTCCAGTGATACGGCCATTATTTCAGGCGACTCACGCCGAAGGTGCCAAGCAATGAGTACATTCCTCCGATGGCAGTCTCCAGCTTTCATGTGTGGCGACGGGGCCAGTGTTTCTACTGTATCAGCACCTCGCAGCCATTGTACCTTCCTGAAGTGAACTCCATTGATAGCTTCCCCGGGTGCTGACTGTTCTGCATTTTGATGTGATGGTACAGATACCCCGGTAGAAGGCACAGCGAAATTCTCCGAGTGACAAGCAGCGGTTTATTCTCAATTGCTCGTTTGTAACAAAAGGGGGAGAGTTATTGAGGACATTGTCGTTATGTGCTGTGGACTCGTTATAAGGGACGGAAATAGGGTAATTACCAACATGACCATAAACAGAGCTGTCAGCTCACACCGACGCCGCAGCTTTATACAATGAAGCAAGGATCAACAATCCGGCCCTTCGATTCCATATCTGTGGTCTGCGGTCTGCGGTCTGTGGAGCTTCCAGCCGCGGGCGGCGCTGAACTTTAAACACCGCGGAGCCTGGGATCTCACGACTAGGTCGCCAGAGTCGGAGCTCCGACCAGCGCGGCTCGTGGACTTCGGGAGCCGTGGTCTCCTGGGAGGTAGCGGCCGCTCCAGACACTCCGGACCGCTGAGAGTGTTCACCCGACGCCAGAATTTCATCATCCGGCGAGAGGGCCTGAAGCATCGGGCTGCCGTATCGGCGACTGCAGAAGCCTCAATAGGCCCCGACTATGGGTGAACTGGGGATGGGACTGGACTTTGCTGCCTTCCCCCACAGTGGGAACGATTGTGGGGGGATGTTTTTATGTTTATTGTTAAATTCTTTGATGTTATCTTTATTTGTGTGCTGCATGGCAAGTCAAATTTCACTACACCAATTGGCGTATGTGACAATAAATGACCTTTGTCCTTTGTCCTTTGTCCTTTGTCCTTTGTCCTTTGTCCATATCTCATTCAATATAATCACGTCTGATCCTTTCTCCCAAAAGCATGATAGCGCTCGCCCATCCTTCCACTGACTTCCGCCCAGAAGATTGTCTCATAGAATCATAGTCATAGAGTGATACAGTGTGGAAACAGGCCCTTCGGCCCAACTTGCTCACACCGGCCAACACGTCGCAGCTACACTAGTCCCACCTACCTGCGTTTAGTTATATCCTTCCAAACCTGTCCAATTCATTTACCTGTCTAACTGTTTCTTAAACGTTGGGATAGTCCCAGCCTCAACTACCTCTCCTGGCAGCTTGTTCCATACATCCACCACTATTCTTTGTGAGAAAAAGTTGCTCCTCAGATTCCTATTAAATATTTTTCTCTTCACCTTAAACCTATGTGCTCTGGTCCGTGATTCACCCACTCAGGGCAAGAGTCTCTGTGCATCTATCCGATCTATTCCTCTCATGATTTTATACAGCTCTATAAGGTCACCCGTCACGCTCCTGCGCTCCAGGGAAGAGTCCTAACCTACTCAACCTCTGCCTACCACTCAGACCTTATAATCCTGGCAACATCCTCCTAAAGATTTCCTGTAACCTTTCCAGCTTGACAATATCGTTCCTGTACCACGATGCCCAGAACTGAACACAACGCTCTAAATGCGGTCCCACCAACGTCTTATACATCATTTTTCATAGATAACTTTCGGCAACCATCTTGACATATCCTGTCGGCATATATCAGATTTTCCAATTCCTCCATAAAAACACATTCAGCCTGAACATGTCATATTGAATATGTGTCGCTTGGTTCTGCACACAGAACACACAAGGAACACCCTAGTCAGACCATTTGTTAAGATGTTCGTTATATTTAATTGTCATTGTAACCCCTATTCCTCTAAGCTCCCTTGAATGTAGCTTAGCTGGTCTACTCCCCCGTTATTTAGTAGTATTGCTATCCCAGAAAACAGTCTGTGCCACCTTTCAAGCCAAGGATCCAACTCTGTTTCGAACACTACACATGTAGCCTAAAGGCGACAGGTGTAATAATGGTGAAACCCCTGACTTGTGCTGTCCAAGTCTTTTTCACAATGAGGCAATGTACAATTAACTACTAAAATGTCCGCTTAACTGCTTTCATTAAATTGGCGATGAGCACAAGCAATTATTTTTAGCATCCTTATTTCTTAACATATCACCATTTAAATCAATTCGCGTCTCTCCTTTTGTTTCACCGCTAAAGTTGATAGCTTGATAAATCCATCATACCCTGCACATCTCAGAACGATGCCCATTCAACTCGAATACATTTGCTTGATCGCGTTGCCTTGTCACAATCTAACCGTTCACGTTAGGGTTCCTCAATCTGCAGAAATGATTCTTAAACCCATTAAATTGCAATAACAAACAGTGCATCCGTTATTTCCATGGAATCTTATTCAAGTACCCTTCAATGCAAAAATGTTAATCCGAGGGTTTTTTTTGTCTGTTATCGGTCTCATTAGTCACTATCAATGTTTAAAGCCATTACCTTGCATGAACTTCATTTTCCGTGCATAAACCTCGTTAGACACCATGATAAATCTATTATTTAGTGGTGTACTCTTTCAGAAGAAATAACGAGGATTGTTATCCTATTAGTTTGCCCGTGTTATAAATCCACACACGGAATTATGCAACTTGACTTGAGCTGTGCATCTACCTGGAACTCCAGTGACGGCAACGATCAGATACAGAATTTTCTGTACACTTAGATACCCCACCAGCATTTTCTAAATGGACCAAATGGCCCCTTTGTGCTGCAGCCAATTACTGCAAACGAACCGTTGAAGACACTATTACCCACAGATTGTATGCTCTCTGAAATCTCCACGGAGATTTTTGGATTGCGACACAGTTAAATATAGCGATTTCGAAACAGTGAACAAACAGACGACGACAGTTGCGAGGAATTGCCGTTGGGAAAACATGCATTTGGTTCAGAGATGTCATTAAAATATTGCAATGTTGGCCCAATTTTGCTCTTAGAACATGAATTCAAAAATATTAGATCACACTATAGGACACACATTAGGAGTGCAGTTTTCCAGCAGTGGGGAAATGTTCTGAAACACTATTGATCATCTCTCCATCTCCATCTCCGGTTGGTTTCTTTCATCAGCTTTATTGATGGATGCAATTTGAACTTTTCATTAAAGAATGGATCGACTGGGCTTGGTTGGGCAGGTTTGAGGAGTCCAGAACCCGGGGTCACAGTTTAAGAATAAGGGGTAGCCATTTACGACTGAGATGAGGAAAAACCCTTTTCACCCAGAGAGTTGTAAATCTGTGGAATTCTCTGCCGCAGAGCGCAGTGGAGGCCAAATTTACTGGGTGTAATCAAGAGAGTTAGATTATAGCTGTTAGGGTTAACGGAACCAAGTGATATGGGGAGAAAGCAGGAACGGGGTGCCGTTTCTGGATGATCAGCCATGATTATATTGAATGGCGGTGCTGACTGGAAGGGCAGATATTCTATGTTTCTATGTTTATAACTTCCAGATGCTCTCCCGAAGTTTGTGGAGGCCATCTTTGCAGATGGGCCCGATTGGGCTTGTGGATTGACAGGTTATTCAATGCATCAGCTTAGATGAACAGGTATATCATATCATACCAACATTAATCACCGCGGTACACTACTAGTCAGACGTCATCAATCGCAAAACGACAATCGGCTGTTATATTCTGTCCCTCTCGCATAGCTATTTTTGAATGCAACTTGCCATGTCGCCTTTCGACCAGTTTCCCACGTGGAAAGGCGATAAACGGCATACTGACGTCCTCGTAAATTCCATCAACTGCACTACAGTTATCGACGTGTAGTTACCTCTTCAACACGTCCAGTCAAAGTCGATAACCATCACTCCTTAACAAGGCGATACTGATGTTCCTTATTAACTCCTGAATGTCCAAGAGCAGATCTATTCTGCCGTTGTGTTTTCAATAATGTCCGAACACTATGGTTTCACGCACACGCCTGTAATACTTATGCACACTGCTTCCCGAATAAAATCGTCCACAAATACCCGAGACCTGCCCTGAGCCCTTGGGAAGGTTGGGGGGGGGGCAGAGTGAAGCTAAGTGTCGGCGGTGGCGTCGGGTGTCCCGGCCTGTGCGCGGCCAGGGAGGTGGTGAAGGACGGCAGCGGCGGATTCGCCCTATTAGCGACCAGGACGTCGGCAAAGGTTGGCGCTGCAGCGGCTTGGTGCCGGCAGGGGAGGTGGGGAAGGCCTCATGGCGGATTTGAAGCAAGGCGTGATCCGGCGATGAAGGCTCCAGCCGTGGGCGATCGGGGGGCGCGGCTGAGCCGAGAAGAGTCAGTGGAGGTACCGGTCTGTATCAGTTAACCTACAATATACCGATGTGTAACTCGTCGGTGCCTCGCGAAAGAGCCTTTCCTACGTTGGGAAATGGTGCATTTTTGTACCCGAGGTTAGATCGATTTCGTGGAAAAGCTTTATTGAAATGTTTTAATTTATCATTTACAGGTCGGTGTGGAAATTTCCATTTTCTTCTAGGTTTCGTAGCGGGATATGTCAAAGGAGGTTTTCTTGATTGCTTGTCATAGACCGCTGCAAAATCAGAGAATAATAATAATAATAATAATAATCATTTTATTTACTGGCGCCTTTCTAAAACCCAAGGAAACCTTACAATGCATAGAATCACAAAAAAAATACAAAACACATAATCGGAATAAATTAAATATAAAAACACCTCAGTACACAAATCAAGGACAGAATTCAATTTCAAGAGCACCAAAAGAAAATAAGAAACAGAGAATGGCACCCTGAGTGCACCTGTCAAAGATCACAGTATTGCGTTCAACCTCGTCACCGACAGCGATGAACCATCCGAATCAGCTACAATATTTCACAGGGGATGTGGACCACTGTATAATTGCATTCAATATGTGTCACAAGCTGGCAATAATAGCCCGAATGAATTGTAGGAAAGAACTGCAGATGGTGGTTTACATCGAAGGTAGACACAAAATACTGGAGTAACTCAGCGGGACAGGCAGCATATCTGAAGAGAAGGAATGGGTGACGTTTCGCGTCGAGACCCTTCTTCAGCCTGATTGAGTTGCTGTATTGCCATGAGTATGTGCGTTGCCCTGCTGTACATAAAATATAACCAGTTGAAAAATATCACTTAACCCAGATTAGATGTAATATTGGAAGTGCCTGTCAGTTTAGAATTGAACTAGGTTTTGATCATTATTTGGAATCATCTGATTTCGGACGGCATTTCGTGCTATATCCGGAGCCTGTATCTGGCTTTACTGATTTAGGCACAGACACAAAATAAAACAGCTCGTAGATCAGTAGTAAGTCCGTCGAACAAGTCGGAGACCTTAGTGCGCACCGCGAAACCTTCTGAGAGGAACCAACGTGTTTCAACGATTTACAGTACCTACAGCATTTTTATATTCTCATGACGCAATGGTTACTTGTGGATTTGAAATGTCGTCAATGATCAATGGCTGTAACCTTTCATCGTTGTCTTATCTCAAAGTTATTTCTAATCTTATGTTTCATGTTATTTATTCTACTAATCTCCCCATTTGTACTAATGTCCGTATCCCTGTATGGAGAATTGATGGTCAGTTTATTTTTTAAAAAAAGGCTTTTAAATGCTTTGTGCAGTGACAAAGAGCAGGTTCGATCTCAACGATGCAACGGATAAGAACTTAAACAGAACTGGAAACATCAATTCCCACCCAATAGATAAGGATGCATGCTTTTCCGCAGTGTTTTGGTTTTAGCTATTTTAATTAGGCTGTGCTGTGCAAGCTAAATACATTGAAACATCTATTTATTACCTTCCTAACATAAGTTCATAAATTTATAAGTGTTAGGAGCAGACATAGGCCATCAAGTCTATTCCTCCATTCAATTATGGCTGACCTATCTTCCTCTCAACCCCCTGACAACCGACGTTGGACATTGTTACCATCATGCTTCTCCAGTATGTGAGCTCTAGAGGTCAACAGACGATAACCTATTCACCTTCCTTACCATTTCCAAATTTCCGACAACAGATGACCATTGGCCGTGTTTCACAATGATGGCCGGTCACTGGACAATGATGCTTTGTAAAGGGAAAATGTTGTATCGGATGGCTTGACCCGGTACCTATATAAATCATTGTACAGTAGGTGGCACACTCATTGTACCTGTTATGTGTTATAAATGGATGGAATGGAACAGTTGGCATAAAGTGTTGTATTGTCAGATGCTTTCAGTTTGGAACCAGTCGGAGTGCGTCATTTTATCTCTTGGATATATATCACATAGGGGATCTGTTACTGAAGAATTGTACTAGTTGTTTGTGGTTAGTTGCAAGTGATTACCAGATAAAACGCGGCATTACTAGAATAATCCGAGTATTACAGGAGTTTTCCTCAATGTGGATCATTAAATGTGGCAGAGATTCTCGAACAGTGGGCGTGTGTTACTGAGGGTGCCGCCTTCTGTATAATTGTACTCACTAGAGGTCACAAGCTGGAGTGCATTCGCTGTGAGGAGAGTGTCTATCACTGTAGAATTCGACGAGTCGTCTGTGACTAAAGCAGTACATTCCCTGAATGGCCGTGAATTATTTGAGCTGTCTATCACGTAGAATTGTAACGAATCCCGAGAACACTGTCTCCTGATATTATTTCTAAATGGGAAGCATGTGGGTCAAATATCACGGGTTACTCTGCGGTATTATAGAAATTAATACACGGTGGCGAAACGGATTGGGCGGGCCAAAAAGATCGGTGGGCGGCGCGACTTTCGTTTGCAGCGGCCTCTGCAGTCCGTTTGTCTTTATATTATTTTTGTCTCGTTTTTATGTCGTTTTTTATTTATTTTTTTGTCGGGGTATGTGTGTGGGGTGGTGGGGGGGGGACTTTGAAATCTTTCCCCTGCACGGGAGACCCGACCTTTTCTTTGTCGGGTCTCCGTTGTCGTTGGGGCTGGGCAACGTGGAGCGGCCTCCAGCAGGAACGACCTGGGGCTCAAGTTGCGGAGCTGCGGACTACTCACCGTCACGGGGCTGGCCGAGTCCGGAGCGGGTGGAGCTGTGGTGGAGCGCTGCTGCGGCCCGATCCCCGGAGATTCGGAGGCTACAACCGCGGGTCTGGCGGACGTCAACACCGGAAGCCCGCGGGTCCCCTGGTGGGAGACCGCTTTTCGGGGCTTCCGCAGCGGCGACTTCTCCCGCCCGAGTTGCGGGGTTGAAGAGCACCTGGAGCGGGGCTTTATCCCCCCCACGCGGCTTGGAATGGCCGCCGAACTTTGCGGGCGCGCGCCGGGGCTCTAACACCAAGACCCGGTGCGCGACCTTGCATCACCCGGCGTGGCTTTAATGGCCGCGGGATAATCACCATCGCCCGCCGGGGGCTTTGACTTTGACTCTGACATCGGGGGGGGGGGGAGTGCAGTGGAGAGATACGTTTTTTTTTGCCTTCCATCACAGCGTTGTGATGGATGTATGTGTAAATTGTGTTGTGTCTCGGGTCTTCTTCGTTTTGTATTGTATGGCTGCAGAAACGACATTTCGTTTGGACCTCAAGGGGTCCAAATGACAAATTTGTCCAAAAGACAAATTGGATTGAAATTGAAAAGCATGTTTCCGTGCCGTATCACTCTCTGGCTTTACAGGTATTTTGCCACGTGAACAGAGCTATATTGAAATACTTGTTCTGTGTGCCATCAGTCAAATCGTACCACGCACGACACAATGGAGCAGCACACGGAAGGGCCACCACGTCCGCTCGCCATTTTTCAACTTTAAGTCTGTGAATGAGACGTGCGATGCTTATCTTTTCCACTTTAACACCCTGTGTCTGCCGGCACTGGATCTGGAAGACGGGGGCTGGCCAGGCTCTGCGCGGTGCCGTCGGCTCCTTCCACTGCCGTTCCGTGTTCGTCACAGAACTTTAGGGTAATTTCCGAGTGCGCGTGATGGAGTTCACAGATCGTTCACAACCGCCGACTTTCCGCATCATCTTCATCGCTGCTATGATGCAACGTCCATTTAGTTGTGTTTATTTTAGAGATACAGCGCGAAAACAGGTCATTCGGGTCACCGAGTGCGCGCCGACCAGCGATTCCCGCACGGGATCCGCCACACAATCCTACACACAGTAGGTACAATTTACCAAGCCAATGAACCTGCAAAACTGTCGGTCTTTGGAGTGCGGGAGGAAACCGGAGATCCCATAGAAATCATGGAGAGAACGTACAAACTATTACAGACAGTACATCGTAATCAGGATCGAACCCGGGTATCGGGCGCTGTAAGACAGTAACACTACGGATGAGCCACCAACTGGGCTCATCCGGTTAAACAATAATAGAGGTTGTTCAAACTAGACAGTGTTCTGGTTTCAGCAGTTGCCCGCGGACTGCGGCCACTGACCGCGCCCATGCTCGCTGCACGCAAAGCGATGCCGTTAATATTTCAGAGAATCTGTATGTTCACATGCAATTGGGGCAATAATAACGTCACTCGGAGGTGTCTGTGCCGGTGCATAAAGAGTGTGTAGGGTGGGAATATACTACATCACCTCGTACTATCAGTTGGCCATATCCAGGACATGGCTTCGATACTCAAGCCCATGGCGATAAGGTTTTGATATCGATGAAGACGTAAAACGGATTCCCTACCCACCCCGCTATTAATATTCGGTACGTTACCACGTTGCCACATCACACAACAGAGAACAGCACAGCAGAGGAAGAGGCCATTTGGCCCACATCTCTGTGTCGAGCATTACGGCAGGTTAAAGTAATCTCCTCACGTGATACGCATCCCTGCATTTGCTGCATACCCATGTGTTATTCTAAAAGACTCTTAAATACTTTTAATCTATCTACTTGCACCACCACCCCTGGCAGGGCGTTCCGCCATCCCCCTCTGTTGAAATAAAACGCCCCCACCCCCTACCCCACATCTCTTTTAAACTTAGTCCCTCTTCCTTACACCCATGCTGTTTAGTCATTAACTTTTCCACCGTGGAAAATGATTCTGACTATCTACCCTCTCCGTTATTTTATAGATTTCTATCTGATTTCCCCTAAGCCACCGACGCTTCTAGAACATCTGTCCAATGTTCCTTATAACTAATACACACTATTCATGGTAAATCTCACGTGCACCCGCACCGGAGCCTCCCCAATTCCTTTATGTAATAAGGCGACCAGACCTGCAGACAGTATTCCAATTCCTCAAGCATACCACACCATATGCCTTCTTTAACGCTCCATCGACATTGTTGCCAAGGGAACTATTAACCCGGACCCCACGATCCCTCTCCACATCAATATTGTTAAGGTTCTTGCCATTATCTGCACAGTCGCCCCTTAATTTCGTTCGACCTCCCTAAGAGCGAATGGGCACATCGGTAGAGTTGTTGCCTTACAGCACTAGTAACCCGGATTCGATCGTGACTAAGAGTGTCTCTCTCCGGAGTTTGTATCATCGCGTGGTGATTGCGTGAGTTTTCTCGGGTTCTCTGTTTTCCTCTCACAATCTAAATACTTGCAGGTTTGTGCGCGAATTCGCTTTTATAAAGTGTAATTCGTCCCTAGTGTGTAGGATAGTGCTGGTGTGCTGGGTGATCGCTAGTCGAGGTGGACTCGGTGGGCCGAAGGGCCGGTTACCGCGCTGTATCTCAAATTTCTCAAGTCAAAACAAAACCTCACACTTGGTCGAAATAAACTGCAAGTCCCATTTCCACGACCATTTCTGTAGCTGACCAATATCCCGCTGTATATAATGCACTGTTCACGGACCAGCGGTCAGAACAACACTCTTCCAATATTCAACTGACTATATCCAGTGCAGACAGTCGCGCGACAACCTCATTCGCTTGGAGAAGGCTTGGTGAAACGGTCCACAATGATAAGAATAACCGTATTACCCATGGACGGAGGCAAGCCGCTAATGAAGTCCAGGCCATTGGAACAAGCAGGGGCTGAAGGAGACCTGAGGGAAGCCGACGGGACGCCTTAATTTGTGCACAACAGAGCAGGCGGAGACGGAAGACCGGATGTCGGCCTGCACGGTGGGCCACCAGAACCGCTGGTGCAGCAGGTAAAGGTTGCGGCCGAAGCCAGGATAACAGGCGAGATTTGAGGAATGGACTCATTGAAGTACTTCAGAGCGGGCGGAGACCGGGACACATAACCAGGGTTCAGAACCAGAATCGGAGTGATGACGCTGGGCATTGTGAACCGTGGTCTCGATCTCCCAGGTGATGGAGCCCACCAGACAGGTGGGAGGCAGAATGGGTTCGTGGGAATGGCTGTCCTGGTCGGAACGCGTGTTGAGCCGCTTCACCGAATTCAGGTACTCCAGGTACTTGTGGTCCGTCTCGACATGGAATTGCTGCTCAGTGCCCTCCAACCAATGCCTCCACCCCTCCAACGCCAGCTTCACTGCCAGCAGCTCTCTGTTGCCGATGTCATCATTCCTCTCAGCAGGGGACAGGTGGCGAGAGAAGAAGGGACAGAGGTGCATCTTCTGGTCCTTGGAGGAGCGTTGGGAAAGCACCGCCCCAACTCCAACATCAGAGGCGTCAATCTCCATTACAAACTGACGGGCCGGGTCAGGAAGCTCCAGGATGGTGGGGGGGGGGGGGTTAGTGAAGCGTTGCTTATGGTCCTGGAACGCCCCCCTCGGCAGCAAGGGACCAGGCTAACGTGAATTAGGTATACGTGAGAGCAGTGCGAGGAGCAGACAGGATGTAATAGTTGCGGATAAAGCGGCGGTAAAACTTGGCGAAGCCGAGTGAGCGGTGTAACTCCCTCCATACTGAGCAGAGCGGTATCACACCAACCGCTCACTGAAGCAGTGGTTCAACAATCAATAGCGTAATCGGCAAAAGAGCCTACCCCCTGGCGGAGATACAGCATCCTCTGGGCTACCTATCTTCCGACCAAAGGGTGGTCGAAAATCTTTCCCAGCTCTGCCGAAAAACGGGCAAAGTCCTGGCAGATGTCTAGCTGTCTCTCCCAGGCAGCTGTACTCCAGGCTGATGCACGTCCTGACGGCAGGGAGGGTGCATATCCTACTTTGAGCGTTCTGCGCGGAAGCGGGACGGTTATAGCTCAAACGCCAAGGAGCACATAGATAGACAATAGACAATAGGTGCAGGAGTAGGCCATTCGGTCCTTCGAGCCAGCACCGCCATTCAATGTGATCTTGGCTGATCATCCCCAATCAGTACTCCGTTCTTGCCTTCTTACCATATCCCCCGACTCCGCTATCTTCAAGAGCCCTATCTATCTATCTCTTGAAAGTATCCAGAGAACCCTCCTCCACCGCACTCTGAGGTAGAGAATTCCACATACTCACAAATCTGTGTGAAAAGCTCACAACTCTCTGGGAGCACATGGATAGGAATGACCTGTAGGGAGAGGGATCGCCATGGTACCTCACCGGGGTTGGGAAGAACTGGTTCCAGAATGGACTGATGCGGTTGGAAGTGGACGGAGGCGGAGAGGCATCAGCAGAGACGGAAGGAATTGGCGGCGTTGCGAGGTGCGACAGGACCTGGCTGACAGTGTTTGCCAACTGCTGGATGGTCGCTACGCGTTGGTCTATTCGAGCTTCATGGGCGCCAAGGGTGGAGCCTTGAAGTTGAACAGCCCTGTACAACGAGCCAGTAAATCTTCAGGTTATGAACTGGGAGCGACAAGACTCGGGTCGGGCTGATCAGAATTGCCTTCCTAGACCTTACGGGCCGACGAATCTGTCAGGAGTCTCCGAAATGGAAAGTACTCGAAGGTAAGCTCACCGAGAAGTACGGAAGAAAACCTAAAATCCAAATGCGAATGGAACCAAAAAATATAGACCTGGAACCGACATAACTCAGAACTGTTATCGAACCGACAGTATGCAGAATTGCTAACGAATCGCAGAATGCAGAACTGATTTGTCGGCATTCAATTGGTGATGACCTCAAATATTTATACCAAGTGATCGATTAGGGGGGCATATTAAATGCAGGTGTAACTCCTAATCGCTCGGTGTGGAAAAAGTGTCAAGTATCTGGAGGCGTGGCAAGTGTGACAATATCGGTCAAAACCGTTGGATATGAGACTTCCGGTGGCGCCATGGAGCAGTAAGAGGCGCTCTTTTAGCTCCGCTCCGAAAAACGCGTTAAAACGCGTTAATATACCTGGAAAAGAAAAACGGACTGGATGAAAAACACTTACCGGCAGATGCCCGACGTCGCGTGAGTGACGTCATCAGAAATCGACGTAATACCGACTGGATACCGGTATTTTTTAATGAAGAAACGGACACAGAAGGAATCTGCCTACTCCACCTCAGAGCAGACACAGAACCCGATTGCAGGCTCTGCAAGAGAAAGAAACTTCTGAAGAATCTGAGAAAGTAGGACTTATTTCTACCATGGAAGAGCAACCACAAGAACAAGCTTTAAGACTGGCTATGGTAAAAGACATTGGAGAAATTGTAATTGAAAAGCTTGGAATTTTAGAAACAAAACGATGTCGAACTCAATGCTGGGAAAACAGAAATCTACGAAAAATGGACACTCTACAAGCTTGAATCGAAGAGGTAAATTCCGTTTTGAAAGGAGAAATTAAAAGGGTCGAAGAAGATATCAGCAAAAAGTTGGAACCCATTCTCCTCACCTCAATAAAACAAAACGACGCTATCAGAGAACTCGAGGCTATTACTAAAGACATATCTCAGACAACGCAAAGACTGAAGAAAGATCTAGACTGTGTTTCTGGGAAACTGGCCAGAATGACCGACAAATGACTAGATCTTGATGCTCGGTCTAGATGCCAAAACTTAAGAATTGTTGGAGTGAAGGAAGGGAAGGAAAGTGGAAAGTCTACACTGCCAACTTACTTCAACAGGTATTTAAACTGCCTGAGAGACCTAAAATTGGCCAGGCACATCGAGTCCAGAGAGCCCGACCAGGAGCTGGAGCAAGACAAATTATTCTTAAACTACACGACCTATCAGTTCTTGAAGATATCATGAAGAAAGTTGCAAGCGTAAGAAATCTGATGTTTGAAGGAGAAAATATAAGAATCTTCAGAGACTATCCAGCAGAGGTTACCAAGAAGCGACCACTTTTCACCAAGACGCATGTTATCCTCGGAGACATTCCAGACTTAAGATATGGAATAATGTATCCTGCCAAACTAAGGGTCACATGCAGAGAATCGGAGCATTTCTTCATCGACCCAGAAGATGCATTTAAATACGTGCAATATTTTAAAAAGGACTTAACAAAGGACAAGTAGATAAGTAATATTTGGCATAGCTCTGTATGAAAATGAATTGATTCGTACTGAGTACTAACAGGGCTATGGCCTACTGAACTTTGGTGGCAAAAACAGGAAATCAGGCAAAGTGGTATCCACTTTGTTGGCAAAAACAGGAAAGTAGACTCTTACCTGAATGGTGGCCGATTAGGAAAAGGGGAGATGCAACGAGACCTGGGTGTCATGGTACACCAGTCATTGAAAGTGGATATGCAGGTGCAGCAGGCAGTGAAGAAAGCGAATGGTATGTTGGCATTCATAGCAAAAGGATTTGAGTATAGGAGCAGGGAGGTTCTACCGCAGTTGTACAGGGTCTTGGTGACAGTTTTGGTCTCCTAATCTGAGGAAGGACATTCTTGCCATAGAGGGAGTACAGAGAAGGTTCACCAGACTGATTCCTGGGATGTCAGGACTTTCATATGAAGAAAGACTGGATAGACTCGGCTTGTACTCGCTGGAATTTAGAAGATTGAGGGGGGATCTTATAGAAACTTACAAAATTCTTAAGGGGCTGGACAGGCTAGATGCCGGAAGATTGTTCCCGATGTTGGGGAAGTCCAGAACAAGGGGTCACAGTTTAATGATAAAGAGGAAATGTTTTAGGACTGAGATGAGAAAAAAAAATTTACACAGAGAGTGGCGAATCTCAGGAATTCTCTACCACAGAATATAGTTGAGGCCAGTTCATTGGCTATATTTAAGAGGGAGTTAGATGTAGCCCTTGTGGCTAATGGGATCAGGGTTGTATGGAGAGAAAGCAGGTACAGGATACTGAGTTGGATGATCAGCCATGATCATATTGAATGGCGGTGCAGGCTCGAAGGGCCGAATGGCCTACTCCTGCACCTATTTTCTATGTTTCTATGAACCTTCACTGAACCTGCTTGTTAAATCGTTTGTTTAATTTACACCTTTTATATGTACTTATAAGGGGTAGACTGATATAATGTGTTTTAAAGAAATATATATATATATATATATGTATATATTTATATGTGCATATAAGATGGCCGACAGGCTCACAGGCGGTTAAGTCTAGACTTACTTATCAGATATAGATTGGAATGTATGCGGGGAGACTGTTCAAGGTCACCGTGTTTACGAGGAGTTTGTTCAAGATCTCTTGCACAACTCAGCTTTGAAAAGAATTTAAACGTATGGTAATGATATAATACACGAACAAATTATATAATTTAATCTATGATAATCACATAAAATACTAACAAACGTACTAAGCCGTTTATTTTAACATAATACCTAATACTAAACCGTTTATTTTAACCTAATACCTAATAGTTATGAGATTTACTAAATCTAGGTAACGGCAAATGAATCTGTTTATATTTAAAATGTGGTTAATATCTACCCGATTGGGGGTGTTGGAATTTCCAGCAGTTGCAAGGTCAGAGCGAGAGGGAATATGTTAGAAAGTTGGTTGAGAAGGGGTAAGGGAACCAAGATTTAGGGGGGCAGAGGGTAGAGGAAGGAGATGTGAGACGGGGACACAGTAGGTTATGGTAAGCTGGATTCAGTGTGGACTATCAAGGGAACTTGGGTAGGGCAAGAGTTAGAGAAGAGAGCAAGTTAGAAGGTAGGTCTAACGGAGGAAGAGGGGTCAAGCAAGTGAACATGGGTACTGGGCAAGTGGTAGCATGAAGTGAGGATGTATAGAAGAGTATTAGACTGATAGGTAAGCGGTGGGGCTGTTGATGGCGGTTTGAGAGGGGAGGAGAGAGAGAGAGAGAGTTCTTGTTCTGCCTGTGAGATTGCTGGAGGTTCTAATTAACCCCTTCAAGCCTGACGGTTGTTAACCGGCTATGTATTTAACATGCTAATATCAATAAACAAGATAAGATTTTTAATATCTCTACTTTTCAATTTAAATAGTAAATACCCACTTAGATGCAAGTTATAAGAAGAAATGTAACTCTCCTAGATGAAATTATTAACGGTCTGCTTTCTGTTTTTTCTTTTTACATTATATCTTGTTTAGTCCCTTCTATTTGCAATATTACTCTGTAAGGGGCGGAGCTAAATGTAATCAACACCCACGGAACCTCACATGAAATATCCCATCAGGGGGTGGGCTTCAAGCACAGTGTCTTCAAACGCTGTTTTTTTATTATTTACTTTATTTCGCACTTTTTTCACGTACTCAAGGCACTTTTTCTTGTGATATACCTGTAGGGCTTTGAAATTGGGATCACCCACCCACTAACCAGAAGGTTGATTTTATATATTGTGTTGCCCCATCTGAAACTAGGGAAACCATGTAAGCTCTAATGCAAGACGACCATCTGAAGAAAACTGGAGGAATCACATTTTGTAGTTGGAATATTAGGGGCGTTAATTAGCCAATTAAAAGGGGTAAGGTTCTTGCCCAATTAAAATCGATTAATGCTGATATAAGATTTTTACAGGAGACGCAACTCAAAGATCAAGCTCGAAACAGGCTGAAGGCTAACTGGATTGGTCAAATATATCACTCCACCGTCCTCTCCAAAACCAGAGGTACTGCAATTAGAATTCGTAAGGGAATACCATTTAAACATAAAACCACCATAGCAGATAAAGAGGGTAGGTACGTCATAGTATCTGGGGAGATATATTCTACCCCACTTACTATGGTGAATATCTACGCCCCCAACTTTGATAATCCACAATTTTTTAATAAAATACTTAATATAATCTCAGAATCCACCCAGCAAAACCTGATAATTGGAGGAGATCTCAATATTTTGATAAATCCTCACAACAAAAGAGATATAACACAAAATCAAAATCCAGCGAACTCCTAAACACGTATATAAAAAACTCAAATATAACAGACGTATGGAGGATTGCAAATCCATCCGGAAGAGAATATTCCTTTTATTCATTCGTACATAAAACTTATACACGTATTGACTATTTTCTTGAGAACACAAAATTAATACCTTTTATAACTAATCCCAAATATCATAATAGTATTATTTCCGATCATTCCCCGCTAACCTTCTCCCTAAAACTAGAAGGAATGTACAATAACAAATCGTTCTGGAGGTTTAATCCCCAAATACTAACTAACCCAGTTTGCTGTGAATATCTAAAACAACAGATGGAATTTTATTTTGAGACAAATGATACTCCAGGTATTTCGGCTTCGTTATTATGGGAATCTTTTAAGGCCTTTATTAGAGGCTCTATCATTTCATATCAAGCATATCAAAACAAAAAGAACAGGATGGAACAACTGCAATTAGAAGAACAGATCAGACAGCTGGATTCAGAAAATGCGATAGATCCTTCTATGGATAAACATAATAAGATAGCAGTATTAAAATTCAAGCTAAATCGAATTCTCTCTGCTAGAGTTATCAGGCTATTTCAAATTACTAAACAGGAAAACTTTGAATTCGGCGACAAACCGCATAAACTTCTAGCTCGTCAGTTGAGAAAAGTGGAAAAGGATCATACTATTCAAAAAATCAGATCAGAAAATGGTGAACTGTTCACACTTCCAAAAGATATTAACGAAAGATTTGTCCAATTCTATCAAAATTTATATACATCCAAAACATCAACAGAAACGATAAAAATTACAAACTTCCTTGATAACTGTAATCTTCCGTCACTTAACGTGAAGAATTAGGAGTACAGATTACAATTAAAGAAATCGAACAGACTATTAATTCATTGAAGAATGGCAAAACCCCAGGCCCAGATGGGTTTAGTAATGAATTGTATAAACATTTTATGACGTAATCTCCCCACGTTTACATAACCTTTATATACATGCACTTAAAGAACAGACGCTGCCACAAACCTTAGCCGAATCAACTATTACACTGATACCCAAAAAAGATAAAGATCTGGAAGAGCCTGGATCATACAGAGCAATTGCCCTGTTAAATACAGATCAGAAAATATTAGCTAAAACCCTGGCAAGAAGACTAAGTAAATACGTTAATAAATTAATACATTCTGATCAAACTGGGTTTATACTCGTTTAACAATTTGAGACGCCTGTTTAATATAATGTACTCACATAGAACGATAAAGGAAGACTTATCAATTATTTCATTAGATGCAGAAAAAGTATTTGACCAAGTAGAATGGAAATATATTTTTTCAGTATTGCAACAATTCCAGTTAGGAGAAATTTTATTTCATGGATAAAGTTGCTATATGACAACCCGACTGCCAGAATACTGACTAACCAAATACTCTCACCTAAATTTCAGCTATCCAGGGGCAACAGACAAGGGTGTGCATTCTGTGCGATTGAACCTTTAGCAGAAAGTATAAGAGTACATCCGAATAATCACGGCTATAATACTAAACATTCTAATAATAAAATATCACTATATGCAGATGACGTATTACTTTATATCACCAATTCGCAAGTTAGCATTCCAAACATACTAAACCTTATAGAGGAATTCGTCTCCTTTTCAGGATATAGAATAAACTTGAACAAAAGTGAAATTATGTAAATAAAGCCTCAAGATCCGACACACCTTCTAAAATTCCCTTTTAGAATTGCTACGGAAAGCTTTAAATATCTTAGAGTTCACGTAACTAGAAAATACACTTCTCTATTTCAAGCAAACTTTCCTCCATTAATTTCCAAACTAAATGCCCTTATTCAATTTTGGAAAACGCTTCCGATGTCTCTCATAGGCAGAATAAATGCCATAAAGATGATCTTCCTTCCACAAATCCTGTACTAATTCCAATCAATACCGATTTATCTCCCTAAAATTAAAAAAAAAAACTCGATTCTCTAATCACAAACTATATTTGGGATTATCAAACGCACAGAATCCATAAACGACATCCATGTAAACCCAAAGAAATTGGCGGATTGGCTCCCCCCAATTTTTTGTACTATTACTGGGCAACAAATATTAAAAACGTAATCTATTGGATGGACAACACATGCCAACAGGTAAAATGGTTAATAATGGAGAGAGAAGATTGTTCGCCTTTTAATATAGGCGCGATTCTTCTCTCTCCAATAAATTTGAAGAAAACACTATATGAGAAAAATCCGATTATCCATAGTACTCTACAAATCTGTAAACAAGTGAAGTCAACCCCTTAAATTGAGAAATGTATATCTTCTATAATCAATTGCCAACAACCCCGTGTTCAAGCCATCTATCTTAGACAAGACGTTCATACACTGGGAAAGATTAGGAATTAAAAAACTGGGAGATCTTTATGAGATGGGAACTCTTCTCTCATTTCAAGAATTACAGTCCAAATATCATCTGAAAGGTAGCGAATAATTTAGGTACCTTCAAATACGAGACTATCTGAAATCATATATCCAAGACTATCAATATATGTTTCCAGACACACTAGACGATTGTATGAATAGAAACTCGGATTCGAACAAGTTAATATCATACCTTTATAGTACCCTTTTATATATACAAACCCCATCGTCAGAAGTAATTAGAAGAGCTTGGGAAGATGAACTTGGCCTAACAATTTTAAAAGACAAATGGGAGGAAAGCCTTCTATACATACACAACTGTTCTCTTAACGTTAGGCATTCGCTAATACAATTTAAAATACTGCCCAGACTCTATTTTTCAAAGTCTAAACTGAATAGGATCTTCCCAAATGTTTCTCCTATTTGTGATAAATGTCTCCTTCAGGAAGCAACCATTCCTTTGCCTCTTGTATAAAGTTACATAATTTCTGGAGAGGAATTTTTGAAATTGTTTCTAAAACACTAAAAATAAAACTGGATCCCGACACTGAACTGATCACTCTAGGTACTTCAGAAGCCTGTTCTGAGCTATCACTATTTCAAAGACGTTTCCTTAATTATGGCCTGATAACGGCGAAAAAACTAATACTTACACTTTGGAAAGTCACATCAGTCCCTACTGTTAAGATGTGGATTACAAACATGTCCGAGACACTGCATCTTGGAAATATTAGACTTGTCTTGGCAGAAAAACCAGATCATTTTTCCAAGACATGGACACCCATCACCGATTACTTACAAGGATAGTATGGCGCAACACAACTTAGGATTTAAATCCAAATATGGGTTGGGTGAGGTGGATGGGGAGGGACGAGAGGCAGGTATATCACCACTTTTTTCTCTCTTCTTTTTTTTGTTCTTTTTGTTCTTTATCTTTTTTCTTTCTTTCTTTTACCCACTCTTTGGCTACACTACTTTGGTAGCCTAGGGGTCCTATCTTTGCATATCTCACCTTTTCTCTTTCTTGTTCTTTCTCCTTTCTTTTCTTCTAACTCAATGCTAAAAAGTCAAAATTGAAGCTGTACAATAACTGTATAATTGTGTATGCCGTTTGTTCTACTCTTGTACATTTGCTTCTAATAAATAAAAATAACTTTTAAAAAAACCGTTGGGTATGTCCATATCAACATGCATTTGAAGAAATGATTTTTGTTTCAGCTGCAATGATTTTGGAATTGGAGGAGGGAAGCCAGTCGAGACACGAAGAACGATATATATCCTGAGTCGGAGCCTTCAATCATGAACTGGTGTGCATTTAATTGGTTGCCGTAATATCCATAAGAGAAGATCATGAGGATAACATGGAGAGATGGGGATGAAAAAGATGGAAGCAGGAGGAGGAAGAAAGAGAGTAAGATAGGTTGAATAGCAGGTGGACGAGGGGGAGACGAAGAGCAGGGCGGCGAAGATAAGGAGCAAAGCGAGGAGAAAGCTAAGAAGTGCAAGCCAAGATATCGAACGGAAACTACGCCGAAAAGCCAAATAACCGAACGGACACGACGCCCAAAAGCCAAATAACTGATCGAACACGACGCCTAAAAGTCGAATAACCGAAAGGGCACGACGCCTAAAAGCCAAAGACCCGAACGGACTCCACGCCGAAAGGACAGTAAGCGAGTTCGGAATTTCGACTGCGGATGCCCAGGTCATAGGTCACTAGCTATAAACAGTCTCGGCAACATGGTGCTGCATTGTGTGCAGGCTTGCGTTTCGTCCGCGGTCGGGGTCGGGCCCGGTTCTCCGTCGCTGCGGATGCTCTTGAGTTGCAGCTGGGCAGTCCCCGTCCCCTCCCCGATGTCCCGTCCCTGTCTGGAGGTGTCCGGGCGGCCCTGGGCTGGCGGGGCGGCCTGGGCTGGCGGGGCGGCCCCGGACTTGCAGCCGGCGCTTCAGCCGCTGGCCCCAGCTCGGCTCTGCCTGTCCCGTCGGGTTGGCCGGCAGCCCTCCACCTCCACACCCACCCCCTCAGTCCGCAACCGAGATCCTGCTGAAGATGGACAGCCGTAGGCCCTGCCCAAAGACGGGCCGCTGCTGCTGGAGACGTCCATGGCGGAGAGAAAGTCTGCAGACGGACTCCTGCCGGCCATGGGCAGGCCGGGCGCCCGTTGGAGCTGCTGGTGCTGTTGGTGATGGTGGGCCTGGCGGCAGCAGCAACATTCTACCCCTCCCTTGTCAGCCCGAAGCCCAGAGTCCGAGCCAGCTCCAACTCCAGGTCGAGGCTGAAGGCCGCCAGCAGCGTGGCACAATCGAGCGCCGGGCCGGAGGAAGCTGAGCCCAATCTGGCGCTCTGGCGCAGGCGAGGCCGGGGCCCACGGTCCTCCCAATTCTCCCAATTCTGCTAGCCCTTGCTGTCCCGGTCCGCAATAACCAACCTGAACTCCCGGTGGCTCAGCACTTCAACTCCCCCTCCCATTCCGTATCTGACCTCTCTGTCCTGGGTCTCCTCCATGGCCACAGCGAGCAACACCGTAAATTGGAGGAAATGCACCTCATATTCCGCTTGGGCAGTCTACATCCTGGTGGCCTGAACATTGAATTCTCCCAATTCTGCTAGCCCTGGCTGTCCCCTCCCCTTCATCAGCCATCTGGTTGTCTCCTCCCCTCCCCCAGCCCTCGGGCTCCTCCTCCGCCTTTTCCTTTTTTCCTTTCTTCTCCCCATACCCTATCAGTCTGAAGAAGGGTTTCGGCCCGAAACGTTACCTATTTCCTTCGCTCCATAGATGCTGCTGCACCCGCTGAGTTTCTCCCGCATTTTTGTGTACCTTCGATTTTCCAGCATCTGCAGTTCCTTCTTTAACCCATTGAGATAATAATCTGTCCCCTTGTTTTTGCCGCCAATGTGGATAACCTCACATTTATCTATATTATACTGCATCTGCCACGCATCTGCCCACTCACTCAACCTGTCCAGTTCACCCTGCAACCTCCTAACATCCTCTTCACAGTTCACACTGCCACCCAGCTTTGTGTCATCCCCAAACTTGCTAGTGTTGCTCCTAATTCCCTCTTCCAAATCATTAATATATATGATAAACAGTTGCGGCCCCAACACCGAGCCTTGCGGCACTCCACTCGCCACTGCCTGCCATTCTGAAAAGGACCCGTTCACTCCTACTCTTTGCTTCCGGTCTGCCAACCAATTTTCTATCCATGTCAACACCCTACTCCCAATACCATGTGCTCTAATTTTAGTCACCAGTCTCCCGTGCGGGACCTTATCAAAGGCATCCTGAAAGTCTAGATACACTACATTCACTGGCACCACTTCATCCATTATACTTGCCACATCCTCAAAAAATTCCAGAAGATTAGTCAAGCATGATTTCCCTTTCATAAATCCATGTTGACTTGGACTAATCCTTTTACTGCTATCCAAATGCCCCATTATTACCTTTTTAACAATTGATTCCAGCATCTATCCCACCACCGAAGTCAGGCTAACTGGTCTGTAATTCCCCGTTCTCTCTCTCGCTCCTTTCTTGAAATGTGGGATAACATTAGCTATCCTCCAATCCACAGGAACTGATCCTGAATCTATTGAATATTGGAAAATGATCACCAATGCGTCCACTGTTTCTAGAGCCACCTCCCTGAGGACCCTGGAATGCAGACCATCAAGCCCAGGGGATTTATCATCCTTCAGTCCCATTAGCATACCCAATACTATTTCTCGCCTAATCAAAATTTCTTTCAGTTCCTCTACCCCCTTAGATCCTCTGTCCTCCAGTACATCTAGGAGATTGTTTGTGTCTTCCTTAGTGAAGACAGATCAGAAGTACCTATTCAACTCTTCTACCATTTCCTTGTTGCCCATAATAATTTCACCCGTGTCTGCCTTCAAGGGACCCACATTTGAATTTGCTACTCTTTTCCCCTTAACATATCTAAAGAAGCTTTTACTGTCCTTCTTTACATTGCTGGCCAGCTTCCCCTCGTACTTCATCTTTTCAGCCCGTATTTCCCGTTTTGTTTCCTTCTGTTGTCCTATGAAATTTTCCCAATCCTCTGGCTTCCGGCTACTCTTTGCTGTGTTATACATCTTTTCTTTTAGTTTTATTCTATCCCTAAAAGGCCTGTCTCACGAATCTGCGGTCATTGGCGGCGAAACGGGAAGAATCTGCTGCCATAGACCGCGCTCTCGTGAGAAAGTACAATTCCCGGGCCGTGCGACGGTGCTCCCAACACCGCGCGGTGCTAAAATAAAATCGACAATGTCGAAAACACTATACTCACCGCACAACCTCCACCAGTGATGCACAAGTGCGGCACGGCCGCTCGCACGGGCCGCCGCCAGTGTGGGTCGAGCGCCGTGCGTCAAACCTCCTCTGCCACAGCCTCCGCCAATGAGGCACGTGCCGCCGCCAGTGAGGCACGTGTGCTGCGCGGCCGCAGTCACAGCCACCGCTACAGCGCCGCGATCAGGATGGCCGCCGCCACAGCCGCCGCTGGTGAGTCACGTGCGGCGGGCCGACGTCATCGTAGTCGGCCCGCCCTTTTTTTACTTACCGCAAGCACGTGGGACCCGCCGTGTTTGAATTAACTCGGCCCCCGCGCAACATCCGTGCGGTGCTCAGGTGGATAGGCTCGACGCTCTCGCCGTTGCCGCGCGG
Organism: Malacoraja senta; assembly: GCA_038087875.1. Classification (NCBI taxonomy): domain Eukaryota; kingdom Metazoa; phylum Chordata; class Chondrichthyes; order Rajiformes; family Rajidae; genus Malacoraja; species Malacoraja senta. Next base: position 9,213,653 of record CM075981.1, on the reverse strand, counting down.
TCCTCGCTACCGGCGACGCCGCGCTTCACCGCCTATGACCGCAAACAGGTAAGACAGAGCCAACTTCTCTGGTCAGCCACGGTTGCCTCCTACTCCCCTTAGAGTCTTTCTTCCTTTTTGGAATGAAATGATCCTGCGTCTCCCGGATTATGCCCAGAAATTCCTGCCATTGCTGTTCCACCGTAATTCCTGCTAGGATCCCTTTCCAGTCTACTTTGGCCAGCTCCCCTCTCATGCCTTCATAGTCCCCTTTGTTCAACTGCATCACTGCCACATCCGATTTAACGTTCTCCTTCTCAAATTGCAGATTAAAACTAATCATATTATGATCACTACCTCCAAGCGGTTCCTTTATCTCGAGTTCTTTTATCATATCTGGTTCATTGGACAACACTAAATCCAGAATTGCCTTTTCTCTGGTCTGCTCCATTACAAGCTGCTCTAAGAATCCATCTCGGAGGCATTCTACAAACTCTCTTTCTTGGGGTCCTGAGCCAACCTGATTTTCCCAGTCTACCTGCATATTGAAATCCCCCATCACCACAGTGGCATTACCTTTGTTACATGCCAGTTTTAACTCCTGCTGCAACTTACACCATACATCCGGGCTACTATTTGGGGGTCTGTAAATAACACCAATTAGTGTCTTCTTCCCTTTACAATTCCTCAACTCAATCCACAGTGACTCTACCGCGTCAGTCCCTATGTCTTCCCTCGCAAGGGACTGAATTCCACCCCTCAGCAGCAGAGCTCCCCCCCCCTCATCTGCCCACATGACTGTCCTTTCTATAGGATGTATAACCCTGAATATTAAGTTCCCAGGCCCGATCCTCCTTCAGCCACGTCTCAGTAATCCCCACAATGTCATATCTACCAACCTCTAACTGAGCCTCAAGCTCATCTACTTTACTTCTTATACTTCGCGCATTCATATAGAATACTTTTAATTCCATACGCATCTCACCTTTCACATCGATCCCTATTACACTTGGCCATACTCTCCTATCCCCTTGTGAGCTTCCGTTCCCGTTAATTCTGGGGTCATTAACCATCCCTTTACTCTCTTTTCCTTTATCTCCGTCCTCGACTATCCCATTTGGCACCCCACCCCCCTTATTCAGTTTAAAACCACCCGTGTAGCAGTGGCAAACCTGCCTGCCAGAATGCTGGTCCCCCACCTGTTAAGATGCAATCCGTCCCTTTTGTACAGTTCACCCTTAATCCAAAACAGATCCCAGTGATCTAAGAATCTAAATCCCTGCCCCCTGCACCAGTTCCTCGCCACAGATTCAGGTCCCGTATCTCCCGGTTCCTGCTTTCGCCAGCACGAGTAACTGGAAGCAAACCGGAGATAACAACCCTGGAGGTCCTGCTTTTCAGCATTTTTTCCGAGCTCTCTAAAGTCACGCTGCAGAATATTCATCCCCTTCTTTCCGACATCGTTCGTGCCGACATTCACTACCATTTCCGGCTGTTCACCTTCGCCCTTGAGGATTTTCTGCACTCTGTCCGTGACATCCTGGATCCTGGCACCAGGAAGGCAGCACACCATCCTCGAATCCCATCTGTTGCGGCAGAAACCCTTGTCCGCACCTCTCACAATGGAGTCTCCAACTACAATGGCGTTGTCTGAAGTTGGCCTCTTTTGGTTTTGGCTCAACAGCCCTTTTTGCTTCGCAAGCCAGTCCGCCACTCAGTGTGATAACGTCTTCTGTCCCGACGGCTTGTGGATGAAGTGGCAGCAGGTACCGTAGGGGCAGAAGCCGGAGGTGTGGAAGGTGCGGCACGGCTCCGTCTTGTACTTGGGGTGGCGGCTGAGGGAGCGCAGCACGGTCAGGCCGTGGGCGAACTGATTTGTCGCCGTAGCGGCCCATCGGGGAGCGAGTTCCTCTGGAGTTGGAGCGGGGTTGGGCTGGAGTTGGCGCTTCTTCTCCTTGCTGCCTGTGGGCCTGGGGGCCGGTGTCCCGTCGGTCCAGACGTCTCCGGCCGACCCCTGGGCGGGCATGGGATACTCGAGTGGGTGGGGGGGGGAGCGGGGACGGTCCAGTGGCGGTTCGGCAGTGCTTGCGGCGCCGGGTACACGGGTTCAATCCTGGCTGCGGTTGAGGCGCGGGTCTGTGAGCGCGCAGCTGCTGAGAGCCGGTCCAGTCTCTCTCCCCCCACACCGGTCTCCACCGCTCCTCTTCCTCCCCACGGTTTCCCCTCCCGCCGGGTCTCTACCCCCCTTGAAAAAAGACTAAAAATTGGACCCAAACTATACTCAATGAATCTGCAGTGCTTCGTTTGAGTTTTATTTATAGCGTTTGAACTTTGACAGATCCCATGATTGCGTGCGTTTTCGGAATACCGAACGCCCTTATACGCAGAACGGACATGACGTTGAAAAGCCGACGAACGAACATGACGTCTCCGGGCTTGCCTGAGCCCTTGTCAGCGATTGGTCCAGACCCCCCACGTCCAACGCATCACTGACGGGGGGGGGGAGAGACGGGAGGATGGGGGGATTTGTAATTTTCCTTCGCCGCTATTGGACTTTGCTGATAAAAGCTTGTGTGACTGGAACTTCCGGTTGATTTAACAAAATGATAATCCAAATTAGTTCGATAGATATTTACGATAATCCAAATTAGTTCGATAGATATTTACACCGACAATAATGCTGTAACAAGTATATTGTGGCGTCACAGTACATACACTACCTTGCATCTTGAAGGCCAATGGTCCTTTGGATGTGAATCGAGAAACGAGGCGAAAAAATATGACTGTTTTTTTTCAAGAATACCGTAGCTCCCTGGGTCGGTTCAGTGATGTGACAGTACTGGTCGTTTTACGCTCGGCAATTTACTTCGCGTTTTGAAAAGTGTGTCAGTTGTAGAGAAAACCTTTATCAAATGCATTGGACGAAATTAAACAATTTTCGGAACCAGCTTTCGTCTGATCTAACCGACCGCATCAAATATATTCTGCTTTCCAGAGGAAATACACTCAGGGTGGCTATCTCTGGATTGCTTCCAGTTCCTCGTGCTAGTGAGGACAGGAACAGGGAGATATGGGTTCTGAATGTGTGGCTGAGGGGCTGGTGCAGGGAGCAAGCATTTAGATTTATAGATCACTGGGATCTTTTCTGGCGTAGGGGTGACCTGTACAAAACGGACGGGTTACACCTTAACTGGAGGGGGACCGACGTTCTGGCAGGCAGGCTTGCTAGGGATACACGTGTGGGTTTAAACTAAAGGGGGGGGGGTTGGTGAGGAATGAAATTAGTGTTGGTGAGGAATTAAATTCAATCCCTTGTAAGGGGTGACATTGAAACAGGAGTTGTGGAGTCAGTATGGATAGAACTAAGGAATTGTAAGGGTAAAAAGCCCCTAATGGGAATTATCTACAGCCCCCCAAACAGTAGTCTGTATATAGGGTGCAAGTTGAATCAGCAGTTAGAATTGGCATGTAGTAAAGGTAATGCAACGGTTGTTATGGGAGATTTCAACATGCAGGTAGACTAGGAAAATCAGGTTCGTACTGGATCCCGAGAAAGGGAGTGTGTGGAGTGCCTCCGTGATGGATTCTTAGAGTAGCTTGTATTGGAGCCTACCAGGGTGAAGGCAATTCTGCATTTAATGTTATGTAATGAACTGGATTTGATAAAGGAACTGGAGGTTAAGGAGCCATTAGGAGGTGGTGAACATAATATGGTCAGTTTAATGTACAATTGGGGAGGGAGAAGAGTAAATCGGAGGTGTCGCTGTTACACTTGAATAAAGGGGACTATGGAGCCACGAGGGAGGAGCTCGCAAAAGTTGACTGGAAAGATACCCTAGCAGGGATGACAGTGGAACAACAATGGCAGGTATTTCTGGGAATGAGACAGAAGGTGCAGGATCAGTTCATTCCAAAGAGGAAGAAAGATTCCAAGGGGAGACCGTGGCTGACAAGGGACGTCAGGGACAGTATTAAAAATAAAAGAGAAGAAGTACAACGTAGCAAAGATGAGCGGTAAGCAAGAGGATTGGGTAATATTTTAAGAGCAACAGAAGACAACTAAAAAGGCAATACGGGGAGAAAAGATGAGTTACGAAGGTAAGCTAGCCAAGAATATAAAGGAGGATAGTAAATGCTTCTTTAGGTATGTGAAGAGGAAAAAAATAGTTAAGACCAAAGTTGGACCCTTGAAGACTGAAAAAGGTGAATTTATTATGGGCAACATTGAAATTGCAGATGAGTTGAACAGATACTTTGGATCCGTCTTCACTAAGTGGGACACAAACAATCTTCCTGATGAACTTGTGGCCAGAGGATCCGGGGTGACGGAGGAACTGAAGGAAATGCATATTAGGCAGGAAATGGTGCTGGGTAGACTGATGGGACTGAAGGCTGATAAAACCCCAGGCTCTGATGGTCTGCCTCACAGGATACTTAAGGAAGTGGCTCTAGAAATCGTGGACGCATTGGTGATAATTTTCCAATGTTCTATAGATTCCGGATCAGTTTCTGTGGATTGGAGGAATGTTATTGTAAGAGTTAATGCATAGCGAATAGGGCCATAGGCAAAACTTGTACCCAATTCAGCTTCGTTTCCTCACTTAATTTAGCAAGCTTGCTATTTAAAGTTCCGTTAGCTCTTTCCACAATCCCTTCGACTTGTGGATGATGTACACAATGGAACTGTTGCCGAAAGTTTAATTGCCTTCACATC